>OY723410.1:2463471-3688956 GCA_963210345.1 Inga oerstediana
ACCTTCGTCCCATGACTGTAACCTGGTCTCCTCCGTCCACCTCTAAATTCAAAATCCCAGCAGTTACTATCTGATAAACTCTGCTATCAGATGTAGCGATTCCATGGAAATTTCAAGCTCACAAGAATAGAGGACCTTTCTGCTTCTCACCCTTAGATGCACGTCGAGATTCTGTTTTTAACTTTATAATTTATAATTAAATCGATGAACTATTAAAGTGAGAATCTTGAGATGAGAGTTCCACGCATAGATTTACCCTGGCTCATGCAATCTTGTTTTGCTACGATAAAATGGGTGCTGTAGAATTGTTTACAAATGGGTATCCTTTTTGGCTAGCTTTTCATGATTTTTCTGACATGTGTTCCTTTGCTTACATGATATTGCAGGATTGCTGTCGAAGCTAACCTTCATTCAGTGCAGCTTTCTGCTCTGGAGAATATGCACTATAGCAACATGATAAGATTTGATGATGAGAATGAGACAAGGTATCTAATTCACAGACGTTCATGATCCTTATATAGACCATTGGACTTGCACATAAGTTTATTCACGGAGACATGGACTCATTTTAACACTGCAAAATTTGCAGGCCTACATCTAGCAATCTGCTTGCGTAGTTCATTTTATGTTTTTTCTACTGTCATGGGAATATTTGCTGCATCTCTACAATTATCATTGATCAACTCTGATCCTTTATAGGCGGTTGAAAAACCTAATTGATAAGCTGAAAAAGTCAATAGAGAAAGAGCCGGAAACAAAAAATATGCTAGAGGACTACTGCTCTGAGACTGACACAGAAGCAAATTGTTATTTGTCAGATAGCGGGTCTGATGCCTTCTGCTCATCCAAGACATCATATAGATCAAAAAATACATGTGCCGAAGAAGAGTTGAATGAGGATGTGCCTCTGATATCTCTCTTTCAGTCCATTAGAAGTTCTTCCAAAAAAAGAACAGGTGATATGGAAAGTCCAGGCAACTCTCTCACACAAGCTGAGCAGTCACCTGAAAGGTTTCCAAGTCCTACCAGTAATCATCAGACAGTTGTTGGTCGTAAACGCATCCGCATAATCCTTTCTGATAATGATGACGACGACGACGACGACGAGATGGAGTGTTTAAACAGAAAGGATCATCATGGCCTATCAGAGGATGCCGCCACTCGTGTTGCTAGTGAGTATGATCATTAGGTGTGTTGAACCTTAAACTAACTTATACCATACTGAGTATAGATTGACTTATCTGATTGCAGCAGCTAAGAGTACGAGAAGTGCCAGTCCTGCTGATAAGCTTCAGGTAAATATAATTTACCTGACTGCCCTTCTGAATTAGTGCTACTTAAATATAATTTTACTCAACGTGGGGATGCTCTGCCTTTTTGAGTTGGCAGGTTGACTTGCTGTGTGGATCCAAATGTGCACTTAATGTTGAGGACAGCATTAGTTCTTTCAAATGCATGAGTCCCCGTAGGCGAAGCATAACTGGCAGCCGTTCCAGATCTTTGAGCAAAGATATGATTGCTGAGCCTGATTTTGCTGGTAGTTCTAAAAGTGATGCGAATATTTCTGGGAGACTATTGCAACATGATGTTGCCCGTCCTGTTTTGCTTGATTCTGAAAATTTCGTGAGTTTACTGAGATATGGCTTGAATTAGAATATAATCCGTATTTGAGATTCTTGCTTTCACCAAACTGTTGTGTTCTTTTTGTCGCTAATGATATTTTCTAAACGCTGCTTCCTTCCTTTCTTTTTTCTACTTGCAGCAATATATTACATTTAAGATTGAAAATGACTTTATTCACGTGAAAGCAGCTTCATGTATTGTTGATGCTCAGTTGAATATTGAGTCTTTGAAGGCTGAAGTTGCGTGCTTATACTATCTGCAACTTCCCATAGAGAAAAAATCAGCAGGTAGAGTTTTCCAATTTTAAAGGCTATTTGTCTCGGTCATAGTTGTCAACCTCAGATAATAACGTACTGATCCTGCTTATAAGTTGAGTTCGTGTGAATTTGGGAATCCTAAAATTCAAGTGCGCTTGAATTTATCTCATCAGCCTTTTCTTTTCCTTATTCTTTCTTCGTTTTTTTTTTCTTTTTCATTTTTTGCCATTGCTGGTTCCAACTTCTCTTTCAGTTTGATTGATCGTCTTGTACTAATATAAAATTTATATGAGTAGGTTTGTTGCCCGTTGTTGAACGCTTGAAATGTGCTGGAGGATTTATAGAATCCCCGGAAACAGTAAAAAATTTCAGGGAACATCTGGGAAAGGACGTTGTTGAAGCTTCTATTGTTGGTATGTCATACAACTGCTTTATGTTCATTCGACGATGTCACTCTGGAATCATTCTACCATGTCCTCAACTTCACACACACACACGGGAATTAAAAAAGAAAAAAAGAAAAAAGAAAACTCGTTCAGAACTGCCATAGGTTGTTCTTTCCTACAGTTTGCCACAAATGTGAAGCACGCAAATACTTGAATCATGAACCGGATTGAATAACTATCAGTGGATTAAATTTTATCTAGCTCATTTTCATTTAGCATGCATTGATCTTGCCCTTTATGTAAGCATTTGTATAAGAGAGAAAACGAATCCTCAGATAAATCAGGTGTCTATTCTTTTGTAGGATCGATATTGACATTGAATGCCATTTTCTCACTGTAATAACCGTATATCTTCAAGTGAGAGAAACAGTTAATTTTTGTTATTCACAGGATGGGTTCAAAAGCGTCTTATAAAAATGTACATGGATAGCTGCAAGGAGTTGTCCGAGGTAGCAAACATGAAGGTACTCAAGAAGCTTTACAATTTAGAGGTAAAGAAGAACTCAGCTGTATTAACATTCTCATTCACAGGAACATTCATTTTCTATTTCAGATGTTGGATTGGATTTTTTATCCCTTTAATTAATCGTGGCTTGTTATTGTTTTGTCAATCAGGTGTCAGATGATGAGATCATTGTGTCCGACTGTGACTTGCAAGATTTGTCAGTGACACCGTTGTTAAATGCGCTGCATTCGCACAGAACATTTGCAATGCTTGACCTCTCTCATAATTTCTTAGGTACTTCTTGCCGAATTGTAGCCTTTTTTCGTTATTTATTGCTCTATAGTTCCCAACTGTATTTTGTGCATAAATGTTATACTTCATGTTGACAAAATGAAAAAATCAAAAAAACATTATAATGAGTGCAATTCATTGAACTATTTTTTGCTTTACATGGGATTGCTACATCTTAGGGAATGGGACGATGGAGAAACTTCAGAAGGTGTTCACTGAATCAGGACAAACTTATGGGGGCTTGACTCTAGATTTGCATTGCAACAAGTTCGGTCCTACTGCCTTATTTCAGGTAACTTGCAACCGTTTCGACCTTTTCATGTTAGTCTGGCTCGTCGCTGCTTTGTGTCTGGCATGGACTCTTGTGAGATTTGAGATATGAAGGTCTAAACAACAAATGGCTTTATGTTTGATCCGGTAGATAAGCATACGTTTGAGAGTTTTGATTTGTATGAAAGAATTTGAATACGGACGTCTCCAATCTCATACCTTTTTTCTATCAGATTTGTGAATGCCCGGCCCTATTTGCTCGACTGGAAGCACTGAACATTTCTGGGAACCGTCTTACTGATGCATGTGGGTCCTACCTTTCAACTGTCTTGGCAAAATGTACAGGTTGGCGGCTTGACCTTCTCTATCCATTTGAATATGGTTTTTCGTAGTCTCTCAAAATCCTCGGAAACATTTCCTTCCGTTGGACACTTACTGATTTTATGGCCAATTCATTATGAACTATGGAAAGGTCTACGTCGAGCAAATGCTTCTGACAAATGCTCTCACGGTCTCAATTGTGCAAGTGATACAAATACTTTTACTTCTATTTACATGTGTTCTGCTTTGTTACTTTTGTAGCTCTCTGTAGCTTGAACGTGGAGAACTGTCATATCACAACCAGAACTATCCAAAAGATTGCTGATGCATTGGACTCTAACTCTGTGCTTGCTCAGCTTTGTATAGGTATCGTGAATCTAACATGTATCCTCGAATCCCCTGTATAAGTTATTTTATTTAATGGTAAGTCTATCTTTGACAGGATACAACAGTCCTGTAGCTGGAAATGCTTTTGTTAATCTCCTCGCCAAGCTTTCTACAATGAAGAGGTAGGTCTAATTAGATTTAGATGTATGGTACCTTGGGAGCATTTTGTTTTAATTGCATTATTTTGATATACAGAAATTAGGTTAGATGAAATTGCATTTTCTTATTGAAGGTTTTCTGAGCTGAACTTAAGCGGTCTAAAACTAGGCAAACCTGTTGTTGATTCCCTGTGCAAGCTTGCTGGGAATACAAATTTATCAGGATTGATGCTCGGAAGCACTGGCATTGGAACTGTGAGTGGAGTTGATTTCTTGCTATGTGCTCATATGATTGTCGGTTGTTGACATGCTCGAATACCTGTAAATTCTAGCATGCATATCTCATTGGCTCCTCTGACTCGAGAGGGATATTTTTTGCAGGAAGCGGCAATGCAGTTGGCAGAATCATTGTCCAGAGGGACTCAAGAGCTTGTGAAACTTGATCTGTCATATTGTCAGCTCACACCCAATTCTGTTTTAAACACCAGTTTTAATTTGTTCTGTTCCTTGCTTGAGCTTAATCTGGAAGGAAATCCTATTACGCCCGAGGTTTGTTGCCCATAACTGTGGACTCATATTGCTAATATTCATAGAATGCACTTATATCACTTCGGCATTCCGTATACTAGAATGTAGCTTCTTTTGCAATTTCTTTACTAGTTATATTTTATTGTCATGCAAGCGTAGTGAGTTCTGTATCTATAATAAACACAGGGAAGCAATTGTCTATCTTCTCTTCTCATGAGTCCACAGTGCTGCCTGAAAGTTTTGGTCCTTACAAAATGTCAGCTTGGGTTTGCCGGAATTCTTCACATAACTGAGGCACTAGCAGGTAGGCAATACGCCAACAAAACATATCTGGGTGTTAGTTCATTCTTGTGGAACTATTTTTGTTTGATGCTTATGTTGTTTATCAGAGAACAACTACCTGGAGGAGCTTAATCTCTCTGGTAATGCCGTTCCAAATGAACTTCACACTCTACAAGTCGACTTCTCAGCTGAAGTACGCCCAAAAGTAGAGACTCGCAAGGAGGATTTACCCATGATGGTGGATGATAATGAAGAGCCCCTTTGTGTTCTTAACACTGACTATCATCAACTTGAAGTTGCCGACAGTGAAGATGGTCTGGCTGGAGTCGAAGCTCCTCCTTCTGGAATTGATGACAGTTGTGCTGATTCGCATCAAAGGAATTCTTCATCCCCCGAGTGCAAATTCATCGAACAACTTTCAACTGCTATTGCTATGGCAAAGCGCTTGCAGTTGCTTGACATTAGTGATAATGGTTTCTACATTGAAGCTGCAGAAACACTCTATAGTTCTTGGTCATCAACATTACGAGCCGGTTCAAGCCAGAAGCACATCACAGAGCACATTATTCATTTCTCAACGAAGGAAAATAGGTGCTGCAGAGTAAAGCTATGCTGCAAGAAGTATTGATTTCGTCTGCTCATTTTTTTGGTTTGCAGAATGGAGGTCTTAGTTCCACGACACATTGTTGGAGCCATTTACATGAATCTTTTTGCTTGGCAAATGTCAATTGTATCTTGTAAGTAATTCCCATATGCTTGAGCTAAACATTCATGCATAATTCTCCTTCCTATCCTTAATATAAGGTCACAAACTAGAACTTATATTAAGAACAGGAGGTAGTAGTTAGTAACATGTAGGTTGATCAATCCTGATTATGTATGTGTATGATTACAGTATTTTCAAGGCAGCACATATATGTGTGTGTGTATAGATTAGCGGGGTCAAAAGAGCATATATTGAAACACCATATCATTAGGCAAAATGACAAGATATTTTTCATGGATACAATTTAGAAATGTGATGGCTTTATTAAAACACGAGTTGTATGGGAAAAAAAACGAAGAATTTCCTCTCTAATTATTATGAAATCCTGCATGATTGCGGGAGTTGTAACGTATTAACTGTGTAGCACCCAAACAAATCAAATTGGCTTTTCGCTTTTGTACGTATAGAGATAGATAAGTGATGATTTGGCCTGAGCTTTGTAGGGTGGGGTAAAAACGGTGAAAAGAGCCACGGTTACAAATGGTGCAAAGAATATAACCCAATAAGGTGTTTGAAATCATTGGATTAGTGTCAAATATATTATGATTCTCTCAACAAATGCTTCTTTACGTGGGGAGTCACCGATTCACTGATGCAAAGTGTAATCATTCTCATTATTGAAACCTTTTTACCATCTCGAAACACATGCTTCCCCAAAATGTCCTCTCCATCCGTTGATGGGCCTACAACAGTAACTCCTCATTCCTAGCCCAAAATAGATAACTCCAAGCTTGAGGATGATAAACACGTTAATCAAATTTACTACTACCTCCGGTACTATAAACTTTATCCTATATTTAGGATCGGAGGGAGTAATAAGGTTGGGTCTAGTGGAAGAAGGTAGCTCCACACAACATGCCTAACAGTAAAAATACTCAAATTTTATGTCACCAAAATTTCAATTTGATATAAATAAAATCTCAGACTGAGGTTCCAAAATCCCATATAAAATTCCTTGCCGTTCATGAATTGGAGACTTGTCATCTGATTCAGAAAACAAAAATCATAGAGAAATATTCATTTTCCTAACAATAATTATGGGTGAGTGAGATAAGAATATTACATCATCCCCCTTTTTGAGAAAAAAGATTAAAGATACTCAATTCAAGTAATAATATAAAAGACAATTGAATGCACATTTATTCACCTTCTTTAAACGACAAACGTGGGGAAAGCATGCGTCTTAGTTTTGGGAAGCCATGATTGCCATCATGTTAAATAAAAGCAGAGTTAAAGTTATGCAGTTCTTCAACCCTCCAATCCCAAACAGCAACTCCATTTTTGATTCATTTATTTTTGGACAATAAGTGCTTATAAATCATGATTCACGGTATATAAGGTAAGTATGTGAGAGGAGTTTTATCTTAGCTTGCGTAATAAGGACTTATTTGCCATCAAAACGTGTTTCCAAACACAGCCAAAGTCTCTATAACCTTTTTGGCCATGAAACAGGGAACTTGGGGAAACTTCTACCTGGTCCTCCGTCGTCAACAAAGCTTTCTTTTCAATGAAATTTTGAACGACAATGATTCATACAGTACTAAAGTATTAAAGCACAAATCAGAACATGTTCAGAGTATTTTCATTCCTCAGAACTGGATTTCGAAGATTCCGTAGACATTATTTCTGCATCATACATACAGTAATTAGGCCAAAACTTCCCTTTGGAATTTTTCAAAAGAAAAAGGTATCATCCAACCACATTGCTGATATATTACTCTTTGATTATCAATTCTGAGTGGGGCAGAGCTGGAAGCTGCTTATTCTAATTATAATGTATATATCTTCTATTTTATAGCATGGTTTTGACTAAGGAACCATTAAATATTCAGCTTGTCCTTGAAATGTAAAGCACAGAGACGCCATGTTTGGAGGAACGAAAATGGTGGACAACTGGGAGAATAATATTTTTTCCAGACTGTGTCTCGCTTTTCTTGTCACACCAAAAACAGTGACTGAAATATTCATTTTTTTTTTCTTTTCCTCTGTTTCCCGCAGACACTTGGATCGTTTGCAGGCCATTGCAACATGTCACTATACATTATATTTAAACTCTGATTATATTAATGGTAGCCATATGTCCAGACTCTAAACCCCACCTTTTAGTAAAATCCCATTGGGACTGAAGATAAAAGTTAGACTTGAGTTACTGTTATTTTGAATCATCGTCTTCAAAGATTTGAATGGGAGAAGAAGTCAGATTCAATTCAGTAAGCTAAGCTAAACGTAAAAGTTGTATATTATTTTATAGTTATTTATTTAGATGAAGAGAGTAGGACAACACGCAACCTCTCACAAAGAGAATGAGGTCAGCTTGCGAATTCAACGGCGCATGACTCTTTCTTCTATGCAAGCAATTTCAAAGGAGGTAGGTTTCCTGATTTACTGCCACTCTTTACTCATATGATATATCCCCATCGTCTCTGCTCTTTCCACTTTTCCAGGCACCTTCTAAGTTGACCACTTGCTAATCTCATGGTTAATCCTTAAAATGAATTATCTTCCTAACTAAATTAGTATCATTAGAAAGAGTTTCAATTGAAAAGGATATTAAAGACATACAGATTTTGCAATGGATGCATTGTTCACTTGGCTATTTGAAATGGATAATCTAATATGCATGTGTACTACTTTATGCATAACTGGAATTTCTTGTCATCTCATATACATGAGAAGCAGGTTTAGAACATGATAACTTGCGATTCTGTCAGGCTATTAACATTGTCTATATTCATGGATTCACACTCCCCAAAAAGGAAAAGAAAAAAAAAACAAAAATTACAGATTTAACATATCCATTAATTTCATCCTTTCAGTAAAAAAAAAAAAAGAGAAAGAAAGCTAACAGATCCATCATACCCATTACTACATCCCCTGCTATGAAAGAACAGGATCAATAACATACACACTACCAACACTGAATTAACCTTTTGTTGCTAGCTAGCTCCATATATCTCGGTTAATTCTCATGTTTTTCTTCAGGAAAGAAAAGTAAAATCACTGAAGTCGCCATTTGCCAAAAAAAATGTCTTCTCGGCAAGTTAAAGTTTACGGTGATCTCCTGCTTCTTAAGCCAATGTCATTGTGTTTCCTTGAAGGGGAAGAGTAAGGTACGGGCAGCCTTCTCGGCAAGAACCCAAGAAAGTGACCAGAGTGCTCAGGCTCAGGCTTGACCTTGAAGACGTTTGTGTTTCTTGAGCCATGGCAATGACCAAATATGCTGATGAACAAGAGCAGACACAGAACCAGTACTAGGTGTCTCCTGCATAAACCCATTATGCGAGAGTCTCTGATGAGTGTACAGAGACTAGGGAGTGAAGAAGAGGATGAAGTTGAGATGAATAACTAGCTTCTGAGAGAAATGAAGTGGGAACACCAAGAAACATGGGCAATTCAATGCAGAATCGGTTGCATCAGATTTGGTAGGAGGAGGAGGAGAAGAGAGAAAGGAGAATGAGACTTGAGAGTCAAAAGTCGAAAGGAATTCGGATGCTTCTCCAAGTAGACATGATGTTGGGAGCTGAAAGTTGAAAAGCCTGAAGAAAGCTTTTTGGGGGTGGGTTTATATGGGATGGAGTGATAATTGTAAGAGGACAGAAGAATGAACAGATGAAATTGTTTTTTAGAAGAAAAGAAAAAGGAGGGGGGTGATTTGTTATATAGTGTAGGGTGCTAGGTGGAATGCCAAGAAAAGCAAAGGGAAGGAAGAGAAAGAGGTGAAGCAAAGAGGGTTTGTGTGTTATGTCTTTTTTTTTTTTTTTGGTGTGTGGTTAGGTGAATGTTTGGACCCACTCTGCATTAATGGCCCAGTAAACAAGGAAGTATAGTGGAGATTGGAGAAGAATGAGACCCTTCCATTAAGGCAGAGCTTGTTCCTTTGCCACAAAACCTTTTTGCAGCCTCAATCAAAGCCTCTCTCTCAATCTCCCTCTTCACCCATTCCCCTACTGCAAGACTTATGCAGCAGCTACTTCTTGCTGCTGCACCACTCACAGTTAGTAAACCACTACCACCTCCAATTCGCCATACCCTACACTCGAGCCTCAATCTCATTCTGTGTACTCTTGACAATAACATAGTGGATATAGGAAGTATTCAAAAAATCTCAATATTGTTCTAATAGTCTTTTTCATCTCAATGTCACTCCGAAAGATTAAAAATGTACTAATGTTGTCTTTATCATTAGCAAAATTAATTTAATTGTTAACTTTTTAGTTTGACTGAGATAATACATAGTGTTCTTACCTGACACTAGTGGTGGGAATGTGGCCAGCCCGCCAATTTTTTTTTATTTTAAATTTCACTCTTTTTTTAAAAAAATCTACCCCCTTTCTTTTTCACCCGCTCATATCACACTTCTTTTTTTATACATTTATATTATAAAGTCAATTTCATTCTTACTTTTCTTTTTTTTTTTCATCTATTCACGTCATAAAACTATATAAACATATATTTTTTAAATTTAATAATAGTAGAATAAATAAATATAATATGAAAATAAGTGTCAAATAAAAAATATGGGGAATTAATTAAACACATCATCAAAGGAAAGAAGATATGAGATACTAAGAGGGTATTTGAGGAGAAGAAAATCAAAAAAAAAAAAAAAATTTGCGGGTTGGCGGGCTGGCCCGCCAGCCCGCACCAACCCGCGAGCTAAGCCCAAATTTAAACGGGCCGCCATTTCGGCGGCCCGAACCCGACTTTTTTTGGCAGGCTGGCGACTAGCTCTACTTGACACTCATTAATCATTATACCACCTCATCATCTTTTATTTTAAGGGTTGTAATATTGCTACTATTTGAAAAAGGCCGAAAAAACTTCTAGGTAACGTTGTGCCTTTTTGAATACTCCCAGGCATATTTGCAACTTGGCTTTTGGTAATTCCTGATGTGCCTCTTTCAACCATTCACTAGCGCATATATATATATATATATATAGAGTGCCAAAACGACTACAAAAGAAAGCCTACCACTCCCCTGTTTCTGGCGTTCTGTGAATTATCTAGAGTTAAACTCAAAATAACTCAAGTTTCATGTTTTGAAAATCGGACTAACTGACCGGTTTGAGCCGTAGACTAACCAACCGGTGGTTGACCTTGGTTCGACTGGTTTTTTACGGGGTTCAACCTATTTTTTTATTTTTTTTAAAATATTTTATTCAGAATTTCATATAAATATAAATGGAATATTCACTTCTTTACCGGTTTAATCCTGGATTAGTTCCGATTTAACTCCAATTTAATTCACTAATCTTTGACATAATAACCCAAATGGTTTAGTGACATGTTTGAGTTTTAAAACCTTACTCTAGTTACGTTTTATTTTGGTGATGATTTTTTTTTCCCTGGGTGCAAAGCTTTTCTGGAAGACCCTATCCATATAAATGAAAGAAAAGGAGGGTTAAAAACAGAAAAGCGCATGCTCCAACTTGAAGCAGAGGAGAATTAAATGACATGTCAGTGTAAGGGTCGGAGTATTGAGGTGGACCCAAGCTTCTCTTCATATCTAATAGCTCAGTACTGTGCTTGGTTCATTGATTAGCAATTAGCGATATAGATGGGCCCCTTGGCCTTTGGTTCAGTCTCTGCATGGGCATGGGTCTTAGAATTCCTGTCTCAGCGATACTGCCTTTTAGTTTCCCCTGCTTTTTCTTTCTTTGGTGAAGCTTTCGATAGAAGATGATTTAAGACTCATCATCCTATGACGTCAAAAAGAGTGGCCTTGCATGCTACGCATAAACACAACATAATACATCCCCCCAAAAATAATAAATGAAAAAGCTAAGGCTCCATGATTCACACGAACGTTGTAGATGAAATGGAGTTTTAATGAATAGGCTAGTAGATATATCCAATCCAACAATCATAGCACCAAAGCGATAAAACATAGAACTATATATGGTGGTCCTACTTGAAAGTTGGAAAGCTGTGAGTGAACATCCAAGGCAAGTATGGACGATCGGTGCATCAATGAATTAGAAAAAAAGATCTGCTGCGTTGTTAAAGAAGTGTTCAATAGATTTGAAGGTAGACTAAGAGGAGGACCCCACTATATAAGTCGAGAAGCCACCTAACAAATATCACAACCTCGTGCCTTCACATGCTTTGTCTTTGTTTAGCTGTTTGAGGTCCAATGATTTTCATGAAATGGTACAATAATCTTGTTCAACTGAGAATCGTCCACCCACCATGACAAGAGAACCGTGCCAAACAGGGTGAGATTATCAAGAAAATGACAGGATTCATTGAGAAGAAACGTGTGGTGGCGAGTGAATGAAATGATGGAGAAACCTTTTTCTCTCTGCTTTACCATGGATTCAGATTTTGGTTGGGTTTGTGTGCCTACGCAAGTCGTAGAGTGTCAAGCTCTCACACCAAATATTTGAGATCCAGAAGGAGCCTTGTTTAGATTTTAGCGGAGACAATGTCCCTGTGTTTTGGGTGCGTATATGAATGTGATGTTAGTTCGTAGAGACTAGAGAGGTCCAATGTCTATGGTAATGGTACTTCACTTTCTTGTTGCACGTAATTTCCCCAGACTTGAGAAAAGCGGTACAATCATTGACTCTTTCAGATTTGATCTAAATAATATTATTGGTTTTCTACATGGGGAAAAAACAAGAGAGAGAGATGAAAATAATATAGTCAAAATACAGATCCAGTTTCAGTGTATGCAGCCGGGTGCGTGGGTAGGATTTTGGGTTCTTTCGGAATCGGTGACTCCAACAAAATAATGGGAGCGTGCGGTCATCCCTTGAATTATAACATATAATGTTTGTGTAAATAATGGACATTAGATATCATGTAAGAACAGTGACACGTGCACTCAATAATCACTGCTCTGCCTCTAATACTGTAAGCTGGCATTCTTGTAATATTATTGAGTTTATTAATCCAACTGGAGTGCCTCTTAAAATACGGGATACACGTAATCAAACATCAGGTCTCACTTGGTTATGGGATATCATGCATGTGTTTATCGGATTAGGAAATTGGGAAACATTTTAATGATTATATGTTGAAGAATGAAATCCTGAGAACAGATGAAAACGTGTGTAAATAAAATTAAGTAAATCTCATTGCACTCTTTCTTAAATCTAAACTACCGGCGGTGCCAAATCACGACCGATGCACTGTTTGGAGATAAGGGAGGCGGTGGTTTGTTTCTGGTAATTAACTGTGAAGAGAGAAATAATTAAGAGTGAAAACAGGGGAATCAAGTTTGGGTGGTATGGTGATGATAGAGCATGTCACAGAGACAGATTAGTGTGGGTTACATCAACCGGTCAAAGATTGCCTTTTCCTCCTTGTATTATTGAGCAGACTTAGTCCTTTATTAGCGAAAATAAATTAGGAGTTTGTTAGTCACTCTTAATCAAATTAGTTGAGATATGTCAGGAAGTGTTGATTTTTTTTTTTTTTTTTTTAAAGAATAGTTTGATTTGAAGTGTCCATGGGAGCTAAAGTCCATATTAGTAGCACGCGATTTTCCGTTTGTCTTGTTTTCTTGGTTGAGTGATGATATATATGTTTCAAAATGTGTATATGACTTTATGCAGCATTAAATTGTTGTTTTAGAACTCTTTAGAATTGGGGTAAAGTAGGCCAATTAACGTTGGTCGGGCAAGTGAGGCTGAGGGAGTAAAAATGAAGAGTAAAAAAGAAAAGGAGGGGTATGAGAACAATAGGGGGGGAGTGCCACTGCTACAGTGATGTTGACTTGGTGGGTCTAATACCACAACCACACGGACAATTTTTATATTTGGATTAATTTTTAAAAAATAATTTTTACAATTTATGAGATAAATATATATATAAAAATTTTATCACCATAAAGAAAAGGCTTTTGAAACCAGTTGAGGTTTATCCGAACATATACTATATGTTGTTATATTTGTAGGTGGAGGACGGATGGCCTGTTGCGTTGTTTTTAAGAAAGGCCTATTGACTCAACTCAAGTAGGCTTCTTTTTTCTGTATTTTTAAATAGTTGGGCAGTTGACTAAGAAGTGAATAAAACGAAAATGAAAGACCAAAAATTCAAAAGTATGGGGTGGTGAATAATAGATTGGATGCACTATGCAGCACCATATTTGAATATGGATTATAGAATATAGAAGCAGCACCGCCTATTCCAACTTGCCCTGTTATTTACTCTGCATCAGAGTCAAAAGTGTTGTTTCCCCGCCACAACTTGTCCCACTTTTCTTTCTCTATAATACTAAATATTTGAATTTGATTTGATTTTAGAATGTAGAATATAGCGACGCCGCAGCTTCATTCTAGTGAAATTCCATCTCTTTTATGCACTGAGAATGAAAACTCTTGGCCCAACAGCCCCTCAAAACGGAGAAAATAGGTTGTATAATTTAATTGAAAGAGCAGCAAATAATGAAAAGCCAAAATGGGGTTGGGTGCGGTGGAGGGAGTAGGAAGGGAAGGTTGGGGGAGAAGCACCAAATTTAAAATGGGGAGTTATGGGGTTTTAATGTATGGGAAGAGATTTGGAGATCCAATTTTTGGTCTTGCCGTCGCTATTGCTAAATCTTCCCACTTTTGTGTCCTTTTCTTTCCATCTCTTAATTTATTCATTACTACTTTGCCTTCTTTTGCTTTCTGCCTTCTCCTCTTGTCCTTCATTTTTTGTTTATTCTTAAATGAACCCATAATTTCAAGGATACTGTAGATGGGTATAATGGGGCTTTAATTTGCGTTTTATTGTATGTGGGGACTGGGGAGGGTGTTTTTTTTTTTTTTGCTTAAAGCATCCGGTATCCGGTGTTTTTTCTGGGTCCTGACCTTCTTTGGGTCAGGTAAACCCGAGCAACCGACTACTCCGGATTCGAACTGGATCGGACCCTTTAGGTGTAAAGCTCTCCCTCCAATAAAGATTCCATCCACCAGTCTCGAACCCGAGACCTTGTGGAAGGGACTCAAGTGCCGAACCACTTGAGCCACCTGCCACTGAGGAGGGTGTTTCATATATAGTAAGTGGAAAAGAAGGCCGTACGAGCATGGTCTCTCCCCCATTTTGATGCGGGAAACTTGGGGGTTGCGATTGATTAGCTTTATTAATAATTAAGGGAGCCACACGCAGAGGGTAAATTGGTTTTCACTTTTCATCATGCCAACCCCTCTCTCTTTATTTCTTCTTCTTTTACTTTCGGTGCTATTATGTTATGCCCCTTATATTCCCTTTCCTCTTTCCATATCATCACTCCCCTTTTCTTTCTTCGTTCTCTCTTTTTTTTGGGTCTCTTCAACCATATCTTCTTCCAGGTATAAGATGCCATTACTTTGCTCAAAGCATTTATTAGTCACACCCTACGAAACTCCCATTTCAAACACAATTTTTTTTTTTTTTTCAGTTTAAAGTTAAATACCATTGGCAAGCACAACATGTACTGATTTGGTTTAAAGGGCGATGTTCGTTTAGAACAGTGATTAGAGTCTTCAAGAGTAGTTTTTAATCATG
The DNA here is from genome assembly GCA_963210345.1 of Inga oerstediana. NCBI lineage: Eukaryota > Viridiplantae > Streptophyta > Magnoliopsida > Fabales > Fabaceae > Inga > Inga oerstediana. The sequence goes on from OY723410.1 coordinate 2,478,661, forward strand.
ACTTACGATATATGAAGTAAGTAATGTAAGAAGAGCGTTATCTCGACTTATGTGCATAAGTCTTTCATAAGTGATATCAAACATGTGTTATGTAGCTTCCTACTTAAAAGTATCAAACACGGTGGGTGAGTGTCCAATGTTACTCTACCCTATATTTAAATAATACCATCCATATTTGGCAAAAATAATAATAATAATACCATTCATAGGCTCAAAACGTTTACTATTTGTTGTTAAATATTTTTAATTGATAAAAGTGAATATCGGCTCAAGAGAAAAGGTGAGGTTGATGTAATTCTATGATCCTATGTTAGCACAAACATGTTTTACTAGAATATAAAAAATCTTAAACCTTGATTATTCTGCCTTAAAACTTAATAAATTTTTTATTTTATCCCTATTTGCTATGCATCTTACTACAGAAGAATAAATAATTTTTTTACCTGATAGAAGAACAAAGCTCGCACATTAATAAAGAAGGGGTGAATTTATATATTTGTATTATAAATTTAATAATATGAATTATAAATGAAATAAAAATAAATAAAGAGGAGTAAAGAGGGAGGTTGGAAGGAGATGGGGGGGGGGGAATGATCCGGTACAACAGCGAGCAGGAGGAAATTGTGTAGGCCTGCCCAAAAGTGAGGAAAGAATAAAGATGAAATACACAGTAGACAAGAAAGAGGTTGTTGCTTTTGGGGGCCCACGACCCCCACGTTTTCATCCTCTCCCATCATACCCTCTCATTTCTATCCATTCTACCACGTGTGCCCCCACTTCCTCTTTTCACTTTTAACCCCGCTCCAAATAAAGAAATAAAGAAATTTCCCTGCCCCACCATCCTAATCCATTTTTATTCATAGGTCAAACAAGAATTAGTTTCCAAGTCATTTACATGTGTTAGTACGTCAATTCAAATTAGATTGCTCCTACTATTTTAACAAATTATATAATTGTTTGTTACCTTTCATTAATTTTATTAACTTCCAATATTTGAAAGGATCTTGCATTTTTTAAATGTTAATTATATAAATGTCATTTTTACTTAAGATTGTGTTTGTCTCAATGGATGGAAGGGGAGGGAAGAGATTTTAATATTATTATGTTTGTTATAGGAGGGAAGTTGCATCAACAATCAAGGCATGTGAATCTATGATTTAGTTTTGTGTAAATAATAAGAAAAGTATTGTGGGAATATTTTAAAATAATATGGATATATTAATCAATATAAATCCAAACATTAACTTTTCTCTTCGGCTAAAATATATGTTTAGTCCTTTATGTTTGCATCAAGTTTCATTTTAATCTTTTAAGTTTAAAAAGTACACTTTTAGTCTTTCAAGTTTAACACCGTTAGTTTTAATTAATAGAAAATGCTGACTCATTAAAATTAAATGATGATTGTGCAATTAATCGGTGAAAAGGTATCATTATATTTTAATATAATATTTTTATATTTAAATTAAAAATAAATCAGGCAAAAATCAACTTCTTCTTTCCCTCTTTGCTGGTGCATCTGATCCTCTAAACTAGGGCAAAGCTTCTTTGGGTATGATTCACAAGATTGAAAAATGAATCACCCTGATACAGTGGACTCGAATAGCGCTGACTCTGGTGCTGATAATTACCTTGAATAAAGACATTGAATATGAGACCCAGCAATTACCTTCCCTTCTAAAATATGGAGATGCAGACATTGATGAACGGGAAGTATGAGACCCAGCGATTACCTTCCCTTCTGAAATATACTAGCACCTTTCTTCCATACAAATAACATCTTGTTGGATATTAAATTTTAATATCCAACAAGATGTTATTGTTTCATTTACGTTGGTATTCAGGTATGGTGCATGAATTTCAAGATTATGCGATGACTATGGAACGTGGAGGCAACATACTATGACGCAATCCTTTATTCCATCTTGTGAATCACACCCAAAGAAGATTTGTCCTAGTTTGGAGGATCAGATGCACCGTTGAAGTGGGGAAGAAGTGTTTTTTGCCCGATTTATTTTTAATTGAAATCTAAAAAATTATATTAAAATATAAAGATGCCTTGTCAGCAATTAATTGTACAGTCATCACTTAAATTTAATGAGTCAGTTTTTTCTGTTCAATGAAACTAATGGTGTTAAATTAAAGAACTAAAATAAAACTTGATGTAAATATAAAGGACTAAATGTATACTTTAGCCTTTCTCTTCAAATTCCCCCAATTTTAGAGGGGAGGGCTAGGAGGGAGGAGGATGGAGAATTTTCCCTTCCCTTCTAAAAATTGTAGCTATCTAACCAAGTGGAGGGGATCAAAATCTCCCCGTTTCCTCCCCTCCCCTCTTACCACACAGATCCTTAAAGCATTTATTTGAATCGTAGTAAAAATTGTTTTCTCAATATAATTTATGATGTATGAGGTAAATATATGAAAAAAATTGGGATAATTAATATGCAAGTCCTTATAGTTTCAACCAATTTTTAATCAGGTCCCTATAGTTTTTTTTCTTTTTATCAGGTCCTTATACTTTCATCTATTTTTAATCAGGTCCTTGTATATTTTTTTCCTTTTTATCAAATCCTTATTGTTTCACCAGATTTTTAATTGTGTCCTTGCAGGTTTTTTTAGATTCTAATTTACTAATTTAATTGCAATTTAAATCAATGAATAATATTAAAATATAATTTAAGAATAATAAATTTAAATTAATAATTACATAATTTAAAAAATAATTAATTATTAATTAACTAATTATAATTAAATTAATTTTTTAGAAAAAATTATTATTATCATAATTCAGATAATTTTAAAAATAAATAATAAATAATATAAATATATGTTTAATTAAAAAACTATGAGGAATATTAAAATTTGAATTATAATAATAAATTTCTCTAAAAATAAAATAGAACTATAATTAATTAATTAATAATTACAAATTAACTCTATTAATTATTTTTTGAATTATATAATTATTAATTTAAATTTATTGTTCATAAATTATATTTTAATACTATTCATTTATTTAAATTTAAATTAAAGTAAAAAATTAAAATTTAAAAAAATCTTCAAGGACCCAATGAAAAATCTGGTGAAATAATAAGGACCTGATAAAAAACAAAATAACTATAAGGATCTGATTAAAAACAGGTGAAAGTATAAGAACCTGATAAAAAGGAAAAAAATTATAGGGACCTAATTAAAAAGTGGTTGAAACTATAAGGACCTGTAAATTAATTATCCCAAAAAAATTTTGTCTCAATTTATATAAAAATGCTTTTCTAACTCCAATATAGTGAGTGTTTGGATGGCGTTTAAGCTGTTTTTCACGTAAATTGAGGCAAAACTCCTCTCACATACTTACCTTGTATACCGTAAATCACGATTGAAAATCTGTTTTTAAGTATATTTATTACTGTTCTAAACACACGCATAGATTCGAAACTTTTAGCAAATTTATTTCACACAAATTTTTAAAAGCTAAGAAATTCGACCCCATCCCAATACATGAACCTCAAACACAAATCTGATTTATTAACGATTAATTAATTAACAATTACTCCCTCCCATCCTAAAAATACTCAATATATGATATTATTAAATAACTTATTTAATTTTTTTAATCTCTAAAAAAAATCAATTATACCTTATAACTAGGACAGCAATAAGCAAGGTTCTCATATCCGGACCGGACCGGCCCGAAACACGCCGCACCGGTAAGTAGACCTGTCAGGTTCCCAGTCCGGTCCTGGTCCCAATTTTCAAAAATTTTTTTTTTTAATTTTTTCTTTAGAATTTCATACTATAAGTCTAAAATCTTCAATTACTCATCAGTTTAATCTTGGTTTAGCTCCGAGTTGGTTCCAATTTGATCCACTGACCCTTAACCCAATACCCCATGGATTCAATTCCCTGGCCGAATTACAAATAGGAATAAAAAGACAAGTGTGGATATGACGTCACCGTACCTTTGACTTACTTTTCTCTCTCCTCCCTTCCGTCTCTCTCTTCTTTTTAAATTGTAAACTCACCCCCACTCCATCCCCAAGTTATTTTCTCTGTCTCCTCCACTGCCTCCTCCTTCTTCTCCTGTTTGCCAGATTTTCTCACAGTTTCTCTGAATCCAAACGGCCCGTCTCACTATGGGGAGAGATGATCTATGCGTCACAATTCCTAGCTTCTTCAGGTGCCCCATATCGCTAGACGTCATGAAATCCCCTGTCAGCCTCTGCACTGGCGTCACATACGACCGTTCCAGCATCCAACGTTGGCTCGACGACGGCAACAACACCTGCCCTGCCACCATGCAGGTACTTCAATCCAAGGAATTCGTCCCTAACCTTACCCTCCAAAGGCTTATCCAGATCTGGACTGGCTCTGTTCGACACCGAATCGAATCTGCCGATTCCCCAGCTGCTAAATCGGTCCCGGCCCGGGATCAAGTCATTGACGCTATCCGCGATTTGGAGAGCAAAAGCGAAAACCCTTTGTCCTCCCTCTCTGGAATTCTATCATTTGCCGAAGAATCCGAAGAGAATCGGGAATTCCTCGCCAACATAGAGGGATTAGTACCTTTGCTAGTTGGTTTGCTCGACAATGTCGACGGTGGAATTACTCGGAGCGTTGAATTTCTTGAGAAAGTTGTTAGGGTTTTGGATTTGGTCCTGAATAAAGCAAAAGATGATGAGACATTGAAGCAATCGATTGTGAATAGCCAGCGAGGCAATTGTTTAGCTTCTCTACTTCTTGTTCTGCAACGAGGCGGCTCTGATTCGAAAACTTCGTCGGCCAAGATTTTGAAATTCGCCGCTGCGGACGTTGAATCGAAAATCTTGATCGCTGAAAAGGAGGGCATAATTCAAGAATTGCTTAAAATGACGACATCAGCCAAAGATGCGATGCTAATCGAGAACGGCTTATCCTGCTTGGTGGCAATCTCAACGCCGAAAAGAAACAAGGTGAAATTGATCCATCTCGGGGCTGTGAAGAAGTTATCGGAATTGCTTTCGCATTCGAAGTGGAACATTTCCATCACCGAGAATGTCTTGAAGCTTCTAGAAACAGCATCGACGACTAAGGAAGGAAGGTTGCAGATCTGTGATGACCCGAATTGCGTGGCGTCGATATTGCAGAAGGTCCTGAAAGTATCAAATATCGCAACGGAGCACGCAGTGACTATACTTTGGAGCGTGTGTTATCTATTCCGTGATCAGCAGGCGCAAGAAGCGGTGACGAAGGCCAACGGTTTGACCAAGATTCTGCTTCTGATGCAGAGTAATTGTTCGCCGGGAGTTCGTCAAATGTGCGCCGATCTGCTCAAGATTTTCCGGGTTAACTCCAAGTCATGCCTCTCTTGCTACCACACCAAGACCACCCACATCATGCCCTTTTGATCAATATTCTCTTTTACATCTCTTCTAATTCGAGAAGAAACACTGATAAAATGTAAATCATACGAAATTTTGTTAGTGAACAGTCAAAGTGAAATTCTTGTTTAATTAGCTCGTTTCTCTTTTTTTTTTTTTTTTGGCCTGCTTTATAACCCTGTTTTACACCGTAAATGTTTGTGTTGTTGATATATCATATCACAGCGGAAACTGAATAGAAAGGTAAAGATTTTCATTTTCCTTTCCTCAGGACAAAGCGATGAGAAATTCCAGACATCTAAGCGGTACGATTCCTTCTAAGAAATCACACCATCACAGCTCTAAAGCCCATGAAAAACAGAGAACGTTCTGATTTAATATGCTCCGCAATGGTGGCATACATTCAACTTGGACGGTGTTTATACGTTTACCACAAGGCTGTTTGTTCATGTATGTGTGATTCATTTGGAAATACCTTTAAAAAGCAATTGATGCAGTACGTTGAAGGAATACAGTACGTTGAAGTTGAAGTGAAGCTGCAATAAGACATAAATGAATGGAGGATGAGATCCCGGAGTTAACTGGAAAGAGACGGGAGCTGAATTGAGTTTTGCTTTGGGATAATTGAAATGAAAGATTCGACATTGAGAGGGAAAGAGTACTAGACAGGGTGCCGCAAAATGCTAGGAGGTGTTTGGGTTTGGCGAGTGTAGTAGTGGGAGCTTTTTGCTCTTAGCAGGGAAAGGTGTGAAAAGGATGGGAATCCCAATGGAAAAAGAAATTGGGTTAAAATAAAAGGTGAGGTGTTAGAGCCATTCTACGTTTGACCACTCCAATCCCTATGGCTTACATGCACTCGGCAAAAAGAGTCTAGGTCGGCCAAAAAAATAAGAGAGTCTAGGCCCTCCACACGCTCTAACTTTTTTAATTTTAGATCTTACTAAAAGTGGCCATTCAATGCGGTATACTTGGACAAAAGAAAGGCTAGTATATAAAATATTTCGGTTCATCCGTGGAATTTATTAAATTAATTTTTGGTTGCCGCAAGGAGAGAGCAATGAAATGAAATGAAATGAAAAGGTTAGGTATTTGGGGCAGTAGGCATGATCTATTTTTGTATTGGGGCAATGGTTTTGGGTGATTTAATTGGAGCATTAATGGAGAGAGTAAGTTTGTGTGGTTGGTAATAATAGGTAATAAGTGATCCAAAGAGATCTAACTAAAAGTTGCGTGTGGTGTGGGGGAAGGTGGGAGAGATAATAGAAGGCGTCTGCGTGCATGAGTGTGATGGAGAGAATTCACGTTCCCAGGAGGAACCCATTTATTTCAAAAACAAGTTTCCGGTGAAGCTTATTTAAGCATTTTATTATTCATAAAATAATGAACATGAAGTCAATATATGTAAGTATGAATGAATAATAATATAATTGACGTGGACGGAGTTGGGGAGCAGCAAATATATATGAATATGAAGAATGGGGATTATTGCCATCAGCTTGACCGGATTTCAAAACATGACAGCTCATTGTCGTTGAGATTGACGTTGGACACATTCTGTTTGGTTTTCATGATCCACACGCGTGCCACCTTCCCCCATTCACGTGCCCTTCTCATATCTGAAGCTGAATTTGCTCCTCCCATGATTTCAACGTCCATTACAATCTTGTTTGACCATTTTCTTTTCACATATTGTTTTCTAAATGATTGTTTGGAATAGTTTATTTTTGGATAATAAGTACTTATAAATCGTGATTCACAATATACGAGATAAGTATGTGAGAGGAGTTTTATCTCGACTTACGTAATAAGAACTTATTTTTTAAAAAATCGTGATCCCAAACATACCTTAATATCAACACATGGGTTGACGTTGATGTACACAAAAAGTATCCTATAAGTTATTATGAATATAACATGAATATTATTGTGTTTATCCACTTCATTGAGTAAACATATAGGCTATAGCAGTGAATTTGCATCATCAAGTGATTTTTTTATTAGGAAAATTACATTTAAGCCTAGAACAAGAGAAAGTATGAAAAAATATCTATTAAAATCTTAAAATTATATTTAAATTCTAAGTTTTTTTATAATAAATTTTAATTCTGCTGACAAGTTCAAGAATATTTATTGACAAAGCTATAATTAAAATTTATTGTCAAAAAATTCTACAGAGCTTAAAAATTACTTCCAGATTTTAAAAGATCATTTTTTTAATTTTTATTTTTTTTTTCAGGAGCTGAATGTAAATTTTTCTTTTCTATTTACCACACTTGTTGATGTGGGGAGACTTGAGCTGTTGAAGAATACGATGCAGAGACTGTGCAGCAAACAGGGAAAAACAAAAGAGGAAAAAGTGATGGTGATGTAGGGGTTTGGATTTTAGGGGCAGGGGCATGGGTATGATGTGAAGCACAGGCGGGGCAATTCCCCGGGGGATTACAAAGAGACAGATAAAGGAATTCTTTTGATTTGACTGTGCATCCATCAACTAATTCAAGAAAGAGCTACAAAACAAGCATAACGCCTTTTCTTTTATTCACATATAAATTTATTTTCAATTCCATCCTGGGCCATATTATGAGGATTATATGGGAGGAGAAAAATACTGGGGCCACGGGAATTGATAAGAATAAGAGTGAAAATCGAAGGAGCGTGGGGCATTATATTATATACTCATTTCGCAAAGGTTCTGTCGTCACCTAGCTGCCCGTTACTTTCTCACTCCTCCACACTCAATCCCCAAAGAGCCTTATGCCAAGCGCTCGTGTGCATCTACGCACGTACGTACGTGTGCGTGTGTCAAAATAATCTGTTGCGTGCTGAGTATTTGATTTCTCATTACTCATTATAAAGTGTATGGTACATGTAGTGAAATGAGTATATAGAGGGGTGTGAGTGCATTATTATTACAGGACATGATAATGCAAAGCGTTGCTACTGAATTATGTGGCGTGTGTGAGGGAAATGAGGAAGGAGCAAAATAGTGCGTGCGTCCGTGCCAATAATTTGGATGGGCCTGATTAAAGCTGGCACTTGATATTTGTGTGTGTTTGTGTGCTAGTGTACACGTTACTTTAGTCTCAAATTAATGGATTTTAGGTGGTGAGTGTGAGTAGGTGAGGCATATATGAGCACAACCGCATCCACTACTATCTTCTTCATTATTTCCCTTCACTTCTTTTTAACTCATACCGTTCCTTCACATTATCTTCTCTTTCCTGCATCTTTTCAACTTTAACCCAAACACACTCTTCATACTAACAAAAATTAATTTGGCATGACGATATTTAATATTTGCACGGACTGATACAAGCCCTAGTAATGGAATGGAGTAAAAGCAAACTAGACCTTGTTATTTTGGGCCGGGCATGGTCGGTGACCCAATATATTCTTCAGTGTCAGCTTGAAGGGTAAAAACCATTCTGGTCCTCTCACCAACCCAAGGGTCTTGGGCTGGTCATCAAATGGGGAGGCTCACCATTGGGCTTTTCTGTGATCAGGCTGGCTTCTGTTGCTCATTGGATAAACTAACATATCAGTCTCTAGTTATCGAGAACGTGCATACAAGTCTCCAAGTCCCAAGTTCAATTCCTATTTTCACACGATTCACGATCCCACCACGCCACAAACGTTGTTTTTCCCATTGGATCTTCTTATTTTGTTTGGTGAACTTCTATACACCAGTTCCTTATAGCAAAATCAACTCAATAGCTTTATTTATTCTAACGGAGTAGTAAACGCACTGTTGAAAAGTGTTTTCAGTCATTGCCCCTTTCTCACATAAAAGTAAAACAGTCCTTGATTGGACCCAGAAAGTAGCTTACCAAAAAGCACTTGAAGACTTTGGGGCACCAGACAGACTTATTGTGTGTGGATTTTTCTGTGAGAAAACTCCAAGGGACCATCCTTTGCCACGCTCTTTATTTAGCACCCTATTACGTTGTGGCTTGTTCCCCCCTCTGACATTATTCCTTTTTATCAGGACATTGTTTCCACTCCTTTATTTTATATATATCTGAGCCTCCCTTTCCAAATTCTCCAAGTCCCTGTACAAACAGTGCCCATCACCCCCTCTTTAATGAAAGAAGGATCAATAATGTCCGAAAATGTTACATCCTCCAAATATAATTGGCTCCATTAAAAGGCAAGTTTGACACACACTCTTGAAAAGGCGTGAATTTATCTGCCTTGTGCATATTTAACATCACCTTCATCCCCATCCCCATCTAATTTCCTTTTTTGACCAATATCTCATTTTTTAATCAGCCTGCATGGATCAGAATCTGCGTTATCATTTGGCACTGCCTTCTCTTCTATACTATCCTCCAAGCAGCCATGTGCGCATGATCCATATATAGTTTCCCATTCATTTTTTGTACATAGACAACAAAACGCCTGCCATCATACACCAAATCCTCCCACTTCAACAATTTTCTCTCAATCACAGTAACACTATTCAGCAGCAGGTCCAGGGGGAATAATCATGGCCTTAAGATTTTTTTTAAGAGACATGCAGAAAGATGCTGGTTTTGTGGGCCACACGGCCTATCTGTGGAATGAGCACCGTACTAGAAATAATATTGCATGGGCAATTTGAAGTTCTCCAGTGCATATACAGTAATTGGGTTGGCTACGTATATGAATATATGGCTACACACGCAATATCTGTTTGTGAGTCCTGAGACTAATTATTTACAAAATGTTTGATTAATGTTGACTAGGTGCACTTTTCTCATTATAATATCGGATTCAAAGCTTACTGGCTTCTCTTTTTGGAGCATGATCCATGTGTGTTTGGAAGATAGGTTGAAATTTTAACTCTTAGTCATCCCATGAAAAAAATTGTATTCGTTTGTTTTTTCGGAGATCGGTCTTGAACTCTTGATATACGTTGATTTAACTATTTCCGGAGAAAAGTAGTCGTGGAAGGATTTTACTTTTTAGAATATAACGGTTTTGTAGTTTTTTTTTTTTTAACGAGAACTCATTTTGTCATATATAGTTATATTAGGAAACTTTCTAAATGAAAATTCTAAAAAAAATTTAAATGTTGGTAAAAAAACCTCACCATCTACTACAAGATATGGAAAAGGACTTTGGATTCTAGGAGTTTTCATTCGGGCATGAGCAAAACAAACACACACACACATATATTATAACTTTGATAAGAGACAAACACTAATACAAAATAATAATTTAACTACATGATTTTACATCAGTTACTTAAAGAATATAAGTGATAATTCATGTGACATAATTTTGCTTCTGTTTTACATGTAATTGACGCTACAATGTACAATATAGCATCAGTTACTTTAAGAACAGAAGTGATAATTCATGTGACATAAGTTCGCTTCTGTTTGAAGTGTAACTGACTCAGTAATGTACAATATGACATCGGTTGTATATTCAACTGATGTCGTAATTAAGATGTAATAAAAATAATAATTATGGAATCAGTTTAGTACGCATTAGAACCCATAATTAATACTCCCTCTGGTCCTAATTATAAGACAAAGTTGACTTTTTTAGAGAAATTAAGGAAGCCAATGTAATCACTTTAGAATATTTTTATTTTCATTTTTTTCTTCAAACTAATTATTTGACTAATAGACTGATATAAAATCTAAAGATACTAAAAATATAAATACTCTAAAGTGATTTAATTGGCTTCGTTAATTTCTCCAAGTCAACTTTATCTTATACTTAGGACCGAAGAGAGTATTAAGTTTTGGAATTTAATTGTGAAATAAATAAATTTGAAATATAACATGTCATAATTGTAATTAAATAGTATAAATAAATTTTAAAAAATATTTTTTCCCAAAATATAATTATATTATAGTTATATTATAAATTACTTTTTTTAAGTGGGTCATTTATAGCTCGGAACCATCTGGTAGAGATTAGTGAATTTCTTTTAACTACTGAACTATACCTAGTTAATTATTAAAAAAATAAATGATCAATTTATGGGTGGAACTTGACCTATAATTTATAATTTATTTACCAAACTTACTTATTGCATCAGGTCCTATAGGAAACCAAGGCCTTAATTATAACTCACGTGGCTCTAAGGAAGTCTTAGAAATATATTAACTATTTGTTTTCTAAAGAAAAGAAAATATTGCATCAGTTCCTACTTTACCCGACACCCTAATGCCTTCAACAAAAACGTCCACTACTCTACTAACTTCGCGACTTCTCTATATGAATTTTACTCCAGCTCTACTAACTTTGCAACTTCCATTTATCACTATTGACGTAGCAGCTTCTAGATAGAGCACTACAAAAAAACACTCAATTTCTGATGGAATTTGCTATGAAAGTTTTTCTGTGGCAAATTCTATAAAAAATTCGTCAGAAATTCCATCAAAAAGTTTTTTGACGGAATTTTTCCGTGCCTAAATTTGTCACAAAATTAATCACAAAAACGTTTCGTGGCTAAATTGGCCATGGAATTCCATCTCAAATTTTGTGGAAAAATTTTTAGCCATGGTGCCGTGGCAAATTCCGTTGCAAAAATTTAAAATTTATAAAACTTTATATTAAAAATAATATTATAAAATTAATTATTAAATAAATTTGATTTAAAATAAAATATTATTATTAATGAATACTATATTATTATTTATTAATATTATATTTAAAATTTTTCACTAAAATAATATTTTTAATATTATTATATGATTTATTATTTAATTTTATTTAAAAATAAATTATTATTTATTAATATTATATTTATAATTTTATATTAAAAATATATTTAGATTTAGAAAATTGATTAAAATACAGTTATAAAAGTATTTATAAAAGATTTAAAATCTATTGAATTATTAATTAATCATAAATATAAATATTTTCTTAGAATTTTTATTTAATTTATTTTATTTTTAATAATATTTTATATATATATATATATAATTATTTTTATACTATGATAATAATTATGTATATAACACTATATAATAAAATAACGCAGGTTCATCTTGGCGTAACTACAAAGGCTCGAGCGTGAAGGCACCAGGAGCATGAGGTCGCGGATTCGAACAAGAGAGGAGGCATTTTCAAGATTTAAGAGGTGCAGACACGTGGTGCACTGTGAGGAGGGTGGACACGTGGCAGCGTGAGGAGGAGACACATGGCTGAACCAACGATGAGGTGGCCTCATACGGACGTGACATGTGGTATTTGAAAATTTTAAAATAAAAAAATATCCAATACAACGTCGGTTTAGTTACAATGCGATGCTGTAAGCGCAAGGAGGAGACACTTGGTACACTTCAAAGAGGGACATGTGGTGCACTGCGACGAGGGTGGGCATGTGACAGTGGTAAGAGATGACACATGGCAACGCAAGGAGGAGACACGTGGCTGAACCAACAATGAGGTGGTCTCCTACAGACGTGAGATGCGGTATTTGAAAATTTAAAAATAAAAAAATATCCAATACGGCGTCGATTTAGTTACAATGTGTTGCCGTAATATATTCATTCACGACGTTATATCTTGAGCAACTGACTCCATAATATATTCATTTACGACGACATATCTTAAGCAAGTGACGTTATAATATATATTTTTCGCGACGGCTAATGCCGCTACACCCTGAATGCTATGGCGAAAATGCAATTTTAACTGATGGCAAATTAACTTTTTGCACTAGTGAAATCAGGGGTAATTTAAAACTTAAATTGAGAGATCAAGTCATCTAACAAGTCTCAAAATTTAAATTAGGTGGTATAAATAGAGAAAAGCTATTAGAATTATCTGAAATAAAAAAGTGCCTAATATGGTAAAAAGAAAAGTTTGATCGCACTGCTATAAAATCAGAAATGCTATATGGTAACAAGTGTCAAGCTTTAAAGGAGCAACGTAAATATAAAGTGGGGGTATGTGAGATGACGATGCTTCGATAATTGTGTGGGCATAAAATAAAATATAAGATTCATAATAGTCTAATATGTGGATGAGTTTGAGTGACATTTATTAAGAAGAAAATGATACAAAATTGTTTGAGATTATTTAGACACATTCAAGAAAGATCACTGAATACGCAGATGATTATGGTCCATCAAGCAAACAATATGGAGTTCTTTAAAAAAAAGGGAAAAGGAGATCGAAGTGACCACTCATCGACAAAGTTATAGAGCGGGATATTTTAATTAATAAATTATGTTTTTGATAGAGCATAATGGCACAATGCAATTCATGTAGCTAACCCCACCCAATGAGATAAATCCTTGTTATTGTTGCTGTTGAACTTTGGGTTCATGTCCGTCTTGATGAGCCAGACTATTTAATTAGAAAATAAGTAGTTTTATCAAATAAGAAACAAATCAGCATTAATTATAGAATTGTTAATTGATAAGCAAGTAATTGTATATTAGGAAATTAATCACGAATTAATTTCCTGATTATTACTTGGAGGGCAAACAGGAGTGTACATAACTTCTTAATTAGTGATCTCCTTAGATCTCTATAAATAGGATGTGTCCCTCTCATTTAACCTTCACACTTGCCATAAACTATCTCGCAATCTCTCTTTTATCCTATCATATTTCTTATTCTATTGATCTGTTGTACCAATCCTATGTAGGCTCTGACGGTTTAATAATTACGCCAGTATTGTTATGTTCGAGTTATAGAGTAGTTTAATAATTACGCCAGTATTGTTATATTCGAGTTATAGAGTATTGGAGTTTTAATCTAGATCCGAGCGTGGGTTCGCTCCGCATGCAAGTCTTTTCACTCCTATTATATTCCTTCAGTTGCAACATATTTAGCTCCTACCGGAGAACAACAAAATATTAACAGTTGGAATAAATTTTTGGGATTGTTTTGTACTTTTGTAAGATTATTGCCCGAGACGGTAACTTCACACAAGTTTTATGAAGGGCAACAAGATTAAAACTTCGACGACTAAAAGCATATGAATGCAAAAGTGGCCAGTACAGTTACGTCATAACTTTTTTTTTGGGGGGTAATAAATAGTATTGACACGTAAGAAAGCAAGCATTAAATTTCCAAAATATTGATTAGCTGAATATACATCAGTATTTGCAAAGGTGAGATGGCAATCCTGTCAAGCACCGCGGATTCCACATGTTTAGGCTAAATTTACAAATTATTTACCGCATTATCTTAGTTATTATTATTATTGCCACTCGCCATATTTTTAATTCATCGGCAGACCAGAAGGTGGTTGTCTTCTCTCTATATAGCGAACAAGCACACATCAGTCATGGTGCTCCAAATTTCTGTGTTATTTTCATGGACTTGAAGACTGTTCATCTTAAGATTAGCTTTCAAAGTCTTATATTTTATTCTGAATTGTTAACGACGCCTGATCTCACTTTGTGATTTCTTTTTCCCCTTACTTTAGTCATAATTAATAAAGGCTAATGTTAAGGTGTTGGATTCAGTGGAAGTCGTTGTTTTAAAAAAAAATTGGTATACAGTTGGGCAGTCGTTGTACATAACGATGTGTTGCTGTGTCTGTTCCTGATGTGTCGCTCATGTTCATGTTATTTCGGGGGAGAAAATGAAATGAAATCACTGTTTTTAGACCAGAGACGAAAACGAAATCTCCAAAAAGTTAAATTAAATTATTAGGGATGACGATGCAATATTTTCGTTCTCATCCTTTTCCTGTGAGGAATTGCTGGAAAAGCAGAGAGAATAAGAAAAGTGAGTGCGACCAAAGGCAAAGTAGAAAAATCAATTGGTTACACCAAACCTGTAATTATTTAGGAATGGTACAGTTGCATATCCCATTATTGATCCTGGTTCTGTCATTCAATTCTCACAACGTAGCCCCCATTCAATTCAACCCATGTGTATCTGTCTGTGCTCTTTTCATTTATAAATTGTCCCTGCAATAATAAAATGTTGGTCCTGCTTTTGCCTATTTCTTCAGCTAGTTTATCTGTTGCTTACCGTATAATTCCCTTCAAGAGACGTGGCAAAATAAAAATAAGATTTTCTAAGGATTTTATTGAGTAGGACAGGCTTGGCCGAGTAGTCACGACAATTCCTCTTCGGACCCAGCCTCCGTATTATTCTTTAAAAGAAAAAGATGATCCTTTTTTTATTGGGGTCGTTAGATGAAGATCTCAACGGTCTATATTTAATATATTATTAAATATTATTTCTATGACAGGTCTACATTTCCATGAGTTGGACTAATTGGTTATTAGTAGCAATAAAAAATTCAATATTAATTTGTTAAAAGCATAATGATGATTTATTTAACATTAAAAGAAAATGTCTTCTAAATGATCAGATGCTAACCTTTTATTTTAAATGTTTGTACCTTTTAAGATTCTATAGTTAGAAATATAATTATGACAAAGGTGTATAAATTAAAAGTTGGGTGCTTAGATGCAATTTGTTACATGCGTTTTTTTTTTTTTGGTAATGAAGATTCCATCATATCCATTACAGATTGTGCGCGTGTGATTTGCAATTTGTTGAGAATATACCATCTGCTTAATTTAACTAATAATTAATTAATATCATAGAAAAGGCAAAACCTCAATAGAGATTAGAGGGGACTTGGGCAATCAAGGAGAATCTTATCATTTATGCATCCCACGGCGACGTGTTTAAAAATGGTCTATTTTAAGCTGTACTGTGTGCCACCTTACAAATATTCTTGTCAGAAATTGATTTAATTTATTTTTGGGTAAAGGTGCATCCAGCACCCCAAACTATTTTTGGAGGTGCAATCAACACCCTAAAGTATTTAAGGGTGCAATCAGCACCCTAAACTATTTTTTGGGGTGCAATCAGCACCCTAAACTATTTTTGGAGGTGCAATCAGTACCCTAATGTATCAAAAATGGAATAATTACACCCTTTCACTAACAGAATACTAACTCCGTTTGCTAACACACTATTTTCTTTCAATATTTAAGGCTGCAATTTTGCCTTTAATGTAGTAAAAATAGAGTAATTGCACCTCCAAAAATTTGAACTTTAGCAAACGAAGTTAGTATTCTGTTAGTGAAAGGGTGTAATTGTTCCATTTATAATACATTAGGGTACTGATTGCATCTCCAAAAATAGTTTAGGATGCTGATTGCACCCTTAAATACTCTAGGGTGCTGATTGCACTCCAAAAAATAGTTTAGAGTGCTGATTGCACCAAAAAAATAGTTTAGGGTGCTGATTGCACCCTTAAATACTTTAGGGTGCTGATTGCACCTCTAAAAATAGTTCGGGGTGCTGGATGCACCTTTACCCTTTATTTTTTTTTAAATGCCGCGTAGGCACGTGACATATAGAGGAGAAAGAATCCAAGTCTCGCCGATTCCAGACATCAAATCAACGGTTCAAATTGGTGACACTGTCGGAGTGATTTGGAAGCTTCCTTCCTTCCACGGACTCTTCCTCCTGATAATGATATCCACTGTCTTCCCCTCTGACCGGCAATCTCTCTTTTGTTCACATTTGCATTAATCCATATTTCTTCTAATTACTTTATCTCAAATCAAATCCCTTCACTCAAGTTTCACACTTTCTATCTCTCTATTAGGCTTTTGCCAGTGACTGAGTTTCTGTCTCTCTCTCTGTCTATCACTCAGCAACGAGTTTGATAACTCAGAGAGTGTAAGGATCCCATGGCAGAGATATTAGAGGAGAGGGACTTCTCTCGTAATGGGTACACTGTAGTTTCAGTTCCACGGCCACGTGAGTTTCTACTCGTAGCTTCTTGCTAAAAAAAATCCACTCAAAAGGACAAACACCGATTTAAAGAAATTTCCTTTTTTCTGAAACATATTTTGCAGAAAGGGGGAAACTTGATACCTGCTTTTTAGAGAGAGAGAGAGAGAGTCTGATAGCTCTGGCTGATAGAAAGTGGTAAGAGAGAAAGGTCCTTTCCATGTCATTAAAAAGGGGAAGCTGAGGTATATGCGAATTCATCACACCCTCCAGAGACCCTACTACAATTCTCCTCCTCTTAATTTCTCTCTCAGATTAAATGCCAACCCCAAGCCAAAACCTCCAGAAAAATGTAACCCAGAGCAGCATTTTTACATTCTGAAAAGGAAATACAAGACCGAGGTAATATGCTCAGAAAATCCCAACCAAGACATAACACTGAAGCGCGAAACCCAACCAAATTAAAATCTGGACTGAATACAGAGCACGAGTTAGTTGGTGTATTGCTGGATTAAGAAACCCTGTGTTGTTCCCAGTGGACACCTGCCGCTCATAGGCCCTTCTAGAGTTTCGAGTCATCGCTTTCCCTACCACATCTACTTCTCTCCCGCCTACTACTACCATCTCTGTTAGCTGTAATCTTCGCTAGTTGTGCTAATAAGTATTTATCCCCTGCTTTTTTTGCCTGTCCTCTCTCTCTGGTTTTCATGTCATGTCATTCTTTCCTTCAGTTTTCACCATTCATGCCGAGTCCATCTCACAGAACCCGTGTGGCTTTAGAATCATTACCATTAATGCCGCCTTTAATTCGTCGCATTCGTAAATAATGGATGTCCTGTTTTTTTTTTTTTTTAAAAACCAAGATTTGTTTTTTTTATTTATTCTTTTTTACACTTTCTTTCGTCTCTGAATTTTATGTAAGAAATGGTTGTACTACTGGCATATGATAATAATTAAATAATTAATTAGGCTCGCCTCTCTCTCACTCTGAATCCCTCCTCCTGATTAGTTGTCTCATTTGTGTATTGTTGATATACTGTATATAGGTGTGGGAGATTACAGAACATTACAGAGCATGAAAAGCTGAAGGCCGTAGGGTGGTTGCGGAGGCAGAAACAGCAGCATATAGCGTCTTGTTTCCCGGGCCGCGCCGCTTGTGTTTGTCGCTCGTGCGCTTCACAATCCTCAAATCCCAAAATTCAGATCTCGAGACAAAAACTGTAAACTCTAAAGTTGTCCTCTGGCCGACATATATATTGCCTGAATACTGGTTTTATTTCTGAGGGACTCATCCTCTTCCTTCTCCTCCAACTTTCCTTCCTCCGCCAATTTCTCTCCATCCCTACTCGTGGCACTCATTTAACTGTTTTGGGTTCGGTACAGAGCACTTTGAAGACTTTCGGGTTTTGTTTTAAATATTGGGTGCCAATTTGACCTCTTCACTTATTGCAATAGCCGCTTAAACGGGGAGGGTCGGTGATAATGTTTGATTTTGTTATTGCTCAGCGTTGAATCCCTCCTACCCAAAAGGTTAGCCAGTGTTCACTACTACTATTTTCATTATTCAATTCAATAGTGTATCGAGGTTTGGGAAATAATTAATTAATAGTATTTTTCTTCTTCTTTGCTCTACTATTGGGGTCCTTCTTGTGGTTTAGAACATGCGAAAAACGCTTGTCATTGGTTGTCTTGTTGAGCTTCTAGTTGGTTCCTCGTATTTAGCCCTCTCTGCTTTTGTAACATTTTTTTATATTGAGCTGGTTTCGCATAATCAGCGAGAAACTTCCGGACAAGAATTGGGGTTTGGGCTGGTTTTTGGTATTTAAGAGATTATAAGGTGTTGATTGATAGTTGGGGGAAAAAGGTTTAGGAATTGATAATTTCATGTGGGACAGGAGGCTTTGTCTCTGAGGACAAGATATGCTTAACTCCGATGAAGCAGATATTGAAACATTCTTCGACTCAGCAGATTTTCTGCCACCTCAAAACTCTGTTTTGGACGAAGAGTTGGCCAGTAACAAGTTTGGGCATGAAGTTTGGGTGAATAATCCTCAAAGTGTGAAGGAACGACGGCAACGTTTTTTCCAGGAAATGGGTTTTACTGATTTTTCGTCAAACGTCTGCTCTCAAGAGATTAACGTTAACGACTTGGAACTTGAAAGGATAACGGAGAGCGAAGGGGCAGTATCAAGTGCCTTCATTTCTTCTCCTGAAGCAAATGTCTTGTTTGATGAACGTAACGGAGATGTAAACTTTGAAGGGAAGGTGTGGGAGTCATCTTTTTCTTCAGGTGAAGATGACAGACTCAGAGAAGCTGAAGCTTCAGAAGAATGTCAATATGGTCCCTTTGATATGAGCAAAAAGAAAATGAAGGGCTTGTGGAAGCTCTTTGTGAAGAGCAGGAAAACAATTGGAGGGAAAGTGAGATCAAAATTAAAAAAAGAGATGAGTAAAAGTCGCAGAATAAATGTAAAGCAGAATAAGAAGAGGTGGATGGAATTGAGTGCCTTGTATTTTGGACAAGAGATTAGAGCTCATGATGGCCTAATCTGGACTATGAAGTTTAGTCCTAATGGCCAGTTTCTAGCAAGTGGTGGTGAAGATGGGGTTTTACGTGTATGGCGTGTTATATCAATGGATACATCAAGCATTTGCTTCAATGCAGAAGACACTACTGGTAAAGTGAAACAAGAAATCTCCTGTTCTTGGAGGACAAAGTCAAATATATCATTCATGGCTCTTCCAAACAAGGTTCTCCAAATTGAGGAATCACCACTGCAAGAATTCTTTGGTCATACCAGTGATGTCTTGGATTTGGCTTGGTCTGATTCAAATGTGAGTTCAACACAAAGATTCCTCACTTTCCTTCTTCTGTTCTTGCAAACGTATCCTAGGTAGCATATGTTGTGTAAGCAATTTTTAAGAATGATGATCTAAAATTCTTGGTTGCAGATTCTTTTGTCGTCCTCAATGGACAAAACGGTTCGTTTGTGGCAAATTGGTTGTGATCAATGCATGGGAGTCTTCCGTCACAATGACTATGGTAAGTAGTATGTTTAAAGCCAGACCTTTCCTTCCTTACCTCTGGCATTCCTCTTTTGAAATAGTTCAAAAATTTGCACCAGTCTATATTTTTGTTATAATCTATGTGTTTGACCTATAAATGGAATTTTAATCCTGTCTTTTCTATAAATGGAACAGTGACATGCATCCAAGTAAACCCAGTTGATAAAAACTACTTCATCAGTGGGTCTATAGATGGCAAAGTCCGAATATGGGGGTTATGTGAAGAGCGTGTTGTTGATTGGGCAGATGTAAGGGATGTGATTACGGCTGTGAGTTACCAGCCAGATGGGAAGGTATATCACTCAATCTTTTCTGATTTCTTTCAGGCTTTTCTCTTATTATTCCAGTTGAAAATTCAGAACTGTATACATGTGACTGATCGACCTTTTTCTCTCTACTGTACCCAGGGGTTTGTAGTTGGATCCATCACTGGTGCTTGTCGTTTTTATATTGCTTCAGGTGTGTGTGTACTTGTTGGTTAATTTAGACATAAATGAATCCCTTTCATACGGAAAAAATTGTGTCTAAATCAATTTCAAATGGTTTTTAGGAAAACATTTCCAGCTTGAGGCAGAGATATGGGTTCATGGGAAAAAGAGATCAGCTGGCGACAAGATTACTGGCATTCAGGTTTTTAATCTTGAAACTGTTGACCAATTGTATGCTGTGATCTGTACTTCATTAACTAACATTGCAATATCCTTTTTTTTTTTTATTGCAGTTTTCACAGAAAAAACACCAGAGAGTTATGATCACATCAGAAGATTCTAAAATTCGTGTGCTTGATGGCTTTGAACTTGTCCAGAAATTTA
Organism: Inga oerstediana; assembly: GCA_963210345.1. Lineage (NCBI taxonomy): Eukaryota > Viridiplantae > Streptophyta > Magnoliopsida > Fabales > Fabaceae > Inga > Inga oerstediana. The sequence goes on from OY723410.1 coordinate 2,499,566, forward strand.
AAGGTAGGGTGCTTTAGGGACTAGAGCATACTAGGATAATTTTGAAAGTTCACAGTGCTTCCTCTAGATAAGCTGACCTTTTTTTTTCTTTTTCCGGCAGGCGTATCGAAATCGGGAAGCCAGATTTGTGGATCATTTACATCAACAGAAAATCATATCATTTCTGTTGGGGAGGACTCCCATGTGTACATTTGGAATTGTAATGACTTGGAAAATTCATCATCCAAACACGTAAAATCTGAGCGTTGCTGTGAGTACTTTTCCACTGAAGGTGTTACTGTGGCAATACCCTGGTTGGTAAATAGCACAGAACAAACAAGCTTATGTGGCAACTCAGAACTGCAACATGTCCAAGAGGCTCGTCCTAGTGTTAGAGATTCAGAGCGTTTTTCTCTTGGTAACTGGTTCAACATGGAAGGGACTTGCCGGGGTTCGGTGACGTGGCCGGAAGAGAAACTTCCAAGTTGGAATTTACCATTTGCAGAAGATGAATATGATCCCATAGAGCTGTGCAATGAAAGAGGTGGATCAGACACATGGGGACTATCCTTTGTGGTGGCTGGTTTGGATGGAACTATCAAGACATTCCATAACTTTGGATTGCCTGTCAGGCTTTAGGACTTAGCAAATTCCAGAAATTTAAGGTTCTGTTTCTTTGATTATGCCAATTATCCTGGGTTAGGATTTAGGTTCCTCGTGAAAATGTTAGGCTTCAGATGAATTTGTACATTTACAATTCGTGGTTCCAATTGATTCAATGTGTGGCTCTGTAGGTGTAGTAATCAGGGCACAAGATTCTTGAACCTCTTTTTGTGGATATACTTAACCTTACACATGAGTACATATTCAAGAAATGCAATTTTGAGTTACTTGATAACAGTTTTAAAATCCTATACAGTTATGATCCAGTGGTTGTTTTAATGGTATAAATTGAATTGAGTAGAGGCGAGATAAGAGTTAAACTCTTCAAAAAAAGAAAAGAAAAGAAATGAAAAATCAAAAATAAGACGACCAGTCCTTCATTGCATTGGTACATTTTTGCCCTGACTGGGCGCCAGGTCAACTTGGTTTTGGTTTTTTTTTTTTTTTTTGGTGGTGGCTGAGTCAATTTCAAGTAGGATGATGCCCTTAATTTCTTCTTTTTTAATGCCAACCATGTACCCTTAATTTCCAAGCAGTAGTACAATACCCTCTAAAAGGGTCATTCATAGTTCGCGAACTGAATTTTTAGCCCGTTTGTTGGAACTTGATTTCCCCTGCATTTTGACGCGTGACTTTAATTTTAAGCATGTGACCAAAGCCAATGAATAGCATCACACTCCCTTCATATCTAATTATAACTTGCTTTAAATTTTTATATTTTTTTTAAGAAATGGCATCTATTTGTCTGAAGAAGACACTTGCATAAAAAATAAAACAAAGTAGGAGTAAGAGTATTGAATCAAACATGAGTATATTTTTCCACCTTGTGAATTATTTAATAATTACTCCATGCCATTTTATTTTTAAAAGCAACAACTACTCAAAATCATCTAAATTGAAACGCTAGTTAAAATTAGTTAAAATAAATAAATGTTCAAGAGATATATTTTTTTCCAAAAATACTCTTATTTGGGAACATGACTAGTGAGGGAGAGAACAAGTGAAAAAAAAAAAAAAAAAAGGAACGGCAGAATATATAAATAATTAGGGGTAAAAAAATTAAATTTTTAGATATCCAAACAAATTGTATAGGAGTGAAGCGGTCAAAAACAAAAAAACAAGAGTAACGGGATCAGGGGTTTTTAGTTTAGGCGGATAGTCGTTGGGCTGAACAAGTGAAGGCCCACAGAAGAGTGGGGGCCGCTTTAAAGTGGCCGCTACAGAGAGAGCGAATCGAAATCGCGGCTTGTGTTGGGGGCAGAATTTGGAAGGACTCTCAGGGACGAAGGTGAACGGTGAGGGTTTTTGTTTTTTAAACATTATAGTAATGTTTTTCATCACTCTCATGATGATTCCTCCAAGTTCGAACGCCTCAAGTCCAAGTCAACCTCCCTCCTTGCAACCCCACCATCGAAAGGTGCGCTTCCCTCCTTTCCTTTCTTTCTATCTATTGTCGCTAGTGGCCACTTGTTTTTCCCTTCCCAAATCCTGTGTTTTCAGTTTTCACCGTCCCAGGCGACGGAACCCTATTTTATTTTGCCTTCTACTCGATCGATTCTCCGAATCAGATTTTCTCGATGGAACAGTGGACAATTTAGTTTGTTTACTTGTTGTAGTATCAATGTGGCAAAGGGAAGCCCTGCATTCTCAACCATCAATTTAGGCCTTCTTTCCTTTAAAAGAATGGCAATGCGTACTACGAGAAAGATTCTGATATTCCCGAATGGAAGCACCTTAAAGGCGAACACATCCACTGGCTCTTTGTTCTTTTACGCTTCATTGCCTTTGCTGGATTCGCATTATATTCTTTTTACTCTGTATCTGCACATCACGGGAACAGTGCGATTGCTAACACCTATTATGTAAATGATCAAGTTTTTAATCATCTTAAATAAAAATCCTTACACAGTCAAATTAGAAGAAAAAATGTTAAAAGAATCTTTGATCTGCTGTTGAAAAATATCGAATAGAAAAATTAGATATATAAATATTCACGCATAATATGCTGAAATAAATACGCTCCTTTTTTGAAGTATGCATTGCTTGCTTTTTACTAACTGCTTATTCTTTTTTTTTTTTTTTGCCATCACTAACTGCTTATTCAATTTCTTGTTTCTGACGCTATTTTAGTATTTCATCAATTAGGTCTCTCCTCATTGAGCATTTAATGCACAATAATACTTCATGGGCCGTGGCTTCTATATTTCCTTTTGCCCCTTCGATTTTTTTTTTCCGGCTGGGGTTTCATTTACCCTTTCTACTTTTACTGACTTGGTAGAATGGTAGTTAATATGATGGATCCATATATTTAAGCCACGTGTACACTAGTATTTTTTACAAAATATAAATAGTCTTCTTTTCTCTGTCGAATCAAGCACCAATTGGATGCTGTGCCGTTTAATTTATTCATTTTGTCCTTAAACTAACAGGTCCATCATTAGCTAACTATCTGAGATATTTAAATTTAGTCTGTGGCGTTTCTCAACCTCAAATCTTAATCATTAATAAGAACGAAAAATTTTATGCATTAATGCAACTATTAATATCTAAAGTGGGCTCTCTAGGAGGTTGGTTCAGGGCGCGTTTCATTTGAATGCCAAAAGCATTCCGAATTATTTCTTCATCGCATGCCATGGTGTTACAAAGTGTTTGTATAATTCTCTTAATGATCTTTGCAGACAGACATTTTTTGTCAAACATGTGGTGGTAAAGGAGATTTGAAGCGGCTCATATACTGTGTACAGTGTCTAGTTTCTGCTGAGCATAGGTACATTGCGTAGCAAAAATGGCTTTATCAAAAGTGAAGACTTGATAAGATTAATGCTAACAATTTATGCTGGACATTAGACAGTGATATATATATCATTATTGCCTTGTGTCTGCCACCCGAGAAAAACTGTGGCTTCAGATGTTGATAACGCTCTTCTTTCTCTTGGGTCTGTCATCTTGTTAGTTGTGAAACATATAAAGTTTTTTGATTTATCTACTTGTATACATGCGTAGTTATTGTATAGGGAAGTTGCCTAAAGATGAAGATGGAACAATCAGCTGGACATGTGAGGAATGCTCTCTAAATGATGCCAAATGTAGATCGATGCCATTGAGGAGAAGTGCACGCATAAGTGAAGCCACTGAAGCTAAATATAATAACCGGGTAAAAATTGAAAGGGAGAACCATGAAGAAGCCTATTTGGGCAAGTCATGCAAGGCAGAATCTTATGATGAAAATCAAGATTTGCCGATTAAAAAGAGAAGGCGCTTGGACTCTGAAGACGAGAACTTAATCCATGAGGAGTGTGACAAATATGTTGACACTAAAACTGTGAACACTGAAACTATTGACGATCCTTATCCTGAAAGTAGCAACTACAGTCAAGCTGAACCAACTTCTTTTCCAGCTTGGAGGTATGTTTTTTTCCTCTATTTGCTAGTTTGGCGGTTGTGACTAGTTAATGTTTGTTTTTGATAGAATTTCATGGAATTTAGTTGGTCTTTAATTTTGTTCATCATTATTCACTTGTTTTGAAATTTAATCATTATGGAGGAGTTTGTACATGTTTGAATCTAATCTGTAATCTGCATCTTTGTTGAGACAGTGTTGCTTGTCTGGTTTACAGTGCTCTTGACAAGTCATTTTAACTTTAAGGCCACGTTCGGTTTGGGGTTGGGGTAAAGTCTCATCATGGTCTAATCGGAGTCAAACTTTGGATTTGTTGAGACAGTGCGACTTGGGTTTAATGTCTGCGTCGTAATCCAATTTCTTCATTGGGCCTCATCGTATCTGTTTTCTTGATTGGGCCTCATCGTATGTGTGGCTGGGCTTACTTTAACTCTGGTCCATTATCATGATGCCCTATCTGGAGTGTGTCTCTGCTTTGAAATCCAATCAGAAAGTTTAAGTGTTTAAAAATCTTTGTTCTTTTACTTAACAGCCTGATGTTCATCATTTGGCATTTCCTTTTTTTTTTTTTTTTGGGTTCATCATTTGGAATTTCTGAAAGTATGTTTTCCGTCTTAAAAAAGTGACATCGTTTTCACTTGTATGAAATAAATTAGTTGGTTCTGAACACACAAATTTAGTCTCTTAAATATTTAGAAGCTTGCATAATGGTTTCGTTCTTTTATAACTCCGTCCAAAATTTAGTCTCTTAAAAATTGAATGCTGACTGAAGGAGATCATATCCACTTGGAAGTCAAAAGTGCCAAGTGAGCATATAGTATTCGGTCGAGTTAATAGTGTCAGTTTTGGTGTTAAATTTTGGACGGAGGTTAAATGGAACGATAATTTTGCGAGTATTTAAATGATTTAGGAGCTTAATCAAAAAAATATTGAATGGACAAGGACAACCACATTAAAAAATAATGTCTTTTTCAGGGGACACAGTTGAGTTTTCCCTTGCGAAGGTTTTTTAATTAAATTGTTTTAAAAGGGTATATAAAAAAGCACAGTTCTTTTTGGGGTTACTGCGAACAGGGGGCAATTGAGAATCAACAAGGCGATTCAGCTGGGCGTTGGTGCTTATATATCAACCAGAGCCTGCTCTAAAGTGCATTCTACTGTGAGTGCTCTGCCCTCAGTGGTCGACGTAAAGTTGCTATCAAGGTCTGACGCCTGGCCGCCGAGTTTTCAGAGGTCCCCGCCTACTATCGATAGCATTGGTGTCTATATTTTTCCACAAAGTGAAAGGTGCGTTTCTCGTTGATTTCCTCATACCATAGGGCTTTTCAAATTTACTGATATGAGCAGTGTGGTTGGTTGATCAGTGACGAGAAGGTGTTTGACGGGGTGATGAGCGATGTGATTGAGCGAGATCTGGCTCTCAGGGCAATCATCGAACACGATGTGGAGCTCCTCATATTTTCTTCCCGAGTATTTCCCACGCATCATTGGCGTAAGCTCCACTAATTGCAGTTCATAGATAAGATTACACACTCGCTTGTATTTATATGCATACAAGACTGATGCTTCATTTTTGCATTGCAGGAAGGTCTGAAAAGTATTATTTGTGGGGCGTTTTCCGACAGAAGGGAACAGGTGATCATTGACTCAATAATGGGGTATCGAGTGATGAGGATGGCTTCTGCTGGAACAATTGTAGCATGATATGTATATATATACATACACTTACTAATAATCGAGTTAGTCTGTGTGATATACAGTGAACAATAGGATCTCTTACACCAAGAGGTTGTCACTTCCTCATGTATTTGTCCCTTTGCAGAAATTGCATAATCAGCATAAAAACCACTCCGCAAAAGCTATATATGTTAATTTCTCTGCTTTTTAATACTTTAGTCAACTTTCCTGGGGCGACTTTTCTCACATAGACGAGCCAGCGTCGGCTTTTACTTTGACCCCCGAATTCCAATCCATCTTGTCTCGAAACGGCGGGGTTGCTTCCTAGAATAGAAGCACTACGACAACAGTACCTTCCCTTCTTTGCTTCCCAATCCTTGGATTTTAACTTCATGTGCAATTTTAACGTTCATTGTTATTTAATACTACATTTTGATAATAATTTTATCATATGCTCCATTAAATTTCAATCATTGAGGTTGACGTTCAAGGCAGGGAAGATTGGAGGAGGAGGGAAGGCAACTCCACTTTTATGATTATTAACAAATATATTGTGTTGATATGCCAAGTATACATTTTATGACTTTTTATTTTTTAAGGAAAACAATATTGTGCAGATACTAATAAATATTTATTCATCATGCTAATGGGGCAATGCTCATCACTAGGGGTTCGTTTTTCTCATTCGAAAGACTTTGGAACAAAGTCGTCATAGGAAAGTAAAGGGTAAAGGTGAACAAACGGAAGAAATTGAAACTGAAATGTATTTTATATTCCTTAATTATGATTTACCTAGGAATCACAGATTACAAAATTACAATTAAAATTACAGAGGGAGAGATCGGTAGAATCCCCAAACTCAAAAGTCAGTAACAACAAATAATAACGGTGATAGCTGTAGACCAAAGAACATGGCTCTAGCGCTGACAAAAGTCAGTGAATGTTAAATCCTCCGGCAGCTTCTTTGCCGCCTCTCATGAAATTCCAAATTTCCAATGACTAAGTTTATCTACCCCAAAAATTTAATTGAAAATTAAAAAGAAAACAACTTAGTCGAAGATACTGAAGACGTCTGGTGACGGAAGCGGAGAGGCTATGGATGTCGAAAATAAACCCGATGGGCTTCCAGCGAAGCTTGATGACCAAAACGGGCTCAAATCGTACAACCATGAGAGCGTTTCTGGATCAGTCGCCGGTGAGAATATCTCCGACGAGATCCCCGGCAGAGTTCCCGGTGCCGGCGATAATATGCCTTGGAACTGGCTCACTTCAACTCCTTCCAAGAGATCCATCATCTCATCTCCATTCTGAAACCTTTCCTTCTCCGACGGGCTTGTCTTTTCAATCGACGCTAGCCTTGCTGCCGGTGAAACATCTCCGGATCTGAAGGCAGGGGATGACGGGCCCGTGAGACGTTGCACGACCTTCATGAAGTCGTCGACCGGAACGTGAATTACCTTAGGAGATACCGAATAGATGATCACCGGCTGCGGCTGCTGCTGCCGAGAAGGCCCCGCCGCCGGGTGATGGGCGTGCGGCGGAAGCGGCGGCTTTCGAATCTTGTGAGATTCTTTGCTGACGCTGAGCGGAGAGGGACGAGGGCCTTGGAGTGGGAGCTCTCTTCTGGACGGGGGAGGAGGGCTATCGCCGGTGGGATACCCCGGCGGATTCATGACGAATGGCGGAGATCAGAGAGGAGTCTAAAAGGTTAGGTATCATGTTTTATTTATTTATGCCACCAATGAAATTTATAGTTATTAAAGCTCATTTATTGACTTTTCAGAGTGCTTGTGCAAACGCGCCCGTGCAAAGACTTTTCCCATTTTGAAATGTTGCTCCCATTTTTCTTTGACAATCATATGCTCTCTCACGTCCCAACTATAATGTGTTTTCAATTAACTTGTAGGATCCAACAATAATGATTGTACTCCTTAATCATCGATATATAGCAAAAAAAATTTTAATTCATATAGTAAACAGGAGATTTGACTCTCTCTCTCTCTCTTTTTTTCCAGCTTCCCTGTTTTCTTCGTCGTTGAACAAAGATTTTCAAACCCCGGGGCTTCTGGTTTTCAAGTTAAAACTAGAAAGACTGTATCATATAAATAATTTCCTTTTCTGGCTCTGTTTAATGTTTAGTAATAATTTCCTTTTTTTTCTGGCTCTGTTCCCTTTTGATCGTTCTTAGTTGTTTGTTGGTCTTCAATCTTGAATCTTGATTCACCATTTTGGTACCAGTCCAAAACCTGACATGGCGGAAAGCGCAGAGAACATATATATGGATAAAGCACTATAAATTATGTTATAAATTTGGGAGTAAGAATAATAGCTCCAAAACACTCATCTGGTGCTTTCGATAAAAAAAAAAAAAAAAGCTCTCGTCTGGTGCTCAATGTGAGGGCTATTTTACACCAAAGTGAACCCACTAAAAGCTACTAGAATGAAGGGATTAGGTGATGGGACACGATATTTGATTGATTTCTATCAAACTCCAGCATCATATTCTGAATCTCTTGATCTCCAATGCATCTAACAAACAATATGAGAATCTGAATCTGGGAACCACAACAGTTGTCAATGTACCCATCACAAGCCTCAAATTTCTAGAAGCCTACAATGGGCACGCTATTGGTCGAGTCAAAAGTGGTGTGCTCTTGGACTATCATTTAGAACTCTATGAGCCCAATACAGACAAACAGTCATTGTGACATATATATGACTCAATTGACTTGGGCTCAGATTTTAAAATATTTGGGCCGAGATGAGTTAAGTGGATGGTTGGCCCAAAAAGGTTATCAAGGGATGATGGTTGGCAGCAAGAGGAGGGAGTTGAATTTACCCTTGTCATCAATATAATTAATGCATAATACTAAGGAATAACAATTCATAACGTAAACTAAACAAAAATTTGTTGAGGATTTCTTTATACAGAAAAGCAGAGGACTGAAGCAGTTGGTCTCCCCTACTTCTGTCTGCATTCTGCTTTGCAACCTCTAATGGACTGGACGTCTGGAAATTGTTTTATACGTAGTATTCATTTTTCTGACAAGAAGCAGCACGTGTCACCAAACACAAGGTCCTAAAGCCTATTTTTCATGGCTAAGCGCCGTCGTCCATCAACAAACTTAATACTCCCTCTTATCCTTGATAAAAAATAAAGTTAATTTTTTTAAAGAAATTAAAAAAACTAATTATATTAATTTAGAGTATTTATATTTATATTTTTTCTCCAAATTAATTATTTTTACTAATAAACTAATATATAATTTAAGGATACATAATATATGATATGATTAAGTAGCTTATTTAGCTCCTTTAATCTTTCTAAAAGGAAGTTAACTTTATTTTATATTTTAAGTAAAATAAAAGTGTCCGCGTTAGATCCAATTTTAACGCATTAGAAATGGCTTGAAACACAGAGCGAAGCTGAGGTGCTTAAGTTTATACATTTAATATGCCTTTTTATCTAATTAGAACATGTGAAAAAAGATGGATAAAAAACATATTTGTTCTAATTTAATTGAAAAAAACAATTAAAATATATTACTACATATTATAAACTAGATCCTATATTAAAAATTAAAGGGTACTTTTTTTTTTTTTTTTAAACTTATGCATGTGTTTGCATTAGTAAACTTTACTCATGAGTAACGTCTTTTTATGACATGATAATAAACTTAATATTTATAATATTTTAACGATCTAGATATGATATAAAATTTAAACTAACCACACTAGTTATTTAGTGAGTGTTTGGATCAGCTTATTTCCTAAAAATAAGCACTTCAAGATAAAACTCCTCTCACATACTTATCTCGTATACCGTGAATTATGAATTATAAACACTTATTATCTAAAAATAAGCTCTTCCCACCGAATAATTAATTATGTGAAAAAATCTTAGACACATCGGCTTCTGGAAAGTTGGGGATGCTCCCCTTACGTAAAAAGATGGGAATATTCTACCCAATACATCTTTAACAAAATCTGCTGCTTTTAAGTTTAACCTCCAGAACCCTTTTTCTATGGACACATCAGAAATCAGAATGCTTAACCTTATCATGACCTCATTTGCCAATTGTCATGACTCACGTTATAGCTGTGATCTTCCACCGCCACTCCCACAGTTTCCTTCCTTTTTCATATATAAAGACTCATCTCTCCACAACTCCCACCATTCTAAATCCCATTCCTTCCTTCCTTAAAGACCCTTTTATATCATTCTTTCTCTCTGGTTTCTGCTTGACCATGGAGGACAGAGTCATGATGGGTAGTAGCTTAGAAGATGACCAGCTGGTTCAAATGGTCCGAGACTTCATAGAATCTGAGTCACCGTCCCCCACAGATTCTACTTCATCAAAGCGTCGTGCTTTAACTCATCGAACCCAATATTATATTTTACAGGTACTCCACAAATCACAAGGAGTTTGAAGTTTCTGTGGAGCTTCTTGCTGAGTTTAATTCCCTCCATGTTGTTGAGTGAGTGTATACAATATATACTTGTCCCTGATATGCTACTTGTTGATTTTGTGCTATGGAGTTTAGGATGTCTTGAGGAGTGAGACAAGAGCCGAGGCTAAAGTTCGAAATTATGTGTTGAACTTGAAGCGAATGAGTGGCAAAAGGGATGCTAAGAAGACTTCAAATCTCAGGAAGTGGCTGGTCCTCAAGCTGAAAATGGAAGGCCTCGATGCTTCTCTGTGCCACACATGTTGGGCCAACTCTTTAGGATGTCCTGCTGGTGGGTCTCTCTCTCTCTCTGACACCATGTCCTTAAAGATCGAAACTTTCATAACTGTTTCTGTGGATTATGTGTTAGGTGAATATGAATATGTTGAAGTGAATATTACAGAAGGTGAGAATGGAAGTCCTGTGAGGCTCATAGTGGACATAGACTTCAGGTCTCAATTTGAACTCGCAAGGCCAACACAGTACTACAGAGAAATGACAGAGTCACTGCCAGTGATCTTCGTTGGGACAGAGAACAAACTGAGAAGGATAATCTCTCTGCTTTGTTCTGCTGCTAAACAGTCCTTAAGAGAGAAGGGCCTGCACGTGCCTCCATGGAGAACCACTTGTTACATGCAATCCAAATGGTTTTCTGGGCGTCATCATCATAAAGAAGAACAAGGTGTTGAAGCTAGAGAAGCAGAAGGTGAAGATGAAATTGGCGAGTGGGTACCTCCAATAGTAAAACCCAGGAAAAGAGACATGGGTGGGGCATCTGGCTTATCTAGACAGTTCTCTGACTTGACTATAAATTGTTGCTAGCTCAAGAGGCGTCTCAGTTTCGTGATTATTATCCAATTTTGATAGAGTTTGTGGTTTTTCATTATTATATTGACATTAAGCTATGATCATTGGAAGTAGTAATTTTGACTTGTCATTCGTTATCAGAAGCTAGCCTTGATTTTTTTTGTTTTCAGTTTTTATTTTAACACGACCATGTAAGGATCCTATATCCAGCAGGGACTTTACTTTGGGTTGAGTTGGTGAGAACTAGAAGGGAGGGAAAAGTTTTCTAAGAAGTTTCTGATGTAGTTGTATATTACAATGCATATTTAGAGTTTTAAAATTTTACCCCTAACCTAATCCTCCCCCATAGGGAAGGGAAACTCATACACCTACATAGACTCCATTTAAGGGAGGTGTGGGATGCTAATTGAGCTAAGGGCTCTTGGTGCATATTTTGGTAAAATTTTGGGTTAGGGCACATTATAATTTCATCAAAACTATAGGGGGAAAGCAACTCCCACAAAGTCATTATACAGATAATTCTAGCTTACAGTGGTGAGGCATCAAAAACAACTTCCACCTTGCTTTGATCTAGACTCAAATTAGCTAAACAATCTGCACAAGTATTTCCTTCTCTTTATACATGCTGAAATCTAATGGGTTTAAAGCAAAACTATGCTGGACTCAAACTCATCTCTATTCCATATTCTGTGTAGCAAATTAACAGTAGCAGTATAATTGCTCTCAATAATCAGCTTCTGAACAGGTGTACTTTTATTGCTGAGCATCCTCCCAACTTCTTTGCAAAACACTTCATCCACCTTCTATCACTTGCCCTAATCAATCCTCCACAACTTTACATGAAATACTCTTGAAGAAACAAAGGGCACTAGATGTGGGAGATTGGGGGGGGGGGGGGGGGGGGGGATGAGATATACCAAAAAAGACTGAGGTTTAACTTTCTACCCAATAAGTTGCTTCCTTAATAATGAGATAAGTGTGTTGTTTAACTTTATAAGAAGTTAAGGCTTTTGTAAATCAAGCCAGTTGAATTTAACTACTTGAGAAGTTTAACTTCTCTTCTCCACTTACTCCAACCAAGCCACCTCTAGTATCTATTGCAATATTTATTCTTAACTTATATGTTTTGATTGTTTTTGTTGAGCTCTAAACAAACAAACTAGGTTGTTGTTGAGAATCTTTCCCGTTCACACCGCGTTTTAAAAGTGACACTGGATGAATCTGGTTTGGGAGATACTGATACATTTTCCCCTTTTCATCTAATTGTAGATTAGCACACAAATCATTGAACTATGAAACCAAAAACACGAATGCAGGAACTGGTTCTAGATCATGCTCTGTTCTGTTTAGTGTTTAATGCCGTGGGCCTTATTCTCAGCATTTCGCTGCTTCTGGCAATGCTAAGTACTTTGTTTCTGTTTCATATAATCCCAATTTACTGTTTAAGATTTTATTAACCACAATAAACCAAAGAAAGGGACAATAAGGCACTGCCATTATTACTCTTCACAAATTCCATCGTGCTAGTTCCCATCAAGATATTAATATATATTATTTTTGTTAAGCGCCTCAATAATTGAAGGTTGGAGTTGCAAGTATAAAAATCTCGTCTTCTTATTTTTCTAATAATTTAAAACACAGCACGTAAATGATATGAATACGAATGTTATCCAAAAGTGACGCCAAGGGATAAAGATAAAGACAGGAGTGAGGAGGATATGGAAAAGAACAAGAAATAAAGATAGAAATGGGAAAGAGGTAGTGTCAAGAGAAAACTAGTGGCAATAGGGAAAAACAAGTGGCAATAAGAAACCATGGGTGAGAGACTGAGACATGTCACTTTCCATCTTCCTCCTCCTCCAATTATCAAAATGGCCCATCGCTCACCAAACTCCCTCTCTGCCTTTACCACGGTATGGCCACCTCGTCCTGTTTTCCGTCTCTGCTGTATCTCAACTCAGACAGATAAGATTACAACCTCGTCACCCCTGTCTTTGTCCATCCACTAGCGCTCCTTCATTATTTTCCCAAGAAAATATATAATAATTTTTTTTTATATTATTATCCACTATCCAGTTCAAGATTTGTGGTTGTCCCTTCCAACACAAATGTTTACTCTCGGACTCAAATTCGAGACCCAAAAGATCTAACAGGATTTTATACCATTATACCAACTCTGGATAGAAAATATATAATACTACTATCACCTATTGGCTACATTTGCAATGTATCCTTGGTTTAGGAACCAATCTCAAATGTGTTTTTCAATACTCAGATGTGTTTTTACAATGAAAAATTGCACCTATTTATACTAATACATTTCTTATTAAAATAAGGAAAGGAAATGCTCTGTTTCAATGTTGGTGTGCTCAACAACTCCCTCAGTCACCAACCCCCCAGCCGTCGTTCCCTGTTTCTATCGTCATTGCATGCTTCATGTTTATGTCCTCTGTTTCAACGTACATGGTTTTATTTCATGTGGTTCTGTTTCATTCCCCCGGGGTTGGACAGGACTCGTCCTCGAGTCAGAATCAACATCATCAATATAAAAAGATACATCCGCAACATTGAAAGTGGTTGAAACACCGTAGGCACCTGGTAATTCCACTTTGTAGGCGTTGTTGTTGATTTTCTGCACGATCTTGAATGGACCATCAGCTCGAGGAGCAACTTGGCGTTTGGCTGTTTAGGAAAACGTTCTTTCCTCAAATGTATCCAAACCAGATCTCCTACATTAAAATTTGTTGCCTTCGATGCTTGTCCCTTTGTGCTTTAATTTTCAAATTTTGCTTCTGGATCCTATCTCGGACCTGCTAATGTAGTTTCTTGATTTCTTCAACCCTTTGGTCTACATTTGCACTGTAATACTGTTTGCTAGCTGAAGGAATCAGGTCGAATGGATTGAGAGGTCGAGTGCCTTAAACAACTTCAAAAGGGCACTTTCTAGTAGCTTGGTTGATTGAATTGTTATAAGCAAATTCAATCTGAGCAAGGATAAGATCCCACTGCTTCAAATTCTTTCCAATAAAGCTTCGTAGAAGGTTGCCAAGAATCTTGTTTATAGCTTCAGTTTGTCCGTCCGTTTGAGGGTGACTAGCACTGCTAAACTGAAGTTTAGTACCCATCTTTTTCCAGAGAATTCTCCAAAAATGGCTAAGAAACTTAACATCACGATCAGACGTGATAGTCTTGGGAATGCCATGGAGAAGAACAATGTCTTTAAAGTACAGTTCAGCAACTTGCACAGCATCATTAGTCTTCTGACAAGGAATAAAATGGGCTATCTTTGAAAATCAATCCACAACCACCATGACAGAATCTTTCTGCCTCTGAGTTCGTGGTAATCCCAGCACAAAATCCATGCTTACATCTTCCCATGGTGCTTCTGGGACTGGTAAATGCATGTATAATCCCGTATTTTGACCCTTAGTTTTGGCCAAATGATATATTCTGCATCTCTGTATGTGTCTGTTGATATCTCGTTCAAGTCTTGGCCAGTAGAAATTCTCTTTGACTAGAGCAACTGTTTTATCTCTACCGAAATGACCAGCTAAACCTCCATCGTGAGCTTCCCAAATTATTGCCTCCCGCAAAGAACACTGAGGGATGCACAGGGTTTTACCTCGAAATAAAAACTCATCGTGTCTGTAATATTGGTGGAAAGGTTGACCTACAGTCGCCTCCCACATTCTATGAAAATTTGGGTCATCCTGGTACAACTCCTTGACGCATTCAAACCCAACAACTTTGGCTTGAATTGTTGATAGTAATACATAATGGTGGCTAAGAGCATCAGCTACTGAGTTTAAAATTCCAGCCTTATGTTTTATCAGAAACGGATAAGACTGTAAGATTTCACTCCAACGCGCATGCTTACAACTGATCTTTTGCTGAGAGTTTAGATACTTGAGGGCTTCATGATCAGAAAAGAGTATAAACTCTTTATTTAGGAGATAATGACTCTAATGTTGTAGAGCACGAACAATGGCATAAAATTCCTTATCATAGGTAGAATATTTGAGCTTAGCATCATTAAGCTTCTTACTGAAGAAAGTAATTGGATGGCCTTCTTAACTTAGGACGGCACCAATTCCAGTGTTAAAGGCGTCATAACTGACCTCAAACACTTGGTCAAAATTAGGAAGGGCTAGTATAGGAGTTTCTGTCAAGCGTTTCTTCAGTTCTTCAAAACTTTTTTGAGCTTTCTCTGTCCATTAGAACTTGTCTCCCTTGATGCAATCCGTGAGGGGTGCGGCAATGGAACTGAAGTTTCGAATGAATCGCCTATAGAAGGAAGCTAATCCATGGAAACTTCTGACTTCTTGGATGGATTGCTGTGTTGTCTAACTGTTAATGGCTTCAATTTTGCTTGGATCAACCCGTACACCCTTTACAGTGATAATACAGCCCAGAAAAATGACTTCATTTGTCAAGAAAGTACACTTCTTCAAATTAGCATAAAGTTTCTACTCTCAAAGAACTTGCAACACTTGTCGTAAATGCTTCAAATGTTCCGTTAGGCTTTTGCTATAGATAAGAATGTCGTTAAAGTAAACAACAACAAACTTGCCAATGAAAGGGTGAAGGACCTGATTCATCAGGAGCATAAATGTACTAGGAGCATTTGTCAACCCAAATGGCATCACATTCCATTCGTACAACCCATCTCTAGTTTTGAAAGCTGTCTTCCATTCATCTTCAGGGCGAATTCGGATTTGATGGTATCCACTATGAAGGTCAATATTAGAGAAAGTAGTAAATCCATATAATTGGTCGAGCATGTCATCAAGTCTGGGTATCGGAAACCGATACTTAATTGTGATCTTGTTGACTGCACGAGGAGTACAGGTACGGCACAAGGGCTGACACTTTCTCGGATTAATCCCTTTTTCAACAATTCTTCAATTTGGCTTTGAACTTCAACATTTTCTCAAGGACTCATTCTGTAAGCTGGCCGGTTAGGAATTACTGCTCCTGGAATGAAATCCATAGCATGTTGAATGTCTTGTATGGGTGGTAATCCTGGCGGCATTTCATTTAGAATTACATCAAGAAACTCATCTAATAATGGCTGCACTTCAGGTGGAATGACAGTTCCATTATTTGCCTCGAGCAATAAAAGAAAACCCATGACTTGGCTTTCTGTTTTGGTCACATTTTCGACTAAAGACACCAATGGTTTGGACTCATTTTTGTCTTTATTGTATTTATCGGGTGGCAAAGGTGCGAGCTGAATCTTCACGCCATCCTTCTGGAAGGAATATGTGTTTGTGTGACGTCATACAGAACGCGTCGATCATATTGCCAAGGTCTCCCCAAAAGAAGATGACAAGCATCCATGGGAGCAACATCACACCAAACTTCATCATGATACCTTTTACCAATAAAAAAAAGTAATAAGGCATCATTTTGAAACTCTTACCTCGTTATCCTGGTTAAGCCATTGGAGCTTGTAAGGGTACGGATGGTTGTGAGTCTGTAGATGCAACTTTTCTACCATATAGTTGGAAACTACATCTTCACAGCTTTCGTTGTCAATGATGACGTTACAGACTTTACCTTGAGTAGTGCAGCGAGTATGAAAAATGTTGTGACGTAGCCAAGGCTCTTCTTTCACAGTTGTTATATGCAGGCTTCTCCTAATCACAAGTGATTCACCGTGATCAGCAGGAGTAACTTCCTTATCAAATACTGGCTCCTCATCAAATATTGGTTCTGTTTCAGGCATAGGCTCCCTTTCTTCTTCAAATACTGCAGAAGCTTTACCTTCAATAATAGTGACAACTCTGCGGTTAGGGCAGTTAGAAGCGATGTGACCGAATCCTTAGCATTTGAAGCACTTAGGTGCTTTGGAGTTGAATTCCCTAGTAGCCTTTGGTGGAGGCGCGCTTGAAGAGCTAGGATGATGCATTTGTAGTTTACGCCCATCAAAAGGAATTCTGGTTGAGGAAGATGGTTGGCATGGAGGCCTTCTGGGCAACTGTTTCTCGATACGGATGGCTAAACGGATGACGTCATCCAGAGTCCAGTATTGCTGGAGTTGTACTGGATGGGCGATGTTCGTATTTAACCCTCCAAGATAACGAGCTATTGTTTGCTTCTCCCTTTCTTGTATATCACATTTCATCATAAGTTTCTCAAATTCCTTGGTATATTCCTCCACAGACATAACCTTTTGGTGGAGATTATGTAATTGAAGGAAATTATCTTGATAATAATTTTCGGGAAGAAACTTACGTGAGAGTTTACATCGCATCTTGTCCCACATTCGTATCTTGCTTATTCCTTCTCTTTCACGCCTTTTCTTGAGATTTTCCCACCATATGGAAGCATGTTTCTTTAGTTTGATGGCGACAATTTTGACTTTCTGCTCATCGGGAATTTCTTTATATTCAAAAACTCGTTCGACGGTTTGAAGCCAATTGACGAATTCGTCTGGTTGAAGTCTTCCCTCAAATTCAGGTATGTCTACCTTAATGTCATTAAGGTGAAATTTCTGTTGTTGAGGACGGCGGCGGTAGTCAGTAGACGACGAACTATTATTATCTGAATCATCTGGATATTCACTGCGAGATTCTAGCACAGCTTGCTGCGTTTGTACAATGATTTCTAGTTCTTGTATCCGGCGTCTCATCTCGTCCATCTCAATCTCGTGTGTGTTTCTACATCTTGGAGGCATTTTGGAATTGTTCTTGTGAGGTTAGGTATAGGGTGGAAGGGTAGGATTGGTATTTATAAAAAATTAAGGGATAAAATTGGAAATTTTACGGACAAATGGGGTAGAAAGGTAATTTCTTAACTTTCAGGGACTAAAATGTAACTTTGGCAAAAATTGGGGTCAAAATATAATTCAGAAAGTTGAGGTCCGAAATGTAATTTTGGTAGAAATCAGGGACCAAAATGTAATTTTAGAAAGTTTTGGGCTCTGAAATGTAATTTTGGCAGAAATCTGGGGGCCAAAATGTAATTTCAGAAAGTTTTGGGGTCCGAAATGTACTTTTGGCAGAAATATGGGGTCAAAATGTAATTACAGAAAGTTTTGGGGTCCGAAATATAATTTTGGCAGAAATATGGGGCTAAAATGTAATTACAGAAAGTTTTGGGGCTAGAAATTGTAATTCTTACCAAATTTAGGGGGTCAAATTACAATTTTTGAAAGTTGGGCTGACTGGGATTATTGACGTGGCGGTTATGACACGTGGCAGTCAACGGGTGGTTGACCTGTTGATGACGCAGTAGATCAGGATGACGTGGCAGATGACGTCATCATCTTCAACCTCTGAACTCCGGCGACTGTGTGAAATTCTAGCGACTTTCCGGCGACGTCCGTGGAGGCGCGTGGAACTGTTTCACGACGGTGACTGAGGCTATTCCTAGATTTTTCGGCCTTCTGAACATGATGGTGAGGTCGGTTTCTTCAAAAAACGCTCCGAGAGTGAAAATCTGACACTCCCTTTTTCTCACGTTTTTTGTTTCTCACCCACTCCTCATTCTTTCGCTCTCTGGTACTCTAGAACTCAACTCTGATACCAACATGCTTCAGGAACCAATCTCAAATGTGTTTTTCAATACTCAGATATGTTTTTACAATGAAAAATGACACGTATTTATACTAATACATTTCTTATTAAAATAAGGAAAGGAAATGCTCTGTTTCAATTTTGGTGTGCTCAACAACTCCCTCAGTTACCAACCCCCATCCGTCGTTCCCTGTTTCTATCGTCATTGCATGCGTCATGTTTATGTCCTCTGTTTCAACATGCATGGTTTTGTTTCATGTGGTTCTGTTTCAACCCTGCTCTCCGTAAACTCATATTTCTATGGTGTCAAGGCCCAAATAATTGAAAATGGATTATGTTGAGGCCGACCTAACAACATATTGTGTGTTTGGGGATTCTTGTAAGCCTAATTGAATACTATAAGCTCAATTGCCAATTGAGAACTCAAATTTTGAGTGTTTGGAGAGGCCAATTGACAATTGCGCTTTTGCCAAAGCTCAATTGGTGAAAGCTCAATTGGGAAAAGCTAGAAAATGGAGTTTTTAATTAAAAGCTAATGATATTTTATGTTAGATTGGGTTGTCTGAAAATTAGTTATATGATATTAGCTTTTCTCATAAAATGTTTTTTAAATAGTATGTAGCATCAAAAAATATTTTTTTGAGTGGTTTTAACCCTTTAAAATATTTTTCTAGTTATACCCACTACCTAGTGTGCTATCAGAATGATTGTAATTTTACCTACTTTCTAGTTGTACCCACTCAAAAAATATTTTTTGAGTGTTTTTAACCGCTTAAAATATTTTTTTTTGGTGTTTTTAACCTCTTAAAATATTTTTTCAGCTGTACCCAGTGTGTTATCAGACTAATTGCAATTTTACCTTTAATGTACTTTTTCAGTTCCAAAAATTACTTTAAAATATTTTTTTGGTGTTTTTAAACCCTTAAAATATTTTTCCAGTTGTACCTAGTGTGTTATCAGACTTATTATAATTTTACTCTTAATGTACTTTTTCAGCTCCAAAAATTACTTTAAAATATTTTTTTGTGCTTTTAACTCTTTAAAATAATTTTCCAGTTGTACTCAGTCTTAGGAGACTGACTACAATTTTATCTTTAATGTATTTTTTTAGTAGTAAAAAGCACCCAAAACTTAGAATATTGATTTATTAATTTCCATCTACTCTAAAATATTTTTTCAGTAGCACCTGATATTTTAAAATAAGTTTTAAATATTTACTTGATTTTTTAAATATTTTTCCACCCACTCTCTCTTACCATTATCACAAAAGCCCTTATACTTAAGCCAATCCAAACAAGTTTTATTTTTATAAAAGGCCAATTAATAATCACCAATCCAAACATAAATCACATTACATAATTTATGTTTTACCAAAAATAATATTACAATAAACCTAATTAAAACAAATTCAATTACCGATCGCTGTTCCAAACAGACAAAAACTAAAGGCCAATACAAGTTGGCGGGTCTCGCTGATCCGATCGACTGAATCGGGTTTTCCCTCGCGCCGGCTCGCTCTGCGTCTCCGATAATGAAGCAGTTCAGAGCCCACGAGTCGCGCTTCTTACTTAAAAGCACGATAGAAATAAAACAGCTGTTGCCAAGTTGTTCTTTTTTTTGCCATTTTCTGTGGCTCGAGTTTCTTTTCGGGTTTCATTCTTTTTGAATTGGTGTTAATGCATGGATCCGTCTGATTTGATATAACGCCACTGCCACAAAAAATGTGTCTTTAGCTATCTTTTTCCTCATATATGATCGTAACGTGTTTTTGCTTAGTCATGTTTTGTTCATTTCTTTATTCGTCAACCTATGCAGCTGGTGAATCAATTTACTTGTTTTGACCAGACCCTCTCTGCTTAGAAAGAAATAATCCTGCGAAGACTTGCAGATGATATGGTGCAGCCTGGCTGGATTAGGGGACCTTGTTCATTATTCATGCAAGATACCACTTTTACGTGGCATTTCCTGTTTTAAATTATAAGATCCTACTTTTTTATTCGTTGGTCTCCTGGGTTAGGACGATGGAAAATTGCTGGGCGATTAAGGCTCCCAGTATTTTGGTTCTTATTTTCCTCTGGTTTCCCTGTTTTGTATGCTCATGGATTCTGTAATTTATACCATATCAAATTGAATTAATGTCTAGATATAATGAGTGAAACTGTTGTGCCCGATGAACCTGCTTAGTAACCAACATTGAATAGCTTCTTTTGATTTGTGTTTAAAACAAAAAGAAATCATGGATCGGATCGAGAAGTTGAGTTTTTGGGCAATGAACTACTAAAATATATTTGTTAATTGTGATATGCAGGTGATACAGAGCTTTATTCCATGATTTTGTTTGTCATCTTTCCCTATCATGATAAGTGAATAATTTTCACCAGCTTGCTTAGGATGAGGACATGAAAATATCATTTCTATATATATACTTTATGACAGGTTCATTGACCGATAAATTGAGCGTAGGCAGAGTCGAAGCCAGAGCCAGAGACTACTCAACCACCACAGAGAGCTCCCCTTGATCAGTGGACTAGCAGGTCACGTCTCATCACGTGGTTTGCATCTCGTAAGAAACAAATATGAAATATCTCAATCTGATTTGTGAAATGGCTGCTAATGTAATGCTGATTCTGCCTGCCATTTCTTCATAGCGCTTATTCTTTGTTCAAATCATCTTTTTGGTTTGTACAAATCAAGTGAAGAGAATTAAAGATTGGAATTCATTGTATTAAACTGAGAGGATTTATATGATATTTATAGGAAAAAATATAGACAAAGTAAGAGTGATTAGTGGGAACAAATAAAAGAGTAGTTGAGAAATAGTCAACAAAATGCACCACCGACTTGCTTCTTCAACTATCTCATGCCATTGAATAATCTGTGTTCACAACACTCCCCCTCAAGTTGGACTGTAGATATCAATCAAGTTCAACTTGCCAATCAGATAATCAAACCTGTCCTTGGGCAGTCCTTTAGTGAGGATGTCTGCAGTCTGTTCTCTAGAAGGAATATATCTTAGATCAACAATTCCCTCATCAACTTTTTCCCTTATAAAATGTCTGTCTATCTCGACATGTTTAGTTCTGTCATGTTGAACTGGATTATGAGCAATGTTGATTGCAGCCATGTTATCGCAATAGACCTTGATTGGTAGATTTATAGACTTCCTCAAGTCTTCAAGAACACGCTTTATCCATATGCCTTCACAGATTCCTAGTGCTACAGCCCTGTATTCAGCTTCAGCACTGCTTCTTGCAACTACACTTTGCTTTTTACTTCTCCATGTGACCAGGTTACCCCACACATATGTACAATATCCAGATGTGGATTTCCTGTCATCTCGATCACCTGCCCAATCAGCATCTGTAAATAACTCAACAATCCGTTTGTCAGTTTTTTTAAATAACAAGCCATGTCCTGGAGATCCCTTCAAGTAACGAAGGATCCTGTAGACTTCATTCAAATGTTTCTGTTTAGGATCATGAGAATGCTGGCTGACCACACCTACTGCAAATGCAATGTCTGGTCTAGTATGAGACAGGTATATTAGTTTGCCTACCATCCGTTGATAATTCCCTAAGTCCACTGCCTTACCGAGATCTGCATCTTCATCTATTTTATCTACCCGTATAGGTGTGTCACTTGGCCTGCAACCTATCATCCCTGTTTCCTTTAGAAGGTCGAGCACATACTTCCTTTGGGAGATATAAATGCCTTTCTTAGATCGGGCAACTTCCATTCCAAGAAAGTACTTCATTTCTCCAAGATTTTTAATCTGGAATTCTCGTGCCAGGGCTGTCTTGATTTGATTGATTTCCACTTCGTCATCTCCTGTAAGAATTATATCATCAACATATACAGCCAGAATAGCCATCTTACCCTTATGATGTTTGACAAACAAAGTATGGTCACTTTGCCCTTGAGTATACCCATGTCTCTTCAGAACTCGAGTAAATCTGTCAAACCAAGCACGTGGAGATTGCTTTAACCCATATAACGATCTCTTTAACTTGCAGACTTGGTCACCTTTTTTTCCTGCGAACCCTGGAGGTAACTTCATGTACACTTCTTCCTTGAGTTCTCCGTTGAGGAAGGCATTTTTTACATCGAGTTGGTGTAGATTCCAATCTAAATTCACTGCAATAGATAATAGAATCCTGATGGTATTCAGCTTGGCTACTGGGGCAAAAGTTTCTGTGTAATCTTCCCCATATTTTTGTGTAAAACCTTGTGCAACCAGTCTAGCTTTATATTTCTCGAGTGTTCCATATGCTCTATACTTAGGAGTGAATACCCATTTGCATCCAACGGCCTTTTTTCCTTGAGGTAGATTTACTACATCCCATGTCTTATTTTGTTTGAGAGCCTTCATCTCTTCTAAAACAGCTTGTCTCCACTCAGGTATAGCCATAGCCTCATCAATCGTGTTTGGTATCCTGATTCTATCAAGATGGGAGACAAATGTACTGTACGTAGATGAAAACGCCTTATAAGAGACAAATTTCTCTATAGGATATCTGGTGCTTGATCTGGGTTGTCTAGGTTGTTTTCGCATTGCAATGGGAAGATCAAGATCAGAACCTTCTATTTCTCTTGGATCTGCCTCTGGTACTGACTCTTGGTGAGTGCTAATAGGCTGTGGTTCATTACCTCTTTTGTGTCGTCACATGTAGGTATTACCCCACATATTTGTGTCTCCCCCTGGAATTGGCACATTATCAGAGGAATCAAGGTTATCAGGAATCTCAAAGTTGTTATCAGGTGTATCAGAGGTATCAGGAGTAGGTTCTGTGTGGGTAGGTATATAAATTGTGAATGTCTGGTCATCCTTTGGTGTTTCATTTGTCTGAAATTCACCAGTTCTCTCCCCCTGAATTGCAGACAAGGCATAAAAAGGTGTATTTTCAAGGAAGGTGACATCACAGGTGACAAATAAACGTTTGGAGGCTGGATCATAACACTTGTATCCTTTTTGAGAATGAGAATAGCCAAGGAAGACACACCTAAGGGCTCTAGGGTCAAGTTTGTTGGTGTGATGGAGATGAACGTATGATGTACAGCCAAACACCCGTAGTGGCAAAGTGTTTTCAAGGTATGGGAGGTTATAGTATTGGTGGAGAAGTTGAAGTGGCATTTTGTAAGACAGTGGTCGGCTTGGCATTCGGTTAATGAGAAATGTGGCAGTTAGGACAGCATCATCCCAATGATATTTAGGAACAGTACTACTAAACATAATGGCTCTGGCAGTCTCAAGAATATGGCGATTCTTTCGTTCAGCAATACCATTCTGCTGAGGTGTATTGGGACAAGTACTTTTGTGAACAATGCCATTTTCAGCCAAGAAGGTAGAGAGGGCCTGATTGAAATATTCAGTCCCATTATCAGTGTGCAGGATCTGGATTTGGGTTTGGAATTGAGTTTGGATCATGTAGTGGAAGTTAAGGAACGTTTGATACACCTCTGTTTTATCTTTCAACAAGTAGACCCAACTGACACGTGTATGGTCATCAATGAATGTGATGAACCATTTTGTTTGTGATCGGTTTGGTGTACGGGATGGTCCCCATAAGTCACTGTGAATGGTGGAAAAAGGTTTTGAGGCTTGGTATGGGATTTTTTGGAATGAAGTACGATGATGCTTAGCCTTTTCACATGAATCACAATGAAAATCAGAGGTATTTTTATTAGAAACAAGGGATGGAAACATTTGAGACATGTAATTTAAATTAGGATGACCTAAACGTTTGTGCCATAACTCCAGGTTACTAGTGCTAGGGAGAGACACTTTATTACAAGATTTAGTTTGAGAACGATCACTTTCATTAAGGTAATAAAGACCATCAAGCTCTTTAGCACTCCCAATCGTCGTCCCCGTCAGCAGATCCTGAAAAATACAGTAGGTAGCAAAGAAGTTAGCTTGACACTGTTCATCATTAGCCAATTTGCTTACGGATAGTAAATTACACTTCAACTTTGGAACATGTAATACGGAGTGAAGAGTAAGTGCAGCTGAGATTTTGATGGAACCAATTCCAGTAACAACAGGTTCAGAATCATCAGCAATTCGTACAGTTACACCCTTGGTGATAGGAGTATAGGATGAGAAGAGAGCCTTATTGTCAGTCATATGATCTGAGGCACCTGAGTCAACAATCCAACAATTCCCTGTACATTGTTCTTTTATTACAGCCAAAGCTTGAAAGAAATTACCTCTCTTAACCACTGTGGCAGTAGGCTTTGTCGTAGTCTGTAGTGTGGCTAGCATTTCCATGATTTTGTGTAGAGGATCACTGTGGGATGATTCCTTGGAAGTTTCAGCCACGTAACCTCTTCCTTTCCCTTTCTTCGGCTTCCAGTCAGCGGGTTTACCATGGAGGTTCCAGCAAGTATCCTTAGTATGCCCCTGTTTCTTACAATGATCACAGAATGGGCGACCTTTAGAACCTTTTTGTTCCGTGGATCGAATAGCAAGTGCTGAGGCTTCAGGAGTAGCAGCGGAATTAGTCGGATTCTGAAGCATTGTTTTGCGCCTATCCTCTTCACTGCGCAACAAAGTGTAAACTTCACGTACAGACGGCAAGGGTTCTTGACTAAGAATTCGAGCTCGAACATCATCATAAACCACATCAAGACCAGCTAACAACTCATATACCCTCTCTTCTTCTTTTGCTTTGCTATCTTCTTTTGCATCAGCCCTACAATGATGAGTTTTATTTTGTAGGGCATCAAACTCTTGCCAGAGTGCTGATTTTTCAAGATAATAATCATCAAGAGGTATGTGATTCTGTTTTAGCTGCCACAATTTTTTCTTGACATCAATTATGCGGGATCTATTTCCCACAGGACTGTATGTCTCACGCAGAGCTTCCCAAATTTCTTTGGTTGAAGGAAGGTACATAAAACTCTTCTTAATTGAGGATGACATCGCATTGATTAACCAAGAGGATACCAATGCATTTTCGGACTTCCATTTGCGAAACTCCTTAATTTCTGACGTTGGTGGCCTTTTTGCTTCACCGGTTATATACTCGAGTTTATCTCGTCCATCGAGAGCAAGAATCATGGATTGAGACCACTCCTGATAGTTATCGCTAGTAAGTTTCTCAGAAACAAGAAGGACAGTGGAGATGTCATTTGAGCTAGACCGAGGCACAGAGGAAGAGGCATCTGAAACTGTAGACATAATGACGGAAAAAAAAATTGACAGAGGGGTTTTTCAAATTTCAGAAATACCAGTTTGGTCCTTCGAATTTCCAAAATGTCAATTTGATACTTCGAATTTCAGAAATACCAGTTTGGTCCTTCGAATTTGGAAAATGACAGTTTGATCCTCCGAATTTGCAAAATGACAATTTGATCCTCCGAATTTGAAAAATGCCAGTTTGATCTTCGACTCAATTAAATAATTGAGCTCCTGTCAAACTCATTTGCTGCTGTTAGTTCGAGAGAGCACAGGAGAGCCTCGTCTTCGTTTGCAGGTCCAGATTCTAGGCGGCGTGATGGCGTCGCGTCTCGTCGTCTCTCGTCTCGGCGTCCAAACTCCGACAGGCGACCAGATGCGAGATCGAGAGCTGGGAGTTGTGATGAGAGAGAGAGAGAGGCGGCGACCAGAGGCGAGATCGAGAGCTGGGCTGGGGGCTGTGACGGTGAAGACTCCGGAGGACGAGCGTGAGAGAGAGCTGAGGTCCGACAGTGATGATCGTGATCCGTCGGAGGTGAGCGAGTAGGTGACGGAGGTACCGAGTGGGTGACACAGAGGAGGAGCCCAACGATGGCAATGAAAAAATTCTCCTTCTGTGGTATGAGTCCTATCTGATTCTGACAGTGGAGAACTCAGAGGGCACGAACCAGAATTGCAAATAACGCCGATGCTGATTCTGAAAATCAGAGGGCGTGATGGAAAAATCTGGTATGAATTTGAATTCCTATTCTCTCCTATCGCTCTGATACCATGAAGAGAATTAAAGATTGGAATTCATTGTATTAAACTGAGAGGATTTACATGATATTTATAGGAAAAAATATAGACAAAGTAAGAGTGATTAGTGGGAACAAATAAAAGAGTAGTTGAGGAATAGTCAACAAAATGCACCACCGACTTGCTTCTTCAACTATCTCATGCCATTGAATAATCTGTGTTCACAACATCAAGTTATTGTGAGCCTCTTCTTCTTTTCAGAGGAAAGTGTTCTCTCAGCTATGTGGATTGAATGAAATCGTGAACGAGAAGGGAAAAGAGAAATCTGGAACTATACATTTTCTTATCTCTCCAAGTGCAATTTGAACAAACACTTTGCCCGTTCGTCTGGTATGAGCAATAATCAGCATTATGGCTGTCTGATGTTAAAACATTAAAATCTCAGCTCATTATTTAACAGGGAATGACCAACCAAGTGAACCAACTCGTGTCGGCCGGAAGGCCACTTTTCTTGGTCCACTCATGCTTTCTTCCGCATGCTTCATTGTGGGAAAACATTTCTAGCACCGTCATTTCTCTCTCTCTCTTTAGTTTGGGTAGTTTGGTTTTCACTTCTCCGTAATGGATATGTTTTGAAATTTGAAGTGGACCAAGCTCTTCTTCTACTAAACGAAGGGATTTACCCAGCCCTTAAAAAGTAATCTAACCTCATTTCACTCTTAAGCTATAACTATAAGCCCATAACTATTACAAGGTACAGGGTGGCTGTGGCTCTCGTTCAGTCTCAGAATGAGATCTTGATCGTTGAGTTTACTTTTGCTTGCAGTACAATACACAGCCTCGACGTTTCCAACCTTATCCTTCTGTTTCATGTGGTGCCTTGTACTAGAAATAATTTCCTCATCTGTATATATGTCGCCCATAAAGCTCCGTATTATTAGGGGTATTGATCTCATGCATTGTATGGAGTAGTAACAAGAGCATACGTAGCGATGGGTACAAGTTTGTTCACAGCCCACTTATTCTACCTTTGATTAAGTGTCATAACATTATTGTATTTTTAATTACTATATAGTTTATAGATTTTGATGATGATGTTAGAGGCTGTTGCAACGTTCATTTGCCGATTGATTAGCAATCTTGTTTTTAAAACGTCGATTAATTGACCTTGTTGTTGTAGTATTGACGGTATCTGATAGGGATAAAACAATGGAGTTTGGTGAAATAGTTGATAAAAATGACACTTAAACTAATATATATTCATTTGGAAAGATGGTTCATTAATACTTATGCTATAGGAATGAAAGCATACATATTATAAAGTAGTGAACCTTTAAGAATAAATTCCTCTTCTTTTGTTAGCTAATTAAATGCTGATGATGCCACAGCATTCCTTCAAATGAAGATGAAATTCCTTAACAACAGTACCTAAAAAAGAGAGCATATTGTAATGATGAGAGTCTGCCCTCCACTATGTAAATGAAAACTAAGAGAAGAGGGTGAGAGAGATGTTCCCAACTCAAAACATGGAATTCGGCAGAACAGGGGAAAAAAGGTTTGATGATAATTTTACTTGTTTAAGGTTTCTATCAGATATGAAAAAAGAATAACTACGAGACGTATTGCATGTTTTCCTTATAAACTGAATTGTCAAATGAATATCATTAGTTGGTTTAAGTGTTACATAATGCTTTATCACTTAGGATTATAAAGTAAGATGGTTTTCACCTTTCACCCCTCCTTTATTTGGGGGTCTTCAAACTGATGAATCGTAAAATAAAAGGAGTACAGAAAAAGGAAAAGTTTAGGAATGAGGCAGAGTTGGTGAGCCAAGGCAAGAATGAAAGTGAAAGAACAAAGAGATATTCTGAAAGACGTTACTCAGATAATATGTTTATATTGACTCAAACTCCTCAACTATGCCATTAAAGAGTCCCTTCCCCATCTCTCTCTTCTTCACACATTAAAACCTCCAAAACCTGTCTGATTCTCCGGATTTTCCTGCTACTCTTTGCAATACAAGCTTTTATTTGATTTCTGGATTTCAGAATTCCACCAGCTTCTGGCCATTTGAATCCCTGTACTATATACTTGTTTTCCCACTTCATGAACTCTCAGTTTTCGTATCCATTGCTTGAAAACGAATTTGATATGGTCTCTTGAGAGTTTTAATTGTTTTTGAACCCGTGGCTTTGAGCAATATTCTTTGTTATTAATTGGTTGTTAATGCTTCACATTTACAATAGTTGCTTCCTCTTTGTGTAGATCAGATGTTGGTATGAGAGGTGCAATAATGGGTGCTTCTCCACATGCCATTGAAGCTAGACACCGCTTGTCTACTTCCATGTCAGTTCCTTAATTAATCTCTCCACATTTTGCCAAATCCTTTCCCTTCTGTTAGTATCATGAAAATAACTTGAAAGTAACTGCATCCATGTCAGTACCATAATCTCTCTACATTCTTCCCATTCTCTTCTCATCTCCACATTCATAAACATCATGGTTGATTTATCGCAGAGAGTACTTCACCAAACCTTATAAGCAGCGAATGAAATAGCATGTTATAGGCACTAATTTCTATTCATCCTTAGCCATTTATTTATTTTTACATTAATTGCAGAACGAGGTTATAATGCAAACTTTCTGTGGAAGAAGTACTGCTCCCAAATCTGATTTTAAGTTAGTTCCATGCACCTGCTATGATTTCAAGTATTTTTTAGAAATGTCCTGTCCTTCTCCGCACAAAGAAGTACGTTCGATCAGATAGTTAGCTTTTAGTGTGATCTGTACCATTCTTCTGAGCTTCATTACTAGACAAAGACGTTTTATCTTAAAAATATTTGTTATTTAAACTCTAAAGGGTTTGTTTGGTATGACGGGAGGGGAGGGAAAATGGGCGGAAGGAAGATTTTTTTGAGTTGAATTTAAAAAAAATTAGAGAAGTGGGGTTAAAAATTTTTAATTAATTTTTATTACTCTTTTATCTTATATATTCTTTTTATTAAAATTTTATTACCCCAATTCTTCAATCTTTTAAAATTTAACTCATAAAAATTTTCCCCTCCCCCCTCTTCCCCTCCAAATCACTCACACCAAACAGACCCAAAAGGAAGCCAAATCACCAAGCAATCTTTATATCAGCCTCAACTCTCAACCATTCTTTAATATGGCAAAAATATATAATTATACACCATTTTCCGCATCACCAGTAATTTCGTTACAAGTAAACGTATGTAAATTAATTAGCCACTGATTATACATGGCAGTGAAGACTTGTCCAAACGAAGATTGGGAAGAAGTAAACTCAAAGATGAACTGGAGAAGCCATTCCACTTGCAAATCCAAGATAGGAGCTCAAGATGCAAGTTCTCGTTCTTGAAACTCATCCTATTATTAATCTTTTGTGGCACTTTTGCAACGCTTATATTCTCTCCTGAGGTTTATAATGCCAACAACTTATCCAGGTCTAGCTCTCGGTATGATTATACCAATTCATTTGTGTCATGGATAATTCACAGTGGTCCATTATATTAAAGTTGCACATTTTTATGTTTGACTTTCACTTATTTGTTAACTCTGGTCCAAGAATACATGATGCCGTAAAAATTTTTTTATCTAAAGAAGATTTTATTTGAATTGGCATCGTTCTTTATATATATTGGCTTTTGTAAAGATATGATCAAAGTACCGGCCAAATTTGTGACCAGGTGGATATGGGGTGGTTCAGATTCTCGGTACATTTCAAATCTGGACATCGTCTGGGATAACATAATGAAAATCACTGAGAAGTTGATTAAGAAAGATGAATTTCAAGGGATTGGCCTTGTAAATTTTAATAAGAATGAACTAGACCACTGGGAGAAACAATTTCCTGATGCCACCCATCATGTTTTGCACCTGGCCTATGCTGCGAGAAATGTTACATGGGAGTCACTTTACCCAGAATGGATTGATGAGGAAGAAGAGAAGGAAGTTCCTGTTTGCCCTTCTCTACCGAGTCTTCGATCTCCCGGAACAAAACTTAATCTTATAGCTGTGAAGCTTCCTTGTAGAAATGGCGTGAATTGGTCTAGAGATGTTGCTAGGCTACACCTTCAGCTGGCAGCTGCTGGTCTTGCAACCTCTTTCAAAGGCAATTACTCTGTATACGTCCTTTTCATTACCAATTGCTTTCCAATTCCAAATCTGTTTACCTGCAAAGAACTTGTTGGAAATGAAGGGAATGCTTGGTTATACAGACCAAACCTAAGTGTTCTGAGACAAAAAGTCCAGCTCCCTGTAGGATCCTGTGAACTCGCACTTCCCATGAGAGGAAAAGGTAATTTCTAGCCACACTTAGATTTCATCATGGTGTCTAATGGATATAATTGATTTAGTTGGCTCATAACTATAAGTTAGTGGGTTCAAACCCCACTAATATGAGAACCTTGGTAGTGGGTAATCTGTAAGTTCCTCTAAACGAATGAAGGCATGCCCTAGCTCTATTGAGCCTCAGGAATCAACTCACCTAAATTTTTGTATATCAAAAAATAATTAACTTAGTTTATATATATTTTTATGTTTAGTTGAGTTAAGGATCTCTCTTTTTAATCATAAAGCTGATATGAACTAAATTGGGCTAATTGGAAAGCAGAGCTGGTTTACGCGGGAAATGTTCACAGAGAAGCGTATGCAACAATTCTTCACTCAGCCCATGTTTACGTGTGTGGAGCTATTGCTGCTGCACAAAGCATACGCATGTCGGGATCAGCTCGAGATCTCGTGATCCTTGTGGACGAGACGATTAGTGGCTACCACAGAAGTGGTTTGGAAGCAGCAGGGTGGAAAGTTAGAACAATCCAACGGATCAGAAACCCAAAAGCTGAAAAAGATGCATACAATGAATGGAACTACAGCAAGTTCAGGTTATGGCAGCTCACAGATTATGACAAGATAATATTCATCGATGCAGATTTGCTTATTCTGAGAAACTTAGATTTCTTATTTGGCATGCCAGAAATTACGGCCACCGGAAACAATGCCACACTCTTTAACTCAGGCGTCATGGTGATTGAGCCATCAAACTGTACATTCCAACTTCTAATGGATCATATCAACGAGATTGAGTCCTACAATGGAGGTGACCAAGGATATTTGAATGAAATATTCACGTGGTGGCATAGAATTCCAAGACACATGAACTTCTTGAAGCATTTTTGGATTGGTGATGAGGAAGTAAAGAAGCAAATGAAAACAAAACTATTTGGAGCAGAGCCTCCCATCCTCTACGTGCTTCACTATTTGGGTGTGAAGCCATGGTTGTGCTTTCGTGACTATGATTGTAACTGGAACGTTGATATATTTCATGAGTTTGCTAGTGACGTCGCTCACATGAAATGGTGGAAGGTGCATGATGAGATGCCTGAGGTGTTGCAGCAGTTTTGCATGTTGAAGTCGAAGCAGAAGGCACAGTTGGAGTGGGATCGGAGGCAAGCTGAGAAAGCAAACTACACAGATGGACATTGGAGAATTAAGGTGAAAGATGGACGCTTGAAGAAATGTATTGATAATTTGTGTTCTTGGAAAAACATGTTGCTACATTGGGGAGAGACTAATTGGACGGACGATGAATCTTATACTCCAACCCCACCTGCTATCACCTCACTGCCTCTTGCTGCTTTATGATTTGTGAGTTTCAAGTTTTCTGGTTTGTTGTCCGTTGTCAAATCAATCCCCGAGTGTTAGGAATATGGGATGAAGTATACCATTTCCTCTTTCGTTGTTTTATGCGTTAAAATGATCTATTCTTTTTCTGAGAGTTCGGGAAAAATAATTGGATAATCCAGGTTATCCTCGAGTTTCTCCTGTGTGTTTTTGCTCTGTTTTGTATCTAGGTCGGGAGTTTATCTGAGGGACTTCGGATGTTGACTCTTCAAAACTTGACAAGTGGCCGCAGGGAATCCCTCACCCAAGAGGCCACATTGTCGGTGGATTTTTATATACTATATAAGCGTACGTCCTTTCGATTTTATGACGAAATTAAAAAATTTAATTAAATTATTTTAAAATATTTTTATTTTTATTTTTTTTCTCTAAACTAATTTTCAAACAAATAAATTAATATATAATTTAATAATATATAATATATGATATAATTAAATAACTTATTTAATTTCAATAACCTCTTAAAAAAAATCAACCAATCTTATATTTATTACTGACCGAATATTTTCTATCCACCGTTAATGGAATGGATCCAAATTTGACCTATATTAGTCCATTTGGAACAAGTGGTAATCATTGGATTATTTGTAGTGCCGGGCTATTAGCTAACCCAATCATATGGCTATAATAATTAACCTGCTCAGTTTTACAGTGTTGCTTGCAACGACATGAAACACAGATGAAATAAATAAATTATGAAAGTTGTCGGTATATGAATCCTCTGTAACATGGATCTACCACCGGAAAAGCTCCCTGAATTTTCATGTTTCGTATTTCTATTTCTAACTTCTACCCATATTAAAAAATGCGTTACACTCCGTAATTATTAAAGCCATATCCCTACAGACGACTCGGCTGATAGGATGGAATCCAATCACTGCCCTGAATGAAGTTGTCCGCCGAATACACCGGCACATGTTGGCGGGGAATTTCACTACTCCAGGCCACCCTCCGACTCCGATCAGAACCAGGACCAGTATTATTACTCTCCCCATAATAAAGTGTGTTCAGACCCAAATCACCGTCCCAGGCCATCCAACCCTCCGGCGAGATGAGAGCTTCAAACACAGAATGAATGAACAGCGTTCTTGAATACAACTTCCATGGCCTCCCCAAGAAGTTCCTGTGCACCTCTGGCTTCGTTCTGTATTGTGCCATGTAACCCTTGGTCCCTGTCACCACGCAGTTATAAAATACAAAGCCTGTGGATTGTGCTGGGTCTGTTCTTCCATGAGCCGTCACGGCGTTGGTCTCCCCTGTTTCTGGGTTGCTCTGCCTTTCACTCAGTACGACGGCGCACTCTTGGAAGAACGCCGCCGCGTTACCGAAGATCATGTCGACGTTGCCTTGGATGCGACATGATTTGTAGAATTGACGGAGGGAATGAGCGTATAGGGTGTCTTGATTCCCTATGAATTCTACGTTTTCAAGGACAGAGAGGTCGCTGTCTGATCTGAAGGCCACTGCTTGGTGAGCATCGGGCCCTGCTGTGTTTTGGATTGTCAGATTCTTCGCCATGAATCCATCACCAAGAACTCCTGTCCACGTAATTAATTTTGTTGTCAGAAAGATCGTGAAATATAATAAAATAACTCAACGGAGATCATAAAGTCACATGACTCAACAACACGTTCGGAAACCAATAGATCCAACTCTCGCATTAATTATTCACACTCGGATCTCACATTCTGTGCTCTCCCTCTCTCCCTGTCCGTTTTTTCTGGGCAAAGCACTCTCGTTCTGTCTCTGCACATGGAAGGAAACAAGCGATCCCATGTCAAGAGAAAGACTGACTGACTTCTGTTTCTCTTAGTGCATCTCTTACAAGATCTGTTCAAGCGTTACGTAACGCGGCTACAAGATACAATTGTTTAATGTCCTACATGAAAGTAAAGTAAAGACTTCAAAAACGACCTTTTTTTATCGACTAGCTTTTAATTAAAAAAAACTAAAGTAGTGTCTAACTATCTATTATTGAAAATCTTATATTATATTGAAGGATCAGCTGATAGAATCTCTAACCGCATGTCTAGTGAAAGTCATCACGGGAACACATGAGTAGATGAAGCAAAGTTGGACCAAACACACAACCACAAAAAGCTGAAACGAAGAAGCTCGACCAAAAAAAAAAAAATCAACTAAACTGACGTATAGTACATGCTAACTAATTCGCGTCAAATTTCCTACTATGTATAGTTTGCATCAGAACTGGGAAAACAATTTTCATTTTTTCAGAAAACGAAAATAAAGACATATATATAACATAATCTCACCGACGGTGGCGGAATTGTAGGTGGTCATCCCAGGCTGACCTACGTGTGCAGATCCAGTGATAATGGTCTTCCTCATTCCATCGCCTAAGAATATCACATTCTTCTTCTCTATCGCAATCCTAACCGTTTCATTGTAAACCCCTTTTCTTATATATATCACGAACCTCCCTTCACTGTTATCCGGAGCGGCGTCAACGGCTTCCTGCACCGTCTGGTAATCACACTCTTTTTCCTTACAAACCGTAACGTCCACCTTCAAATCCAACGGAAACCCGCCCTTGTACCCAAACCCCATCGCTTTTCTCGACGGTGGCTCCCAGAAGCCATCGCGCTCCGTCCTAGGCGCCTTCCACGACGTCGTGTTGCTGCCAAACACGTCGTACGACACCATCATGCTCAACGCGTTGCTGGAGTATCTCGTGAGGGTGTCCAGGAATACCAGCGTGTCGTTAATGGAGACGGCGTCGTTTCCGTATACGTACTTCAACCCGGACCAGCAGTCGAATTGGTAGGCCAATGCAGCGCTCATCCAGGCGCGTGCGTCCTTGATCTTGCGGCCGTCCGGGAGGGCGTCGTTGACGAGGGAAATGCGATACTCGGAGTCATGGAGGATGACGAGGCAGCTCTCGGCGGCCTTGCTGCGGTTGAGATGGTCACCGTCGTCGGACAAGGAGTCGAGAATGGACTTGATCTTGGATTGAGCGGTCTTAAGGTTGTCGGCGGAGACGGCGATGGCGGATTGGATGATTTGAAGCGAGGTGGCGGAATTGGGAGGGAGGCCGCTAAGGCATTCTTGAGGGAAGCGCGTGGCATCACAGACGCGTTGGACAGAGGGGGAGGCACCGGCAATAATGGAGGAGAGGGGGATGAGAAGGAAGATAAAAGAAAGAGAAGAGTAGGCCATTATTAATTTAGGGTAGTAGAAAATGCAGGAAGAAGAAAAATGAAGAAGGTGAGCGATGGCGTTTCGGCCAAAAAAAAAACAGAGAGGAATGGCGTTATTTTGTTTTTTTCCCCTTCTGGGGGGAATGATGAAGAGAGAGGTTGTGAGAGAATAACGGGGACATCCAAAAATTGAATGGTAATGGTGTTGAGAACCAGAGAGGGGTTACGTGTCTGTCTCCCTGACCCATGAAGAAGTGCACGATATATGACAGAAGCGAAACGGACTCACTCACTTATGGCCGTTTGGTTTAATACAATCGAATGGAATATAATTATGATTATATGAATTTATTTGATTTATTATTAAAGAAAGATGATGCCATCTGTATAAGAACTTTTGGTTGAGTTACATCAAAATATGAAAATAATACCGTAAGAGATAAAATAATCTATATCTATCCATATATAATATTTTCGGCAAAAAATCTATCCATATATAATATATATGTTGGGTTCATAATAATTTTTTTATATTTAATTATAAATATATTATTTAATGAGATATTTTAATATTTTTAACGGAGAAATATAATTTTTTTTATTTTTTTCATAGGGAATATTTTTAAAATTTATGTATTATTAATTTGTTAGTATTTAATTATGATAATTATTTAATATTCAACCGCTTTTATGTATAGGCACTTTAGTCAATTTAAAAAATTATAATGTCAATAATATTTTTTTTCACTCAATTATAAGATGTCTCCATCCCTATTCATCAGTTCTCATAGTGTAAATCTTAATTACATCATTTGATATAATCATGATTACAAAATATAATTCTTTTTACATTACATAAGTTCAACTAAATACTGTAATTAGTTTGTTATATCAGATTTGAAATATTCTCCCATAGAATCAAATCAAACGAATTATCAGCGTTGGGCTGTTGGCCATCTTTGTTTCCTAGTTCCCAAAAAATAAAAAATGCAAGCTATCTAGAATGGGAAAATATGCTTTTAATTTTTAGGTTTAATGCATGCTTGTTTTAATTTTTTAAAAATGATTTTATGACGTTTAAGATAAATATGTTAGAAAAGTTTTGTCTAATCTTATAAAAAAATGCTTAAAAGAACACAAGTGTTCTTCCCAATTCCCAAATGAGCACTATTTTCAACAGATTATATTACTTCCTCCGGTCTTAATTATAAGATAAAGTTAACTTTTTTGGAGAAATTAGGGAAGATAATTAAATTACTTTAGGGTGCTTATATTTTTAGTATCTTTAGATTATATATTAGTTTATTAGTCAAATTAATTAGTTTGGAGAAAAAAATAAAAATAAAAATACTCTAAAGTAATTTAACTGGTTTCCTTAATTTCTCAAAAAAATCAACTTTATCTTATAATTAGGACATAAGAGAGTATTTCTTTTGTTAAAAAAGAGATTGAACTCTCCCCCAAAACAACTCTAACGTGCAAAAGTTTTCCCAACTCAATGACAGGGTAGAATTCGTAGAAATTGCTAGCATCTTCGGTGTAATTATCAGTCTCCTCCTGTAAAGGTTGAGGCTCTAGGTGAGGTAGAAAACTACTCCCCTAGACACTACTTGGAGATTTTTTAATTATTTGCATTCAAAATTATTTTATTAAGCAAAAAACCCCTTTAACATTGTATTCAACTGGGATAATCTAAGAAAAAAATATAAATTAAGAAATAAAGTGGATTTAAATTTTACATTTTCGACAAAATTAATTTTTTTATTATATCCTACATTTAGAAATGGTAGGTGTGCGCGCATATATATTTATGTATGCGGGGCCGCATTATTAGTGGGCCAACGGCTCCAGCAGCCCAGTGAATAGATCCATCTCTGCTTCTCAATGATGCCAAGCTTCTTGTACCAAAGAACAGAAATGATGCCCTCCCGCAACCTGGACTCGATCCCTGGGAAGTCCCTCTCTAGGGGCGACTCCGGATTAATCTGCATCTTCGGATGTGAGATACCGGAGGAAGTAATTCAAAAAAGAACAGAAATGATGCCAGGCTTCGTAGTCACCAGATCCCCTTGCAGCTTGGCACGACCACCCCTCAAGGATTATATATATATATATATATATATTTATATTGTTTGTATAATGCATATTCATTACCCTTTAGGCTTCAAGCTTGATGATACTATTATCTTCTATTCTTAATATAAAAATCCGTTAACCATGTTTTAAAAGACTAAGGAAGTCAATTAAACTACATTAAAATATTTATTTTTGTTTTTTTAAATTAATTTGTTTGACTTATAAAACTGATATATAATTTAATGATACACAATTGATATCATGATTAAATAGTTTATCTAGCTTATTTAATACTACCTCCGATCCCAATTACAAGATAAAGTTGATTTTTTTAAAAAAAAATTAAGGAAGTTAAATAAGTTACTTAATCATATCATATGTTATGTATCCTTAGATTATATATTAATTTATTAGTTAAACTAATTGGTTTGAAGAAAAAAATATAAATATAAATACTCTAAAGTAATTTAATTAGCTTCCTTAATTTCTCTAAAAAAACCAACTTTATCTTATAATTAAGACCGGATGGAATATCTTAAAAAAAGCTAACTGGATCTTATATTTAAAATAAGAGAGCATTATTTTGACCCAGCTTAACTTTATGTTTCATATTAATATATCTATCCCAAGAAGTGCTAACTAATAAAAAACTCCTATTCCACCTCTAATCAAGGTAAGAAAAAACGTTAATCTCTTGCTGCCATATGGAGTCTTGTTTTTTTATTTTGTTTTATCCTGTTCTTCTCCTTCTTCTTTTTTTTTATCGTTGTACTCTCTGCATATTATTTTGCTACCCATTTTCGGATTTTCCCACTATTTTTTCCAACTCCATCAGCACCCTTTTTTACGTCTTGCATTTGCTACAATCTCAATCCATCGATTGCCTTCCTTGTTAAATTCATTTTATCCATTCTACATTTCTACTGCTATCCTTCAAAAAAAAAAAAGGGAAAAAAGAAACAAAAAGAATTTTAAAATTGTAAAATTCTAAATCAAGTTTATTATTAAGAGTTGATGAGGGAAATGACGAAATTTGAGAAGCAATTCACAACTTATTTTTTTTAGAAAATTCTTTTTTGGTCCTCTCCCCTTTAAAAAATACAAATTTCCTAAGAGAACTACATATTTAAAATTTTTAAATAATGTCATAATGTTTTATTATAATAACCAAATAACTTATAAAATTTAGATTTGCATTTTTTCACAAAAATATTGTACTATTTTTTGAAAAAATGTGGCTAGTTGGCTCCTCGTATCAAATTCTGATACAATATAAGCCATTTTAATGTTTATTTGAGTTAGCGGTAGAAATTACTTTTCTAACCTGATTTACGGCGTACGAGGTAAGCATGTGAGGGGAGTTTTATCTCAACTTATATGATCGTACTTTTTGAAACCCTAACTCAAATAGGCAGTTAATTAGGGAAGATTTAACGAATGCATGGAGTTCTGAGATTCCACCCTTTGATAATATCTTTTATTTTATATTGAAATATTAGTGACTTCGGAAATTGAGGAAAAAGAATTTTCTTGGGACCAAAAGGATAAAAAACGTCGAGGTTAAAAAAAAAAGAAGGAAAATATAAATATAAAACAATGCTACTCGTACTACCATATAATATGCAATGATCCAACAAAGATATTTCTCGTGTTAATGTTAGCAAAAACGGCATAACAAAACACGGGGGAGGGCCTCACTACCTCGCTAGCTACTCCGAAGCTCCGTCTCTCGAAAGGCCTGGGCATGGCAAAATCACGCGCCTCTCTTTGCTCCCGTCAATGTGATCAACTATAGGGTTTCTCTTTGCACGGTCTGCTATAACTGATTTGTGAGTTCTGTTTAACTTCCTCTGCTTCCACCTTTCGATATGTAATCTAGGGTTTACGACATTCTTTCTTTTAGTCTGTTAATATTTATCCCAGTTGAAACTGCTGTTTAGACTTCTCCTACTGTGTTTCTAGTGTTGCATTCCCTTTCACTTTAAATTTTAAGGTTTTATCCATGTAGGATTCAATTTCGGTTTCAAGAGTATATCTTGGATTCGGGAAGACTGGGTTATCTTATTTCTTCGTGTATCTTCTGTTCTCAAGAATTTAAATATTTGATTATTGAGGCAACGATAAACCCCCTTGCACCATTTGAACGTGTTACCGGCTGGACGACGAAAAAAATTTGTTTTGGATAAGGAAGCTTATGAATTGCAATTTTAGTAGCTGGTTAGTTTTACTGTTTTTAATGCTGGGTCTTCCCGTGGAAGGCTGGGTGCCGTTGCTACTTGTGATCTTCCCTTTTGAGTATTGTACCTTGGCCTAGGGCCTTATGAATTAGGAACCGCTGAAATTATTATGGATTCTGATAAAATTTGCTAGCTTTAGACTAATAATAAAAGAAAGCAAGTCCCCATTAGTGTTTCATCTCCTCCTTTCGTTTGCTGTTTGATTTACTCTGGTGAATCCTTTTCTGTTCTAGGATTTCAGGTGCAGAGTTTAGAATTCTGATAATTATATAGCAATACAACTGTTAAATTTTGATATGGCCTTTGATCTTGGTTTTTATTTTATTCTTCCTTAGTTCTTATTTGGGAAGTATCTATATATGCATGTGCTTTCGACAGTTGGGATATAGCGTCTCTTGGATATATGTAGCCTTGTTTAGTCTTTATCCAAGTGTGAAGTCGCTTTATATGCTAAAGTTTCCCAAAGGGTTATTCAACTGATATTGATGGAAGGAGATTTATTTGGTCACTCACACCTCTTGACCTTATGATTACATCTTTAGGTTTCATCTATGTTCCCAACTTGCTTGTCTAGATGATAAGTCATTAGGTAGTAGGTTAGGCACTCTCCTATGTGCTTTAGTTCTCTGTATCTCAGTAAGAGTACATTTTCTGAAGTACTAATATGAGATACAATTTTTCTGCAGTAATGTCATGTGATCAGTGCGTGAAGATGTTTCCAAGTTCATTCCAAGTAGCTGGTGTAAATATGTTTCGAATGGAATTTGGTCCCTCTACAAGAGCGATATTGGATATTTTACACATTAAACAATCTATTTGGGAATTTTTTCGGAGTGGAGGTTATTTCAATATAATCTGAGAGAGCAGCATAAACCACTGGCTAGTTCTCAAACTGGAAAGGATGTTTCTCCTTATGTAATAAAGTTTTAACAGTAGTGCCAAATGTGCATCAAGAACAGCCATTGAAGAAACCTATGCAATAGACATTGTAGACAGATCAATCTTCCTTTGAGTGGTCAATTGTTGTGTGTTACGATTGGGGAAGTTTTCTGCAATCTATGAGTAGAAGTATTGTAAAGATATTGTACAATTTACATTATGTATAGGTTTTATTTTTTCATGTTCCATGGAGAATCCGAACATAGATTTGGAAGATTATTGGGAAGTTTTGAAGTGCTAGATTCTTTTGCTTGTTTGTTCAAATATTCAAAGCACCTTTGTTGCCTTGCTGTTAAAATCACATTGAAATCATTTCTGAGAACTTGGATTGATATGCTTCTCTGAAATATTGTACCTATTAGTGGTGAAAGAAGCTATTTCTATTTCTGATGTTTATGGCTTGGGTGGCCTTGCTAAAACTTTCATGTATTCATTGGGCGTAGGAATCAGTAACAAAAATTGCTGTCAGGGTGTTAGACATGTGCTTGCTTAGGGGTTCAAATGGGACTTATTTGAAAGCTAGTTGTATCAGCCTATTCTAGATTCCAAAGAACATACAATAGAGTTTCCTGTGCTTAGATTGACCGATGACATGTTTAATGTTGACTATTTTAAGGACCCTTTCTGTGGGTATAGGTATCTTGACGACTTGACTCAATTAGTTCTTTTTCAGGGGACGGGTCTTTCCTAGTTGGGAAAGCATGTTACAGAGTCTCATAGGCCGAGGAGTAAGTAATGTTTGTTAGTACAACACATATGCCTATGAGACTATGATTTTATGTCCATGTCTGATACACTCAACATTCAAGTTAGTACGAGACTTTTTAAATTTTACCCTGTTTGAAGGTAGGGTCTTCCAAGTTTTTGTAAGTATGAGGATTGAAATAAAAAATGAGTTATCATTTCTTCTTCAAAATTTTATATATTTTACCTAACGATGTGCACCTGGGCATATGGAGACAGGTGTTTGCCTGTTAGCAAGTTTTTAAAGAAGAAGAACCCATGCTTTGTTGTATGGGCATGCCCTAGTCCTAGTGTGTCTCTTATTTTTCTAGGGCAAAATAATTATGAATTTGTGAGTGAAATTTCCATTAAAAAATAAAAGATGCACATGCTAGAGACTGGCTTATGGTTAGCTGCATTTGCAGTTTGTATTATGTGGTGTCAAACCAAGTTAAGGAGCTACAGTGAAATTCTGTTAAGTAAGTAAGCTTACTCTAGATTTTGGTTTCAGTTTTCACCCTTGTTCCCCCTTCTCGTGCTGGCCTGGGGTGTTTGAGATCATTTGAATTTGCTACATGGATTGCTACAATCTTGTTGAACTTTTCTTGAAACATGTCATGCAACATTTATGTCTCTAATCTTAATGACTAACGAATGGTCTTTTCATGTGTAAATGGACTGTTTTATTTGACCAAGTGCGCCATGCCCTTCCTCCATCCTGAATTTCTAGGGAAACTGTTTATCATAGGTTATGTTTTGTACAGTGACAATGTTTTTAAGGAAATGGAGAGTGGAATAGAATTGAAATGAATATGGCTAGTGCTTGGTATGCATGAGCAGGGGAATATTCCTGTTAATGATGTTTGGTATAATAGAAATAAAAGAGGATTGGAGATAAATAAAGTGAAAATAACTCAAATATTCTTCACCCAAGAAACAAAAAAAAGTTTAAAGACCCATTGGACGGTTTTGGAGGTTTACACGGGTTTCCATAGTGTATGGTAACATTTCCTCAAGCTTTTGATGCAATGATTTATGGCTCTTAGTTTCTGCGGGAATAAGAGAGCAAACATTGTTTATATATACCAGAAACTCTTAAATTGAATCCTTTGTCGAACAAATGTGGCCAAGGACGTTGCATATTCCTTCTAAATTATACTTTATATTCATCTGAAATTGTTGATGAAAAATTTTGTCCATGGTGAAATGTGAACAGCATCCACTCAGTCGTCTTTCCTTCCTCCATGTTAACTTACCAATTAAATGTTTACTCTTGGTCAATGATTTGATTTTTACTCCTCTTACTCTTCATTTTTTCCAATAAATTCCATGAAGAAAAATGTAAACTCTACTGAGAAGACTGTAACATGGCCTTTAAAATGGTTACATTTGTGTATCTGCTTCTGGCAAAAAATCCAGATTTTTTGTTCCTTTTGTTTATTCTGTTCTTTAAATGGTCCATCTTGACACGATCTGTTTGCTCTCCGTTTGATGTTGAATAGCAATAACCTACTGTATGGGTCTGGTGTGGGGAAGGAAATAGAATGAGAATGTTCAATCAAAACTTAATATAAACTCTGCAATCTGAGTCATGAATTTGATTATTCAAGAATGTGAAAATTATTCATGGTCCAACTTATCAATTAGTAGAAAATGCTATAATTTTCAGCCAGCAGCTTCTGCCTCTGGTTCTTCTGTGAGATCATTAGATAGTTTTCTCAGCTTCTCTGTGGGTTTGATGGCTACACATGCTCTTTGCTTCTGTTAATTTGGT
This sequence comes from Inga oerstediana, assembly GCA_963210345.1. Lineage (NCBI taxonomy): Eukaryota > Viridiplantae > Streptophyta > Magnoliopsida > Fabales > Fabaceae > Inga > Inga oerstediana. The sequence continues at coordinate 2,542,586 of OY723410.1, forward strand.
AGAGAAATGGGAGAGTTCTTTTGAGTTGATCCCCCCACGTCTTTCCTTGTTTCTTTTCTTCTTCTTCTTCTTCTGGATTCTCAGCCATCCTGTTCTATGTTCTTCCTCTCTCTTACTATATCCTTGTTTAATCAGAAATGTGGTCAACTGTACATGAGATTGATGTGATCATAGATTAGGATCAATACAAAGTTTCAGACTTTTTTTAGATACCTGCATTGTTACTTCTATTGTAATATAATGATAAGGCTTTTTTTTATTAGTTGTCAGCTGTCTTTTTCCGTAACATTGTTTCTTGCTTTTGTGAACCTAAGAAAAAAACTGGAAATAAAAATTGGGTTCAGATTCCTGATTTTTGGTCATTTATACGTTTGTGTTTTTAATCCAGCACACTGCATTAATCAGAAGGAAGCTATAAGGCTCTGGGAAGTGGAATGAGTGGAAGTAGCAGAAGGCGTTCCTCAAAGTGGGATGTAAGGGATGAACCTGAGTTTGTCTCTGACAGTAAGCAATTGCGATCTGGGTGGTCCTCTGCCAATGTTGCTGGTAGCAATAGTTCAAAGTGGTCTTATTTGGAAGGTAATGAGAAGCTAAAACCTAATCTGCGATTACCATTCAAAGAACCTTTTTCTGGAGGCAGAGTTTCTAATAAGGATGATATTATTAATACAGACTATGATAGAGATCTGGATACCAAAATGGCATGGGATGAAGATGAAAGCTATGGAATGAAAATGTCTCCAGGGTTGGAGGAATGGAAACATAAGAGGCGCAGTCATTCCCCAAAAAATGGTTTGGACAGGTCAGTAAGATTTAATTTCCTACTCAAGCATTTCTTTACCAATCTATTTTTCAATTGAATGAAGTATGGATTTTCGTGGATAAAGTCTACAAATAAACAATTCAATGGAATTATATGCTAATTTCCTAAAGTCTAGGAAATTTGTTTATCCTTTCATCTTGTTCCATGAAGCACTGCCCTTTCAATGGAGGAGCTGTTTACACCCAACCAAAACAATCTGTCATCTATGAACAGTGTTATTGTAAACAGAAAAAATGTTCTATTGTTACAAAGAAAAACTTACTCAAATTTCACTGTTGGTTTAAAAACTTATGGTCATAAAATTGTGTTAATTAGAAATCAATTTATGCTTTAATAATATATTCCTAAGATTGATGTCATTACATAAACTTTTTTTTTTTTTTGGGCAAGAATATGAATTATAAATATAAGAAATTATTGAACACTAGACTTTTGACTTATCTATGAACCATTTATTTGAAGTTTGGTAGGGATGTCAACGGTTTGTAACTGTGCTAACTCTCACGTCATTGTCAAACGAGCCTGACTAGGAAAAGCTTCAAAGCTAAATTGAGCTTTTTTCAAAAAGATGCTTTATATCAAAAGAACTCTTGAAATTGTGCAAATAAGGTGTATTCATGAACATGTACCTGTATTTCTTTCATTCAGTGTCATGTTTGAACTTTTTGATTGCTCTCTATTTTGGATCTGACAGTAAGTTGGTCACTGATTCAAGGTCATGTCAACCAAACACCCTTTCTTCTCTATGCAATACTGTTTTGAATTTATTGGTTATGATCTTAAGGGTCATCATGATGTATCAGCTCTAATTTCTGTGGATGCGGTGTCTTTTATTGATTGCCTATCCTTTCTTTGGATGTCATATTTAGGAGTAGAAGCCGGAGCCGGAGCCCTGCCCATGGTTTTAGGTGGGAATCAGGAGTCAATGACAGAAATAGAATGAGAGCTGGAGGATTGCCCCAACCATGTAGAGATTTTGCTGTTGGAAAATGCAGAAGAGGCAGCCGTTGCCATTTTCTTCACCATGACAATCGTAATTATGAGGATGGCTGGGACACTAGAAACAGGAAAGATGGACCTCCTAGATATTCTGCTCCCTATGAAAGCAGGGACTATTCTGCTAGGAGTGTAAGATCAAATGAGACTTGTATCCATTTTGCACAAGGCAAATGTAGAATGGGAGCATCTTGCAAGTACGTGCATCATAGCAATTCTGATGAGATGATCAAAGGAAATGTAGATGGTTCAACTAGAGAGAGGGAATTTGATCAAAGGCACATAGAGAGTTCTTTTGAGCGTGTTGGTGGGCATGAGCCAAACCGCTTTGGTGATACTCCCTGCAAGTTTTTTGCAGCAGGTAATTGTCGCAATGGTAAATATTGCAGGTTTTCTCATGATAGGCAGGCATCTAGGAGCCCAAATAGAAGATTAAGAGATGACAGGTGGGGGAACAATCCAGGCGGAGATCAGGCACTGGATAGACCAAGAGGGAGTAACTCAGTTAGTCCTAGTAGAAGGCTAAGAGATGATAGATGGGGTCCAGATGACAACATGGTTGACATGGATAAAATGTGGGATGGTCCAAAACTGAATGATGCTGTCGCTGTCTCAGATATAGCAAAGCTGAGTGAAGATAAGAGTGGAAATATAGGTATACCAGAACCTGGATTCACTACTTGGCCGAAGGCTGACGGATGGGGCAATAATTTAGATAACAACAAAGTGTATGCTGAGCCATCATTCGTAGGTGACAAGAAGAAAGCAGAGCAATGGAAGACAGAAACTGCTGGTGCCACCACGGGTGCTCCCCAATCAATTGGGACTGACAAATGGCTTGTTGATGCAGAAATGTCTCCTGATTGGAATTATGGGAGAGGATCTTCTGGGCATATTGAAGACAAGAGTGGGCGGAATAAACATGGTTTGACCCAGGGTGGTGCATATTTAGCCACCTCCGATCATCACCGATTACAAGTTGCTCCAGGTAATTATCTGCTTGATGTTTCTGGAGTTAACATCCTTTGTTTTTAAATACACCTTATAACTCTGAAAACCAATATTTTAGGCAGGATATTACTATTGTATTGACATGTATGATAAGACCTAACATTCAGGAATCTTCTGGTTCTCACATACACAATTCTTCAATTCTGTCAGTACAAGGTTTCAATCAGAACTCACAGAATGCAAATGCTGTGCGTCCTTCTAGCAGTAATGTGGTAGGACAAAGTCAAGGGGCAGTCCCTGTCGTTCCTCCACTTGGAGGGATCGTTGAAGCTATACAGAACCAAGCTGCTTCTGTAAAAAAGTACAGTGTTGAACCAAATATCATAGATGCAAGCTTACCGCATGTTAGTACTATAAATACTCCAACTCAAAACATGGTGAGCAATGAACAGCTTGCTCAACTTAGCAGCCTCTCAGCCTCTCTGGTTCATTTCCTGGGAGCAGGTCAGCAACTTCCACAAATTTATTCTGCCCTAAGTTCTCACGATGTGAAGGACACATCCTCCCTAGCCAAAGCTGAAATATCTGGGGAGCCTGTTTCCAGCGCATACATCAAGCCAGATCCTGTTATTGGATCCCGGAAGCAGTATGATCCAATGAGTGATAGTATGGAGCCAAAGAAGACTGATGCAGCTGGAATCGCGCTGGCCTTTTCTCCTAACAAAACAATTGCTGATAGTTCAGGGAGACAAAATCTTGGTGATTCTTGCAAGACTTCAGAAGAACAAATTGTCGAGAGTGAAGATTTGATCCCATTGCAGCCTGGTCAAAAAGTTGAAGCTAATAAGGGAAACAATGACGTGGCAGCTGAGGAAAGACAAGATCCTCAAGCAGATGATAAAAGTGCAAAAGATAATGGTCCTTCAGAAAATATGGATCAAAATGGGCCTGATGAGGCGAAGAAAATGAAAGATGTGAAGGGGATTCGTGCTTTTAAATTTGCGTTGGTTGAATTTGTTAAGGAGCTTCTGAAACCAACGTGGAAAGATGGTCACATCAACAAAGAACATTATAAAACAATTGTGAAGAAAGTTGTTGATAAAGTAACTGGTACCATGCAGGGGTCTCATATCCCTCAGACACAAGAAAAAATTGATCACTATCTGTCAGCTTCTAAACCAAAGCTTAACAAACTTGTACAGGTCAGTTCATTTGCATGTTGTAAATATACTTCTGATTTTAGTTGCTCTTCTAGATGCATGTGAATTTTGATCTGGAAACTTATTAGATTTTACGTAAGGCTTAATTTGTATGTTAATAGAGCTTCGGGAAAGCTGCTTGAGAAAATGAGTTTAAATCCTGAGCACAAGTTTGTGTACCTTTATGATATTTTCTCTTGCACAACTGACCGTAAAATTGAGTCCCATTCTCATGAAATAAAAAGTTGTTCTGGGGACCGATTATTAACTTGAACTATTTTCTTGATTATTTTTTTTTCATTTCATAGTTTGATTATTTTGTTAATTCAACTAATTATTAAATTACCTCCTCAAAGGACGAATATCCACATCATATCAAAATCTTATTTGTTTTCAGATTTTTGCTTCTATTTAATTGTTGCGGGTTTCTAGCTTTCATGATCTCTAATCTATTTTGATCTTCATGTTTGATCATTTTTTTCTTGCTGAACGTGTTACCATCTTAGAACTGAAGTCGATGTAGTCCATTTGCGTAGTGGAGATTTATGGCAGCTTCTGAATCTGAATTTGCAATTGAGATATTTTTCTTCTATTGAAGTCTATCAAGTTTCAAGCTAAATGATAAGTGATAACTTGCGTATTTGTTTCCTTCATGTTGCAGGCATATGTTGAGAAGGTTCAGAAGGCTTAGGAATTTGGCCATCTAGACTATCTTAATACATTAAGATATGGGTTATTATCTTCATTATGTACTATATTTCAGTACCTTGTAGATTTTTTGTTTTTCTGTGTTGTAGTTGATGGTCGAATTGAGTTTCTCTACAGCTCTTGCTTTCCGTCAGACTGATTATTTATTTTTCCATTCAGATAGAAAAATTTTGGGCGTCTTGTGCTATCAGACATTGGTTGCCACTTCAGTTTGAGGCTAATGGGGACTCATTTTATCAGAACTATGTTAACTTTAACCCTTTTTTTTTTTTTTCACTCACTAACTGTTGGGCCTTTTTGTGACTTGCTTTCTCTAGTCCGCAAAAATGGAAATGAATAAGAATAGTGCTTTATTTTAAACTATGAAATATGAAATACATAGATAAGATAAAATTGATATATGTTGTCAGAATATATGATAAAATGATTTGTAAATAATATGGATGACAGAGTAAATTAAGAATAGAAAAGCGAACACAGTTGAATTGTCTTGGTAGAGATTTTTAATTGATTGGTGTAGTAGTGATACTATGTAGAAGGTCTAAAGCTGAGTTGCTCCAAACTTTACATATACCAATTTAGTTGTATTTATAAGTGGTGTTTATAAATCCAGTTTGGGAAAAAATTTTAATCCATGTTATAAGTCCATTTTTAAAATAATAAATAATAGTATTACAATTTTACCCCTATTAAAGATAAAGAGAAAAGAAATAGGTTAAAAAAATTTATTCATAAATGAGGGCAAAATCGAAAAATTTTATCAATTTAATTCATATTTATTGAGTTCACTAGTTTTCTTTCGTATGTGAGAAATAGGTAATTTTGGACTTATAAATAAAAACATAGATAGTAGGTGAATTGGATTCTGGCTCCATACCTTATACGGAGTTAAATTATACATTCATAACTTTTGTTTGATATAGATATACAACATACGGATATAAACTTGTAGAGAATATTGATGATTTAAAAAAGTGAAATGGCCATAGAATCCAGACACGTGGATGGGACTCAACAATTTTTGTATTGGAGATTGATTTTTATCCCCCTCCTGATCTACATAATTAGGCCTCTCAGTGGATAAATATAAAACTACCCCATATTTTTATATTTCGCAAAATTAATTTTTTTGATCTGTTTGCTTTCATAGAGTGCTACCCATACTAAACGGAGTAACCCAAATCACACAATATAAGATATATAATAAAATAGACGTTTTTCAAAAGATAACGGGACATAATCATCAGTCATCCATCACACAATTGTCTCTATCACGTAAGAAAAATCAATCATATATATATATATATGGTTCTGGCGTCATTAATTACAAATTACGAGAATCTTATTGTCGTTATATATAAATTAATTACGAGTACTATAGTACTATTTTCTGTTAAATAGACCACGGTTTGAATGTGCATTTATTACTAAGTGATTATCCTATAATTACCTTAGCAATAATGAAGAATTAAAGTGTAGGATTTCATTCATTGATTGGTGGATCGAGACTTTTGATATGAGTTTCCAATTCTTGATAATACAATCAAATTCCTTCTCATCATTTGGTTCCGTATTTTGAGCAACGACTGGTACATAGTACAGATCACACATAGATATGTATCATGTTTTTAAGACGTGCGTGTGAAGAAGAATCTGCATCATTATTAATTAGTATAATTTAGTTTTTCAATTTCCTCTAATTAATTAGCTGTTGTCGTTTTTCTCTTTTTAATTCCATCACATTCTTCCAAACGCCTCTTTGTAAGGTATTAATACCCGGACCGGGTATTGAACCGGTCGGGGTACTGGGTTAAGGGTCAGCGGGATCAAATCGGAGCTAAACCGGGACCAAACCGGTGAGTAATTGAAAATTTTAGGCTTATAGTATGAAATTATAAAGAAAAAGGTTAAATTTTTTTTTTTTTTTTAATTTGGGACCCGGACCGGTCTAGTGACCGGTCCGGGTCCGGGAACCATGCCTCTTTGAAGTCACAGACATGGGTAGATGGAGAGTGGGTTTGTGGATTCATGGGTAAATTTATGCAGGTTCCTCCGGTTGTTGCTGAAATTATCGCAATCATCCAGGGTCTTCAAATTTGCTGGAATAGAAATCTGAAGAATATTGATCTATTTACTGATTGTATTGAAGCCATTCATCTTCTCATGAGGGGTTGTGAGATGCTCCATCCCTTTAAGGAGGTTATCGAAGAGGCTAGGTTTTGATTATCCAGAGATTGGTGCGTCCTGATTAACCACTTCTCTAGAGAGCATAATGTTGAGGCGGATCTTTTAGCTCTAGGACTGCTCATAGTAGTAGAGAGAATTTTGTCATATTTAATCACCCACCTCCTACTCTTTTGATAGGCGGTAGTTGATGAGAGGTTTTTAGTGGGGTCTCTGTTAGAGGTTGTTCTTATTTTTTTTAATCCCTAGTTGGATTAATGTACTCCAGTATCAAGTCAAAAAAAAAAAAAAAAAAGTCACAGACATATATCTATGATATATGATGGCTGTCCAAAATCACTACGCTAACTAAATGCCATGTATGGTCATGTTTTGGTTATAACAATGTGTTTTGTCCTTTTCCTCTCTTGTAATGTCTGTAAGTTATTATACTTTCTTGAATGATTGATTGGAATTGCATAAATAATACTACATCTAATCATTAATATAAAATCTCGTTCATAATATAATTATATTAAGAATCGGTTAGTACTAAACAGTAATTCTTAGAACCTTTTATTCATATGACTTTACGACAATAATGCATGTGGTTTATTATTGATTATTGCGGTATGAAAAATGAGTAGCAATAATGATTTGGTAATTTATCAATTATTATAAAAACTCCGTGCGTTGTTTTTATTTCCTTCTCCTACTGAAGATTTAATTTAGGGCCCCTTCCTTGTTTGCATCTATATAGTAAACTTTTGTTCACCAGTTAGAAAAATGATTAATGATTCATAGTCTAATAATGAACACGATTTTGTCCTATAGTATGTTGGAGTCCCGAGAGCATCCTGAAAGGGCGAGAATTCAGCTGCGCATAATAAAATATGAGATAATATATATAAGTGAACTCAAACACTAAACCTTCGTACAAAATTTAAAAGCAATGAGTTTTATTAGTCACCCTTCACTTATATATTGTTATAAACAAAAATTTAAAGAGATATCTCAATTTCAAAAGACTAGTTTATTAAAAAGAAGAAACATTTGAGGTGTGTTTGGTTTGACGGGAGGGGAGGGGACGGAAGGAAGGCGGGGGTTAAATTACTTTTTGTGCTTTAAGGTATTTAAATTTTGGGTGGTAATCCGAAATTTAAAAGGAATGAGAGGGTAAATTTTCGATGGGAATCCAAAATTTTAAAAAATAAGAGAGTAAATTTTAGGTTTCTCCCGTCCAAAATTGTAATTTGTCACCCCTCCCCTTAAACAAACACATTTTTGAGGGGAGGGGAGGTGTTATTTTCTAAAAATTCTTGTATTTCATTACATTTTTCTTATATATTTGTTGGTTTTAAATTTAAATTATGCATAAACTTTATACATATGAAGGAAAATGTGATGTTATAGAAATACTTTAAAAAGTGTAAATTTTGAGTTAAATGTATAGAGGTTTAGATTAAATTGAAGAAAATTGGAAAGGCAGATCAAAGAAGTAGTTTGAAGGTGCTCCCAGCCCCTTTTGCTTCGCCACAATCACCTCAAAAATAGGCCCTTCTGACCGTGTTCGCTTTTGCTACGCCACAATGAAGCAAAAGTGAAAACACATAAAAAATAACCCTTCTGAACGCGTTAAGCAAAAGCGAAATTGCAATACTGTAACTGTGCGTTTTGAAAAAGTGACGCTTCAACTGGCTTTTTAACCAAAGAGGGGCACCGAAATGTAGACACGCTGCACAGGGAAGAGGCTAAGAGAACAAGGGGATGCTTCTTGGAGGGATTCTTGGGAGATTTTAGAGCTTTTGGAAGAGATTTGTGAAGAGTTTCAAGGGTTTTCTTCCCCTTTTCTGGTTTTCCCCTTTTTTCTTCCCATTTTGCTGTTATGGTTATGATTTTTAAGCTTAGTTGTTTGATTGTATTGATCATGAGTAGCTAAAACTTCTAATTAGGATTACTTTTACCCATTGTATGGATTGAAACTATTGGATTATCTTGCTTTTGTTGGTTAATGAGTATATATGTTGATTTTTCTTTGAGCTTAATACTATCTTGTGCTTTACCACCATATGATTAGAGTTGTTCAATTGGAAGATGCTTGAAAGAGCTATTTTGATTGTAAAACTTAAGAAAAATCATGTTAGACTTGGAGTCTATGAATTAAATGGATGATTTGTTGTTAGAATAAAGATATATCTAATAACCTAGCATAGTTAAGTGAATGCTTACTTTGGAAAGATGATTTTCATTAATTGTAAACAAGAGATTGAATATTTTTAATGAAGATTACAAATCAATCTTGACTTGAGAGAGCTCGGTTGATGATTTTAGGATCTTCGACTAGCATATAGACTCAATTAACTAGCATAAATGATTTAATTGCATGTTTTATGAAATACAATGGGAAAAAGTAATTCTAAGCCTTTAAATCTTGAAGCAGAATCAATTTTACAATTATCTTTGTTTTACCTTCTTGTTTTCAGAAAAATTCCTTAATTGACACACTTAATTTTAAATGATTTTATTCAACCTAATTAAGAACATGGTTACATTAGTTAACTCGCTTTTGTCATAGTCCTTGTGGATTGACACTCGTTTTCTCACTAATCCATTACTTGCGACCCGTACGCTTGCAGAAGCTAAACGGCGAACAGGAGAAGAGGGGGGATTAAATTACCTTTTTGGGTTGAATATATTTAAATTTTGGGCAGTAACCCAAAATTTAAAAAGAATGAGAGGGTAAATTTTAGGCAGGAATCCAAAATTTAAAAGAATGAGAAAGTAAATTTTGGATTTCTCCCATCCAAAATTATAATTTACCCCCCTTCCCTCCCCTCAAACCAAACAAAGCCTTAAACTTTTAAATTATACTTCGTGAGGCTTCATAACGTGGGACTTATAATCAATATATATCTCTTTCAATTGGACTGAGCAATGTATGATTTCATCAATTGCACAAGGTGTTGATGAAGAAGTTTGTTCTTTTTGATCGTGATAGCATGTCAACTAGAACCCCAATGAGAATTGAGAGGGAAAATTGAAGGAAAGATGATGATAGGGTACAGCTCCAAAGGAGAGCTTTCCAAAGGGCAATAATAGAGGAAACAATGATAAAAGAGCCTTTGGTTATCTTTTTCCCAAAATGGAAAGTGTGAAATTCCTCAGTCAATCAAGTCAGTGTGAAGTCCGGACTCTGAGGAGGCCAAAGCATTTTGAATTCCATGACTCAACACCTCTCTCTTGGAATTAATGTTTCTGCCCAAAAACAAAAACAAAACGAAAAAAGTCATATAATATTAATGCATGGCCTGTCAGATCTGTGTGACCCAATCCTCCTCGTAAACATGTTCTTCCTTATATACTCACTCTTGTCAAAAGCTGCCTACTTCCCCTTATGATATTTGCCCATTACCCCCTTTTGTTATTCACATTTATTTAAAGCTGATCTCTCTCTCTCTCTTTTTCCCTTGTAGAATTCAACTATAGCTAATTTTCACTTTCCTTCTTTTTGTGTCATGGAGTAAAAAAGCAAAACCCACTTAATCGATTCATTCCTTGTTCCAGTTATTTCCTCTAAAGAAACCACGCACCATTCAAATGCAACCAGAAACACTGCTTGCTGGCTATTTATATCTATTTCTACACATACCATTGGGTCCTTTTTTCTTTTTCATTCAAGTCTCTCGTAACACTACTGTACTAATTTTGTGTCAATGCAATTCATCGGGTCATTATGAAATGTGTGTGGTAGGTCCGCTTTGTGATTATTACTTTTTGGGCTTTCGGTAAATTTTTGCACTGGCCTCTATATAAATGCAAATTAAAACTAGATAGATATGATGATTCTTGTTGACTATATAAAGCTTGCTAGCTGCCACCCATAAATTAAAATAGATCGATTGATGAACGACCCACTAATTCACAGTTCACATGATTAATGGTTTATGGTTATTATTGTCTATAAACTTGGCTACAACATACGAACAGAACATGCACATTCACACGGATGGAGCAATAAATGGCATTCATGGTGCAGTAATTCGTGATATGTTAAATGAGAAGAACCAGTTAATTAAAGGACTGCAAAAAGAAAAAAAAATCGAAAGGACTTGTGTATAAATTAAAGAAAGATCGTACGAGTATGAAGTGGGGGGAAATCTCCATTGTTCACTACGGATCAAAGTTTGTTTTTTCAGATTCTCATACGAAATCATACGAGATAGTGTGGCCGAGTAATTATATCTGCTACTGCTATAAGAAATACGGCAAAATTTTGTTTTCCTTGTGATTTTATTATTCCTCTCGGTTATGGTATTTGAATCTAGCTAAAAAAATACTTGTAAGAGAAGAGAGATGATCTGATCCAATCATGTCACTTATTTATGCGTCTACTCTTTGAATCCGAACTCACACGCGCGCGCTCTTTAGTTCTTTGATATTATTATAGTCTTGTTGACCACGCATGCAAATCCTATGAAAATTGTTTGCTTTTTGTCGAGGAAATTAAAAGACTCTAAAAGCCCAAGCCACGATATATATAGAGTATTTAATACAATTTGCAGCTTTACAATTAATTGACCCATCACTTTCTGATCTAATAATTGATTTTCTGAAAGCAAACGAAAAATCTGCAGAGAGCAGAGGGATAGCGAGTTTTTAGTTCATCAGATTATGATGATGATGGCAGGGTCCTTTCCATCACCCGAACTGATAGGGGTAAACTATACAGTTTAAGACTCTGCATGTGTACAAGTGGTATCAAGTAATAAAAAGTAAATAAGATATCACTTCCACGAGAGCTTAGTACCAACAATATAGTTAAACAATGATTTTATATTAGTACCAACAATGTAGTTAAGCAATGATTTTATATTTTTGCTTAAGTTGAGTCAACACAATTTAAATAGAAAGTAGAAATAAAAGCTAATTAAAAAGAAAAGAAAAGTAAATTTAACTATAATTATGACTAAGGATAAGGATGATTCTAAATCTTAAGCGATGACTTAGATTATTATAGCCTTGATTATTTTTTAGTGTCTAATTTCTACCCTTAATTGTATTTAAAGTTATATTTACTAGTCTAGGACTCCTAAGAGTGTCTTTCGATCCACTAAGACATTCTAACTATATTAATCCCTAATGTCTTAGGCAATTAGTATTTAATTGGATTAATTTAAGCACAAACCTAATGAGACTATGTAGGGCCAATAGGTATATGTCTATTCTACAGGCAAATTAAATCCAAAAATCTAATTCTACAAGATTCAATTGAAGGTCTAGTCTAAATTTCCTACGTTTAGGCTCCTTTATAATACCAAAATAATTTCAATAAGATGTCTCTTATTTCGGGATAATAAAGCACAAAATTAAATCAACAAATATAATATTAAAGCAATTAACGGAAAAAATTATCATCCACTAATTTGTAATCAAACTAAATAATCCAAAACTAATGGTTTAGCTACATAACCTGAACATTGTCATGACCAAAATAATAGCTAATCAAAGACAAAATAAAGAAGATAAAGGAAAGGAGAAACAAAAACGCAATGCCGAATATTTATCTGTGTTGTTACTCTTCCGTATCTCCAAACTTTAATCTCCCTCCATTAAAGCTCTTGCCTTGCTATCATCAATCAGGAAAATAGAACACACCTCCCTCTTGTTATTCCTAGCATATATATAGGTATGTATTGCCTCATTGCGTGTGTCTCTATCACAATATCTTGATTTATCTTTTTCTTTTTATCGATTATCTTATAATATAAATATATTATATTGATATTTTGTTCTCACTTGAATCTTATAATATCCCCTGTAAAATAAATTAAGATATGAGTACATTTTATATCAAAATATCATTTTATCCTATAATTAATTAAGAAATAGAAGAATATATAAAAGATAATTAAATAAGTATAAAATATTAATAAATTTAATCAAATATATCTCAAAATCTATACTTATTTAATTATAAAATATATACTTATCAAACTCTCCCACACTTAAACATTTACTTGTCCTCTTGCGAAAGAAAGAAAATTCATTATTCGAACAAGAAAAAACATTGCTTATGCAATTCTTAAACAGAGAGTAGCACACCACCACACTTAGATCATGTTATTGAATTCTATTCAATTTAATGTCATATAAGAATGGATCACTAAGCCAAGAACCTTAAACAATTATAATCATCCATTAACATCTCTATGATCAAAGGATCAGCAAGTAATAAGTGTAACAGTAAAATTAGTAAAGGAATATTAAGTTGCTTAACTCCTCTAAAAAGACTCAAATGTCCTACTTAATCAAGCTTTTCATTTAATTTAATAAGGATCATCAGGTAGCAAATTAATTCATTATATTTTTTCCTTCCTTTTTTCTTTTTCTTTCCATCTTGGGCTGTTGTAGGTCCCCTTTTGACGTTACCTTGCACATAGGTGATGCTGCACTGGTTACTTAGTTACTCTAACAGATACCTCAAAAGGCTTTTAGCCCAACTCATGGCCCTCTTTGACTTTACTGACTTTACTGTTTGACGCGAGTGCCAACATTGATGATGAAGTACCCTCGATTACTAAGTTAGGTCTAGAGAAGTCATTAGAGTTATGTTTCTTATTCTATTTTTTTCTTCTCTCTCTCTCTCTCTCTGCTTTGTTTCCACCTTAGTCATTTCCCTAAAAAGAAGCTTAACTTGGCCAACAAGGGTCATCATCAAATTTTTAAAGAAATTAAGTGGCAAAATATTTATAAACTAATAATCTATTAGTCATATTTAAAACTAACCCTATTCTCATAGTCTACTAGATTTATATAAAAGATCACGGTTTAAAGGTTTAATTGAAACATTCTTTTCTATTTTAATTTTTTACAAACAGAATTTTTTAAGATGGGAAAGGCTTAAAGTTAAGTTCAATCATAAGCAATGCAAAAATTTCAATTAGGCAAATCTTGCAAGAAAAATATATTTTCAATTGCATAAAAGGACAGGAAAAAAAAATCATATCTCTCCCCTACACTTAAATCAAACATTGTCCGTAATGTTGCAAAAATCAATAAAGGGGAAAGGAACTAGTACTTCCCCTGCTTTCGGTCTCTGATTCTGATATAGAATTCTTCCTCTAGGACCTTCAATAATGCTTTAACTTTCCTATAATGAAACTTAAGAGGGGTGTTAGTGAGAAATTTGAGGCAGAGACGACAGAAAAGAAAAAGAATAATAATCGAAAGCATAACTCATTATATTGGGTGCCTACCAATAAGTGCTAAATTTAAAGTCTTCAACCAGACTTCTCAACACAATCATTTAATCATACATATAAAACACCATAATCACCTTGTCTTCATTTCTTTTGAAGCAACAAGATTTCAAACCAAAAAGATACACATTCATGTTAATTACTCGTACCTTTTCAATCATAAACAATTTCAAAATACAAGTATTCACTGAATTCAAAGAAGCAACAATATGCACATAATTGCAAATAGATATAGGCATTTTCAAAAATTTAGAGCATTCAACAAAGTCCACTTGACTCTCATCAGGAAGAGTCAAAACATCCATAGAAGAATCATGCACAACAACTATTGTGACATTCCTATCAATTTGATTATCAAAATCACAAACCTTAGGCTCTACAACCGGAACTTCTTCTAGACACCCAATATTCTCATCTACATCAATTTCAAGCTCACAGCCACCTTCTACATTATCCATATGCAATTCCACATATTCAACTTTCTCACAATAATCATTATCAACACAAGAAGTAGTCATCGTGTTTAAGGAATTATCTTGCCTCATGTAACATACCAAATTTTATTCACCAAAGTTCCTTGCACTCTGTGGCATTTAATGGAATTAAATGGTGAATTATAGAGCACATAAAATATAACATCCTAAATTTAACGGGGGGAGAAATGTAACATCCTAAATTTTATTCATTAAAGTTCCTTGTACTCTGTGGCATTTAATGGAATTAAATGGTGAATTAAAGAACACTGGAAATCACAAAATAAAGTAATTAGTGGTCAAACACAACATGATTAAGTTGGAACACAAATTGTGAAAATTTGGATTTGCTGCCAGTGTGTTTTCCTGCGTGGCAGTGAGATTTTCATGTGTTTTTGAATAAGTAAATGATGTTAAAAAATTATGAAACTTATCAGAACAATAGTCGACATCCTATGCTTTAAAATGATGGGTAGAATGCATGATTTGTATGTCTATAAAGTTAGTTATGAATTGTGGAAGATGATGCATAGAAACTAGGGCTAATTCTAGACTAGTAATGTTTGTCAAAAATTCTGGGAATTTAGCCCCTGTAATTGGCAATAATTAATATTTTTCCCTTAAAGTAGACTTAAAGTGCTTTACCTAGGAGTTTGAACCACCTTATTTGAAGTCCTAGAGAATAAGTTATGGTTTTTCAAATTTGAGGGTCAAAACTGATAGATTAGGGTTGATCTACAAAATTGTGACATTTAAAAGAAAATGTAGGAATTGAAGACATAGCTCACTTTCATGACTCTAACAAGTCATATGGTTATATGTCTAGGGTCATGAGGCGACAGAGAAGAAGCATTCTCAATGGTTGGAGAAAAGGTACAAGAGGAGGACTCAAATACAAGAGGTAGTGAACTTATCCAACTTGCATGTATTTGATAGTTATGCTTGTGTAGTGATGCACATGATTGCTTTACTTGATTGTGTAGAGCATATTTGAATGATGAAGCTCTGCTTCTGTTTATGCCATGGCCATGAGCATGTTACATGAAACATTGAGCACGCAGAAATGTCATTATGTGGTATGCATCTAGTTAAGGCTAACATGTCATACACTTAGCATTTATCTTGTATGCATTATGGTAACTGTTTACTACTGAGATTCCCTCGAATCTCACCCTCTCCCAACCAACCATTTAGACAAGTGAACACAGGAGGTATGTTAGGAACAGAGAAGAGGACTGCATGAGAGGAATGCAGTGGTGGAACGAAGACAGGAAGATGTCTGCATTTCATTGTAACGGGTTTAGACACCCTAGAAGCCCTGTATGGCCACATTGTTTGTATTTTTATGTGCATGGAAATTGTAATTGAGCAAAGTATTGAGCTAAAAGAATTACTCTGATAATTAATCATGACACCCCCTTAAGAATATATGACTTCCGCATGTGTAATAAAGGGATATAACGAAGGGTGTCACAACCTCATAGTCTCAAGGATTGAAACAATTTGATTCATATATATCCTAATATTTTGGACACTTGACTCAACTCTAATGACAAGTTCCTTTTACTCTCTACTAAATCTCTATGATGCTTCCACACACACTACAAAAAAATATTAAATTTCCGACAAAATTTGTTTAAGTGGAAAATTCCGTCGGAAAAATTTCCGTTTTTTCCGTGACAGAATTAGCCACGAAAAATATTCCGTGGCAAAAGTTTTTGCAATGGAATTTTCGACGGAATAATTGTGTGGCAAAATCTGCCACGAAATTTTTCGTGATTTCTAACAGAATTTTCCATGGCAATCTGCCACAAAAAAATTCAGTGGCTAATTCCATTGTAAACATTAAAAAATTATTATTTTTTAATTAAATTTAATTTTAAAAAATATCTTTATAAAAATTAAAATTATGATATTATTAGTTATATAAATATTTAAAAAGTAGGATTAATACCATCTTTCATCCCTCAAATTTTTTCTTATTTTGGTTTTGGCTCCTTAAGTTTCCAACCAAATGTTTTGGTCCCTGTAGGGGCAAAATAGTCATATAAAAATTTACTTATAAAAAATAAAATTGATTAATTATTAATTAATATTAATAAAAAATTATTAGTCAGTAATTATGTATTAGTTACTAATTAATGTTAATAAAAAAATAATTTTAGAAATTAGACAATAATATAGTCATATGAAATTTATTTAAAATGTAAAATTTTTAATTTGAAGTTAATTTATATTAAAAATTATAAGAATATATAAAATTATTTTATGTTATTATTACATTTATATATAAGAAACAAATATATATTTATAAATAATTGATTATATATAATAAGATTATATATATATATAATTGTGTAATAATAAAACACCAAACCAGTCGAGCCTATCCGATAAGGCATCGCATGTGTACGGACGAGGTCTGGGTTCAAACCAAATGAGAGCAAGTTGAGTTGCATTTTCAGGAAAAAAAGAGGTTGTGACATGTGGCGGAGCGAGGGTGCGGCACGTGGATGATCTGGGAGTCGGCGACGAGGTGGAGGCCGCTGAAGCTGCCACATGCCGCCGCCAGAGTTACCATGTGGCTTTTTAAAATTTAAAAAATAAAAAATAAGTTTGCGAGGAAATTTGCGATGAAATTGAATTATGTCAGAAATTGCGACAAAATTTCCGTCAGGAATTTGCGACAGAAATTCTGTCGCAATTTCCTACGGAATATGAATTCCAACGGAAATTGGTTTGTCACGCTATTATCAGTGACGGAATCCATTCCGTTGGAAACTCTGAATTCCGTGACAAATTCCGTTGGAAGTTCAATATTTTTTTGTAGTGACACTCCTCAAATAATCTTTCTAAATTAGATTTTTCCTTATGCTCAATGATTTGTTCTTCAATATGTGGATAATAGTCGAAAGGAGAGGTAATTTCATTATAACAATACTTGACATGTGGATCCCAAAATTTTTTTTGCTCAAAAATTTGACTAAGACAAAATGAATGGTCAAAACAAGTTTGATTTCTAGCAAAATCATCTCCCACATAATGACTAGTTGTTCTATATGGACAATACTCATATAAATGACTTCCTTCACAATAAGTACAAGAAATTTAAACATATTGAGAAGAATAAATATATGGAATATAACTATCATTTATACTTCTTTTATATTGCCTATATTCATTCAAAGAATTTATAAAAGTAGTCAGTTCATCTTGTGTTGAAGACAAGGAATTTATCTATTTCTCAAAATCAAGACCAGTTGGTTACCATGTGAAATCCATTTTTTATTTTTTGCTAAAAAAGAAAAGAAACGAGATATTTACCAACTCCAACTTAAACTACTAATGCTCAATCAATTCCAACTAAGGCAATTGTGTCACATAAATCCCCAACAACGGCGCAAAAAACTTGATAAGGGCAAAATATAGAGCCTAAGACTCCGCAAGTGCACAGGCCGTATCAAATAATAAAAAGTGAATAAGATATCGTTCCCACGAGGACTTGGTACCATCAATGCAGTTAAGCAATGACTTTGCACTCTTGCTTAAGTTGAGTCAACACAATTTAAATAGAAAGTGGGAATAAAAGCTAACTAAAAAAGAAAGAAAAGTAAATCTAACTATAATTATGACTAAGGATAAGGATGATATTAAATTTTAAGTAGTGACTTAGATTATTATAGCTTTGATTACTTCTTAGTGTCTAATTTCTACCTTTAATTGCATTTAAAGTTATATTTGCTAGTCTAGGACTCTTAATTACCTAAGAGTGTCTTTTAATCCACTAAAAGGCACTGCAACTATGTTAATCCTTAATGTCTTAGGCGATTAGTACTTAATTGGATTAATATAAGTGCAAGTCTAATGAAATTATATAGGGTCGATAGGTATATATTTATTCTACAAGCAAATTAAATCCGAAAACTTAATCCTACACGATTCAATTGAAGGTCTAGTATAAGTTTTCTATGTTTAGACTCCTTTAGAATAACAAAATAATCTCAATCAAATGTCTCTTGTGTCAGGATAATCAAGCACACAATTAAATCAACAAATATAATATTAAAATAATTAACAAAAAAAATTATCATCCACTAATTCATTATCAAACTAAATAATAAAAAACTAAAGATTTAGCTACATAACTTGAATATTGTCATGACCAAAATAATAGCTAACCAAAGACAAAATAAAAAAGATAAAGGAAAGGAGAAACAAAAATTCAATGTCGAATTTTTATCCATGTTGTCGCTCTTCTACATCTCCAAATTTTAATCTTCCTCTATTAAAGCTCTTGTCATGCTGTCACCAATCAGGAAAATAGAATACACCTCCCTCTTACTACTCCTAGCATATATATAGGTATATATTGCCTCATTGCGTGCGTCTCTATCATAATATCTTGATTTATCCTTTTCTTTTTATTGGTTATCTTATAATATAGATATATTATATTGATATTTTGTTCTCACTTGAATCTTATAATATCTCCTGCAAAATAAATTCATATATGAGTAGATTTTATATCAAAATATCATTTTATCTTATAATTAATTAAAAGATAAAAGAATATATAAAAGATAATTAAATAAATATAAAATATTAATAAATTTAATCAAATTACCTCAAAATCTATATTTATTTAATTATAAAATATATTCTTATTATAAACTCAAGGGATTAAACCCAAGCCATGGGATCGAATGATTGCTTTGGGCATGCGCAAGCGTGTGTATATCACAAGTCACAACCCCGAATTATTATAACCTGGTGGTTTATAATACATAGGAACGTGAGAGCAGAGACGTCGTACTTACGTGTGTATATATTATTGTACTTTACAACTGACGAGAAAATGATATCAAAACCTCGCTCCACCGTCCGATCATAAGTCTTCCTAAATTTTTGTTTTTCCGGTTTTGTTGGATTCTGACTCTCAGTATGATGCTTGCGTGAGTCAGAAACATATATACTATTTTAGTTTTAAATATAAGATTTAATTAATTTTTAAAAAAAAAATAAAAAAAATTAATTAAATTATTTTAAAATATTTATATTTATCATTTTTCCTCAAAACAAATTTTTCTGATTTATAAATATTTAATCATACACAACGATCAAATAACTTATTTTATTTCTTTACTCTCTTTAAAAAAATTTATGCTAGATTTTATATTAAGGATTAGAGATAGTATATAATCTTTGACCCTAACATGATTATTATTACGACAAACACTCAAGACTTTTGTTAATCCTTGTTCCAGGCGGCTTTGAAACTATATGTTGTATTATCCAAAAGCATTCATGGCCTTAAGTAATATACATGTGAGGTGGATTAATTAATTAATCAATGTCACTATATACGTAAATTAGATGAGACCTTGACTATGAATTTTCATTCAAAATATTCCGTTTTGGTTATTTTATTTGGGGATTGTCACCAATGTTCAATGATCTTATCTTGTTTAGAATTCGTCATTATATTTAGAATAAAGATTTATCTTTACATTGATAATCTAAATGACATCAACAAAAATCGACGTGCACCAATGAAAACTAAATTAAAGCGAGATATAAATGAAATAATTAGGCTTATGCCTGAAGTTTTCCAATTGTTCCACAATGCTTATGGTATGGAAAACCTTCCACATATGGAAAATAGCAGATCACCGGCTTCCTCTTTTTAAAGATTATAGTTGGTTTAATTTCAACTGCACGGCTCCAACTTAAATACATAGTCATGGTGGTTAGGCTAATTTCAATTCATATTAAATACAATTTGATCATCATCGGTGGTGATATTGATGTTTCAAACGGTCTTAAATTAATATTGGGAATTTAATTATGGCATTCCAAGTACATATATGACGCTAGCACAGATGCTGCCAAATTCTGATTCTGATTCTGTTAATCATGTCATTGCAATTAAATCATAAGTCTAGTACGTACACTAGTTAGCTAGTTCCATCAGCACAAGTAAAAGGGAGATATATAGATCGATGGTCAAACCTGTTCTATACTATATCAATAAGTTCGATCATTTACTAGTAAGAGAGGTTAACATCGATGTTGAGCAGATGTAGCATGTGTGTGTAATTTATTTATTCTTATATTCAAAATAAAGCTGGTCCATCTTGAAGACTTGTAGCTAGCTTGAATAATGACCCAAACCCAAAAGCCATGCGATTTTTTTTAATTCATGATTTGTAATCTTAAATCTACAATCCATCGGCGATGTTTTCAAACATTTCTTTATGATACGTACGTACCCAAATAGTGTTTGCATTTGTCGTGGGAATGCGATAGTACTCACGGAATCTGAACATTAGATTGTGAGTTTTGCCGGAATGTTTACAATTTAATCTTTCCACAGCTTTTGATTGGTGCTCATCAGAATCTTTTGGATTCGTTTATAGGAATTTTACATCAGATTTAATTTCGTATTTACTGCTTTTTCTCAATTCTGCTCGAAGAATTCAATATAGGCAGTTCTCTTTAATTTAATGTATATATTGAAAATTCTTCAAACACCTAGAGACTTTTTTTTTCCCTTCAATTTTTTTTCAATTATATGCGGCTTCAATATGAATCAAAACATTTCGCTTGGCAATCTTGATTATACCAGCGCAATATTCTCCACACACACACAAATAACCAAATTAATTTACTTATGAAATGTTAGTGTATATCTATATCTATAGTGATCTCTAGTTTTTCAGTATTATCCCAAAAACAACAAAAAATTTAAATAATTATAGTTTCATAATTTAATTAAGAAACTCGATATGTATCAACTAACATCATTGATGAAAGGAATCTTCCTTGGGGAAAAACATGATATGTGTATTACTTACAAGCATTTTTTCTTTCTATATAACATGATCATACTAATAATGAACGCATACTATTTTGTTTGGACAAAAGGCTATGTAATTAAATTGGGTCTTGAGAGCTCCTAAAAGTCAAAACAAATCTTACAACTCATTGAGTACTTCTCCAAGATACTTATAGCTAACATTATGCACTCATCACACACAAATATATTGTACTGTTATATATCTTACACTGAATGCTAGAAGTTTATGTTGAAGTGTAAATGTATACGCATTTTTTTCCTAAACAAAAGTTTTCTTTTGGATATAATTATCAATTTTTAATATTAACTAATCCAACTCCAAGCATTAATTACTAGCTGAATATGATACTCCCTCCGGTCCTAAATATAGGACATATTTTGTAGTGCAATTTGCACTACAAACTATGTCCTATATTTAGGACCGGAGGTAGTATTACTTTTCTGCAAGCACATAAATTGCCATTCTCTAGCTAGATAGCTTTAGAGAGGAAAATGGAGAAAAGTTGTGAAAACAAGGAGTGGCTTAAAGGACCTCTTATATATTTGGATACTTAGCTACTTATTGAGGATATAGGATTGGAGATAATTATACAAGAGATAGCCATGGAATGATTAATTCCTAATCACACATAACAAAATCACGAAAGTGGCAAATAAAAAAAGAGAGTGAAAGAGGAATGAATTAATGGCAAGGAAGGATAGCAAGAAAGGGGAGAGAGGTTGCATTAACACAGAAGCAGCCCAATGATTTCAGTGCCCAGAAAAAAACAAGTTATAGAGAGAGAGAGAGAGATGAATCGATATAATGACTAACTCCCCCATTGGTGCAATTCTCTTACACCTCTTACCTATATAGACTACTTTTGCCTTAACCCTAGCTTTATCCATCATTTACATATTTTTTGCAGACCCAGCAGCTAGGTAAAAAATATTGAAACCTAACCCATATTCACTCAATATAATCCCTTTGCTATATATACACCTTTTTCTTTAAATTCATTAATTAGAATCTATATTATACTTTTTGCAGTTACTCTAGCTAGCTCTCCTTTCAGTAAAAACCAACCCCCCTCCAAAATCTAAATGCTCTTCAATCTCTTGTATCACTCTCTTTTTTCTCTGCCGGGCCCTTTTGGTCAGCTGGATATCTAGTTAGCTATAGCTTTTCTTTTGAACCATCATCAAACCCAAATATTATGTGATTGAGAAGGAGAAACCTCCTCAAGTCTTCATAGCCACCCCTTTTTCCTCTTCTTCATCATCCTTTTTCGACATAAATATATGTGTATACATATAATTACAGTTAGTGGTGTGCTGTTTCCTCTCACAAACAAAATCCAGATTCAATCACCAATATCTCATCTCTCTCATGGAAATCAACCAAAACCCTACAATGTTCACAAGCGTTAACAACACTACCACTTGGAATAATCTGAACAATATGGAAATGGATCACAATCTCCATCATCATCATCATCATCAAATCCCTATGTGTTCCTCTTGGCCTAATTACCCTAATTACCCTCAGCAGATCATACCTTCTTCTTCCTCCACCACAATACCCTCTTCAGGGATTCTAAACAACGTCGTTTTGGAAGAAGAAGATGAAGAAGGAGAAGGAGAAGGAGAAGGAGAAGAAGAAGAGCTGGGAGCTGTGAAGGAGATGCTGTACAAGATCGCGGCTATGCAGCCGGTGGACATAGACCCGGCCACCATCCGAAAGCCGAAGAGGCGAAACGTCAGAATCAGCGACGATCCACAAAGCGTCGCCGCCAGACACCGGCGCGAGAGGATCAGCGAGAAGATCCGAATCCTCCAAAGACTTGTCCCTGGTGGCACCAAGATGGACACTGCCTCCATGCTTGATGAAGCCATTCGCTATGTCAAGTTCTTAAAGCGACAAATTAGGCTTCTCCGATCTCAACCACCACCACCACCACCACCACCACAACAATGCATCACTAATAACAGTAATCTTGCCAATATTGGTGTTATCAACACTGCCAGTACTAATATTCATAGTGATCATTGGCCTTTTGCACCACCGTCGTCTTTACTACACTGTCCCACCGCCACCTCCTCCGCTGCTGCCGCCATGGGCATGCCGGTCAGACTAGGACTCGGCTCGGGTTATAATCATGAGTGATCATGAGGTAATTATTGGCTAATTATTATGTATGTGTCCTGGGTTGTGTGCATATTTAATTATGTGTGATGATGATTTAATTTTTGTGTGTGTGTGTGTGTGTGTTTGATGAGAAGAAAAAATAAATCGGACTCTAGCTGAAAGGAGGTGGATTAATAATAATATGGAAAAGGGGATTGATCAAGTTTGAACTGACTGATGAATGGGACTTGTAGCGTGAAAGAATCATAATGGCATGGCTTGCATCGATTACGTGAAGTGATATATATATATATATATATATATATGATATGTTAAGATTGGAATTATTTCTGTGTTTTGGAAGTTTGCCAGAAAGTTTGTTTGGCCGATCTCCCTCTCAGGGAAAAAATTATAAACTTTGTGACGTGATCAGAAGCCATTGATGAATAAATATAATTGATGTGTACGTGATCATCTCTCTCTCTCTCCATGCTCTTGTTGGCTTGTGTGCAGGATGTGTGGGTGTGTGTGTAAGCCAGTGTACTGGGCTCAAAACAAAGATTACAGATGTAATTAAGAGTAACTGTGCTTTTGAAATGAACTAGAATATATATACTTTTGATTTGAGTGTTGTTTATTATAATTTGTAGCAATGGTGCGGAAGAAAGCCCTAAAGGGGCCAAAGTGAAAACTAGACCTGTAATTTGACAAAACTAACTTAAAGCTGAAGAAATCCCTCATGCTGTTGTTACAGTTACAAATGACTGTGTGCAGAAAAGCTAACTGAAGGAAAAGTTAAAGCTTCTATATATATGAAGATATATATATATATATATATATAACTGTTGTCCGTAGTTACGTTGCTTGTGTGTATGTGTGTGTATTTGTGTATTATTCAAATATATATCCGCAATAATGCATGGCAGTGCTTTAATGACAATTAATAATACTTGCACATGAATTTCAGAGTGGCATAAAGGGAATTAACACAACGCACGCGCACGCACTCTCTCTTAAGGATATTGCTGAGGTTGGATATCATGCAAGTGAACTTTATTGCTATATGATCGGGATTCAGTTTTAATTTGTCCGTGAGTTCATATAAGAAAAGTAGTTCCTATACTAAAATTGCAAATAATAAACTACTTAATCAGTTTAATTAATTAGGAGCATTTATATTATAATTATTGGAGAGTACGTATGACAGTAGTGATGGATAACTGATTCCAAACTATATCTAGTGGCTAGCTATTGGGCATGGATTAATGATCAGTGAATATTATATATTACTACTATATATATTCCTGCAGTATATAGAATACAGATTCATCTGCTAACCCTCTGACTTGATATATTTGAATAATATATATTATGATCCTGCTGCGTGTGTGTAGTTTAATTTCTGGCTCGATATATCTGTTTCTATGTATCTATGATCAGTAATTATGATCGGTATGACACATGGAGCATTTTGAGTGTATTCTAAGGTATGTTTTCAGAAACTATATATCTACAATAAATCGACTATGATCTTTAGGGAACGCGCAGGCATATGTTTTGATATAACTTTCTTTTTCGGGAACTTAGTGTTTGTTCGCAAGTGTAAGGTGGTGTGTGTACAAATGTTGCTGATGACACGATTATATGTTCAGAACAATAGTTCCCCAAACGGCCAACTACTTAAACCGTAAGTAATAGTGATTGAAACAGAATCGTTTGATCGATCATATATAGACCCCTTATATATGTATATTCTTCCGCAGCAATATCATATACTTCTCCTGTGATCTAAAAGACATATTTATCTAATTTGATTAGATTAAGAAAAATAGTTGAGCTAGTTAATATGATATGTATTTTATAAAAAACCCTAGTAATCTTTATTAATTCTCACATTTCCTCTCTTCCTTGATTATTATTGAAAAAACATTATACTTCTCCCTGTGATATAAGACATATTTACCTAATTTGATTAGATTAAGAAATATAGTTAAGCTAGTTAATATGATATGTATTTTATAAAACACCCTAGTAATCTTTATTATATTAATTCTCACATTTCCTCTCTTCTCTGATTATTGTTGAAAAAACATTATACTTCTCCTTGTGATATAAGACATATTTACTTAATTTGATTAGATTAAGAAAGATAGTTGAGTTAGTTAATACGATATGTATTTTATAAAACACCCTAGTAATCTTTATTAATTCTTACATTCCCTCTCCTCCTTGATTATTGTTGAAAGAACTTTAATAGAGTAAATTAGGAAAATATTGACAAATATAAAAGATATATCTTATATTTATTACCAATATCAACTTTCTATATATATCTTATATTAAAGATTGAAGGGAGTATTATTTTCCCAACAAGCTAGCTAGGACAGATCACATCTTAATATGATTAAGAAGAATGTGATCCAATCTGATAGAGTGAATTAATATGTGTGAAAATAGATTCCCGGTTTGCAAAAACTTTCTAAATTCTAATAGCAGAAACGAAAATGATAGAGTGAATATTGTTATGATATCGATGGTGCCCCATATTCACCAATTATGATATCTGTTGGTAGCCAAAATTAAGGATTGATTTCACAACATGATTTGTTTTCATCCTTAATTAAGATTCAAAACCGAAAATATATCCGCCATTTTCTTAGGTTTAGCGGTGAAGAAAATAAAAGAAGCACCTTCACATTGCATATGTCAAACAAGTAATATGTGTACTTTGTTGTTGTTCATATTGAAGTCATATCTCTTAAAATGACTTTGATAAAATACGCAGACAGATATACACAAAAAATATATATATAATATAATGAACCTTATTTTTATAGAACTCACATTCTAGAAGTTATCAAACTCTGATTTTTTTTTTTTAAAAAAAAGAATTCTATCGACTTTTGTTCTTCACGAAATCACATAGAGATCAAGAGATAATGAAAAAACCTCATAATGATTCTCCCTATAAGTTTGTCTACTATTTCTAAATACTCCTTCTATTTTATTTACAGAATAAAATTACCTAATTCTCACCCATGGCCATCACTTTAACTCGCTTAACTAATTCACATTTTAAACCTATTTTTATTTTTTTCATTTCTACCATTATTTAATCTCCAGTTTGTTTATTAACTTTATTAATAAGAAAGATAACATTTATAGCATGTCAGTTCATATACATTTAATAGAGACATATAAAAAATATTATATGCCCATCAAATTTTGTAACTTATTAAAAAAAGATCATGATACAAGAAAAATCGTACTTTAGATTAGGGGCAATATGCCTATCATACAAAACATGATATATAAGATATTAAAGGGACCAACGGAAGTTGGCGCAGATGGGTAGGCATCTGCGCCACACCAAATCCGTTCCTGGGTTCGATCCCAGGAAACGGAAGGTGTAGGGAATTTCCGTTGGGAGCTCTCTCCCCTGGGGCGCCTCAAAGAGGTGAATTCCTGTCGGGCCTATCAGATTGGGGGCGCTAGGACTAGTCGGTTGTCGGGGGCCCATGTCGGTAAATCTGGCGTTGGCCTTCAGGTTAACGCCGGATACCTGGAAGGTGGGTGCACCAAAGGCCAAAAATAATCCATTGCATAAACCATAAAAAAAAAAAAGATATTAATGGATTTTGCACGCGATTTCAATATAATTTTAATCTCAATAGTGCCTGTGTTTTGGAAATCATTACATCGTGGTGGAAGTTTTTTTTTGTAAATCGAGATAAAATTTTTCTCACATATTTACTTTAAACGATGTGAAAACACTTCAAAAAATTTAAAATAAACCGGCACTATATCAATATCATAATTATGCTAGGCGGTTAGTTAATTAGCACATGAGATTTGGCTCTTTAAAGCACATCATCGTTTTTTATAAAAAAAATTTCTCCACCTATGATTTTCTAATTGCCTTTAATACTTTGTCAACTAGATCAGTGGATCCTTATTGGGGGAGATATCCATATTTAGTGACTGACAATGCCTTAAACAAGATTACCTTCAATATAAGAATGGTGGTGTCTAAAAAAAAACTATATCGGTGGGTCCAAACTATATTCTCAGAAAAAAAATGCGGCCTCGTTTGCACTGGGCCAGCGTCATGGCCCCATGTAGACCGCATATATCATAACTCCGAAAAATTTGAAATTTTCGTTCTTCCGTTGCACTACTTTCTAGTTTCTACTTCAACGTCAAACCGCCACTGATTTCCCAAGTTCGCTCCCTCCCAAATTGATCCTCACTATACAAATTTCCTCGAGCTCTTCTCTTCTCTGAGATCTCTGTAGAAGATTGAGTGATTGACTGTATATGTTCACCATATCTGGCTCACCCAAGTCCCTCTCTCCCTCTCTCTCTCAGATTTATGCGGTGCCTACTATTTTTGGAGTTCATTAATTATTTCATGCATCCGGGATCTCTAGGATCAAATATTTTCTATTTGAATCTTCTACAATCCCATAAGGCCAGAGCTTGAGCTTCTTAGCTCTTGCTTTGGATTTGTGTGGCATTATATATCACATGATGATTTCTCAAACCTGATTAGGACTGATTAAATATAGCTGCTTGCGATGATGCTTCTTTTTTCCGGGTTGATTGTGTGGGGGCTTCAGACTTCTTCAGTATATCTGCACTGGAAAATTAGGAATGATTGAAAATTGAGACAATAAGTGCTTTAGAAAGGAGTATTTCATTCAATAAGACCGCATCGCCCAATCGTTGGGCTATGATTAATAGCCCCAAAGTCATAAATCGATTCGGATGGATCTCACGGCGGTTTCAAGTGATTGTGATTGTTGGGTTTGTTTTTTCATTCTTTGGAGCCATTGGTAGTGGATACATTCACGTCCTTCCTAACCTTAACCAAACATTTTTTCAAAGGCAGGGGCTCTTTAATCATGAAGGATCACAAGGAAATTGTGACGTTTTGATCGGACACTAGGTCTGGTTCCTTGTTCCGGCTTACCCCTTGTACAATGCCTCAGAATGTCCTTTCGTAGAACAAGGATTCAATTGCTTAGCTAATGGACGGAGCGACGATGATTATCTTCATTGGAGGTGGAAACCAAAGAATTGTGATGCTCCATTGTTTGTGTTGTAAAATATGAGTGTTTGAGTGGGTGTGTCAAAGAAGTTAGTCCCACATTACTTGGGAGTAAGAGGTCACAAGCCTATATATATTACTATATTAACTTGGGCTTGTAAAGAGGCATAGAGGAGTGGTGGGCTCATGCGCACAACAACGGGCTATCGAAAGGCAAACATAGTTGAAATCCGGTGATTCCCCCTGCACGTGAATAAAAATGTGGTACTGGCATTTTTTGTAAAATATTTTTGCTCATCGGAAATATTATTTTTAGATAATAAAAATAATATTTATTTTGGCTTGCCGAAAAGTCACTATATTTTGGGGTTTAAAATTCGTGACCCTCCGTGATTGGAAATTGCTGACGGTCCGGCGCTTCGTCAGAAGACCTTTCCATTGGCAACTCACAAGCTTGTCTGTTCGGTGGTGGCTATCCGGTCTCAACGAACGTATTGTCCGGGTTCCTTCGTGACCGATGGCTCTTCATGAAAACACCTATAAAATAGACACAGGCGGGGTGCTCAGTACATTACAATCTCATCTCCTCTTCTCTGTTCAACTTTTTCTGACTGTCGTTCCCATTACCTTTCGCCAGTTCTGTTGCATTGATTGTATTAAGAAGGGTCTGTTTAATCTTGGGGAGTGCTGCTTCCTCTCTGCCAGTGGTCGCGGAATAACTCTATAGGACAGTGTCCTCGGACATGACTCAGATCGTCTGTTTCAGGTTGCTCGTGATTTCTACTGTTCATCTGTTTCTGTTCGTGATCGTCTATAGTTTGACGTCCGTAGTATCTTGGAGAAGCTTCTAGAAGTAAACGAATTGTTTTTATCGGCGATTCAATAAGTAGAACATAATTGGAATCATTGATTTGCATGTTGATGGCTAGGGTGGATGATAAAAAGAGCGTTTATAAAGTCAATCAAAATAATATAACAAAGCGTATCAGATTTTTTTAGAGTTCGGTTCAGTTCCTTCAATTTCACAGTTGAATTCTTTTGCTTTGTTTTCCTGGAGCAACAAAGTCCTGGGCCTGAAGATGCGCCAGGGATGATCAAATTAATACTAAAATTGGACATGATAGATGATATTAGTGATAAGTGGATAAATTCTTCTAATCTTCAATACTGGCCATTGGTGGGTTCCATCTAAGCTTTTTGAGACGTAAGTTGGAATGAACCTAATTGTTCTTTATTCATGAGTTCTTATGGATTTTGTATATATTTATTCATCATTGATGTTCATAGTGATGATTGATTGCCACTCATTTGTGTTGTCAAGGACATATATGCTACAATTGATTCCACGTGTTATATATTGCCATGCTTCTAGCAGTAGTTAGGCCATCTGTTGACTGACAAAGTTGCTTTTGCTGGTCAAAATTATAAAAGTAAAACTAGGAAGTACAAGAAGGAGGAAATCTACTTTCTGATGGCCAGGGCATTGACTTTAAGATATTTACTCTTTTGAAGAAAGAAGCCAAGCATTAGAGTTGGTTTAGGGTTGCTATAGGCCTGACCTAGGAAAAGGTTGTATTAAAGGTTGTATTGAGGGTTGTGAGAGTCACTTTTTTGGACTATAATAGTAGTTGGTTTCTCCAAGGGAAGGGTAAACCATTTTGTATTGTGAGTGTAGTGAGGAGAGTTTTTGACCTCTCGAAAGTCAGATTAGGGGTGGAGGAAAATCATCCTTTCTTCATCATTTTTATCCTATTGTTTTAGTGCTAGTTTTTTGGTATTTTTGGGTGAGGTTAGTGAGTTATCTGATGTAATTCTTCCTTTTTTTTTCTTGAAGAGGAAATATTTTGTTAAATCAATATCAGCCAACACTATTTTCCTACTATTTTATCTTGGGCTCTAACATTTTGGTATCAGAGCGGTGAGATCGTAGGGCTTTAAAAGCATTGAAGAATGGAAAAAAGAGAGTTAAGTGCCCTCAGCCTCAAAGAACTGACTCAGATGTTAGAGGCAATTACATTTAACCAAAACAGAGATTGAGATGCTTTAAGGGGCAATAAAGGAGTGGAGAAGAAATCAGAGGCACAAGTTGAGACAAAAAGAGTTGTAGAGTTGAGAACGGCAAACGAAGAGGAGAAGCCCAGTAAAGCAAAGAAGACATCAGAGATAAAACTGGACAATAACGATGCTAAAACAGGTGAGAGAGACGAGAAGCAATCAAACAGACAAGAAACTGAGGGAAACCAAGAACTTGAGGTTGAACGATTAAAGTTACAAACCTTTTCAGCAGAAGAAAAGTTTGAAAAAAATTTTAGTGACAACCCAAGAAAAAAGGTAAAGCCTGAAACTTTTAGAGTCTTAGAAGTAGCTAAAGCAGTGCCAAACATCCCCAGAGATGATCGGCAAGTTTGAAGGTGGTCGTTACAATCATCATCACACACGAAGATAGCGAAAGAAAAGGGCGGACAGAAATAGAGCTTCTGGACGCTGTGCATCGACTGCAGAAACGAGAAAAAAAATTGGAGGCTGGACTAGGTTCCGTTAATTATTGGCTGTAGAAACCCAAAACGAAATATTGGTTATTTTATTGGGCCTAAAAGGTTCGTTATTTATGGAGGGAAGATAGCCCAGCCCCATACAACAATCAATCTCACCCTGATGAAAAAGCTAGGGCCTTAAAGTGAAGGAAAAAACCCTAATCCTTCAAGAAAATAAGACTTCCGTTTACTGCAAAACGCATATAAGGGTGACTCAAACTCATGAGGCTTGCAAAATGACGCCTTCTGCCATCTTAGACGCGACGAGGAAACTGGAAGCAAAAATAAGAGAATTGAAGATAATTTGTGATTCAGTATGTGTAGCCTCAAGTAACAAGAGGAGCATAGCCATAAGATTATCATATACAAAGATTGCTCGGCCTTGGGAGTTGGGGTTTATTTTAAAGTATGAAGATAAATATAGCCCCAATTATACTTGCAAATAACTGCAAGTGCTTCTGTTGAGACAAAAAACTGAGAAAACTGTTGGAGAAACTGATGAGGCTATGAAGAATGGTATTGCCCTGGTTTCATTTCTACTGGCCTTATCAATTAAGCCGACCAAGTTTTCTCATCTATTTGCCATCAATACAACAAGAGGAGGGACATGCACTCATTTAACTTCTGAATTTAAGTGCTTTAGTGTAATAAAGCACTATTTTGGGATGAGTTGAGCAGGGAAAGAGTTTTTTCTTTCTTATCTAATGTTGACATAGCAAGAGATGGGGGTATAATTTTGCTCTTTGCCTTAATAAGGTGTTGGGCTCAGCGATCTCTGCACGTTTCGTTTCTTCTTTCACGGGTTTGGGTTTGTTTAGAGAAATTTTCTGGGTTGTTGAGAGGTTTAAGGAAACATATTGGAGAGACCATCAAGCTAAGCGAATTTCACTTGGAGCAATTGTTGCAGTAGACAAACTAGGTACGTGTTTCCCTTTAACTGATGAGGAAATAGCAAAACAAAGGGAAACAGAGGAGTTTGCTTACTATAGGTAGATGTTTGAGAAATATAATTGGTTTACTTCATTCGAACACTTCAAAGCAATTAAGAGGTTTAGGGTGAATGCTTATCCCAATATGCTATGTGTTAGTTTTGTTCTAATTGAAGTAATATTCTGGGTGGACAAGAAAAATGAGGTTGCATTTACTAAAGTTTGTGAAGACATTGATGTGTGGGTTAGAGTTGGAAGTGTTTTTAGGATAACTAACCAAGAGCTAGAGGGCTAAATTAATATAAGAGAACCTACTGAATCAAGCTTCATTGATCTAGAAGATCAAGGTGTTGTTTTTAACTCTGCTGAGAAAATAAGAGCAGCCTATAGTAAGAATAATAGGCGGCTTCAATTCTCCTTACAAGCAAAAGAAGAAATTGATGAAAAGGGAGGTGCAACAAATGCAAATACAAGTATTCTACCTTCTGGTTCATTTGTTGTTGAGATATACTTCTAATATGTGCTTTCATATCGTAACTGTTATGAGGTTCAATTCTAAATAACTATCGAAGTTGAAGATATTACCTAAGGATTGCAGAAGCATGGCATGAATATGCGAGCAGCTAAATTGGCAGTTATTATTGTATTTGGAGCAAAAACTTGGACAAAGATAGGGATGGCTTTATATCTGCACAAGCCTGATAAAGATTGTTGCTACACGAGCAACTCAAGGTTCAGCTACTATTCTAGAAAGCCAAAACTAGACTCCACTAAAGAGCTTTCTGGTTGAAAACTCTACCTCTCACCTTGAGGACAAGGTGCGGCTTTTAGGGGAGGGTGATGATAGAGTTACTTTTGCTGGTTAAAATTATAAAAGTAAAACTAGGAAGATACAAGAAGGAGGAAAGTCGCTTTCTGATGGCCAGGGCATTGACTTTAAGATTTTTACTCTTTTAGAGAAAGAAATCAAGCGTTAGAGTTGGTTTAGGGCCGCTATAGGCCTGACCTAGGAAAATGTTGTATTGGGGGTTGTGAGAGTCACTTTTTTGGACTATAATAGTAGTTGGTTTCTCCGGGGGAAGGGTGAACCATTTTATATTATGAGTGTAGTGAGGAGAGTTTTTGACCTCTTGAAAGTCAGATTGGGGGTGGAGGAAGATCATCCTTTCTTCATCATTTTTATCTTTTTGTTTTAGTGCTAGTTCTTTGGTATCTTTGGGTGAGGTTAGTGAGTTATCTACTGTAACTCTTCCTTTTTGTTCTTGAGGAGGAAATTTTTTGTTAAATCAATATCAGCCAATACAATTTTTCTACTGTTTTATCTTGGGCTCTAACATTGACCAATAGAGGAAGTTTCATATCAAATTACTTAATGGCTCATAATAGTAATCATTTTACCTTTTAGCTTCTTTATTCATATGCATGATTTTGCTGCCTTAAGATGGTATAAAGAACTATAAAAGTTATTATTGGAAAATGAAGGAGTGGGACATAATTTTCATCCTGGATATATTTAATAGTCAGCCTTATTGAAAACTAAGGGAAAAAATTACTTACAGACACTACTACAATAGGAAGGTAGACATTTATTTAGTAGACTTGTCAATTTTTGTATATAATGCATGACTTGTAAGTTTTAGTTGTTGGAATCGGTGTGGTTTCTGAATTTATATTGTGTATAGGTGAGTAAAATGGTTTTCATCTATATTCAACAGGGGTTGTTATTTCCAGGTTGGAAACTCTTTGAAACGTGGAATGTCAATTCCTGCTGTCTTCAAACTAGCACTTGACATTTGGTCACATGGGCCGATAAAAATATCAACAATATGTTGTGGCTGATGATTTCATACTTTCCAATATCTGAAGTGCTTCCACCAGATATCCACAGCATCCTAAAAGATTCACTATGCAAGCATAGTGCTCTACACTTGGCTCAAATCCGTATTCTAAATGAATTAAGTTGAAAATTTGCATGCCTTGATTGACTAAACCTGAATGGCTACAACTAGCTAATATTACTATGAGTGCAACAGGATTTGGGGTGAACCCTATATCTATCATTTTCTTGAACAGATGTAGAGATTCTTCTCCCTTTCCATGCATCCCATGACAAGATATCATGGTTGTCCAAGTGAACAAATTTACATTAGTCATGGTCTTGAAAACCTTTTCTGCATAATTTAGGCATCCACACTTGCCATACATATCAATTAATGCATTCCTAATGGCAGCATCTGCACTAAACATGAAACCTTTAACGATTTGACCTTGCATTTCTTTCCCTTTCATCAAGTCCCATTCCCTTCCGCAGGCATTTAAAATGCTAGGAAATGTCATGGAATCAATCTTAACTTTATTCAAAATCACTCCCCTTAAATAATTCAAAGCATCCGTGTACAAGCCAGTCCTTGTAAATCTTGAAATCATCAAATTCAACGCTGCAGAGTCCTTAAACAACATATCAGAAAACACACACCTTGCTTTACTCATAGCCCCGGATTCAGCATAAGATTGCAGCAAACAACCTCCAACAACGACATATTCCTCGTATCCAAGCTTTATAACCAAAGCATGACATGTCTTACCAAGACAAGTACCGCCCACTCCAATAGAAGCCTTAAATAGCGGAGGCAAAGTATAATGATCAGGTCGAAGACTCATACGCTGAAATTTACAGAAAACAACTATACTGCTATAGCATCAGAATTAGAGAATTCTAGATATACAAAGCGATCATGATGTTCTAAGAATGCATATTTTTGTGGAGCATTCCCATCGAATACTAGGCGTGCATGGCAGAGAAACCTGCATCTAGAATATACCAACAAGAGATCCATTTGAAGAGTGGGGTTGGGAAGTAAGCCTTAGAGCAGGATTTGGGCATGGCATTGTTTAGCTTGTGAGACAGCAGAGTGAGGGAGGCAACTTCGAAGCAGGTAAGACAAGTAGAAGGAACTTGTGTGAGACATACCATTTGGAAAAGTTTCAAATGCTCATGTTGTTGTTGCATGTGAAGTTGCCTTGTTCGAACTCACAATTCAAGCGGCGAAGGTAGAATACTTTCACCATCAAATCAAGAGTTCGATAGGCGTTCAAACTTTTGGGGGAAATTTGCCCTTAGCAAAAATGATGTGATTATATGTGGACTGACAATTCAATATATTTGGTCAACTAAAGGTTGAAATTAATTAGGATAATGGTTTGAGCAAAATTGCTCAATTTTTGACATTTTCAGGGCCCCCAAAAAACTTCTTGGGCAAAATTTTCTTTCAGTGACAACTTTCAAGACAAAATTGTCTCTCAGTGACAGCTTTCGGGAAAAAATTTACCCTTAACCCAATAAAATATCTCATTCACATTAAATCTGCGGGCCACTTATATATTTTAAATTTTGCGAGGCCCAATTAAATTTGTGCAATCTGTTTATAACCATGGTTCATGAACGCGGACTAGACCAGTCAGTCTAGCGCAGAAACCGACGAATCGGAATCCAATCCAGTTTGGCATCCGGTCTGATTCACTTTTTTTAATTTTCTTTAGGATTTCATCTTAATAAGCCTAAAATTTCCAATTTCTCATCGATTTAGCCTCGAATTAGCTCCAATTTGGCCCCAATCTAACCCACTAACTAACCCAGTACATCGACCTGTTCACTACTTGGTCTGGATTCATGAACCTTGTTTATAATCGTCATAAAGTGCGATTAAAATTTGTGGGCCAGTCTATCCAGAAAAAAGTGAAAGTTAAAATAAAACTAGCAGGGTTGGCTTAGCACCTAGTTTATGTGTGGGGCATTCTTATATATTCTTTTTTTTCCTTTATATCATATATAATATCTAGTTCAGGGTTCGTGGCTGTCCCTCTTAATACAAATATCTTCTTCGACGCTCGTACTCGAGACCCAAAAAGATTTAGTGAAGCTATATACCGCTATATCAACTCTATACTGGTGGTATATTCTTTTATATTCTTTATCAATTAAATATATTACACTTTTTTTTTAATTTAATAAAATTTAAAATCTGATATAATAATCCTAATCAATAATGTAATTTCTTAATGCATCTTTCTAGAATGATGACTTATTTTCTTTATTTATTTAATTTTTTAATACGCCTATAAAGGTAAGTACCCACAGAAAGCATATAAGAATTGCAATAAGGGATGTTGCCAAACCATGGTCAAACAGGGGAAAAAGAAAAGAAAAGAAAAATAAACTGCTCGTACAACTATTTCAAAGTAAATGTCCGAACATTAATGCCAATCGCTTAACTAAATTCCTCTCCCTCTCGTACGATGACCTCCTTCATGTCTGCCTTCCAGTACCAGAAGTCCAGAACTCTGTTGTGGTCAATGTTAGGAAAAGGCCGGTGCATGTTAAACCTTCCTATTATTTATAAGAGTCTACGAGAAAATAAATAAAATATATATATAACAGAAATTAAATTATATAAGAGACATCAAAATTATTAACATGGAAAATCTTTCAATTCAGAGTAAAAACTATGAGTCGTTCAGACTAATGAAAATATAATTCATTATGATTAAAATAGGGTATAAGAGAGTCTCAACCACATATACAAACACTTGCAACCATTTAGCCAAACAACCAAAGCTATAAGCATAAAAAAAACAAAGTAGCTGAAAATATTTAAAAAATGTTCCTGACCACGAACATGCTATCTCTCACATCAAGTCTCCAAACGACAATTCCATAGTTGACAAAGATGAATCATATGTTCTAAATCTACTGACTAAATTTCAGCTTGATCTAATAGGTCAATGAGTGTGCAAACGCCAACTTATCGATACTGACCTATGAATCTGTGTTTTTCACGTCATCTCTTCTTTTCTCTTACATGGTAGTATAATTAACCCTCTCCGAAGCTCTTTAGGCCCAAAAACCTAATATGCCCTATCTTCACTTAAATAAGTGAGATACAACCTTAAGTTAGGAAATTTTGAGAAAATATTCTTTTTCACAAACAATCAATCAGCAAACTTTCTTTTTTTTCATTCTCTCACTCTTTTCCTTCTTTCCTATTTTTCCTTTTCTTAATAAAATAGGAAATACATAAAATAGGAATATATATATATATATATATATATATATATATAATAGAAGCTCTCTAGGCTCAAAAACCTAATATGCCCTATCTTTACTTAAATAAGTGAAATACAACCTTAAGTTAGAAAATTTTGAGAAAATATTCTTTCTCACAAATAATTAATCAGCAAACTTTCTTTTTTTTCATTCTCTCACTCTTTTCCTTCTTTCCTATTTTTCCTTTTTTTAATAAAAGAGGAAATACATAAAATAGGAATATATATATATATATATATATATATATATATAATTTAGACATTTTTCCACCTAAGAAGGGGTCAACCAAAAAAAAAGGGTTTTTAGGATTTATAATGTTCAAAATTCAAAGTTTTAGCCTTAAACGTTTGGCACCAACGCGTCAAATGTTGCCCCTAGCTAAAACGAGACTGTGAGAGGTAGTCCCTGAATTCAAACATATTCATACTATTTTAAAGCATAGAAACACCACTACTTGGTTTATACTTTCTGCCTATAATAATATGAATCCCACCGAATTTTAGTGCCTCCTCTTAAAAGTTACAAGTTATAACCTTCCTCGTCCTCCTCATCCATCTTCATCATCTTGCACGTATGTTTCATTTCATAAGGAATTCTTTATACCCCATCATGTGGGTGATGGATTTTGAGCGGAATTTTCGGGCAGAGAATCATATACTGAGAAGAGAGCCATCCACACTTAAGAGTGGGAACAATAATGATGATACGGCCAGTGAGGTTAGCATTTTATCAGAAACATCTGATGATTTTTGCAATCACTCAGAGTCATTTAAGAAGTTGGTAGAGATGGGTCTGCCTCTTCTTAATGATTCTGTGGACGCAAAACTGGCATGGCTTCGATCTCAGATCATTGGTGACGATGATGCAGAGTTTGATTCTCCTTTTGGAAGACGGCGAATTCTCTATTCTGATCATACTGCTTCAGGTCGCAGCCTTCACCACAGTGAAAATTTCATCATCCATCATCTCCTTCCCTTTTATGGTACGTAGATTTATCACCTCATTTATTCTAAGCGTGCCCTGTTTAGCGTAATTTGTTAAGAATTCAATATTGATTACCTAAAATTCTCTATTTTTGACAACTTTCTGATCTTTATATCACGTTACTTAATATACGAAATAGTTGATTGTTTTTAAAGAGACTAATAAAACTAAATAGATAAGTTAATCACAACTTATCTTATGTATTATTAGAATATCTATCAGTTTATAAATCAGATAAATTAATTTAATTTAAAAAAGATAAATATAAATAATTTAAAATAATTTATTTGGTTTTTTTAGCCTATATAAAAAAAATCAACTAAATTTTATATTAAGGATCAGTTAGTTAATTTATTTTTTTGGTTCTCATTCTTTATGTTGATCCCATATTTTTATAAGAAATTGAACTTGATCAGCATAACTATATAAACTTTGCTTATACGAGATTAACATCTTCAAGCCTGTTTTGTTTCTGTATAGGCAACACTCACACGTGCGACAGCTATGTCGGAGGTCGGACGACAAAAATGGTGCATGAAGCAACCGATTACATCAAGACATGCTTAGGAGGAGGACCAGACGATGCAATCATATTATGTGGCTCCGGCGTCACCGCAGCCATCAAAAGGCTCCAAGAAGTGATGGGCATTGCTGTACCTTCGGTCCTAAGGGACAGAGTTCTGAAAATCTTGAGCCCAGAAGAAAGATGGGTCGTCTTCGTTGGACCTCACGAACACCATTCCAACCTGCTCTCATGGAGACAAAGTTTGGCCGAAGTCATAGAGATTGGCCTTGACGACGAGGGCTTGCTAGATATGGACTCGCTAAAGCTTAAACTTGAGGCATATAAAAATACCGGCCGACCTATGTTGGGATCTTTCTCAGCTTGTAGCAATGTCACTGGAATCTACTCAGATACGCGAGCAATTGCTAGACTTCTTCACCAGTACAATGGCTTTGCATGCTTCGATTTCGCAGCAGGGTATTTGAAATTCTGTTTTTTTCTTTCTTTTTTGTGGATTGTTTCTGTTTTGTGTGTTGAAAAGTTCAAAACTTGAAATGATTTTGGTTTTTTAGTGGCCCATACATGGAGATTGACATGAGATTGGGACAGAGTTATGGGTATGATGCTGTGTTCCTCAGTCCACATAAGTTTCTGGGTGGTCCTGGTTCTCCTGGTGTACTCTTGATGAACAAGTCTCTCTATAGGTTGAGATCTTCGCCGCCATCGACTTGTGGAGGTGGAATCGTGAGCTACGTCAATGGCTTCAATGAACAGGTAACTCACAAATATGAGAAAATCATTACCAGGAATTCTGAAAGTCCGTAAAATGCAAATGGGTGGGAAACTTAACTAATTTCACTGGTAGGGAAATCCTGAACTATTCCACGTAGAAATTAGAATTTAAAAACTTGGTGAATTCTTCTGGATCATTAATTCAGGATACATTATATTTGGAGAGCATAGAGGAAAGGGAAAATGGAGGAACCTCTCAAATAATCCAGACGGTGAGAGCAGCATTGGCGTTTTGGGTCAAAGAATACATTGGCTACGAAGAGATTGAAAAACGGGAACAATTGTTCATAAACAGGGCACTTGAGAGGCTTGTCCCAAATCCAAACATTGAAGTTCTGGGAAACTTGAGCACCAAGAGGCAAGCTATATTGTCATTTCTGATCTATACAACCACCAATGAAGGGAATGATGTCAAAAAGGAAAAGGATAGGGAGCTTAATCTGTGGGATGAGACTAAAAAAAAAAGAGGTAAGCCTCTTAATGGTGCTTTTGTTGCAACTCTTCTGAATGACCTGTTTGGAATCCAAAGTCGAGGTGGGTGTGCTTGTGCTGGGCCCTATGGTCACATATTGCTCAACATCAACAAATGTCACTCTCTTGCTATTAGATCAGCAGTTGAAGAGGTAAAAAAAGCTCACTCTTACTAAAATTTTTGAACTTTATAATGCAAATCATTTGTTTGTAAAGAGAAGTTTTTATTAATATCATGAACAGGGGTACGTTGGAGTGAAACCTGGATGGACCAGAGTTAGTTTTCCTTACTACATGAGCCAAGAGGATTTTGAGTTCATACTAACTGCCATGGAGTTTATAGCAGACTATGGCCAGCGATTCCTTCCTATGTACAGCTTCAATTTGAGAAATGGAAGCTGGAGACTGAAAACAGAGGAACTTGGGAAGCTAGCAAAAGAAGACAATTGCAACTTTTGTATTCATTTGTTGGATAAAGAAGCAACAGCGAGAACGAATGTGTCATACTTAGAAGCAGCTATCTGTATGGCTAATCGGCTCCCAAAGTTCCCAGCTCAGAGTATGCTTCCGGGGAACATAGATCCCAGTGTCCTTCATTTCAGGGTTTAATTTCTGTTTTTTCAATACTGCATACAAACTTTGTAAATTTACAGAAATTTGTTCACATTCAACATTTTCTTTCCTGGATGAACATGTTATGCATTCTCTTATACCGTTATAGGCATCATACTCTGTTTCTTACTATGCTTGATGCAACGATGATACAGGAAATAAAATAATGCTCTTTCTGCATTCATGCTGTCATTATGGTCTTGTTCCCTGGGCTCCACCGGTATTTCTCTGGGCAATCACAATGAAATCCCATATAAGAGAAAAAAATGAAGAAATGATCCCTGAAGTTGTCAGTGTAAGCTCCTTGACTTATTAATGGATGCTCCTCGACTTGTCATTAACAACTTTAGAGATCATTTTTTCATTTTTTTCTCTTGTGTGGGATTTCATTATAATTATCCCTATTTCTTTCTCTCAGATTGTTGTTTCCCCCAGTCCAACGTGTGCCTCTTGTTTTTGCCGTCAAAACAACGAAATCAAAGAGACTTTTTTGAGTAAAACATTTGTTTTGGGCTTTTGGCCCCCTGCTTTCCTTCAACTTCTGAAGACAGAGGAGCTTAAGCTTGCCGAGGAAGATAATTGCATTTCATATTCAGTTGTTGGAATGATACTGCGAAGAGGAATACATCTCATACTTCGGTTAATCCTCTCCGGAGGTTCTGGCCAAAAGGAATAAATAATAACAAGTCTCCCAGAGTTTCCGGTTCCTGCACTTTATTTCAGATTTTATTTTACTTTTTTTTGCCAATTCTGCAAATATTTTTTGTTGATTTGTGCAATTTTTATGACATTCACCACTGTCTTAATCAGATGACAAAAGTTATACTCCCTCTAATCCTATATATTGGTGGTATCACATATTAGCCACAAAATTATTTGAAACCATTTATACTAAAAAATATCAAATTCTAAAATTGTTTTGAATAATTTTAAGATAGTAGGAGTAAATCTTAACATCCCAAAATTATGATTAAGGGCTTGAAGGTCCCCGGAATCAGATAACTATCAGCTCAGACATTGAACCGAGCGTGTCAGGAATTTCAGGTTACAATTAAACGACCCTTCAAAATTTACTTATTGAAACGGCACACTGATATGTCTTCATGTTATTACTCGTTTCCTTCTAGAACCACATATACATTCTGGGTATGGATTTTCATAAAAGGACTCTTCAGTCCTAAAACGTGCTCGTCCTTTAACTCCAGGCAGGGAACCATGTCTTTTCCTTGGAGTTCCTTGCCTACAGACATGATTAAAAATAAGCCATCAGAAAGATCTTTCAATTCAGTAACTTGCAAAATGAAGTCAGATTGAGGAAGAGGGGCGAAAAGACAAGCAAGTTTATAGGAAAAATTTTAACCAACACAAAGAAAGACCATGTCATAAGTTTCCCTATTTTAAATTGCTTATCTTCAGGATTTCCCCCCCTCTTTTTGGCTCTACCTGCTCTTGTGCATCCGCTGCACCAGATTTGAAAGTGACGGTCCTTCCTCTAGCTCTCCAGTTTCCATCTTATCAAAGATTTCAACAAGCCCTTTCCTGAAAAATAAGTGGACGAAAGCATGAAAAATTGACAAAGAAGAATAAAGCCCCTAAACTATATAAGCAT
This sequence comes from Inga oerstediana, assembly GCA_963210345.1. Taxonomy (NCBI): domain Eukaryota; kingdom Viridiplantae; phylum Streptophyta; class Magnoliopsida; order Fabales; family Fabaceae; genus Inga; species Inga oerstediana. The sequence goes on from OY723410.1 coordinate 2,584,711, forward strand.
TTCTCTTGAATCGTTGAGCTCGTCAGGAACTCCAGAAATATTTAATCGCAAAAATCAGTAAAATCCTAAATGTGATAATAGGAGTGTAAACTTTTCAAGATTGGTCTATTTACATTGCAGCCTTGCTGGCAGGTAGTACATAACTGTTTGTATCCGTAGAAGCCAAATAAAGTAGAAATGGTTGAGCAAGTAATACGAAATAGAATAGCACAGCCTGAATTAACAGGCAAGGAAAGAGAATGATGATGATTAAAAGAAAGTACTACCTCCGGTCCTTAATATAAGGTCCACTTAGAAGTGTAATTTGCACAAACAAAGTGGATCTTGTATTAGGACAAGAGATGGTAAACAAAAACAAGACTAGAAAGGCCTAGAGGTGGTTGAATGTATTAATTTACCAACAGTGTCGAGAAAACTCATTATCAATTTATTTACAATAATAATAATTTCTTGAAACAATACCTGTCTGGGTTGATTGTCTTGCGGTGACCTAAGAACCTACGGTGTCCCTCGACAGCTCTTGCCATATTTCCTGAATGTGATGGAACAAACACATCACTCTCCACAGAGATTATGTAATCCAATGCTGCAGTCTGAGATGCATGACTGCTAAATGCTTTCAATTCCTCAGGGGTTGCAAGAGATTCCTACGATCATTGCCCAATCTATAAGTTAGGTCACCAATATACCTCACCAACAGATTGTTGGCCATTTAACTATTCATTAACACATACAAGACTATTCACAGACCTTAAAAATCAGATCAGGGAAGCGGGCTGAGAGCTCTGAAAGATGAGTACTACCACCGTATATCTCCCCAGCTGCAATGTATATCTGCGTTGATGTTGGAAAACCAAGAGCTTGAAGAAAAATCCCGACCTCCTTTGGAGTCAGGGGACAAAATCCTCCAGCTCTCTGTTCTGTTGCATTTATCTTTTTCACCTTCCAATGATTTGTGCTCTCTCTATAAAAGATTGAAATTAGTATAAAAATAAAGATCCGTTGACTGATTAAAAGTGTGACTTCCGGAATTATACATGTCTTGTACACAGCAAGTATATATTTCTATTCTCACCTCATTATTCTTAGTTCTTCAGATTCTGCATCAGTCAGACCATAAGTGCAACCAGTAAAAGACAACATATCTTTCTCATATCTCAGATGGAGAGCAATATATCTTCCCCCACGTGATCGCAGCCGCTCCACCAACCTCTGTTTTTTCACCGTCATGCATGCTCAGAACCTAATTTACCAGGAAGCCCCATACAGACCTCTTAAATGCATTAAAAGTGAAGGGTACGGTAATCCTGGGGTCGCATGCCTCATTTTCTAGCATTATGTAAAGGAAAATTATGGAAGTTTTGAACTCAAGGCTTCAATCTAACAACTGTTTATCATCTCAAATGGTTGAATTATTGAATATATATATATAATTAGAACATTTAATAAACAATACCAAAACAATTCACAATAAGTCACTAAATCCCATGGCGATGTTCAGATTATATGTTTAATATGCTAGAAACTGCACCCCAAAAAAGGAAAAAAAAAATAGTGTTAGAAGTCAGAAATAACAGCACCGACTAGCATACCATTGTTGACACTCACACATCTCCATCTCCATCTCCGTCTATCACGCACCTAACATCATTTCTGTTTTTTCTCTGTTTCCCATTGCATCTGTGTATTTCGTTTCCTATATATATGTGTTGTACTCCCTTAAGCATTTACATCAATGAAATGAATGAGCTCTTAAGCTCATATGGTATCAGAGCTTAACCTAGAATGCCTGGCGATCAGCGACGGTGAGACACGGCGGCGAGACAGAAAAACAGAGGGAGTGACGAAGCTGAGATCTCACTCATTCCAGCGAGTGAGCGCACACCGCCGGCCCAGGAATGACCGCCAGGCGCCGATCGGCGGAACCCAGAAGCACGGCCTCAATCTGAGCCGTGCGTGGCTTCCACGCGCCACCAGAGCTCCGGCGCGTGAACCCCACGCGCCGCCGTCCGTACACCGCGCGTGACACCCACGCGCCGCCGTTCAAAGTGCTCAGATTCGCCATTGTTTTTCCAGAAACCGAGCCGTAGTGTTTAAGACATCATTTCTTCCAAAACACTTATGGATTCTTCCAAGTTTCCTCCTCTTCTTGGCTCTTTTCCTAGAAATACAACCATAACCGGAGCCACACCGATGGCGTTCATGTCCGGTACTACTTCTGAAACTCAGGATACATCTTCTCCTTCTCATTCCTCCACAAGCAAAACGGTGACGACCCCAGAACTTTCCGATAGTCAAATTATGGCTATTAACCATAGGTTTAATGGACGGAATTACCTCCAGTGGTCTCAAACCGTATTAAGATATCTTCGTGGCAAAAGAAAAGAGAAGTATATAAATGGAGAAGCATCCCAGCCTGCCCCTGATGACACTAATTTTGATACATGGTTTGCTGAGAACAATCAAGTTATGAGTTGGTTGTGCAACTCCATGACTGATAACATCAGCGAAGGATATCTCCTTGCAACTACTGCAAAAGAAATTTGGGATGCAGTCAGAAGAACCTATTCCTCTCTTGATAATACTGCAGCCTTGATCCATTTGAAGCACCAACTTCGCGATCTAAGACAAGGTACTCTATCTGTCACCGATTACTATAATGTGTTGATCAAACTCTGGCAACAACAAGACTTGTTTGAAGTACATCCATGGAAAAATGTGGAAGATGCTCAATTATACAAGAAAATAGTCGAAGAAGGACGAGTCTATGACTTTCTCCTTGGACTAAATGACTCATTTGAGGAGATACGGGGCAGAATAATGGGCCTAAAGCCTTTACCACATCTCTTTGATGTTGTCAACCATGTACAGTTCGAAGAAAGCAGAAAGCTCTTGAATCAAGGTAACTTAGGCCCAATTAAAAGGTCAGCCCTGGCAGCAAACCAAGATAGTCCGAGCTCAATTGAAAGGACAACCGCGGTGGCAAAACGACCACAAGACGAACGAAGAAACAAATGGTGTAGTTACTGCAGAAAGAAGGGCCACACAAAAGAAGAATGCTGGAAGCTTCATGGAAAACCAGGAAGTAACAGACAAAGCCATATCTCTACTACTGAGTCAGAAGCTGAGGATAATCATTCTCTGACTAAAGAGGAACTGCAGATATTCCGCAGGATGCTAGACAGACAAAATAAGTCTAACTCTACGCCAGGCATCAACCTTGTACAATCAGGTAACTCTATTATAGCTCTAAATACTGTACGAGCTAGTGAGAATGCTTGGATTATTGATTTAGGAGCAACTGATCACATGACTGGTAATCGCACACTGTTTTCAACTCTTGAATTAATTCATGAGAATCTTAGAGTCAAAGTTGCTAACGGCATATACACTACAGTTGAAGGAATTGGCACAGTCATTCTCTCTAATTCCCTGAAAATTCACAATGTCCTATTTGTACCTGCACTCACTGTCAATCTTATATCTGTGAGTAAATTAACTAAGGAACGACTGTGCCGAGTCATGTTTGATAATGATGTGTGCATTTTTCAGGATTTAAAATCGAGGAAGAGGATTAGAATTTCTAGAGAATGGGATGGATTGTTCTACCTGGAAGAATCAAACTTGAGATCTGGAGATGCAAATAAGGCAAGAAGAGCACTGGTTAGCTCTCATTCACAGAATTATGATGTAAACTTATGGCACTGTCGTTCGGGCCACCCTAGTATTGATTATATGAAGCATTTGTTTCCAAATTTATTCAATAAAAATTCTGTTCCTTTTCATTGTGAAACTTGCCAAATTGCAAAACAGACCAGATCTTCTTATCCCAAACAACCCTACAAACCTTCCTCGCCATTTACACTAATCCATAGTGACATTTGGGGCCCTGCACGAATAAAAACTCTCACTAATGCTAGATGGTTCGGTACTTTCATAGATGATCACACTAGAACCACATGGGTTTATTTAATGAAAGACAAATCTGAAGTAGCCAAGATCTTTCAAAACTTCTATACCTTTGTACGTACCCAATTTAATGTGTCCATTAAGGTATTACGAAGTGACAATGCCAAGGAATATATGAGCAACGTGTTTAGCGAGTTTCTTGACCAACAAGGAATTCATCACCAAACCTCCTGCCCATACACTTCTCAACAAAATGGAGTAGCCGAGCGAAAGAACCGTCACTTGTTGGAAGTAACCCGAACCTTACTAATGGAACGAAATGTTCCTAACATTTTTTGGGGTGATCCTGTACTCACTGCAGCTTATCTCATTAATCGCTTGCCTTCCAAAGTTCTCAAATATGACACCCCGATCCAAAAACTACAAGAACACTTTCCAACTTGTTCTATCATCAACTCATTGCCTCCTAAGGTATTTGGTTGTGTTGTCTTTGTCCACAAAAATGATGGCAACAAACTTGGTACTCGAGCTGTCAAAAGTATATTTCTTGGCTACTCCCCTACTCAAAAAGGGTATAAATGCTATTGCCCTACTTCCAAGAAGCTTATTATCTCCAGGGATACAATCTTCTTAGAAGAAGAAGCATATTATTCAAAATTACCCATTCAGGGGGAGTATACTGGCAATGAATGGCTAATCTTGGATACAGAACAACCATCACCATCACAACCTAATCTCATACCTGTTATTGACCCCTTACCTCTCACAAACCAACCTAGTCCTACCCGTAATTCTGAAACCGAACAAAGTTCGTCTCAACCGCCATCATTGAATGAACTGGAAACAAATGTTGAAATCAATTCAGGGATGGATGCAGAATCGGGACAAGGGGAAGAATCCAGACTACAAGATGAATCAAACACTGGTAGAACTATCTCTCCTATTCGAAGGAATGACCATGACTCTAATCCGGTATTAAATCCTGAAGAACTGGGTTGGCCTATTGCATTAAGAAAAGGGGTAAGATCGTGTACTCAACATCCAATTCAACGTTTTGTTTCATATGGTAACCTTTCTGCAAAAATGCAAAGCTTTGTTGCAAACAGTGCACAGATGAAAATTCCAGACACATTTCAACAAGCTATGACTGATCAGAATTGGAAACAAGCTGCAGAAGAAGAATTAAGAGCACTTGAGGAAAATAAAACGTGGGAGATTACAGATCTTCCTAAAGGAAAGAAACCAGTAGGATGCAGGTGGATATTTACTCCTAAGTTCAATCCTAACGGCACAATCAACAAATACAAGGCTAGACTTGTTGCCAAAGGATATACCCAGACATATGGAATTGATTATCAGGAGACATTTGCTCCAGTAGCAAAACTTAACACCATCCAAGTACTACTATCGATCGCAGCTAACTTGGATTGGTCATTGCATCAACTGGATGTGAAAAATGCATTTCTGAATGGCAACTTAGAGGAAGAAGTATATATGGAAATTCCAGATGGAATTTCAGCTCCTGACAACTCTGTGTGTAAACTCAACAAATCACTGTACGGGCTCAAACAATCACCTAGGGCGTGGTTTGGCAGGTTTACCAAAACTATGAAACGACTTGGGTACACTCAGGGACAAGCAGATGACACTTTGTTCATTAAACGGAATAATGACAAAGTCACTATCTTGATTGTCTATGTGGATGACATAATCATTACAGGAAACGACGAGGGATCCATTTCTCAACTAAAACAAGATTTGTCGACTGAGTTCCAGGTGAAAGATCTTGGACAAATGAGGAATTTTCTGGGCATGGAAGTGGCACGAACTCCAAAGGGCATCAATGTATCTCAGCGGAAGTATACCCTAGACTTGTTGCATGAAACAGGAATGTTAGGAGCAGAACCTGTAGGAACACCAATGGAAGAAGGGTGTCACCTCAGAATCAAACCAAATGGTGTCCTGGTCAATCCTGAACGATATAGAAGACTTGTTGGGAAACTCATATACTTGACCTATACACGTCCAGATATTAATCATGCAGTTGGAATAGCAAGTCAATTCATGCATCAACCACAGGAAGAACACATGGCAGCCTTGTATAGAATCCTAAGCTATTTAAAGCTTAATCCTGGAAGAGAGATCTTCTTTAAGAAAGGCACTATCAGAGATATTGAAATCTACACTGATGCAGATCATGCCAGAGACAGGGAAACTAGAAGGTCAGTCTCAGGATATTGCACATATGTGTGGGGAAATCTGGTTACATGGAGAAGCAAGAAACAGACTGTGGTGTCAACAAGCAGTGCAGAAGCAGAACTGAGAGCTGTTAACAATGGAGTACGTGAAGGACTTTGGATTATCAGATTACTGAAGGAATTAGGAATTCCACATGAGGGACCAATGCAAGTATGGTGTGACAACAAAGCCAGCATTGAAATGGTAAAAAACCCAGTTTATCATGACAGGACAAAACATGTTGAGATAGACAGACATTTCATTAAAGAAAAAATTGAAGCAGGTATAATGAGATTGTCCCACATACGATCTGATGACCAAATTGCAGATATTATGACAAAACCACTAAGCAGAGCCAAGTTTGAAGGATTTAGGTGCAAGCTGGGAATGATCGATATATATTCTCCAGCTTGAGGGGGAGTGTTAGAAGTCAGAAATAACAGCACCGACTAGCATACCATTGTTGACACTCACACATCTCCATCTCCATCTCCGTCTATCATGCACCTAACATCATTTCTGTTTTTTCTCTGTTTCCCATTGCATCTGTGTATTTCGTTTCCTATATATATGTGTTGTACTCCCTTAAGCATTTACATCAATGAAATGAATGAGCTCTTAAGCTCATAAATAGAAAATCAAACCTTTCCTAAAGTCTCAATTGGAGGAGAAAATCGAAGTGCCTGATAAAGTGCGCGGCATCTCAACCTCTGAATGTCAAGAGGAAGATCATTGTTTGCAAGTCGAGAATCTGATTTTGCAACATGTATCACCTGCAGTATTGATTCAATGCCTTATCCAGACTGCTAGACCATGAAATGGGGTCCATTCTCTATTAGCATGAAATAAATTATAAGGATCCATGTACAATGACATGAAATGAAACACCCAATCACCCACTGAACATAAATATAATGGTAAATATCTTCAATTAAGTTTTTGCATGTGTAGATATAAGTAATTGTACCGACACTGCATGTATACAACAGACCTAATAATCCTCATTATCTAATATGGACTCTTTTTGTTTGATAAAACAGATATGAAATATTTGATACCATATTATCCAATAATAGGGTGGTAAATACCCTATTATTGGATAATAGGGTATATACTAGGAAGAAGCCCATTAGAGCCTCCAGAACCAGGACAGCATGGGAGGGCATGCTGAGGGCACTTCATTGTCTTTTTCTGAAGAGAAAGAGTGATTGGGGCAGGGAGTATCTTTTAGGGTCTGGGCCAGCAATGTGGGTATGGAAACTGCTAACTTTGGTGAGGAGAGGGCCTGGCCTCTTGAAAGTCAGGTTCAGTAGTCTTTTATTTATTTGCTCCTTGTGTGTTATTTTCAGCATATTCATGTTGCTTCATGGTGTTATCGACCTTAGCTCAGAGAGATTGGTTTATTTTGTGATTTTCCACTTTCCATTCTACAGCAAAGAGGCCTAACTGATTCCCTAGCTTAATAATAAATCAGTATTTTCCAAGTTTCCATCTACTTTATCCATGAAAGCTTCAGTACCTGATAGTCATTCCATAACCTTTTCATCTCTTCATAGTAAGCCACACCAGACCACAATGTGAAGTGTTTCCTGGCCCGGGGGATAGTTTCCAAGTTCTTGGGAAGTTCCTTGACAATTCTGACATCTACTTTTAGGGATTCTATGAAATGAAGCTCATCAAATATATCTGAAAATACACTGTGCACAAACTCAAATAAAAAAGAATCTACTAGGAAAGGAGACAATGGGCATCTAAAGAGTTCACATCACATGACATTGAAATTTAATAGATGGATACCCAGATGTACCTAGAATCTTTCCAGAATGACCGTTTATCCAGTTGTGGGATGACTAGAGTTGCATTCATCATATGTGCCACAGCCACCATGTCAGCTATCTACAGGAAAAAGATTCGATGCTTAAGAAATAAAAACTATGATGCAGAACAGTATTGCAGCTTTAGACTTAGGTGCTTTTTAGCCCAAAGAAAGACATCACTTAAATTATCCATCCCACACAAAATGTCAGTAAAAACCCATCTGAGAAATTGCATTATTGGTAACAAAAGAAGTACCACTAATACGACTTGGGTACCAAAACGTTCATATTGTAATTCTTGCACAACATTTATGTCCAAATCATCACTTAAATTATCCATCCCACACAAAATTATAGGGCATATGAATATTAATTTAGCTAGAAGACATTGTAGGAGAGAAGGCAACTTACACCAGTTCGCATTTGATTTAGTCCACCATTACTTTTGACAGATAGATAACGACCAAAACCTTGGGCACCTGACACAATGAAGCAGATTTAAGGGGGAGGAAGAAAGTTAACATGCACTAAACTATAATAGCATCGGCATGCTCAGGTTAGCAAGAAAAAGAAAATTATATTGGGAGGGCACGCCAGAGGAACAAGAAAAAATAATGCAGAAGCTATTACGTAGATGTTATAGCATCTAAAACCTTTATATTTAGCTGTTGGCTTGGCGCACGAATGTAGACCATGACTAAAAGGAGGATCCCACAGTTGATCATCACGCACCTGTAGCGTTGGTTCCTATATTTATAACAAAAATGACATGACCGCAATAGTTATCAAGAGTTGACAATAACAACGGAAGTGAACTGTTAGTTGACTAAAAAATCTTCCAATATTTTATAACAACCTCAAAATATAGAAAATCCTTCCTCGTGAATCCATAAATCTAAAATTGCTGAGTAAACATTTTATCTCAAAAAATCTTTTTCAAGTGACTCAGTAGTTCCAAGCAACTATACTTTAATCAGATTATAAGATAAAAAAGTGTTCCTCTAACTTCATAAACTTTTTAAGTCTGGGAATTGCCCCTAAGGCCTAAGCTCACATTTGTACATCAGCAATGTCCTCATGGAACAGCATTTTTCATCACACGAGCCATGATTTGCAACAGTCATCAAATAAGTCAACTACTGGTTGATAATCAAAAACCAAGAACTTAGGCTCGCTTAAGCAAAATCCTTGTCCTGTACATAATGTGCCTTAGCGAAAGACTGCACATCGCCAATTTATTAAATCCCGATTGAGTTTCCAATGAAATTCGAACTCCACCACATATTATAAACAGGATAACCAAAATCCACAGGAAATAGCGGATGATATTTGGGGGAAATAAAGCAACAGATCAATACAGCAACGAAGAAATTCCTTCCAAACATTCACTAACTTCACCTAAAACAAAGCCAAAATAGTTAATTTTCTTCCAGATTACAGAACGAAGAAATCCCTTTCAAACATTGCAAAAGATAGAAAAGACAATTTTCAAATCACACCCGATAAATAAAGAAAGAAAGAAAGGTGTGAATGTCATACTTGCCCAGATCGAGATTCTACAGAAAGCAAATGCTGTGGTTCATCTCCGCTGATATTCCTGAGGTGATACAGGAATACAGCGAAGGAGAAAAGAATGAATAAAACGGTGTATATCACGAAAATGCCGATAGGTAATGTTCTTGGCCGAAGTCTAGCCCCCAAATGGTTGCTAGAGTTGTGGGGGCCTCTGTTCACCATCTCAACTATAGATCTCTAGCATCAGCTCTTTCTATTTTGCATACTACTCTATTCTTAGCATACAAATATGCGCATAGTCACGAAGAGGCAGCACAGGAGTGACCGTTCTGATGCAGCGCGGATATTTGCCCGATGGCCGATGGGACTTGGGAGGAGAAGATTAAACTGTGAATCATGAAGGGGTAGACCGTAGACCACCATTTTCTGTTATTTATTTATGGCTACAATACCAAAAGCCACCCTCATGTCTATCGGTAATTTTGTAATACTCAGCTAATTCTTGCTGTAGTGTAGAATGTAATGTATGTTTGGTTGGGCTTAAATTTGGATAATAAGTCCTTATTATGTAAGTTGAGATAAAACTCCTCTCACATATTTACCTCGTATACTTTGAATCACGATTTATAAGCACTTATTATCCAAAAATAAGCTATTCCAAATGAGCATGTAATTAGTTAATACTATCTTCGATTTAAAAAAGTCAACTTTATTTAATAATTAAGATTAAAAGAAATAGTTAATTTGATTAAAGAAGTTGGATAAACTAGTTAATAAGACATTTTTTTAAAAAAAAAAATCACTCTAATAATCTTCCTTAATTCTCTTCCTCTTAATCCTATTTGATCATTATTAGAGAAATATCAATAATAAGGTTAATTTAGAAAAAATTAATAAATATAATAAATCAGTCTCATTTAAAATCAATATCAACTCACTAATTAAGTTATTATACATCAAATACTAGAGGAGTAATTTGCATGACATTTTAAAATTTGATAACAAATATTTTAAATTTTTTTCCGCCAGAATTATATTTTAAAAAGCAGAAACTTGGAAGTATGTATGCATAAATTCTCTGTTTCCCAGATTGCGAAGGATTATTTGTATTTTTGCAAGCATTTCAGCTTTTGTAAGGTACATATTACCAAAATAATTATTATTATTGAGTGAAAACAATACATAAAAAAAATTATAATATAGGAGTTAATATCATTATTAATTCTTATAATTTAATCAAACTTTAGTGTAGGTCCCTATAATTTCAAGCCACTAGTGTTAGCACTTAGCCCCTACAATTTTATAAGAATTTGATATTGGTTTGAAATGGTTCATATATTTTCAACAAGTTTTTGTTTAGTTTCAATATTTAAATTGAAACTAAGTTCATAGTACAAAAAACCGGACCGGACCGACCGGTTCGACCGATTGAACCGGGAACCGGTCAGTGGTCCGGTCTGATTTAACCATCAGACCGTGAACCGGTCAGGAACCGGCCAAGAACCGGTCAAAACCGGTAATTCACTGGTTGGACCGGTTTCCTTTTTTAAAAAAAAAAATTTCAACTATTATCTCGCACTAATTTTTAGGGAAAAATGAAAGATTGATGACCAAGATGAAGAGAAAAATAGGTAAAGAAAGAATAAATCTAAAAAAAAGAAGATGATGATGAAAAAACCTATTTAAAAGGATATAACAATTATAGGAAAGGAGATATCATTACATATGTATAGGCATCATAATTAATACTAATAGATTTTAAGCATTTTTTGTAAAGATATTCATTTTTATTTATAAAAGTTTAAACATATATTAATATATATATTGTCACTAATAAATTATAATATTTTAATATAACCGGTTCGATCAACGGTTAGACCCCGGTTGACTCATTAACCCTTGAACCTGTATCATGACCAATTCATTGCCCGGTTCGGTTTTTTGTTCCTTAGTTATAAGTGAAATTGTAGATATCAAAAACCAATAATTTATAACTACAAGGAGAAAACAAAATTCAATGGAATTATAATTAATAACAATAATGATACTAATACTATAATATATATCTATATATATATATAGAATGCAAGAAGAATCGTTATATTTTACTCTTCCTTGTCCTAATTAAAAGATAAAATTGACTTTTTTTGGATAAATTAAGTAAGCTAATTAAATTACTTTAGAGTATTTATTTTTTTTTTCTTCAAATTAATTAGTTTAACTAAAAATTAATATATAATCTAAGGATACATAACATATGATATGATTAAGTAACTTATTCCTCAATATCTCTAAAAAAATCAACTTTATTTTATATTTAGGCCCAAAAATAGTATTAACTTATTAAGATATGAGTGTTAATATTTTCCAGTCCTCACAGTTTTTGAATCTTTTTTACAAAGAGCAGAATGGAGAAAGATAAATAAAGGGAGCCAAGCTGAAAACGGACCACTCCCTAAAAAGGCCCAAGATGCTTTAGTTTTTTTTTAGTTGCCCACCCAGTTCACCGGAGCTTCACTCCGACTATATCCGAATCTAACCCACGTCGCGCACCTGGCTATAGTGGAAGAGTCTCTTAATGAGAATTTTCTGCATACACAAGGTTCGAATCCGAGATCATGCTTAAGCGGAACCAAACCGCTTACCACTTGGACCAATTCCCATTGGTCCAAGATGCTTTAGTTGTTACAAAAGGTTCTCATACTGCAAAGCCAGTCCCAGAGTTGATTTAGGCCCCGGTTTGAGTTCCAGTCTTTGAAGATTGGCTCAATTGTTTAATTTCTAGTATTTTCCTACCACACAAAAAACTGGCAAGTCGGAATTGACATGGGACAATGCATCTAAAGACGGAGTCGTATCTAGTACGAGCTGTCGCCTACAACATTCGATTTTAGTTGCTTCAGCTGCAAGCTGCCAAATATTATTTGACATCCCAAGAGCTTTGTTTGTGACCACAATAAGTGAGATTGGCATTCATCAAATTATTCCATTTGGACACCAATAGCACAAAGATACAGACTTCTTTTCTTGCAACATCCACCTCAAATTTTGTCAACATCACTAGTCTAATATATAAACCAAGACATTTCACATCCTGGAGTAGGTGGTACAGCTTTCATTTGAGCATCCTAAAGATGACCCACTTCCAGCATCATCCCTTGTTCCTCTTCATTACAATCTCATTTCCACTCCTATTCCCTCTATCTTCTGGTTTGCTCGACTTTTCCTTGTCTTTTAACGTCATCTCATGTTTGGTAATATAGTATGATTCGTATATTTTTCAAGTGTGGCATGAACTAATTGATCATCCTTAATTAATGTTTCAGATGGGAAGGTGATGATGGAATACATAGGAGCAACTGGTGCCCTTGTAACGTTCGATCCTGTCCCAGTTCAAGAAGGCATAGATTTCCACTTCATCCTCGGGTTCGCAATTGACGCAGACCATTATGGGAATGCCCAAAACGGAAAATTTTCACCATATTGGACAGAAACATTGACCCCAGATTCTGTGAAAGCCATCAAAGCACGACACTCCAACGTTAAAGTCTTGGCCAGCCTCGCTGGTTGGAGCCTATGAGACAAAGTCATACGTTGGTACGACCCAACAGATCCTCATATCTGGATTTCAAATGCTTTCTCGGCCTTAAAATCCCTAGCAACCGCTTACCATCTTGATGGATTTGACATTGACTATGAAAAATTCCCAACACAAAGCAACTACACCACTTTCGCTTTCTGTATCGGTGAACTCATCACCCTCTTGAAGAATCAAAGTGTTATTACCTTAGCCACCATTGCTCCTTATCATCTCACTGTTGTGCCTTACATTGAACTATTCAGAGGTTACAACAACGTTATTGACTATGTGAATCACCAGTTCTATACTGATAAGGCGCTGACTCCTTTGCTTTACTTGGAGGATTTTAAGATTCGAGCCGTACAATTTGATAAGAATACGTTGATTCCAAGCTATGAAGTGAATGGAAGGGGAATCCAAGGAGATGGGTTCTTTGCAACTTTAAGCTTGTTGGAACAAAATGGTTTCGAAGTTAACGGCGTTATGATTTTCTCGGCGGACGCTAGCTTTGCTGCGGCCAATAACTACTATTATGAGAGAAAATCACAAGATTTCTTGCTTAACTCTACTTATGTATGAAACAGCTTGAGCTGAATAATTATAATAGCCAGAAAGCTAATAATAAGACAGTATTTCAATAAATATTAGCTAGTAGTATATTTTTCAGTGTCATATATTCGGATCAGGGGTGGGTGCTGTGCACCTCCCTGATGCGCAGGTGCTGCGCACCCTATTTGGGGCTCTTCCCAAATGTATTTTTTATGGTTCCTTATATCATTAGATTCTAGATGAAATGAGCGACATTTTGATATATTATGGAGAAAAAATGGAGTTGTTTTCAATTTTTTATGATTTTCCAAAAATTCAGTGCATTTTTTTTGGAAACATGGTACAGTTTTTTTTTCCAATTTGAGCACTGAATCTTTAAAAAATCATATAAAATTGAAAACAACTCTATTTTTTGCCCATAATATATCAAAATGTCGCTCATTTCATGTAGAATCTAATGATATAAATAACCATAAAAAATACATTTGGGAAGAGCCCCAAATGGGGCGCGCAGCAGGCTGCACATCAGGGAGGTGCGCAGCACCCACCCTGATCCCCATATATTCCAGTCCGGGCGGTCCAGGACTCGAAACTAGCTTGTAAACTGATCGAGGTCTGATATTTTTATTTTTTTAAAATCAATTTTTTATTTTATTTTTTCTTTATAATTTTAGATTAATAACTCTAAAATATTTAATTTCTCACTAGTTTGGCTTCGGGTTAGTTCTGGTTTGACTCCGATCTAATCCACTAACCCTTGATCCAGTACCCCAGCCAGTTCAATGGTCGGTCCGGATTTAGTTACCTTGATATTTTTCCCCTTCTGTTTATAGTTATAATACTTTTCATCTGGTTAGCACCTATATCATATGTGATATTTAAATAGTTTCTTGTTATACATCTCAATTCAAATCATTCTTAACGCACAAAAATACGTATTTTAATATTTCTATCCTATATTAAAAAAAAATACACAGTTTAAATAGTTTTGAACTCAACCTCCATGAATATCTAATACCACTTTAAATAGTTTAATATAAGATTCATTTTAATAAAAAAATTGAACTACGAAGTGAGTCACATAAGAGCAATGCAATGATAGTTAAGATAGGAAATTAAACATGTTTTTGGTATTTGAATGGAGAGTAGCTGACTGCATCATTCCCTCCGGACAATGGGATATGAGCAAGTTTGATCACCTACTCCCAGGATATGTATGTACTGCTATCAGACGGGTTAATAACCGTCAGCTAAATGGGGAGGATTTTCCAGCATGGAGATGGTCTTCTGATGGAAATTTCTCTCTTAGTTCTGCTTACAAATATATTGTGGGTAACCCACAAGCTCACACTAAATACCGATGGAAATGTGTTTGGAAAATGAAGGTCCCTCAAAGGTACCGTACTTTCTTGTGGCTGTGTTTTCATGGTCGTTTAACGACGAACATGGAACGGTTCCATCGTGGTAGTCATCCTGTGGGTACTTGTGAAGTATGTCATAATGCACGTGAGTCAATACTCCATGTTCTACGGGATTGCTCGACCATTTCTGAATTTTGGAATAGTTTCTTACCACCGGGTTTGAGGGATCTATTTTTTGGCATCTTGGATAGAAATGACTGGCTTGCATGGTGTATGGAGAGAAAGGATGTTGTACAGGGTTTTGAGTTTCATCTTTGGTTTACCGTCTTATGCCGATATATCTGGTTGGCTCAAAATAACCGATGTTTTAATAACAACTCTTGGAGTAGAAATGCCATTTTAGCCCGTGCTCGTGCATGCTTAGCATGGGGGTAATACAAGCCTGTGTAGAAACCATAATGAGAAAGAGGGCTGTACACATTGGAAACCACCTCCGCCTGGGTGAGTGAAAATTAATATTGATGGATCCAAGAGTGACAACTTAGGAATGTGCACTTATGGTGGTGTACTGCGAGATCACAATGGTGAGTTTTTGCTGGGGAAAATGTATCGAATTGGCCAAGGGACGATGGTCTCTGCTGAAGCTTGGGGTGTATTGTGTAACCCCCTTCACGCTTAAGGCCGAGATTTAGTTCATAAACACGTAATTGATGTAGAATTAGAAACTTTAGATGATTTTGGGACTTAAACAAAATCAAACTTCCAAAAATCATAGCTTACAAAAACTTTTACAAAACCTATTCATGACGGTCTCATATTCACATTCCAATACTAAATGGCCTGTACAAGTTGATTTCATTCACAGATATCAGAGTATAAAGCAAATTCCCGATACACTCGGGTTCCATTCGTTAAATAAGGGATTTATAAAGGCACAAATCCCACAATTCATTACCCTTAACTTGGGGATTACACAAAACTATACTACCAATCCCAATATACACAATTGTTTCCCAAAAATATCCAAAAGATATACATCTAAATCAGAGCTTTATCCGCTCTTCGTCGCCCGCTTTCCCTTTGATCCTTCTGCCCTGTCTAAAACATGGTTTTTGGGAGAGTGAGATTCTAAGGAATCCCCGTAGTAACAAATCAATCATATAATGTACAATAATAATGCATGTAAGCAAATCATTAACCACAACAAGCAACTACAACGGCAGTTACAACGGCAATGGTTAGTATGACACATGTCATCCCTTACGATTGCTCACGCTGAATTGCTCACATTGCATTGCATCACAACAATCCACACAATACATTTCACCACAGCTGGGATTCATATAATGCATTTCATACACAAGCCATACAGGCAAGATACACACAGCCCACAGCTGGATTCACAAACGCCGCCCCACGAGTCGGATTCACAAATATCAATGTCAATTACGACGGCAGTTTAACGGCCGACCTAGAGATGACCACCGTCAATCCCTACACGGCTCACGCTAACCTGCTCACGCCGTAATGGACCATGGCACACATTTCACAAATTCAACGATAAGTTATGCATGCCAAAACATCATACATAAATATGAGAGAAGAGTCACTACCTTGATCCTTCCGGGCGTACTCCGGTACCGGTCTCTCCCGCCTTGGGTAAATGTCGTATCCTAGAATCATGATTAGGGACGAAGAGTTACATTCTATTCCAAGACTTAATTAACTTGAAACACTTAATTTTGGTTATCATAATTGACCCTTAAGAGGCCACAAATGCCTTTAATAAAAGCCCTAAAAGATTGGGAAACAATAGGTTAGAGATCTTCTTTCGAAAACTTAAAGTATTGGAACACAAGGGTTGGCCGCGGCCAGCCCTTCCTTGGGCCGCGGAAAAAACATGGTCAAAAGGCCGTGGGCCACGGCCAGAATTAGGCCAGAAAGTCTTGGGCCGCTGTCAAGAAATTTCCTGACTCTTGGCTGAACTTTGAAAAACCATAACTAATTGTAGAAAAATCGAAACGAGGTGATTTCAAAGCCAAATGAAAGGTATATAAGTCCTCTTTCAAGGAAAAATATAGCCCATCACTGGAAATCACTACACAAATACAGAATCACCAAAAACTAAACACTACTCCAAAACAGAGTTCTGTTTCAATCCCAAACGTTGGACAACCATATCTCACAGAATACTAAACGAAATGACACAAAATATATGTTCATTTTGAAGCTTGGGATGTGAACTTTAAGACCGGAAAGTTTCAAAATTTTCTAATGCCATTTGGTCATTCAAAACGCTTGTGCAAACGGACTGCACAAAACAGAGCTCAAACCAGACAACTTTCCAACTTTTCCCAAGTGATTCAAATGAACCCAAAATCAATAACCAAGCTCATTCCCACACAAAATCACTCAAGGAATCTAATGGGAATATCAAAATCACCAAAATCCTATTCCATTATCATGCTTTGGTTTTGGGTAACATTAAACACTAAAATCTCAAATTCTCCAAACTTAACAATTTCCAACCCAAACAATTCTATCTATCCAAAATGCATTCCAAACATACAAATTCCATACCAACACATACCAAACTCTCAATGGCCCTCATTTTCGAAAATGGCCCAAGAATTCCAGAAAATCCAAGTTAATCCATTTGGCATAAAACATAGATAGATAGATAAGTTTCACTCACCTTATCAACTTTCTCAAAGAGAGTTATTGATTCACTACTTTCCAAAATTTCGTGTGATCACAAACCACAACCAATGGACAAGCTACAACCATAGAAATGTTGCTCTTAACTCAAGAATCAACTTTAATTAAGGGAGTTTGAGCAATAGGGATCATTTTCCTTACCTTTTTCAAGCTTTCTTCCCTTCCATTTCCCCTTCCATGGCTGACGAGAGAGAGAGAGAGAGAGCAAGAATGAGAGAGAGATGGTGAGATGGAGAGAGAGGACGTGAGAGATGAGAGGGAGGAGGAGTGAAGAATAAAATAATGATACTCCCTCCATGACTTCAGCAAAAAAAGAGAGGAGAGGAAGAGAGAGAAAAATGATTAAAATACTCTCCATTTGACTTTTCTCCTCATCACTCACCATTCACACTTTTGCCATATGTCAACTTGCTATTGGCTCACACCAATTAAGTCACCAATTAGCTACTTTAATCTCTCCATTAGCCATTTTAATCACACATCCCATTTTCTCTTAGTTAGTAATTAATTTCTCCATTAATTACCACTTATGGCCAATATTTCCATTATTCCAATTTTTCAGTAATTATGACATATTAATTTAATATTGCTATAAAACACATAATAATTCCAATTAAATTCATAATTATCCATAATAATCATGATTAACCCATAATAAAAAATTGGGATATTACATATTGTGGGGTCTTAAAATTGCCTGGGATAGAGGATACAGACAAATCCTAATTGAGAGTGATTGTAGTGAAGTCATGTAACTTATTCAAGTAACGGTGTCTCAAGAACACCCAGATTTTCAACTTATCTTAGAGATTCGCACGTTGATGGCTCGTGACTGGGAAGTCAGAATGTTACATTGTAATCGAGATGTTAACACAGTTGCAGACACCATGGCAAAGGAAGCTTGGAAGATGGCGTTTGATCTTCATATCACTGAATCGCTTCCAGTAGTTATTACGAGCTTATTACTTACTGATCAAAATAGGTCGAGATCGCAAGTTGACTCAGGAGGATAGCTTCTGAGGTGTTTGTAGCTTTCCTTGTACTATCAAAAAAAAATGTTCAATATGTGACTTTTAATTTCCTCCCTCTTTGATTATGATTAACCAAACTGCACACACACTTTCAGTTTTTCAGGGTATAATACGGGGCAAAACGCCCATCAATCTATTATCAAAAGGCTTAACTCGAATCTTCAATTTTTTGGCCAACAAGATTTTCTTCAATTACTATAAAAAATCTATCGAATAGAAAGACGAGAAAAAAAGGTAATAAAATATTTTAACACAGGTAAAATTTAACATTCTCTCTGCTCTTTTTAGTTTTACATATACTCTCAATTATTAGAGAGGACTTTTTTTTCTTATTACAATAGAAAGGACTTATATTCAAAGAAAACGCTTACTCTTGTTTTGTTTTTTTTGTTTTTGGCTTTAAAAGGATGCTTCAACTTAAATCTAACTCGTAGTTGGCAAAAAAAAAAAAAAAACTTAAATTTAACCTACTTTGGAATTGGAGGGAATAGAGTATGCCCCACGCCAGTAGAAAGTGCGCAACTTACAGTTTAGCGCATCTTAGCGGTATTTTTATTTTTTTATTTTAAAATTTTGGGTCTTAATTTTCCTCCATTGCATTGGAGTATTGGACCTTCGGCGTCCTTCTCTCTCCAACAAAGTAACGACGCCGACCACCTCCTGCTGCCTCCAGGAAACGTCGTCGCTTACGAGAAGCATCGGAGATCCATTTCTACATTTGATTCCTTTACACGCTATCCTACGCAAAGGATCAGATTCATACTTTCCTCCGTGCTCACTTAATTTCTCGAATTCAAGCTGTTTTGTTATTTCCAGAGGACTTCCGGTTAATTATCGTATAGTTGCTGCATTCGGTATATAATTTGCCGAGGTAAAGCGGAATTTTTCGCTTGCTATTAAGGGCCCCTGCTCAATACGTATGTTCTCAGACTCTACAGTAGACGTTTAATTCATACAAGTGACCAGAGTTGTAATATAGATTTGTGGGAGGATTAGGGTTTTTGCCTTTCGGAGAAGGTTTTTGGGATTTGCAAAGTTTATATTGAAAGACTAGAGAGCTTTAGTTGGCGATTCAATTAAAATTAAGGTGCCTTTTGCAGCAGCGAAACAAGTATTGTTTAGATTTCCCGAGAGTTGACCGGGGTTTGATGATGGTAGATTGACGATGGTGAGGTTCTTAAATCTGACTCGTGGATTCGCTGATGAGCCCCGGGAAATCACCTCGAGGGTCAACCTGACTAGTGAATCTGGTGAAAATGGGTGGCTCATCAGGTTTTTTGACTCGGCATTCTTCTGCGAGTGGATTGCTGTTAGCTACTTGTACAAGCATGATCATTCTGGTGTACGTGACTATCTATGTAATCGAATGTATACTCTTCCCTTACAAGGACTAGAGAGTTATTTGTTCCAAATATGTTACATGATGATACACAAACCGAGCCCATCTTTGGATAAATTTGTCATAGATGTGTGCTCAAAGTCACTTAAGATTGCTTTGAAGGTGCAGTGGTTTTTATTAGCAGAGCTTGAGGACTCTGACGACAATGATGGGATTGGTAGGATTCAAGAAAAGTGCCAGACAGCAGCTACATTGATGGGTGAGTGGCCACCTCTCATACGACCCCAAACTGAACCTCCAAGCCCTGGAGGCAAGAACATTGTTTTGAACAAGTTGCGGTCATCAAAACAGCGTCTGTTTTCTCTAACATCCTCACCACCCACGGAGAGGTCTGTATCATCCTCACCTTCTCCAGGGAACAATTTGCAAGAGGATGGTATCGGTAGTCAAATGTCTCCTGATGAGAACAACATATTTAAGAAACTCATGCCAGGCCCAAAGGTTAGAGATGCTTTGCTTTTTAGGAAGTCAGTGGAGAAGGATGATGATGAATCTGAAAAGGATGGATTTTTCAAGAGGCTTCTGAGAGATAACAAGGGTGATGATGAGCTGGGCCCTAAAATTCGAGATGCATTCCTCTTTCGAAAGTCATTAGATAGAGATGAAGAAGACTCAGAAAAGGACGGCTTCTTTAAACGGTTCCTAAGGGACAGTAGAGGTGATGATGGAGACTCTGAAAAGGACGGTTTCTTTAGAAGGCTCTTAAGGGACAGTAAAGGCGAGGATGAGGAATTAACGTCAAGCTCAGATGGATTTTTCAAGAGATTGTTCCGTGATAGCAAGAATGAGTCTGAGGATAAAACACACACTAAAACAACAGAAGATGAAGAAAAAGAGGGATTTTTCCGCAAGTTTTTCAGGGAGAAATTTGAAGACAAGAGGGATGGGAATGATAGGAACAATGAGAGAGATATTCCTCACTGTGAAGAAAAATGTGCAAAATATGCTGAAGAGGATGAAAAGGAAGGGTTTTTCCGTAAATTCTTTAAGGATAAATTTGAAGACAAGAAAGATTCAGATGATAAAATTGAGGAGGGTACTTCCCATGGTGAGCAAGAAGAGCTTTTTGAGTTTTCTTTGTTCAAAAAACTATTTCGTGTGCATCCTGATGATGGTAAAAATAATTCAGCCAATGAAAACAACAACACTGGTGGTTTAACTGAAAGTAGTCCAGGCACAGAGAATTTTTTTCGTAAATTGTTCAGAGATCGTGACCGTTCAGTCGAGGATTCAGAGTTATTAGGGTCAAAGAAGCACAAAGAGGTTTGCTAAATTTTGATCTGTCTTTTGTTGCTTTTTGAATGTTATGTTGCACTGGTGGAATTTAAACCGAAAAATATTCAACATTTCGAAATCCGAGGTATTTTCCCAGTTTATGTTGCCTACTAGGTATATTTTCTCATTATTATCAAAACAGTGTATGTCAGAATTTGAGGATGCTTGCCGGACATTATACTACTATGGTGTCACTGTCTACAGTATGTCATTGGTGAAAAGCATATGTTGCATGCAATAATATCAAGTGTATGCCCCTTTCTAACAATAGCTAATATCAAAACCATGTGTTTTCTTGCTGTTAACAACATCACTTGGCTCATGTTTGAGGGAGCCAATTGCTCTTTTTGCTCTTATACAACTGGTATAAGTGTTTTACTGTTAGCAATGCCTGGTTCTATTAAACTCGTGCTATGGTATGATAAAGGTTAAGCTAACCATGCATTGAGATATTATTTTTCTGGAAAAAAAAAAACAAAGACAGACAACTGTTTTATCAGTAACAGATGGGTATCAAGCATGATATGTTTGGCATGTGATAGCGTGATCAAGTCACATCTCTGATTTTAGTTATGAACTATAAGTTAGAATTAAAGAGTACCAGCAGTATTAATTCATTCTGAAATTTGTTTGAATTGCATTTTTTGTTGTTTACATTAGATAAAGAGCAATTTTCCGTATATTACACTATCATGCCTCAGTTGGATGTATATTATATTAATAAATTCATGATCTTTTTAATTTTATTGCAGCATCATGGCTCAACAAAGCAACAAAGTGAAAAATCGAATGCAAAGCCACCGCTGCCAAACAGCATGTTGCAGTTCCGCAAAGGGGCTTACCACGAGTCATTGGAATTTGTGCTGGCATTATGTGAAACTTCATTTGGATTAGTGGATGTATTTCCAACTGAGGATCGCAAAAGTGCTCTTCATGAGGTATTTTTCTTACATTTTTCTTTAACTCATTCTTTATTTCTTTAGTCAGCTGACTAGGTATTTTATAGATCTTTTCTGTTATAATGTTTTGACACATTTTTCTGCTATTCCTATGCTCATAGTCGCTTGCAGAGATCAATACGCATATCGAGGAGTCTCAAAATTCTGGAGGTACTTATTGGTATTGGGTATATTATATGAGTGATGTTCATTTAGGGCACACTCAAATTTAAATATTTGTTGTGTACTTTGCTGAGTAAGCAAAATGTTATTTTGAGAGGTCTGAAAATCAGTAGTAATTATGGTGATGCAGAGTCAGAGATTTAATGTGTGATTTGTAATATTTCTTTAGAAAATAAAAAGATGGAAATGGTTTGGTTGTCTAGCTTCAGGTGTTTTTTTTGGCAAGAATGGTGGAAAGATCATTGAATTAGTCATTGCATTAGTTTTTCACATCACCGATAATCAACGTCTGGAATATACCTTTTTATTGTTCCGTAACGGCTTAATTTTAAGAGGAACTGCTGAAAAGTTTTTTCTTTCTGTTAATGGTGCTTTCAGGGCTGTTTAACATTTTATAAAACAGGTTCAAAACTATTTAAGTTAGACTTACTTTAATAAAAACTGTTTAAGTTAGACTTACTTTAATAAATATACATATTTGAATTGGTTAATCATTTCTAATGGCATATAACGTAACTTTTGAATCAAATGAAGCTTACCTGTTCAAAACTAATTCTGTTTATGACGTCTGTTGGACCATTTTGATTCATAATCTGATGAAAAGAAGATTTAGTTATTCAAACTTGAGTGATTCCCAAAAACAATTTTTGATGGCCAACTCTGTTTTACGCAGTTTATCTAGTCTTCAGAATTTAGTAAACACTATTTACTGTAAGAATATTTCCCTTGTTGGCATGCCTATTAAGTTACTCAATTTCATCTTGCTAACAATTTTATTCATCTCCTTGCTCTTATGTACATTTTGCTTTTGATATATTTCTAGGAATTTGTTTTCCATTGGGAAAGGGTATGTACCGTGTGCTTCATATACCTGAAGATGAAGCCGTTCTCTTAAATTCTAGGGAGAAGGCACCTTACTTGATCTGTGTTGAAGTTTTGAAATGTGAAATGCCAAGGTATAACATAATTTTCATAAACAGTGAAAATGGTTTGAACAAAAATGATATTCTGACACGTTCTCTTTCCTGATATTTTTTTAAAAGCAATTTCAAGGAGGCATCTAGTTCTCAGAAGCTTTCTAAAGGTGGAATTCCTTTAGCAAATGGAGACGCTCTCTTGCAAAAACCACCCCCTTGGGCTTATCCATTATGGACTGCACAAGAGGTTTATCGTAATAGCAGTGATAGGATGTCCAGGTCAACTGCTGAAGCAATAGACCAGGCAATGACCCATGTATCTGAGGCTAGAGTCAAATTTGTTACTGTAAATATTTCTGTGGAAACACAATTGCACAGTCAACAAGATGGTGCACATGGCAGTCGACATCATACGTCAATTTATAGGGGCGGTGTAAGAGAAGTATCGAGAACAGGACATGATAGTGGTTTGGAGAGGGTGCGTGTGGTGTTGACCACTGATCCTGGGGTTAGAATGGAAGATATTGATGATCAAGCACCTAGACGTCGGAAGGAACATCGCCGTGTACCAAGTATGGTGGCAATAGAGGAAGTGAAGGTGAGCCTTTGAGTGACTTTATCTTCTGTTGACGCAATTATTCACATTATTTCCCTCTCCACAAGTAATGGAGGTCAGCCAAGTTTCTTTGTGTATTTTTTTCAGCATATTTAAATTTTCACACTTTTCTGTATAGAATTGTTCTTATTTCAGTTTTTTGTCAACTAATGGGATAATAATGCCCTAGACTCAAATGCCTTGATTTATAACTCATGGTTAATCTTAAACTATCCATTGAAATAATGATAAAACTATTAGCCCAAATTGAAAATGACATCGCTATTAGATAATAAAAAGTCTTCCTTCTCATTCTGCATCAGTGGATTATTCAGGGTTATTCTGTCTAGCAAAAGATCTTTTCCTTTGTATAGTTACATTTAGTATAAATGATGGTTGTGAAATGAGTCATAGTGGCATGCTATTTTGTATTATTATTTGACATTTGTTCATGTTACAGTCTGTACCTTGCTTTCATCATTTCATTTTTTTTCTTCAAATTTTTGTTAGGCTGCAGCAGCAAAAGGGGAAGCACCTCTTGGTCTTCCTTTGAAAGGTGCTGGTCAAGATTCATCAGATGCTCAACCAAGGGTACGATGTAATTCTTGTAGTTCATTTAGTTTAACCTTAGGAATCTGGAGTTTTTATATTTGACATGATTTCTCTTGTCAGGCCAATGGACATACTCCTCCAAAAGCAAGTGATGCCTTGTCCGGTGAGCTTTGGGAGGTTAAGAAAGAGAGAATACGGCGGGCTGCAATATATGGACATTTACCTGGCTGGGACTTGCGATCTGTAAGTTCACTTTTCTAGCATGACAGATTTGCCCTATATGCAGTGGTTTTGCAAAGTCATGGGGTGAAAAGATGAATTAAAACAAGTAATGTTTATGCTTAAATTAATCATTTTCAGAATTCATAAATAAAAAAGATGATGTTTACTTAATTCTAATTTGACCTGTTGACTGAAGTCAGAAATCAAAGTTTTGTATAAGTTTTTCTTGGACCGGATGTTGGGCAGAATTTTCTTGCAATTCCAGTCAAATTATTATTATACTTATCAATGAAATAACAATATGAAAGAATTGTTACTAGTGAAACTTTGCAACAAGTTTGGCACAACTTTGAGGACAGGCCTTCTTTTTGGAAAATATATCACAGACTTTTAGTGTTAAAGACTCCTGTTATAATTTACCATGGAAGTGTTGTCAATGTAAAGATATATTTGAATGCTGTAGATATTATCAAGGTAGATGCATATAGTCTTCACATGGTTTGTAGGATCAAGCATGATCCATTTATATTGTTTAGCGAACAAGAACCCATTTTGTTTTGATGTACAATATATATTTACGTCCTTGATTCTATCTCTGGTTCTGGAAAGTTTGATTGGTTTTGGTTCCAATGACTTCTGTTTTTTTTTTTTGTTGGTTCTGTTCCAAATGTGTGGCACACTATATTGCTAAGCTTTGTGCATAAAAGCATAATATTCAATTTTTCACATAGGTTATTGTAAAGAGTGGCGATGATTGCAGGCAGGAGCATCTGGCAGTTCAACTTATTTCTCACTTCTATGGTAGTTTGGTTTCTGACTTTTCCTGTTCCTCTTTATACTCAAAAGTCAAAACTAAAATTTAGCCAATGTTTGAGTTTTATATGCACAGGGGGTTCTTTGTCAAGTTTTAAATGATTGGAGGCTATTTGCACTTGAATCAAAATTTGAGTTTTATGTTTTATTATGCTATGATGCCAAAATATTACAGGATGCAGACTCTTGTCTGTTTATGTTTCAAATTAAATTGATTCTTAATTACATTTTGATGCTAGATATATTTCAAGAAGCTGGTCTACCCCTCTGGTTGCGCCCTTATGAAGTTTTATGTACTTCTTCTTACACAGCTCTTATCGAAACAATTCCAGATACAGTAAATTCTAAACTCATGCTTTCTGATTATTTGAAAATATTTAAATGCCTAGTTGCTGTCTTTAATAAAAAATGGGTGAATTCTAGGCTTCTTTGCATTCTATCAAAAGTAGATATCCACACATCTCAAGTTTACGAGAATTCTTCATTGCCAAGCATCAAGAAAATTCTCCAAGTTTTAAACTTGCCCAGGTAATTTAGAGAGGTAACTTGTTTGAGAGATTAAATATGTTTTACTTCTAATGTTTCCCTTTCTTTCTTAATTTGGTAAACAGTTTGGTTAATGTGTTCTCAGAGAAAGCTAATACAGAAACCCATGAAACATAACCCTCCACACCTTCAATAACTGAGAAATTGAAAAGCATCTTGTTAAAAACTTCACTTTTCTGCACGTGGCGTGACTTCCTCAGCTGTGCCTTTTTACTTAGCGTAAGGATTACTTCATAGCTTTCAACACTTGGCTAGGACATTACTTCTAGTTAATCTTCTGGCATGACTGAAAAGCTTGCCATTCTTCAATGAAATTTCCACCTTAATTTAAAGGGAATTAAAGAATGTGCATAATGCCATGTTTGGGTCATCCTAGATGTTTTTGTGCTTGCCTTTTTGAATACAAGGGAAGTAGGCTGTTTGAAACTTAAACTTGAAATGATTATTGATCTAACTATGTTTCTAAAAAATAGGCTTAAGCCTTACAAAATACTCCCTCATGTACTGGTCAATTGGGTGACGGACTGGCACAAGTATATTTGTCATTTGGGCTTGAAAAGTGTTGAAGAATAGAAAGTTTATTATTAAATTAAGTATTTATTATCATTATTATTATTAGGGATATAGTTTAGTATTTATTAGGATTAGATTTGAATATTTTATTATTATGATTTGATTTGATTAGATTAGGATAGATTCTAGGGTTAGGGTTAACCTATTAGTTTGCCTATATAAAGGCCTTCTTGTACTCTTTTTTATTCTTAAGGATCAATAATATTATTATTTTTCATGTGCTTCTATGTGATCCTTCAATCTCAACATGGTATCAGAGCGTTCAGGTTGCTGATTAGGTTATTTTTTTTACTGAACGTTGACTAGTTTGTGCATGTGGAACAATAAGAGAGAGAGAGTGAGTTAGCCGTCCAATGTTCACATAGAGCACACATGCCACCCAAAGCTTCGACGGAGCTTCACACACTGCCGAGTGTGGAGGAGCGTGGTAGCGCTTTTGGCCGGCGACTTCTCCCTCCAGCATCGACGCATAGTTTCCGGCTTGCCCCTAGTGTTTTCAGACTCTGGGTTCGTGGTTTCAGATCTAGGTTTGCTTGTTTGCTCTCTTGGTTCCTTTGTTTCAGGTTTTCTTCTCTACTGTCAGATCTGTTTTTATTTTGTTCAGATCTGGCTATTGTTTTTTGGTCCTCGTTTGGAGTGTTGTTTGGTCCCCAGTGAAACCTTTGGTGTTCGTCATTGGTGAGATGTTTAAAGTGTTGTTTGGTCCCCGGTGAGACCTTTGGTGTTCATCCCTAGTGAGAAGTTTAGAGTGTTGTTTGGTCCCTTGTGAGACTGTTATTCAGCTCCTGGTAAAGCTGTTGGATTATTATTGTGGGTCCCCAGTGAGACCTTAGGTTACTTCTCTATGTTATGATCTCTATTTTTTTTACTGTAGTGATGGTTGATTCTAAGACTAGTATTACTACTGAGATCGTCTTTGTTGCTAACAAAATTACTGATCACAAGTTGAATCGAACAAACTATATGGCTTGGAGTAAAACTGTTCGTAGGTACTTGTTGAGTATTGAAAAGGAGGATCATTTGACTAAGTCTCCTCATACGGGTAATTCTCGCAAGGCTTGGGAAAGTGCAGATGCCCGGTTATTCTTGCAAATTAAGAATTCTATTGAGAGTGAAGCTCTTCCTTCCATCAATCACTGCAATTTGGTAAAGGAGATTATGAACTATTTAGAGTTCTTGTACTCTAGTAAAGGAAATATCACTCATATTTATGAGGTGTGTAGAGGCTTTTATCATGCTGAAAAACAAGATCGTCCTCTGAAGACTTACTTTATGGATTTCAAGCGCATGTATGAAGAAATGAAGCTATTAATGCCACCTACCACTGATCTTCAGGCACAGGTGGATAATCTGGAGAAACAAGCAATTCTGAGCTTTCTTATTGGCCTTCCATCAAAATATGAGACAGTTCATTCTCAGATTTTGTCTAGTTCTGAGATTACTACACTATAGGATGTGTTTTCTTGTGTATAGCACACTGAGAGTATCTCTCAACCACCTTCTAGCATCACTGCCAGTGCTTTAGCTAGTCGTGGCTCTAGTAATAAGCTGAATTCCTATAGTCGGGGTGTTCCACGGCAGGGGGGAGTTGCCCAGGACTTTGGAGGGATTGTGTGCTACTATTGTAAGGAACCAGACCACACCAAACATGCTTGTCACAAGTTGCAAGACAAACTGCCAAGAAATACCGATGCACATGTGACATCGCCGAATGATGACAATATTAAGTTTTCACTGTTGAGTATGCCCGGTTTATTAAGTATCAGGAGTCACTGAAGTCTGTCACACCATCTACAAGTACTTATGCTGCAAAGAATGAATCTTGTCTTGCTACTTCTTTGTCGAAGTGGGCCATAGATTCAGATGTCACTAACCAAAGGACAGGATCTCATGAAGAAGCAGATTATTGGTGATCAGTTGCACATTCAAGCTGCTTCCAGCTTGAGGGGGAGTGTTGAAGAATAGAAAGTTTATTATTAAATTAAGTATTTATCATCATCATCATCATCATTATCATTATCAGGGATATAGTTTAGTATTTATTAGGATTAGATTTGAATATTTTATCATTATGATTTGGTTTGATTAGGATAGATTCTAGGATTAGGGTTAACCTATTAGTTTTCCTATATAAAGGCCTTCTTGTACTCTTTTTTATTCTTAAAGATCAATAATATTAGTATTTTTCATGTGCTTCAATGTGATCCTTCAATCTCAACAAAAAAATTGGCTTAGCACAAATATTGCTTCTCTTTATTAAACCGAGTACAAGTAAATTACACTGCTGAAATTCAACCAAAATCATATACTGATGTTTCTCTGTTATTAAAACAGAGATTGGTTAGCAGAATTAGAATAGACTACAAGAGAAAGAAAGAGTCAGAAGTAGAGTTAGGAAGAAGAAGGCAGAGAGAAGTCAAGAGAGACAGATCGAGAGAATCTGAAAGTGCACTGTTATTCCATAGTGCAAAACTCATCTGTTACATTGGGGTAGATGCCTATTTATATGGCAGGGGGGTAGGGTCATAGGTGGTTAAATCGGTTACAACAGTTGGTTTGTTGAGAACACAACTAGTGCCGCTAGCTAATGCCACTCTATAACAGCTATATATCCTACGGCTAGTGCTGTTCATTCCCTCCTAACTACCATTTAAACTAAAATTATAATAATACCACATATACCTTGGTTTTGAATTTGGATCATTGAGCTGCGGGGCTGTGTCATGTTAAAGAACTGAAAGTATAGGCTGGTGGAATGATGATTTTCCTTCATATCCTTCTACCACCCATGGTTTTCCTGGAGTGTCCTAAAGTTGACTTGTTATCTTTGGGTACTGACTTTGACTGCATCATATGACTGCTCCTTATCTTCCCCACTCCCACCCTCCTTTTCCATTCCCTTCCACAAGCAGCATTTATAGTGCTGTTTCTTGCAGGTTTTAATTTAGAAATTACTTCTGTTTATTTTCAAACCATGGTATCATTTTACTAATTCCATGAGCTTGTCCTTGGTTTTATTTTGATTTGGAGAAAATATTATCTCTGTTTTAATTTGACAAGTGTCTGCTTTCTTTGATCCAGAGGAATTTTGTTGAGAGTATGGCCGGATATTCCCTAGTGTGCTACTTTCTGCAGGTGTGAAGCCTCTTATTCCATGCACATACATGCAGTCCCAATATATGATGCATTACATGCTCAAATGGCTTTTGAATCACAACATGTTTCCCTTAATTGGGGCTTAATGTCTGTGTTCTTCCACTTCTCGTTGTCCAGGTGAAGGACAGGCATAATGGGAACCTCTTGCTGGATGAAGAAGGTCATATCATACATATTGATTTTGGTTTCATGCTCTCCAACTCCCCCGGTGGTGTTAACTTTGAAAGTGCCCCTTTTAAATTAACACGCGAACTACTTGAGGTAAAACTTAGATGGTTGTCTGTTTAATATATCTTATTTTCAAAGGGTTAATTTGATTAGATATTGACTTTCCTACATACAACGACCTTCACATTATCATTGTGCCAGGTCATGGATTCTGATGCTGAGGGTGTTCCAAGTGAGTTCTTTGATTATTTCAAGGTATTGATGAAACTCTCTACGCATCTTTGATCTTTCCTCAGTTTAGTGCCTAGCAGACGGTTTTAACTGTGAAATTTGCCATGTTGCTTTGACCCTTGTATTCCAGGTTTTATGTATTCAAGGATTTCTTACTTGCCGCAAGCATGCTGAGCGCATTATTCTTCTAGTGGAGATGTTGCAGGTAACAGTATGAATGTCAGCTTCCTGAGGTACCATTGTCATTAGTATAGTCTTCCCTTGCTTACTGTCTGTTGTGATAAGTGTCTGTTCATTGTAAATAAACAGAGGAGCTCCGTGATATGGTCTACTTTTGGTTTTCAACCCAAACCTGGTTCAGGATACGTCAATAGCACATCCACTTAGTTTATTTAGTTACAGCAATTTGGTTCTTGTAAAAGATTGTTAGCTGCCTACTAACTGAATAAGTTACTGCAAAATCCTTGCCAATAGTATGTAAAAGTTGTGGAAAATATTATTTGCAAAGAATTTATTTATACAATTATATTGTCTAGGGAAAAATTCTTGACGTTAGACGCACGCCTACCCCCATACACCTTTTTTTGGGGCCGAACCTTACTCTTACCGCTTTACATATGTAACTTCCGCGTTGCCTTAGAAAGTGGTAATGTCCTTTTGCCTTTGCTCTGCATTATCGGTGATGATTGGATGCAACCTTGCAGGCTTCATCTGGCAAGGTCAAATCCCAATTTTGACCTATTCCCGCCCCAGTTACCATTGACAGTCTTTTTTCTTATAACTCCGTGTGTGTGTGTGTGTGTGTGTGTATCTTCTACTGTATTTATGCATATGTCGGGCCGTGAGAGCATATCAGGAGATGCTTTCTTAATTATATTTCTGCTGAACAATTTTTCTCTTCTGATGTTTGGGATCAGGACTCAGGATTTCCATGCTTTAAAGGTGGCTTACGGACAATACAGAACCTTCGAAAGCGCTTTCATCTGAATTTAACAGAAGAGGTTTCATTATTTATCCTTTGTTATGTTGTTTAAACGCAGAATGTTTTCAATGTGATTTACTGATTGTTATGATTGTGTCTGTCATGTATTTCTTTCCTGGCAGCAATGTGTTTCGTTGGTGCTTTCACTTATTAGCAGCAGCCTGGATGCATGGCGGACAAGGCAATATGACTATTATCAGAGGGTTTTAAATGGAATATTGTGAAGTGATTTTAAATGGAATATTGTGAAGTGATTTCCAGAGACCACTTGCTCCTAACCTTTGACCATACATGCACAGTGAATGCACGCCAAGTAAGATTGCACTGCATTCTTAAGTCACTATAGAGGCTGATTGGTTCACTACTTGACTGTGGGGTGGCTTTAGAGTTTTGTTGGGGAATGGAGTTACGAATTAATAGGCGGCAGTTCGCAGTCTCTTCTCCAGGTGCAACCATGTTTTTAACAGTTGAGCATTGGCATAATAACACTGAGTTGTCTGCCAGGCGAAATTTACTGGAGAATGGTCTACAAAATATTTGTTTTACTCGTTTCATGTGATGTGAAACAGTGTTGCTTTCAGAAGTTGTATTATCCTGCTAAATGCTGAGAGATAGTGCACCCTGTACAGTGATTTTAGTGGAAGTACAGACCACCTGGAAAATTGGCTGTAGAGAGTTTTGTTGGCCAGTCCAAAGTGTGATTAATTTATTAACAACAATCTTGGGGCGGCGTTCAACTGGATTGCATATATTACCCACCTGCTTGCTGCTACGTTTGGATGGACCTCATGCAACTTTTCCACTTATCTCGGCCGTTTGATGGAGTCTGTACTGCCTGAGTTTGATTATAAGTATACTTACAATGGAAAGTTGTGAGCATAATTCTTTTATGATGTTTGATTGTCCCATGTGTAATTGGTAGTCTTTCCCTTCCTGTCTAATTTTCTGGTGAAATAATATTCGCCTTGATTGATATCAATCATGCTATATTTTGTGTCTGGTCGAATCTGGGCCCCACTCTGACCTTTTTCTTTTTTCGCCTGCACAAAACCGCCCGTAAATATGGGGATTGAGATGCTCCTGATTGAGAATTTTACGATCCTTCAAAATCTCCCGCGCACAAATTAATACCTTTTTCAAGATCGCTTTGGTAAGGGTTCCATTATTATGTAAACTACAAGTCATATAATTACTGTAGTCCTTATAAGACATATTAATATTATAGGAGAGGAGTTTATTTTAATATTAAATATAAGATAAAGTTTTTATATTTATCAGTCTTTTTCTAATTTATCCCCTATTTGTACTCCCTCATCAATAATCAAGAATGAGAGAGAGAAAGAGAATTAAGGAAGGTAATTAGGGTGGTTTAAAAAACACATATCATATTGACTAACTTCCTTAATTTAATCGAATTAAATAAATATGCCTTGTATTAAGAATTGGATAGAGTAATATTTATGTTCTTTACAGTTTAGACTATAATACATCTGTGGTTTCATATTAAGTAATTTTTTTAAACAATAATTTAAACATTAGATTATACAATGAGACTATTGATTTATTTTTGTTAATTTCTTTTATAATAGCAAGGACAATGTGACGATTATATTGACTAAAATAAAATCTTTGTTGTATATATTTGTATTTTTTTTTTTTTTTACTTTTCAATTTTGTAGTCTATATTACATATTTGAAGGCTTCGTTATATTTCTTTTTTACTATCCAATTAAAAAGGTAACATTTCCATGTTTGTCCGGTTACGTATAAAATGGATCAATGCTTTGTAAAGCTACGCCCGAACAAACATTCTTTAAATAGTACTGTGTGTAATATATATCCCATGTCTATATATACTCCCCACTTCTTTTTATAAATGATTCCTGATATTTAATATAAGTAACTTTTTTTTTCTTTTTGTATCTCAAAATTTAAATTATTTTTTTCTTTTCTATCATGTATTAGATATATAACTTTATATTAATTATTCCACTCACCACTAATTCTCTTCAATTCAATTATTTATTAATCATTTTCTCTCATATTTTTACTAATTCTCTCTTATATTTTTATTCATTCTCTCTTCTACACTCTTCTTATAGATAAGGGTATATTTAAAAAGACGTGATATTTTTTACACTTTTATAATCTTTAATTAATTTTAACCGCCAATTCATTATATGTAATCAATACAAATATTGCTTATAAAAAATAACAGTCGGGGTATTATAGTATAATCAAATTAGGAAATGATTCATACCCCTAGTTTCCTATTTTATTTCGTGTTAGTCTCTCTGGATATGCAGTAGTCCGAATTCTTCTCGGCTTGGTTGGTCACACTCTCTTGCTTGCTTCCTTGGTAAGCTTCCCCCCTCTCTCTCTCATCTCTTGTGTTCAAACCTTCTTTAATTTTCTTCTTCTGGCTCCATGTTTACGCCAAAATCTCCATGCCCGCACTAAACCATCGCAAAAGATTTTCATTTTTTGCCCCTTTAATTTCATGTAAATTAATTAAGCTTTGACGAATTTTTTCGCCGTAGGTTTCATTCTTCCGCCATTATATTTTTCGTCTCAAGGACTTGACTCGAATCACTAACTGGTGCACTTTAAGCTTCCATGAAGTGATTAAGAACTCGATCGATGGCGAAAACGAAATTGATACCTGGATTTCGGTTTCATCCCACCGACGTTGAGCTGGTTGAGTACTTTTTGAAGAGGAAGGTCATCGGAAAAAAGTTTCCCCTTGAAGTGATCGCCGAAGTCAACGTATACAAATATGCTCCATGGGATCTCCCAGGTTCGCGGACAAATTTTGTTCTCCGTCCTGTTGTTTTTGATAGGTTTGCTTGATTCGATCAGTTGGGTTTTTTTTAGAGATATTAATGACACTGAATTTACTTAAAAATATTTATATTTATGACTTTTACACCAAACTAATTTATATGATTCACAGACCAATATATAATCTAATAGTATATAATATACATAATAATTAAATTGCTTATTTTACTTCCTTAGTCTTTTTAAAAAGAGTCAGCTGAGAGGGCAGAGGGAGTATT
This sequence comes from Inga oerstediana, assembly GCA_963210345.1. NCBI lineage: Eukaryota > Viridiplantae > Streptophyta > Magnoliopsida > Fabales > Fabaceae > Inga > Inga oerstediana. The sequence continues at coordinate 2,619,038 of OY723410.1, forward strand.
TGTTAATGAGGTCATTTTTTGTGTTTCAGATAAATCGTTGATGAGCACTGTGGATTTGGAATGGTATTTCTTTTGCCCTAGAGCAAAGAAATATATGACTGGAGGTAGAATGAATAGGAGTACGGAAGTAGGATATTGGAAAACCACAGGAAGGGACAAACCTATTTGGCACAATAATCAAAGTGTCGGTTTGATGAAAGTTCTAGTCTTTCACATGGGTCGACCCCCTAAAGGACATCGAACTGACTGGGTTATGCATGAATTTAGGCTTCATAATAACAAGGATCTCGCTGCCAAAGGCATCGCACAGGTAACATGATATTAACCAGCGACACACAATCTATACATACGTCCTTTCTTGATTGTATATTATATATATATATATTTAGCTGATATGTATGCTCGTGAAATTAATATGTATAGTTCTGAGCTATTTGTGTTGCAGGACTCGTATGTGCTTTGTAGGGTGTTCAAGAAGGATGGACGTGGTCCTAGGAATAATGGAGGACAATATAGTAAACCGTTTGACGAGGAAAACTGGGACGACGAGGAAGATTCTAATTCTATTGCTGATCATGAAGAACCACTTCGTGTTCTGCCTGCTATTGCACATAACAACAACAACAATCTCTCGCCATGTGAATCCAATTGGTCGCCGACCCCAAAGTCAAGTTTGTCATCAGGAACGACTCATAATCCTTCAGTGGTCAATAAAGACGACGTTGTTTCTCAAATTCCACGTGAAGACGACGCTGCGTTATGCTTGTTGGATTGTTTCTCAGAAGAAGAAATACCCATGTTGGCTCTAAGTAATGGAGACAACAATATAGAGGTGAGCAAAGTAATGCTAACTCTAGATATAAGATCTAGTTAACAAAATCTTATATTAAAGGTTGGAGTTATGCAGTACTACCTCCAGTTTTAAATATAAGATGCGGTTGGTTTTTTTTAGAGATTAAGGAAGTTAAATAAATTATTTTAAAATATTTATATCTATTTTTTTCTTCAAACTAATTAGTCTAACTTATAAGCTGATATATAATTTAATTATGTACAACACATACTATGATTAAGAAATATATTTAGCTAGCTTTCTTACTCTAAAAACAGTCAATTAAGTTTTATATTTAGGATCGGAGAGGGAGTATATATATTTCTTCTTCATCTGTGTACGTGCTTGAGTTCTTTTTTGTGGAATCAAGGTAATTGATTTGTCTCAGATGTTTCCTATTTTATATTCTCCATATGTTAATTGTCTTGCCCATGCATTTTGTTTCTTTGGCTTCTCATTTATTTTACTAAACTTTAGTGGTCGTTGTCGTCTAAACGTGTGTGTGTGTGTGTGTGAGTTTGTCTTTGGGTTTATTGTGGATTAATGATCACAGGCGGGTGTTAATTCTGAGGAGAAAAATGAAAGTGAAGGATTTCCATTTGATGATATTTTTACGGACTTGGAAGAACTCAACAACTTGGCTGCATTGGATAATGAAGATTATGGGCTCACAAAAGTTGGATTTCCTACAAACCCAAGTCATTTTAACTGCTAATCTCTCCTTCTCATCACGTCTTCAGATCGTTTTGTTAGGTCAGGCCATTGAAGAAGATGAAAGGAATGTGCTGTTTTAATTAATTGATTTTTCCTTTTGGATCAAAATTGAAATAACTGCTTCAGGTTAAAAAAATTAAAGTTTGAGAAATCCAAATTATCATAGTTGAGTGATATATAGTACAAGAGAAGGGTATTGACTATAATATTATCTATTTTATACACACACCTGTGATTGTTATTTAATTACGATAATAATTGTCTTTTCAATTAAATTTTACTAAAAAGTAACAGAGATTTTTTTATATTTAATTTTATTTTTGTTATATGTTTATGGGAAAAAGACAAAAAAATAGCAAATCAACTTCCAAAATTTAGAAAAGTGTTTTGACACATGCAAAGGGTAGAGAAGGGATGGGATAGGAATATGGATTTTTCATGTTTGGGGGAAAAGACCAAAAAACCCCCATTACTCAATCATTTTACACATATTGTCGGTACTTATTAATTTCGAAAATCCTAGAAAAAAACAGTTGAAATGCCCAAATTCTAATTTAGGTCACTGAATTTAACAGATTATATACCATGTTATACGTCATAATTAAGGATTTAAAATTTCAGCTAAATTACCTCTATATACCTTAGTTATTAAAATAACAAAATTGAAAACATAATCCTATTATTTTCTCTATTAATTAATTCCTTAAAAAGTATTATCTGACATAACACCGTTTATTCTCCCACTTATTTTCAGACTGATACTTTCTTCTATTTCAGTAAAAACCTTCGCCCCAATAGCATATGGAGAGGTGCGCTGCTCCACGGCTATCCCTCCACGGAAACTGCAATGCACCCACTATTCCTTTTTATCTTGATAGTTGATATAAGTTTACTACTACTAAATTTCCCTAACTTATAAGTTTACTACTAAGTTTCTTTTTTTTTCAATTATGTTTCTAGCTATATAGTATCAATTTTGATGTGTAAATAACTAAGGGATATAGAGGTATTTTTCTGAAATTTTAAATCCCTAATTATGACACATAACCTGATATATAATTTGTTCAGTTCAGTAACTCAAATTAGAATTTTGGTAATTCAACCGTCTTTATACGAGATTTTCCCTATTAATATTGTTAAAATCATTACAGATTTTGTCAAAATCATTACTTTTTTAATCAATCTTATTATTCAATTGGTCATAATTCAAACCTCTTCATCAATCTTTTTATGTATTATATCCGTACTTATTGATTTTGTCAAAATCATTACAGATTTCGCCAAGATCACTATTTATTTTGTCAATCTTATTACGAAATTGGCCACAATTCAAAATTCTTTGTCAATCCTTTACACATATTGTCAGTACTTATGGATTTTTTCAAAATCATTACTCTTTTAGTCAATCACACTATTCATTTGGTCACAACCCAAAACTCTTACTTAATTCTTTTATATATTTTGTCAATATTTATTAATTTTGTCAACACCATTACAGATTTTGTTAACACCACTATTCATTTTCGTCAATCCCATTACTCAACTGGCCACAACTCAAAACTCTCTGTTAATCTTTTTGCACATATTATTAGTATTTACGGATTTTGTCTAAACTATTATAAATTTTATCAAAACAATTATTTATTTAGTCAGTCTCTTTACTCAATTAGTCATAATCCAAAACTCTTCCTCTATCCTTTTACACAATAAGAATCAAGGCTAAGCCTTGTGCTTCTGAATCTTCTTTTCCTTGGCCATCCCCTGAACGCAACAATTGACTGAATTACAATAAAAAACAAGTCCAGATGGAATCGCTTCTCATTTAACAACTTAATAATCAAAACCTTAGAGAAAAACAAACACCAATTTCAATGTCATGTAGATCAATCGCTTGTCCATTAAATACTACAAGACTAACAACAGAGACGAGTCCTGCAGAAATTAAAATAAATAAATGACAGGAAAACTAGAAAAGAAAAATTGAAGAGTACCTCAGGAATGGGATGAATCAGAAGGTAAACACACTGATAAAAGAAAGTCCCTGTATCGGTGGCATTATAAGCTTTGATGCCCTCACAAGCGGACCAGAACTTCTTCAGAGCGTCACCGGCAGTCAGGCTGATTGCTCCGACGACTGTGATGTGGGGTTCAAACTCAGGCCCTCCTAACTCCGATCGGAGGCCGCTCTTCAGCTTCTTCATCCGATCAAGCACATCTTCCGTTGGTAGGGCCCACGCCGAATGCACATAATTCTTCTAGGCTTCAGGTTCGGGAATGGTTTCTGGGGTTGCCATGAAGGAAGAAGAAGAAAAAAGAGAAGCCCAATATACGCAAGATGGTAGAGAAATCAATGACAAAGAAGAAAATGGTCAGTGAAGTGTGTACAATTTAGTCATGCTTGTGAGGTATTTTAATTATTATAATATAATTATTAGTTATTAATTAGATTGTTAATTAAAATATCTTGGATGTGACCCGTCAGTCAAATCTAGACCCAATTACAGGATTAGGGTAACAAGTGGACAAGCTATTTATGTTTATTTCTGATGGCGAAATAAACAATTAAGTTTACAACCGTTTGAATTAAGCGTACGAGTGAAAACCCTAGCTACTCTTTAAGGTTCCCTGACTGGCAACGGCTCTCACACCAATTGCTATCACTGTGCCCTGCAGTCAGTCAAAAGAGTAACTTGTCAACCTTTTCTTTTGACTCATTTCTGTTTTGCAGTCTCAATTCTCAGTGTTCGTGAACTCTTTCTGATCAGAGATAAGCTATGATGAGAGGTATTTATTAAAGCCTTCCGCTGTAACTTATAAAATAATTTATACTTGATTATTGTGATGTAATTACGAAAAAGTATGATTTATTCTAACATCGCTTTTATCGCAAGACCTTTTTTGGGATTGTTTAATGGCAAATGGGGATTGAAGTATGATTTGAATTAAAAATGGAAGATTTTGCAGGAATCCAACGCAGAGAGTGAATCGTGGAGGCGACGAACGTGGGTGGTTGAGATTTGGGACTTGCTTCCGGGGCAGGGTCTGAGGTCGGATCGGAACTCGGAACGGAAAGACTTGGAGGCGATCGGCCGGGAGGGGGCTACCGTTTCGTTGATGAAGTAGAATGAGAGAGAAGAGGTGATGGAAGATAAGACAAAATGAATGAGGGTCGGTAGTTTGGTCTTTTACTAGAATATTGAACACCCAGATTCCTACGTGATAATCTCTTTGTCCTTTCCCTCATTCATGGGAAACTTTAGAGTTTTATAAGTTTAAAAGGTATTTTCTTATCATTTTTTCTATTTTTATTAGGAGAAAATCTCATAAAAATACTTTAAAATATAGTAAACAGATAAATCAGTGAGTCCAATTTCAATAACCCAAGATCAATTCACATGTATTAACTTGATTATATCTAAGTTTATTTTTCATTATAAATTTATTAATTTTATTTATTTATCTAGTTATTAAAAAAGAGAGAGAAATCTCCCAGTAAGTCCAAAAGAAGGGTAGGCAGAAGGCAGGCCGTCGAGGTTGTCCCTGGCGTCAAGGACAGTCTCCCTGCCGTTATCTTTGTTGTTTAGCACTAATGAACTTCCAATTAAGTTGAAACACGCCTCCACTAAAACACTGACAGCGCGAGCGCGCACTTATGTAACCATAACCACACACCCATACCATATATAGCAATAAATTAGATAAAATTCCACTTTCCAAACCTGCAATGGATTTCTTGATTAATTATGAAATAGTAATATATATCCAAGACACACTCACGGGAATCCCACTGAATCCAACGTACGTGAGTTTCCCCTTAACCTAGTATCATTTTGGTTTTATTTATAAGTCATTTTTTATTAAAAAAATTAATCTTATTTATAAGGATAGTTTCAGTATAGTAAACAAGATTATGATAATTTTATCTCTATTTATTATACCAATAAAGAAATAATTTAAAGATAGATAGAGAATAAATAGTTAAAAAATATTCATTCATAAATGAAGGTATAGTTAAAAATTTATTCCATAATCATTGGGTTAACTATCTCTCATTAATATATGAGATTTAGTTAAAAGGAATTTATAAATAAGATAAAAGTAGTATTAGTATACTTGCATTACAAGAAATATATCGCCAAATAATTAAAAAAGCAGCTATTATATTCCGCCCGCCGCTATGTTATGCTTAACTGATAAGAATGAAATGCTGTGAACAATATATGCATTGGTTAAAATAAAAGAGTTTATTCTCAAGTATGCATTGGTTCATTCGTTTACGATGAAAGAGTGTATAATTTGTCCGCTAATTTTATACAAAGGCCTAGTTTAATTCCTTTTTAATTTCTAAAACATGCCTGGGATAACTTAAAAGGGTCAAAAGCCAGTTTGAATCAAGCAAAAGAATAGTTGGATGCAAAAATGTGTGTTTGAAATAGTTTTTGGGAAGTTGACTTTTCTTTGGGTCAAAAGTAACTTCAAAGTTAAAGTTTTTTTTTTTTTTTTATGTTTTTGGCTTCTCCTCATATTTAAATTTAAATAAGTTTACTTCAAATTATTGTTTTTTTAAAAGCTTATTCAAATATAAGCCTCATTGCCCTAATTCAATTTTAATGATGTCAGAGTTGAGGGAGTTATAAGATATTTATAAAATTAAGAGGTTAAAATAAATTTTGGAATGAAATTTAACGGACTAAATGTGATTTTTATTTCACTATCAAGAAAAGTGATTTTTACCTATGCCCTTCTCTAATCCTTAATATAAGACATATTTAAAAATTTGATTTTGGTTCTAAATATAAGACATGGTTTTTCATATTTATCAATTTTTTCTTAATTTACTCTTGATTAATACTCCCTTAACAATAATCAAGAAGGAGAAAGAATGAGGGAAATTAAAGAGGATGAGTAAGGTATTTTAGAAAAGGCAAGTCATATTAATTAAGTTAACTAATTTCTTTAATTTAATCGAATTAGTTAAATATGTCTCCTTTTTTTTTTATCTAGTAAAATATGTCTTATATTAAAAAGCATAACAGTAATAAATAGCCGGAAGGTTCTCCTACGTGAGAGTGCAGTCACGTGTAAGAATTTTAATTGGCCGCCATTCCAATGGAATGAGATCTAACACCGTACACGAATACTCCCATCATCCCTGCAACAACGTACGGCCATAATCGTCAGGCCACCGAATTCGTGTTCCTCTCTGGTTCCTTCTGGCGTACCCAACCAAAACACGTAAGCCTCTGTCGCCCCAAAATTCTTCGTCCGTCTTCCTTGTCGAGATTCTCAAAAATGCTACCATGTCGCCATCACGCGCCACCTGTCCCATTACGTTCTACCCCCATTGTTTCTCCCCCACGTGTCCCCGTTGCGTGTACGCCTACCCTCACCGCCATCTTCATTTTCTCTCCTATATATACGTCGCTGCATTAAGAGCGTTTCATTATTAATCATCAAACTTTCCGGATTAACGGCGAGAGCCGTGTTTAAGTTTTGTGTGTTGGCTTAAAAAGCTGAGTGAAAATGGGAACGACGATGGCACAGATTGATCGGACGTCGTCGATTGAGAGAGAGCCGAGGACTCTGAGCATGCAGCAAATGCAGTCTGCTAGGGATTTGGCCATTTTCATCTTTAACACCAGGACCTTCGAAGAAGCTTCCAGAATCTTCACCGAGGTATAGTACGACGTCGTTAATAGTACATATTTCTCTTTAATTTATCGATGAGGTCAATTATTTTATGGCTGAATATTTGTGATGATGACGTACGGTGGCCGGAGCAGGGGTTGGAGCCAGTAGTTAGCGCGGCGCGTGATTTGAGGATGATGAATAATAATATGGAAGCGAGAGAAGAAGCAGAGATGTTAAAAGACGCAGAAGCAGTAGTAGAAGCATTCAGAGACATAGCATCTGCTCCTTTTTAGTTAAAATTCCCTCTTTGTTCACTCTTTTCTGTAAATACACAACAAATCAATACGTCTGCCTCATAGAGCTATATGCTTACCTTGTATATATAGTATATCACATAGAACACAGCACAGGTTCAGGTTTTGTGCTGATTATTTCTTTCGTAATTAATAACGCTGTTTGCTACAGTTTCATCATCTGAATATATATGGTGCAGACTTCAGACTGTTGTTGGCGGGTAGTAATTTGGCGGGACCGTCTATTTGGAAAAGGTACAGTAAGGTTTAATAATAACCTTTGTAATTTTATTTATAAGAATTTGATAATCGAATTATATAATTTTAAAAAAATTTTAAAATTAGTTAAAATAATGAGTATGTCTAAAATATTTTTTTTTAATTATATCCTTATTTATTAGGATAAATAAGAGAGAGAAATAGAATAAATATAAGTATCGTTAACTTTTTTTTCTTCCTTTTTTACCTTTTAATTAATATAACATGATAAAAAAAACCTCATTAAATAAATGATCGGATAACCTTTATTAAACTCTTATAAAAAAAATAAGGTAATTTAAATTTTGGATAATTATAAAAAAGATCAAAAACAGTAGAGGGGAGAACTATTGGGAATTTTAGACAATTATAAAAAAGATCCGAAGGAGTAGATCGAGGGGTGAATTATATTGCTGTTATCAGAGAGGCATGGTGGATTCTCGAGGTCTGGAAAGCAAAATATTAGAACTAGTTGCTGTAACTAACTATATGCTTATGTAAGGGGTTAATTTAACTTTTATGTAATCAATGGGTACGCTTAATTATAATAATGAATTTAATAAGATCAGAGAGAAGGAGGTTGATCAATCCAGGGGTACTAAAAGTGTTTTAACATGATTAATAATAATGGAATATAGCCCGGGGCTTGGTCCGGTACGGTTGAGACAAGGGAGGCAAAGATTCCCTCCCGCTACCTGGGCTCGATCCCTGGGAAGTCCCTCCCAAGGGGCGACTCTGGATTAGTCTACACCTTCGGGTGCGGGATACCGGAGGAAGAAATTCAAAAAAAAATAATAATAATGGAATATTATTCACTATGACATTAAATTAAGGAAAAATTAGAGCTAAGGGCCAAGATAAAATAATATTTATTGGGGAAGATTTTAAAAATTATAATTATTTAGAAGGACACCAAATAGTGAAATATAAACTTAAAAATAACAAACTGCCCTCTACCTAAAAACCGAGCAAAAAAAATGCATATAAGAATTTGTTAATTTTGCCCAATTCAAATTATAGACTTCATCAAAATTGAAGAAAGGAGATTGCATCAATTAACTTGACTTATCACAACTATTCACATTTTGCTAAACTGGAAACGATTCCCACACAAGCGCGCGCAGGAATGGAAAACATCGTGTAAGCCAAATATAACGTAACGATCTGCAACAAAAAATAGAAGTGAGCAAATTCTATACAGCCGACTGTGTTATTTCCTGGAAAGTAAGCTATCTGCATCACCTGTTGGAAACTTTAGGATGTAAGGAACCATCGGATTTTTGCTGCAGAATCCTATACAATATATCGATGGTGTTATAGCACATATTAGATCCATTACTGTTAATAATTTCAAAAGTTTTTCGTCATTAGGTTCCATTTTGTAAATCGCAGCTGATTGTAGACTCTGTAGCCCTGGCATATAGAGTTTATTAAAAAAAAAAACCTTAAAGATAAGTGGCATCTCCTACACTACTGTATAATATAGATATTATTATCCTGAAAGACGTCCCCTTTTTAAAAGAGATAGTTAAAAATAAAGGTGGTGGCATTTTCATAATTATAGGTGGGAATTGGGTATGTTTAGGTGTCCTCAATTTAAATTGGGACATCTAAAGTCTATTTTATACGTTCTAAACAAAAATTGGAACGTGATGTCTTTTAAAATATTCAATTTCGCGCCAAAATATAATCCAAAAGGCGATATGAATGACTTTAGGTGTCCCTTGTGGAACTGGGGACGCCTAAAGTTCTAGTTTAGGCATCCCCAATTTGACTAGGGATGCCTAAAGTGACACTTTAGGAGTCCCCAATCATATTAGGGACACCTAAAGGGTTGACACACAACCACATGACATGACCAATACATGTGACCATGTGCCAGGGGATCCAACATTAGGCGTCCCGAGTTTTAACCCAGAATTAAGCATCCCCAGTTCAAACTGGAGACGCATAGAGGTAGTTAAATTTTTTTTTTTTTTTTTCAATTTTTTCCCAATTGGTACACTTCATGATTTTCTCTCATTTCTCAATCTTCTCTTTCTCTCCTTTCTGCGTCTTCTTTTTCCAAAATGTGTTCACCATTTCACTTTTGTTCACATTATTGTCTCTTCTTGCTCCTCCATCAATCTCTACCATCCGTCGTGGCTGCCTACTAAGAGCTCTCCACCTTATGAGGTTGCCGTAGTCACCATTGCTGTGGTTGTTGCGTCGTCATCTCTCTCTCTCTCTCTCACCACCTTCGCCCTCCTTTTCACCACCGTGGGTCATCTCCCTCTACATATTAGCTTGCACCACCGTCTCACCACCGTTGCCGTTGATTGATGTGTTCTTCATTTGAATAAAATTGATTGTTGTAATATTAAGAAATGTAATGTCCAGCAATTAATACTATTCATGAAAATTATTTAATGGACTTTAGATATCCCCATTTCAAATTAGGGACGTCTAAAGTCTAGCCTTAGACGTCCTTTATTTTACAGATGTTATTGTCATTTTTTACTACATCGGTCAGACGCTCACATAGACGTCTCTCTGTTTTCAAACGTTAAAAGGCCTAAAAAGGGACATTAAAAACGTTTTTTATATTAGTGCTTCCTTGAGATCCAAGGAGGACTTTCTTTCTTTATTTTTTCCCTCAGTTTTTAGGTATAGGAGCAATTTGGTATTTCTAAGTTTATATTTCAGTATTTGGTCCTTCTAAATAATTATGATTTTTAAGATCCTCCACGAAAAATATTATTTTATCTAAGTCCTTGGTTCTAATTTTCCCTAAAATTAAATGTATTGTTTCAATAAATATTGTTATGTCTTGTTTTTAGTACTATATATTTCACATCGATGATAATAATCCAGAACATTATTTTTTGGATGGATTACAAGACTAAGGTCGACACAAAGAGGCGAGAAGATTGTGATCTTGAAGTAGTGGTATCGAAGGTCATTGAACTCATTATTTGAAATTTTATGGCATTATATTACAATTAGTATTTTCTTTAACTTCATTTAGAAGATCTGAAATTGCCAAATCCGTTTTAAACATATCTATCTAAGGCTGTGTTTGACAAAATGATTGGAGGCTCAAATCGCGCAGTTGGAAGCTTTAAGCACGACGGGAAAAATTTGTCCTTTTTGGTAGACGTTGTCACTACTGAGCTTATCAGCCAAAAGTGGCTTCTGAAAAAAATCCCAAATTTTGAGGCTGCAATGATGCTGCGATGGTGGGTGAAGAAGCCCGTTAGGAGCATTTAATTCATTTCACCACTTATGCCCTGTTCGAGCTTCTCATCTGTCTCACCCTTCTTCACGCGTCCACAGTAGTCCGTTGTTGCATTGTGAGAAAGCCTCGCTGCCTAGGTGGTTCACTGTTGGCAATCTGCTCCTCCTTTTTTTTGCTTCCCTTTGCCTACTCTCTCTCTTTTCCTTCAACTTTGTGCTATTTCCTTGTATGTGCAACTAAACAAGGCTTTGACAAATTTTAATTTTCACTTTAATTATCACAATATATATAAATAATACACACACATATAGATGTAGTATTCAATAAAATTCATATACTTTTAATCATTTTTTATCTAAACTGGCTTTTCAAATAATAATCCAAACAGGTTTAAGGTTAGAAAAATTCATTTCTGCTACCACCAATCCAAATACAAATCACATATACAATCTGACTTTTTTTCTATCTGACTTTTTCAAAAGCCCATCTGCAAAAAAAAAAAACTCATTTTCTACCGTTAATCTAAACAGGCACTAAGTAAATGGTGCAATCCTAGGGCAAAGGCAGACATAGGCAATGCGAATCAAGTGAGAGGCGTGGCCATGGGCGATCTCTTCTTAGGAATGAAAACTTATGCTATGTTGGATGGAGAAAAAAGTGATGAGAAAATAAGAGGAAGGAAATACTAGGTTTGAAAACTTCAACGAATGGTAAAAAAAATTATTATTTTTGGGAGTTTTATCTCCTAGTTTCCCCCCTAATTTTCTCTCCATCCAAACATAAGGGGTAAAGTCATGGCCAGTATGTTAGTTCGGAGCAACAGGCATCCATTTGTAGTGACTACTAACTATGAGAACCCGCAAACAAAAATTGGTCCAATTGGTAATGGGTTTGCTCATAACCATAAGACAGTGGATTCAACTCCCACCGATATGAAAGTCTTGTTGGCGGGCGATTTGTAAGCACCTCTGTACATGTTCTTTAAGTCTGGAGGCACGCCTTGGTTTTGATGAACCTCGTGACCCAACTCAGCAAAACTTTTTTAAAAAAAAAAAGTAGAGAGAATTGTCCAAAAATACCTTTGGGGCAAATTAATTGCTGATTTCTATCCAGCGCACAAGCGATCTTCCGTTTTGTGCAAACCATCTTCCGTATATGCAAAAATCTTCCATATAAATGTGCAAACGATCTTCCATTATGTACAAAATATCTTCCGTTATATGTAACAGATCTTTTATAATAGTATTCAACAATTAATTTATTAAAAAGATATTTATCAACAATCCTCCCCAAAAAAAAAAGAAAAAACTATGAGAACCCAATCCAGGAGCCAAATACTGAGGTTGCGGAATAGACTTTCTTTCGCTCATGTAATGGAAGTTCCCATGATGATATAAATTGGTCGTTGATGTCAAATTGATAAAGGGCGCCCATTTGTGAAAACTGACAGATCAGTCGCTTTCATAGATCAGAGAGGCGCATGAATGCAGGATGTGGCGAGGAAAATGGCATTTAATTCTAGGCAATTTTTTATTAACTTTAATTTAAAAGTCAAATTGAGGCTAAAAGTCAGTAGGACACCCCACAATACCAAACAGAAATACGTGGGTTTGAGACTTTGAGGTGCTTTTAATACTTAGGTTGAGATAGCTCTTATGTCATCCCAAACAAGTCTTCAAGGAAATTAACTGCAAAAGAAAAACTAATTGTGCAATCTATTAATCATTATTGGATGGCATTAGAACAATAGCTCCAACGTCTTTAAATCAATAGAAAAAATATATCTCTTGCACCCTGGAAGTTGCAAAGAATTAAATTAGGAGTAGTTAGGCCTAGCTACGACACCCACCTCATGCAATGTTCTCCATTTAAAAATTGGTGCTTAAATTAATTCTCTGTTAATTAAGCTTATCCGTAATCCTAAACTTCTGCTTGCAAAATATCCCTCCTACTCCCATTCTTGAATCCATCCATTTCATTTTGGTGTGTTACTTATTTTTCTTGCCACCTGCAAGAATTCGCTGGATCTGAAGCCCTCTACTAAATGCTTGGTTATACAGAAGTCTCGTTTGAAAATCTGACACAAACGGGAACCAAGCCAATATCGCAATTGGTGCAAATATAACTACCCCCATCAGGTAATCGTACCCTCTTGCCAACGCTCTCACTGACGACCACATCCCAATACTTTTCACCACTGGCCTGCATGCTTGTGCTATCTGCTCATCACCATGCAACAAATTGAACTCATTAGAGAATATATATATATATTTATATTGACTTTTCATTACAGTTTAATTAACTCAAGCTTTTAAATATGGAAATACCATGACGAGTGCCCATCCTGTTGGTAAAAAAGCTAGTAGACTCGCAAATATGTCATCAACTGTGAGATTCATAAGGGCAAACATTAAGGCCAGACCAACCACGAACCCAAGAAACAGAAACGACTTCAAGAGTCGGAACATCAGCTGAAAATCTGCACTGAACTTCTTTCTCCCCATTGACACTATCTGCAGTACGTAGCTTCACTCTGATGAGTCCTAAATGACTTATTTAGAATAATGAAATGTTTGATATATATAGATATATATAACTTGCATACTCACCTTTAGGATGACCATCACGATTAGTATTACTATCCACGAGAGGGCGTAAACCTGCAGGAAAGAATTGTTAATTCAACAGTTTCAGCATGAAGTGAAGGCAGGAGATAACATAGAGAAATACTCTCTTCTGTCTTTAATATAACATATATTTATCTAATTTGATTAAATTTATTAAAGAAGTTGGTTGGATTAATTAACGTGACACCTATTTTCTAAAACACCTCTCAATCATTTTCCTTAATATTCGCCCTCATCCTTTTATTATTGTTAAGGGAGTATCAACAAAAGGTAAATTAAAAAAAAATGATAAATATAAAAAATATATTTTATATTTAAGATTAAAATTAACTATCTAAATATGTCTTATATTAAATATAAGAGGAAGCAGCAGCGAGCACTTGTTATAATTACCATGATGCTCTTTGAGCCTTCAAATACTTGTAGACGATAAACAATCCCGTACTGATAGATAAAGAAGCGTAAGGAAAGAACAACCTCCAAAAACCGGCCAGGAAGGCCAGTGTGTTGCAGATGTTCTTGTTCCTCACCCCACCACGATTCCCAGCTCTTGCTCGCCGGAACACCGATACCACCGTGACTATGGATCCATTTAGACCAATCATCCCAATCCTCCACTATCTTCTGCCACTCAAAACCCGATGGATTAAACAGGAAAGGAGCAAACAACCAAGAACACACCATGAACCACATTGAACCGGCCAAAAGGAAATATTCCACAGGGCCATTTCCATATCCATAAATCATGTAACATATAAGCAATATAGCCAGCTCTAGCCCTTTCACAAAGTGACTCCTAGAATACAACCGGTAGTTCTCTGCAAACTTCTCGTGCCGGACCACGAAACCACGGCCGGTGGCTCGGTACTTTGCGCCGCCGTGCAGGAGAGTGCGACCGAAATAATGCATCCTTGTTCCTAGTGAGAAAGTGAAGAAAACAGGGGATAGTTGTAACTGCATAATTATGACATCAGTTAAGGCTGTTCTGAATCCTCTCTCCAGTCCAATTTCCATGACCATTGGAAGAATCATCAAAAGACCTATCTGAACAAGAGATTGTGATGCCATCGCAGCCTTCAAGGGATCATCTTTAGTCCTCTTAGCTACTATCATTATGGATTCCTCCATTCCACTCAATGTCAGGTAAAGTCTTCCATATAGGAAAGCATAAACTATGATTACCACAACCTGCGAGTTACAAAACAAAAGCGCTATAGTTCTAAACGAAATCCAAATCCCAAGATTTTGGACTGGGGGTGTGAGCTGTGTCTTGTGTCTTCTCAGCTGCGCCTCAAAGTTGAGGCCGTTTCTAATGTTTTTTTTGTGGTCCTTTTAATTATTGGATTTTACATGAAATATGTCACATTTTGATATCTTATGGACGAAAAACTGAGTTGCTTTCAATTCTTTGAGATTTTTCAAAAATTTAAGACTCTAAATTAAAAAGAAACTATGTAATTTTAAAGTCTTGAATCTTTAAAAAATTGAAAACACCTATATTTTTTTGCTAGTACAACCCATTTCATATAAAATGTAATGATAAAAAAAAAAAAAAACTACTTGGGAAGGGCCTCAAATTTTAGACTTAGCAAGGGACGCAGTTGAGAAGGCCTACTGACACCCAGCGCAAGATTTTCTGTTAAATTCTACATGAGTTATAGGCATTACCAATGAGCTGATATAAAATCCAACGGTGGTAAAATAGCAAGACAACATGCGGAAAAAGTCAAAACGATGTCCCAGCCTGTAGATATCCCTACTTAGTATCTGCTCTCCATTACCACAAGCCACTTTTGCTTCAAAAAGAGATATTTGGTTGAGCCCTACGTCTCTACCCTTTCCTACTTGGATATATTCATGGTGCGTTATATTTCCACCTCTTAGCGTTGAGTTGAAACCTACATAGGTAAAAAAAAAAGGCCTCATATATAAGAAGCAGAGGAAAAAAGCAGTTTAATTAGAAAGATGTTTTACGAATTTATATATACCAGCAAAAATGTCCTCGCTAAGATTGATGCCACGAGAAGCTTTGCTCATTCCTCCTCGGGTAATGTGGAAAATTCTATCAAAAACGTCTGGATGGCCATAGTGGAATCGAACTCTGTCATTGAACAATCCTTAACATAAGACAGAGAACATATCAGACACCATCTAATAAGATCACTAGAAAAAGCTCTTACTTTAGGGGTCTTGCAAGGACTCTTTGACCAATTGTGACGAAACTTGTTTCTTGATTTGACATAAACCAAGCCAAGGAAGAAACACTGTAACGAGTGATCACCAATGTTATCAATAATGTCACACCAAAATAATAGACATCACAAATAAAAACATAATAATAATGTCAGTTTCTATGCGAAAGAAGCTTGAGATCGAGGACCTGCCAGTGAAGATATGTTCACGAACACCTAATATAGTAGGTGGGCGAACTCCATGATCCTCACCAAATTCTTCCAGAAGGTTACGCATTTTCAGAGCTTCTTCCAAGTAATTATCCTACAAGAAATTTGATCATCTTTTTAAATATTAGTTCCCATTATCAATTTTTTTACAGAGGTACATTTTTTAATTAACTTTTATATACCTGGTTCATGTCTATAGTCTGAAGGGCTTCCCCTCGAGTAAAAATGATGGCATGATTCTGATTTTCAGGTTTCCCTTCTCCTAACTTTGCTGGACCCGGCAGTTTTATTCGGTACACTTCCTTCAAATAAGATACAAACAATATCATTAATTTATGAAATGATAACGCGTAGATAGTACTGTTATAGTATAACACTTCTCTTGTTGTTGAGTTAGTTATGTGCATTTACTTGGTCAAGGTTGTCCACAGCTTTGATCAGTACAGAATAATAAACTTTCTGGGATTTTCCACCTTCTCTTTCTTCAACTTCATCAATATATGCCACACGAAGCGTGGGATGGCTACATATATAGTGCACTTTAGGATCCAGAAGTAAATGCAACTGTAAAAGAAGACCCAATTTAATTAGGATATCAGCCAAAGAACATACTTAACCATCAAATTGAGGATGTCTGTTGCACGGCGATCTCCACTCCGCTTTTGATTCCCATAGTTCTGACAGGTAGCAACATATGTGAATTTCATGTCAGCCACAGACTCTAGACTTGCATATAAGGATCTCTGGCTCTTATTTTCTTCATCCAAGGGATCAGTAAGGGCTTTATATCCATCCAGCATCTCTAATGATCACAGGAGAGTAAAAGATTATTACATAAACCATTTTGGCAAATAACTTCTTATTAATTTCCATGATGAACATGACAAGAACAGCCTATTTATGAGGAGTTAACAAAGAATCTTCTTGCACCTTTCTCATTGGCCATATCAAGAAAAGCCTGGAGCTTCAGAGCCCGCCGGTAATACATCATTCCTCTAACTGCAGTGAATTTATAAATACAAGATACTTGCAGCTACAAGAAAATTATTCATAATTAATAATTGACCTAACTCATCTGATACCTGTCCTGCATAGTGTCTGTCCTCTTAAGGAAGCCCAGAGTCTAAGCTGCAATACATTCTCTTCTTTCTCCATTAAGTCACTGTATTTTTTACAATCAAGTCGCTCCATGAAGTTATTCCACTCATCTGAAAAACTAAAACATCTTAGCCCCAGTCTTATCTTTATCATTCAAAAGTCAAGCTTAAGTTAGTCAATACGAACCAGGGTAGATCTTTTGCAAGTAGTATATGATTGACACACCATCCTCATTTTCAATCTCAAGGTCATGCTTTGAATAGATAGTCTCTTCGCTGTAGTATGGAGTTAGGACACTGCAAAGAAGTCCAATTCTATACATGAAGCACAGACAGTTGCAGGATGATGCAGGAAGGAAGCTAAAATAGCAATGCAATAGATATTCTAATACACACAACTGGTCACTTAACATAATATAAGGGGGAAAAACAACAATATGACCCTAAGACTTTGAATTATCTGAGACTGTGACAATGAGGAATGTGCACATGGAAAGCATAATGAGTGATTGTGGAAAGTATGGCATTGGCATATATCTTCATAGCAGACCTGAATGAAAGCATTTTACGAACACGTGGTGCTCGTGGCATATCCATAAACAATGAATTGGTAAAGAAAGCAATCCTTCTGCGGGCTTCAAGGTTTGTTGGCACATCAATTGTGGATTCCTTCATCGACAAGAGAAGATAAAGACGTCTTATCTGAAATTATGCCAAAAACCATAACATTTCATTACTTATAGCAGCCTCCTGAATCATCAAAATGGTATATACTACGTCCCGTCCTTAATAATATAAGATATCGTTTATAGCGTAAATTGCACTACAAACAATATCTTATATTAAAGAACCCGAGGTAGTATACTCTAACAATCACAATAAACTTATCGAGTAAGTACCTGTTCCACTGATTGTGCTGTAACAGCAGGTGGAAATAGTATAGCAGGTTTCGCGTCAGTATCATCATTAAAAAGTTGTTTTCCAGAATCGTTGCTATGACCAAGCTCCACCAATTCACTGATGAACATCATCACAAAAATAAAAGTCAGAGCCAAATACGACACCGTACTTTCAACATGTTGCAGGACAAATTTAGTGCATAAAGTTCACTAACTTGCTTTCATTCACCATCATGTCCCTAGTAACCACTTCAAGCATGTCTTGCAGCAAGAGTACCACAGCATCTCGCTTGGATGGATCTGCTTCTTTCTATAATGTAAAAGGAAAGTGCAAATTTCAGACTGAATATACATCTAAGACAAGAGCCATTTGGAACAGAAATTTTGCAATTATAGTTTGAATTACCAAAATTTCTACAAGCTCCACAAACTTCTTGCTAAGGGAGGGTAGAAAGCCTAAATGGAAATTAGTAAGAAGTGTGTTCTTTGCGATGTTGCTTTCAACTTCTTTGATGATGATGGATATTATCCTGTTCCACAACAATAATGATTTCAGATGTATTAGTTAAGTAATGATACTGCAATATGAATATGAACTAATGGAGTCACAATACCAAAAAGCTACCTTTTTTCATTTTCTCCAACCACCAAAGTATTGAGGATATTTTTGAAAGCTTCATAGCATTCAATCACAGCACATTTCATGTATTCATCTGCACATATGCGCTTCCAAAGATCAGAGTCTCTTCCACGAAATTGAGCAGCCATATCCAGTGCTACAGGAATCTGCAAAATGTAAAATTGGGTCAACTACTTAAAATCTTGACAACCATAAAAATATCACAACAATCAAATCAGCCACAATGACCTTGCTTGCTAGCAGAAATGGCGGCCATTGAATTATTTTCAGGGTAGGATCTGATAACGAGTAAGGAACCAGCAGAAGCTCCATCTCCCTGGAGTAATGTAAACCAAAACAAAAAAGTCATATGCAAACCAATCAAAGAGATGGAAGAGAAGCTATGCGCGTGAAGAAAAGCAAGAAATCAACGAGTTTGGCTCTGAGGCCTTTCCTATCACTTAAGAGATCTTCCTCACGAAAACTGCAAATAATTTCATTCCATAATTGAGAAAATTTGGCAGCTTCACTCCGTCGGCTGGCAGTAATCTACACAAGCTCACATAAAAAAACTTAAGATGAATAACTACATTTAGCTTCACTACTTAGCAATGGGGGCAAAAAAACAGCAGCAACCTCGGCAAATTTCTTCGACAGAGTGAATTTCTTCCTTTGTTTCTGATCTGTAGGCACCAAGCATGCGTTGAATGCACCAGGCAATGACTGAAAACGCGATCTTAGCATGCCCAAAGTTCGTATCTATTGTATTTTACGAAAAAAAATGAGCCAATAATATTATCATCCTAAGTTAATTTCTCCAGACTTGACAGGCCAAAAACAAGATAAAGTTGATGATAACCTCTCCTAGACGATCAAAGGCTCCATAAACACCACCGTAAATGGTTGAGAAAACAGAATACCAAATCTGAGTATCCATAAAATAAACCTGCATCGACAATATAAGATGAGATGAAATGATTGATACCCCGACCAAGAAGACTACATATGGAAAACATAACGAAGAAAAGACATCGTACACACCAAAATTACAGGAAGCCAGAGAGCCACAACTGCGCCATAGTTATGTTGAGCTGCGACAACAGAAGAATAGTTTGATCAACTAATACAGCAATAATTGATTACATTAAAGTCATGAAAAAGGGAAAGAAGAGAGCACCATTAGGAAAAAATTCGTGCCAAGTATAGTTGATACGTTTGATCTTCATTATGTCCTTCGTGGGACGAATTAGAGGTTTTATCTGCAGAGGGAAAAGATTTAGGAAGCGAGGCTGGGTATTAGTGTTTGGGCCAAGGAATGTTACACATGCAAAAGTCACCTGGACGAAAAAGCTGAATGCAAACTTGGATGCCAGGAGCAGGAACCAGAAAATAGTGTACCTATAATTCAAAGATGAAATATTGATGATCATGCAAATTTCAAATTTTAGATGAAGAAAAGGACCATAATATAATTTCAGAAACAAAAAACGTCTAGGGGAAACTTACTTTAGGAGAGAATATTGGCTCTCATGCATTCCCCTCCCAATATAGATTCTTGGCTACATCCAAAGGGGGACAAAACCATTCAGAAAATTAATTTTGCTTTAGTTTTTTTAAGATTAATAATTAATCTTAGCAGGCAAAAGCAAATGTTATGTCAATCAACGTTCTCTCAGATAAATACTGCCACAAAATCTTTGCCAAACAAAAATATTGGTACAAAAGAGATAAAAATGTGATTTCAGATAAGTTTGTTGCCCCAGTAAGTTTTCTTGTAGTGGAAGCTAATATAACAAGAAAAATACTTTATCAAAAGATTGGCATTTCATCAATCTCCTAACGCAATTCTTCAAATTTAACGTGTATTGGCTCCTAGGAAATATATCTTGGAGGTTGAACTTTGACTTCTTGTCAAAAAAAAAAAAAAAAAAGAACTTTGACTTAGCAAGTAGTCTAAAAGCAAATTCGCCAATGAGGGACATTATTATATGGGTCCCGCGCTCGTACCTCCGTTAGCTATCTATGTACACAACACAACTGAGAAAGAAATATACTCTTTTTTTTTGTCAGAAGCATGTAATAATAAAAAGTTACGCTTTATATATTACTTTATAATAATTTTTTTTACGTTTTTTTTTTGCCAGTATTTTTTTTTTTTACGTTGTTAAAATCATGTAATCTAATTTTTTTCATCGTCATGCTAGAAGTTAAATTTTGGGGAATCACTGTAATAGGCGGGGCGCGGGCCATGGGTTTTGAACATTTATCAGGGAGGATTTAAATCATTGTTAGGTCACAAGTTAACTATTCAAATTAAATATATACTAACTCATGTTTTTAATATAAGACATTTACCTAATTTAATTATATTAAAGAAGTTAGTCAATATGACATGCAAGTATTTTATAAAACACTCTAGTTATCTTTCTTAATTCCCCCATTCCCCCTCCTCCTGGATTATTGTTAAAGAAGTATCAATAAGAATAAATTAAGAAAAACCTGAAAAATATGAAAACTATATCTTATATTTAGGATTAAGAATAACTTCCCAAATATATCTTGTATTAAGGACGAGAGGAGTACTTAAGATTTTTAATATTATGAACGAATGATAATTAATTATTAATAAGGAAAATAGGAATGGAAGTTATGTGCTTAATTACCACGAAAGTTGGCACTTTGGTACCTCATAAATATCAGCCATATACACTCTTCACACAACAGATCAATTTTTCCAATAGAATAAAATGGACTTAAAAGTTGTCCCTCCTTGTTTCGGTTCTAAGCTAAAGTGCATATTTGCAAACAAGTTTCGAGTGTAGAAGAATTCTAATTGAAGACCATAAAGAGAAAACCAATGGAAGTTGGCGCAGAGGGGTAGGCATCTGCGTCACACCAATCCGTTCCTGGATTCAATCCCAGGAAACGGAAGGTGTAAAGAATTTCCATTGGGAGTTTTCTCCCCTGGGGCGCCTCAAAGAGGTGAATTCCTATCGGGCCTATCAGATTGGGGGCGCCAGGACTAGTCGGTTGTCGGGGGCCCATGTCGGTAAATCCGGCGTTGGCCTTCAGGTTAACGCCGGATACCTGGAAGGTGGGTGTACCGAAGGCCAAAAATGGTCCATTGCATAAACCATAAAAAAAAAAAAAAAAAACCATAAAGAGAAGCTGACTTTGCAGGTGAAGGAGAAAATGAGAAAGGAGAGCAATATAATAATGCGTAAATAAATATACCTGGGACCACCATAAGAGGAATCTAACAATGTGCCAATCCGAGTTTTCAATCCAACGCCGAAGCATTGGGAAAAGAAAGAGAAAAGCTGCTAGTACATTTGGGAGTAGATACAACACTACAGCCACTGCATACAATGCTGGAATGCCCACGTTTTTGGGTGCAAATTTCCCAATGTCGTTTACTCTATGAAGAGAGTTTAACAGCTTCTGCAGACCATAAGGTAAACCCTTGTAGGAATGAACGTAGCAGATTGGAAGAATAAAAGCCCACGCTACACTAACTATAAGCTTCAGAACATTTCTCAGCACAGCACTGAATTTCCATCGATGATAGCCACGACACTGCAAGATAATGTCCAATATGCCTGAATCAAAATAAAAGGCAGGCAACAAAAATATTAAGGGAAAATTGAAGTGTCAAACAATAATTAAACGTAGAGGCAGTAGTTAAGTGAAGGTAATCATTACTTTGAAGTACGCGAAGAAAGGCTGCTGTAATGAATATGCTCAATAGATGATACAAGACGTTCTTCTCAAATACTTTCCCCAGTGCAACATCTTGCCATGCTATAATTAACATCACCTGCCATAGTGTTCAAGCCGTGTCATGACAATTTAAAAGACATACAGATGTTGATATCAGGTACTCTGATATTTAGGACATACAGTTGCAACATTTAGGACCGGAGGTAGTAGTTAGTTTCCTTATCAAATACCTGCAAAGCCAGCAAATAGAAGGTCCAGAGACGATCAAAGCTATGGAAGATGTGCCAAAATGTCCGGGTCTCCACAAAATTAGATTTGTCGGTGCTTGCGGTTGTTTTAGGGGCACCCCTGGTCCCCTTCCTTCCCTGGTACAAAATTTTTCATAAGCTATTTTTTTTTTTATATTATCATCCGGTATCCAGTTCGAGATGTTTGACTTGCCCCTCCCAACATAAGTATCTCCTCTGGAACTCAAACTCGAGATTCAGAGGATATATACTTTTTTACAGTGCGGATAACTAATATACCTGGTCACATGTCGATTTAAAAAAATCACCATCATCATGCATGGGCCATCCAAGAGAAAAGCAATCTGGTGACCTGTAAAAGAATTTGATGATGGACCATTTTATAAATTTAATGAAAATTTAAACAAGACAGCAAAGTCATGTTCAGGATAATCCCAAACCCCAACAGACCAGAAATACTCATTCAGATCATCATAGTTGCCCCAACTTGAATGAGAAGCGGTTCCATTCATGCTCTTCTGTGCTTCCTGAATAATTATGTGTGGGTGTGTAATTCATCAGTCGTCGTAGAGCAGAAGCATCTGAGTAGAACGACAGTGTCCGTGTCAAACGACAACATACCTTTTCAATTACTCGGTACAGGGGAGTTATAACCTTACGAAGGAATGCCTCGTCATCACCACCATATGAAGGCCTGATATTTTCACCAGTAACAATGCTGACATTTCCAGCCAATAAGCCATGGAGCTCATATGCCATCTGAAATTATAATTGGTTTTTTGTTGGCGCGATCAAAACATTGATTGAGTTCTATAATATTTTTTTTACATAAAGGCGTGGTGTAACTGTAACTCATGGAAAATCTGTGCTCACATTGTGAAATATATAGCAAAGACATTCTGGCATGAAGCGAACGTTAGATGCCTCGCCCCAAATGAGAAGATACAAACCCATGTAAAGTAGCTTCCTTTGTTGTATCTCCTGCTGATAACTTTGAGGGAGTCTGAAAAATCAATGTGCATTCTCATCGTTAGAAACTTTGGATTTTTGTTCTTAACAACAAAAGTTAATCAATAAACAAGTTAAAGGTCATTGCTATAAATGTTGGCTATATTGCAGGTACTACTACTACTCCTCCTCACCGTAAACTATGTCTTCGTCCCATAAATTTGCACCACTGTTTGTAATTCTTAAAGAGACTTTTCATAACTGCATCAACAGCACGATCATCAAGCTGCAATAGACCAATACAAGAAAACCAAAAACATGAAGCTGGGACCAGTAAAAATTAGCCCCAAAAAAAGAAAAAAAGGCAGGCTTCTCTGATAACTGAGAGGCCTCTACGTGCCTTATTGAGAGGTTCAGGTTTTGGATGAAGCCGTATATGAGTGTTAGCAAGAAGCAGAATTAAGTGCTCCCTCTGATTCCCGACGTTGTCCCTCTGTGTTCAAATAAACCACAATGCATTAATATGATTTCTTCAAGTTGTACAAAAACATTGAATTGAATTCAAATATACATATAAATCTCCACTACGCGTCCCTCTGTTGGGTCGGGTGCAAAAGACATGCCTGAAACCCAAACATGGCTCTAAGCCAATCAAGAAGATCTAAATCTCCAGCTTTCTGCCTCTTTTGCTCGAACGAAAGTGGCCAGTTCAAGCCACGAGTGTTGCCGAGCGCCCAAACAGAAGCCTTGATCTGTTAAAGAAAGAAAGCCAAAAAAAAAAGTGTAATTCCCAAAAAAAAAAACTCAATGTTCCGCATCAATTAATTGTTGCAGAAGTAATACTTCTTCAAGCTGCATGATAGGCTGAGAAGCCCCGGCAGAATCCAGAGGAAGAATGTTATAAGGCGTATAGATCCCCGTCTTCTCCTGGACATCTCTAGCAGCCTCAATGATCTGCGTACACAAAATTTATAGCTATTACTCCTCAAGTATTTGAATTGAGCTATTGTACGAAAAACAGAAACGAGGAATTGTCATTGCCAACGGGGTTTATGAGAACTAACCTCAGGCGATACTTCTTCGACATGCTCGGTCTTGTTAACAGCACAAAGCACTTCAAAAAGCACCCCAGCAGTTTGGTAAGCTTTACCGAGCTGGGCCCTAGAAATGAATTTCATGGGCAAATGAAGCGTAGGAGTTAGTAAGTATATAACGAAAGCAATAAGTAATTGGGCGAGGGCGAAAATTAATTCATGTATGTAACGTACCTGTCTGCCTGCTCTCCCTGGGCAAGAGCTCTGACATACTGTTCATAGTATTGCTTATAGTAAGCCTGGATTTCCCTTGCATCCGTCTTCTTAACACGAGAGGCCAAACTGGATGCATTGTCCTGCGCTCGAGAAATTATTTAATTTGAAGTAGAATTGAAAAGCCAAGTTTAATACAAATTCCTCAACAAAGTAGCGCAAGTGCAGTGCGCACTGAATATAAAGCTGTAACAGTCCTTTTTTAATATTACGTGTGCTATGGTAATCATAAATTAAATAAAATATTATAGTACATATCTATCTCTGAATCTCCTTTCAATTTACAGAAACATGTATGAGAAAAGGAAATGTTCTTATTTACCCTCTCTAACCGCTGGAGCAATAACGTCTTAAACTGCCTTACACCACGACCACTGGAGCTTTGATCTAACCGATGCGCTTTCTCGAACGCATAGAACCGACCTTACAATAGTACGAAAGCAAAATTAATTAAAATGTATAAAAATTGAGCTCATGGCTGAGGATGAGGAAGAGATTTAAGTTTTGGTACGTACAGAGGTAAGCAACCCGAGGGCGGTCGTGTTCGATCTCATTAGCAACTCGAAGAATGGGAACGATGGAAGCAAGTGAGGAAGGAACAACTTCATTGTCAAAGACTTCGGTGGAAAACGTCGAGGCGGCGCCTCTCGAAGGCCGCCTCGCCAGCTGCTCTGGATTACTCGACATTGTTGCCTAACACCCCCGAGAGGGCGCGATTTAGCCCTCGATCTCTCTCTTCAGTTTAATTTCCAGATGCTCCATGGCTGATCAAAACGACCTCAGTTACGCACGCGTTTCGTCAATGCAGAAAAACCAAATTGAAATTGATGTCTTCGACGGACTCGGTGGCTTAGAATTACACAGGAAAGAACAGAACAGAGACGCGCGATTAAGATTGTTTTCGGGAAACCTAACGGACAGTATGATCAACGTCAAATGGCAATGCGGTTAACTTGAAATTCAAATAAAAACAGAGGAATATGGAAAATGTACCAGAAACGATGTGTTGTGTATGATTGAAGAAGAACCAATGAAGGAGAGGACTTGAGATGCTAGAGTCGCACAATGTGAGTGTTGCAGACGAAGATCAAATGATTGGGAGGAGGGAGAATGAAGGAAGAGAGAAACATACAGTGAATATTGAAGGCGGGAGAGGGATCGTTGAGAGGAACCGAGAGCCGTTGGAAAGGGGCATGACACGTGGCAGGAGGAGAGCTGAGTATAATGGAGGGAATGAGTGAATGACGGGAAGGACGCCACTTTCGGAAGGAGGGTAAATGGTCTTGTTGACGTGGCTTTGACCGCTTCAAGCCTGGCCTTCAACGGAGGTCCGCTTTTCTCTTTTCCTTTCCTCCCTACTCCCTAGTCTTTTTCTCTTGCCTTTCTTCTTCTGATCTGGCTGAAGATAATCAAATAATTAACCAGCCAAAGTCAACTCCACAAGTGAACTTGACTCTGTCTCTGTAATGCCCAACCATGTCCCATGTGCGATATAACATAATGCCCTTTGGTTCTATCAAATTCAATTATTTCGAAATTGACGAGACGCTTGTGAAATTTAAGGGGCGTGTTTTTTTGTAATTTATTATACATGGCTTACATGTATAAGCCATTTCTTGTTGGAGTTTTATGTGGCAATTGATATAAACACCTTCTTTAAAACTTTTTTGATGTACGAGGTTGTGCAGTGAAGCTCATGTTAGAAAGTATTTCTCGGTACTCTGTGTAGCACATATTTAGAGAATTAAATTTGATTTTAAATATAAAATATAGTTCTGATATTTAATAATTTTTTTTAATCTGTCCCTATTAATGTTCTCTCAATCATAATCAAGGAGAAGAAAGAATAGATGAATTAAGAAAGATGATAAAGATGTTTTAAAAAATACTTGTTATGTTAATTAATTTAACCAACTTTTTTAATTTGATCAAATTAGATAAATATGTCTTATATTAAAGACTAAAGAGCATAATAATATTAAGAGCATATTTGTTTTAGTTTTTTAGAAATATTTTTACAATTTATGATATAAATATATGAGAGGAGTTTTACACTGATTCATAGAAAAATGTTTCTAAAATTACGGTTTGGGGGTTTTCCAAATAAGCACTAAGAGTACGTGAGTTCTTTTTCTTTTTTCTTTTTGGGAGAAAATCATGTTTTGCGATTAATTACTCAAGATTTCGTGACTATTTAAGTAAGCGTATTTATTTATAAAAATCGAGATAAATTTTTTTTCATATGTTTATCTCCTAACCCGTAAACCGATTTTTAAAGGAATGGGAAAGCAGACTACCTTGACCACATACGCTTTATATTTCCAACCACGAAGATGTCCATAGTGGCATACAACTCGTATTATTTAATATTTATATGATATAAATGCACATTGATGTGATCGTATACGGTACGGAGTCTTTATTGCTTTCTGTATCAAAAATTTAATATTCCATCCCACCATTTATATAAAATTTATTTATCTCTTTTAATTAAATTAAAAAAAATTAATTAACATGAAATATATTTTTTAAAATATTATAATCATTTTTTCTTTCTTGATTATTGAGAGAATATCAACATAAATATATTTAAAAAATATTTATAAATAAAAAATATATATTTTATATTTAAAATCAATATCAACTTCCTAAATAGGATTATATTAAAGATAATACAGAGTATTATAGTATGGATTGAAAAATAAAAAATCTAGGCCTAACTAACTGCATTTTTCAATTATTAATATTGCCCCGACGATGAATCCAAAATGGATTAGCGTTCCTTTGTCTTTCGACAGAAACAAGTGATTTGATTTTAAGAAATTAGAGGTCGGTTTTATTCCTCCGGTTATAATTATAAAATAGAGTCAGTTTTTTTTAGAGATTAAAGAAGTTAAATGAATTACTTAATCATATTATATATTATGTATGTATATCAGTTTATAAATCGAGAAAAAATTTAAAAAAATACTTTAATTAGTTTTATAGATATCTCTAAAAAAATGTAATTTTATTTTATATTTAGAATAGAATGAAATTTTATTTTTTCATTTTCAGAAGCTCATGTCACTACCATGTCATGTAACGTAATATGTCCAGTTATTAAGAATTTTTTATCACTCAATTATTAAGGACCCATTTATTTCAAACGATCTGCACTCTGCAGACATGCAGGTGAGAGAGGATAGGGTGGGGTGTGAATATAATAATAATAATAATAAAAGGTTAGTATTTTTTATTAGAGTTGACATGGGAAGGCAAAGGAAAGTTGCAGCGTAAAAGAAAGGAGTACCGGCAAAGGACTTGAGGGGACCAATGTGAAGAGGGCGGAGGAAGCCGCCGTACGTAGATCGGCAACAGCTGAAATGCCAACAGTTGACGATTGCGAAAAGTCCAACCAACAAATGTCCCCTGTGCCAACCCCATCATCGCTTCTCTTGATTAATAATGCACCACGATAATTTTTATTTAATTATTAATTATTTATTCTAGAACAACTGCTAATTTCAGTTCGACCTGTCGTTGTTATTTTCATTCACTAATTAATATATGTCTCCATCTGGTGCAGATTAATAAAATGGCATAAGCATAAGGAATCGTGTTGAATTAAATTTATAAGTGATAAAAATGAGAGTTTT
The DNA here is from genome assembly GCA_963210345.1 of Inga oerstediana. Classification (NCBI taxonomy): domain Eukaryota; kingdom Viridiplantae; phylum Streptophyta; class Magnoliopsida; order Fabales; family Fabaceae; genus Inga; species Inga oerstediana. The sequence continues at coordinate 2,647,488 of OY723410.1, forward strand.
TCTCCTTTTTTTCGGTTTGAAAATAAATTGATGGAGACGAGAGGGATATTTTTCATGCCTATTTTGTATGCCATTGCTTAACTGAAAAGGCAGAGAATAATTAAATGGAAAGATGATGTGAGACTTACATAATGTTTACATTGTTATCCAGACAAAACATTAGACGGATGAGAGAATGAACATGAGCAATACGCCACGCAATTAGGGAAAAATTACACAATTATCAGTGACATTAATTAATTTCTTCACAAGGCTTGGAGAATTCATTTTTTTCACATATTTCTTCGTTGCATGCGCATATCGTGGATTATTCCATCTTTTTCTCTCTCTTCTCCTCAGTAGTGTCCAGATAAAGTTATGCGGTTGGACAAAGTCAATTGATGCAGTAACCAATGCAAGGTTATTGTGTGTTTGGAAGAGCTTATTTTTTAGTAATAAGTGTTTATAATTTGTGATTCACGGTATACGAGATAAGTATGTGAGAGGAGTTTTTTCTCGGCTTGCGTAATAAGGGCTTATTTTCCAAATATAGTGTGTGTTTGGAATGGCTTATTTTTGTCCAAAACGTGCTTATAATTCGTGATTCACGGTATACGAAGTAAGTATGTGAGAGGAGTTTTTTCTCGGCTTGCGTAATAAGTGCGTTTTTACTGTGTAAAACGCTCACACAAACACACACATAAGCTCTCCCAAACATGCACTTAATATGGCAGTGTAAAGTCCCAATAATAAGTTACAGTCCAAGATAGTTTATTTTTAAATAATAAGTGTTTATAAATTGTGATTTACGGTATACGAGGTAAGTATGTGAGAGGAGTTTTATCTCGATTTACGTAATAAGTGTTTTGTTGACCCCCATTAAGCAATACCAAACACACACTAAATCACTTTGGATCTCAAATTTAAGTCACATAGGAGATATCTATGTTAGGAGGGGAAGTCATGACCTCAAAACTAGAGCATTCGGTTGCTTGAATACTGGTTGGTTGGATGTTCAATTTACTTAATACATTTATTGGTATGGGATGACAAGTTAATCCTTCCGGTCCAAAATATAACAAGTATTATAGGAGAAAATTTTGACACAAAATATAAGAGATTGATAAGGTAATTAATGATTGTTTTCCATTTTTACCTCTTGTAAAAGCATGGGGTGACATATATGAAATGAATACATGAAAATCACTTCCCTTTATAAGAATAAAATAGGTAGATTTTATAATTTAAGACACATTAAATAAATTAATCAGCATTATTTGATTTGTGTGAATTAACTAACAACATCCTATATTTTAGACGGAAGGACAGGTGATTTATAATAAAGATAAAAGTGGTAACTAGTAGAATCTAGTCACATAGGGCACCCCTTGAACATGCGTAGCAGCTGTTTGGATATGCTACATCAATAGATGCATGTTTGGGGAATAATAAAATTATAGTTTTAGAAGTCATTTTTTCACAAATTAATATACAACTCTTCTTATATACTTAATTACCTTATTAATCGTAAAATCTATTCTATAAAAACTAATCCAAACATATATTTTTAATTAATTCCTCCTCCCCCATTTTTACTATTAGTTCCACTTCGGCTATCCACCTCAGTCCCCCCACAGAATAAACAAGAATTCATTAACTAACTGACTGTTATCTTGATTGCAGTACGCGGAGTTAAAATGGTATTGAGTCTGAGTGCATGTTAATGCATAAAAATATGCTTTAAAGATAACTAATTCTTGTTGGGCCAATCAAAACTTAAAACCAATTTGATAGTACTCCCTAGGATTTTTAATATAAGAAATATTTGGATGGTTAGTCTTGATTATAAATATATAACATAGTTTTCATGTTTATCATTTTTTTTTTCTAATTTACCCCTATCGATACCCTCTTAACAATAAAGGAAGAGAGGGAATAGAAATATTAAGTGTGCGTTTGGAATGGCTTAGGCTGTGTTTGTTTCAGCGTTTTGTACAGGAAAAACGCACTTATTACGCAAGCCGAGAAAAAACTCCTCTCACATACTTACCTCGTATACCGTGAATCACGAATTATAAGCACGTTTTGGACAAAAATAAGCCACTCCAAACACGCACTTATTTTTGTCCAAAACGTGTTTATAATTCGTGATTCAAGGTATACGAGGTAAGTATGTGAGAGGAGTTTTTTCTCGGCTTGCGTAATAAGTGCGTTTTTCCTGTACAAAACGCTTAAACAAACAAGCCCTAAGGAAGCTGGCTATATTATTTTAGAAAATACATACTCGTTCCAGTCTCAAACAAAAGACAAAGTTGACTTTTTTTGAAGAAATTAAGGAAGCTAAATAAATTACTTAATCATATCATATTTTATGTATCTTTAGATTATATACTAATTTATTAATCAAAATAAAAATATAAATACTCTAAAGTAATTTAATTAGCTCATTTAATTTCTCTAAAAAAGTTAATGTTATCTTATAATTAGGACTCAAGGGAGTGTTATATTAACATACTTATTTGATATAATCAAATTAAAAAAATATGTCTTATATTAATGATTAAAGGGAAACACGTTAAACTGTCAAGAAGTTTTATATCATGTATAAATGTAGGGTTTGGTTTGTGAAGCTTTCGACCAAAAAAGTTTGTGATGCTTTGCTAAAATCGTTCATTTTACAAGAGGATGACGATAAAGAGAAAAACTGTATTTTTACAAAAATCTACTATTTCATATAGACATAAAATAAACTATTGGTAAAAGAAAAACTCAATGACCCTTCTTGGAAGTCTGGGACTGAGTTGTTTTGACCTCGTATAGAACTTGAATTATAAAAATCGATTCTTCCAGTTTATCTCAAACCCCAGTCAAAAACATTGACGAGCTCAACTCAACCGAAACCCGATCGGTTGGGAGTCTCAATCGAAAATCTTCTTACATTTTTATCTATTTATTTATTAAACTCTTTCCCCCAAAAAAAGTTGTTAGCTGGCTTATAAAACTTATCGGAGTCTGTGTATTTAAAATTAAAATCCACAATTATTTCCCAACCTTATATTTATAGGAGCCTAAAAGAAATTGTAAATGTTCATAATCTATATATAAACAGTACGGCATTTCGATTTTTAGTATTTTGTATTCAGTGATGGAGTGACAAGGGAAAAGTTGCTTTGGAAAAACAAGCAAGCGTAAGCACTATAATTGTTTGACGCCAAAAACACATTTTAAAAACATTAAAACCTAAAAAAAATAAACCTCAATTTATAAAAATAAAGAAATTACTGGCAAAGCAGCCTTCTCATCTGTTTTATAAATGTCTGGCTAAGTAGAAGGGGTAGTACTTGTTTGGAATTTCGATTGGAGTTTTTAAAAATAATTTTATAATCATAAATTACGATATACAAAATAAATATATAAGAGGAGTGCTATCTTAACTTACGTATATAAACCAAGGAACGAAAAATTGGATGGGGCAATGAACCGGTCACAGCACAGGTTCAAGGGTTAATGGGTCAACTGGGGTCTAACCGGTAACTGAACCGGTAGTTGAATCAGTCATATTAAAATATTATAATTTATTAGTGGCAATATATATTAATATATTTTTAAACTTCTATAGATAAAAATATTTTTAGAAAGAATTACTTAAAATCTTTTAGTATGAGTTATAATGTATATACTTATGCAATGATATCTCTTTTTCTATAATTATTATATTCTTTTAAATAATTTTTTTCATTATCTTTTTTATTTTTTTTAGATTTGTTCTTTCTTTATTTATTTTTCTCTTCATTTTGGTCTTCAACTTCCAATTTTCCTCTAAAAAAAGCAAAAATAAATAAATAAATAAAAAAATGAAACCGGTCCAACCACCAGTTTTAACCGGTTCGACCGATTCTCCGGTTTGACCATCAAACCAAACAGGACCACTGACTGATTCCCGATTAAACCGGTCACACCGATAGATCAGATCCGATTTTTCACATAGTAATATAAACACTTTTAAAATTCCCAATCATAATCTCAAAACATACTTATAATCAATAGTTGGACACGGGCTTGTTTCAATTATCTGCGCACACCCTACACCGACGTGGATATTACTGTCCACCAAACCAATATGCCAAAATTTTTGTGAGTGGGCATCTTTTTGAATTTTTTATGTATAAAGATTATATGGGGTTTAACTAAATATACAACCGGATTGATTTTTTTAAAAAAAATTAAAGAAATTATTTAATTATATTATATATATACCGTATATTATTAAATTATCTATCCGTTTATAAAATAATTAATATAATTTTGAGAAAAAATAATAAATATAAATATTTTAAAATAATTTAATTAATTTTTTTAATATTTTTTAAAAAATAAATTCTATCTTATATGTAAGATGGGAGGAGTAGTAAAAACATCACCTGCAAAATTTTATTAAGATATTTTTAAATTAGTTAACAATTCTTAATGATATTTTTCAGAATTTTTTTTTTAACAGCCGGCAGTGTTACACTTTAGCTGGCATGTGGAGGAGCAGACATGCGCCTCTCTCTCTCTCTCTCTCTCTCCCCAAGAAATTGCCATGTCATTTCCTCGCTTTATCCAACCACCGTCGCCGTCCTTCTCCTACCCTCCCCCTTCTCTCTCTACACTTCTCTCTCAACCTTCTTAGCTGTCCTACACTGTAGCCTTTTTGTTCCCTTCACCCTCTTTCGTCGTTTCTTCCCCCTTACAAAGCACTCCACAAAACTAGCCTCAACTTTTCTTCTTTCTCTCTCTTTTGCTATTTCTTCAACTACTCTTTCTTCCTGAATTCTCCCCCCTCTCTCTATCTTTCTCTCTCTATTTTAGAATGCCCGCTTGGTGGGGAAGAAAGTCCAGCAAGAACAAGGAGGAGCAGCGGAAGGAGCAGCAGTCTCCCCAGCCTGAATCACATGGCGGAATTCAGTTTAATTTCATCAAATCACCGATCAGGAATGGTGCCAAGAAAGGGAGAGATAAACCCCAGAGCTTTGACGAGGTCTCAACAGCGATGATTTCTCGGAGTTCACCCAGAACCAGCAGGGATTTTACTCCTGCCGTTGCTGTTGCTCCCGTTGGTGGATCGTCCTCGGGATTTTCGTGTTTCGAGTTTGATGGCGGCGAGAAGGTAGGCCATCCCTTGCCTCGACCGTCGATTTCGTCCCCGCAGAGCTTTGGGAACGATCAAGGAGATGGAGATGGCATGGGATCGGCGTCGATCTCTGGTTCAAGCGTGAGTTCTTCTGGGTCCTACGATCAGCATCCTATCTCTCAATTTGATGGCATCAGGTTGGGTTTCCGGAAAATTCCATCCCGCTCTTAATTGGATTTCGTATATGATTTCCGCTTTTTGTTTTTCGGGCTCTAGGTTGGCTTTATAGTCATCGTCCCTTTTTAGAAAGAGTATATTTTGCAGAAAGCTGCGCGTAATCATCGATCAATTAAAGTGGCTTTAACTTCGACTTCTGCCTCCTTTTTCTCTCTCCGTTGGTGATTGTGTATGGTTGGACTATAATTGCTTGCTTACTTAGCTAATTTTCTTAGCTTGTGGGATTCCCTTTCAGTGTTCCCCAGTATTACAGCCAATATCCTTAAGAAGGTTAGCTAGCTATTACGTTTCTACACTTTTTGTTCAGGCTCTCATTTGTCCTTCTCCCTTTTCGTCTTGCCGACAGCCTTCTCCTCTTGGTATTTTTAGTCCTGATCAAAACAGCCAACTTCGCAATAAGAGGTCTTTTTATTACGCTTTGTGTAAGTACGCCTATCTCTGGCTGCAAACGTGTTAAAAGGCCTTGATTAGCCGTTCCCAACTACCTTTAAAAAGTAAAAACTTGTAAGTTCATCAGGAACAAATAAGATTTATAATTTGAGGGACGAGTTTCAAGTGCTCAGTAGTCAGTCCTATCCTTTTTCTGTAAGATTTCCTCCGGCTGGTCCTAAACCTCGTTACCTAATTCACAAATTCACAAAGATTAAGAAAATAAGTGAAGTTAGTTTTTCTGAAATAACCCTTTCATTCATTGTATTATTGACTTCCATTAATTAAGATTTGGAAAAATGGTGCATTAATTAGGGATATTTTTAAAAAATAATTAATGAGATAGACAAGGTCTTGTGTTTATGAATTATGACCGAACTAAAGTCTTCAACAAGGTCCTCTATTTAGGACAGGCGAGAGTACTTAGATATCCTCTCCACTATCTTCTTCTTGCTCCGTAGGTAGGATCAATGATCCATCATTTGTGGCTTCCATGAACTCTCGCGTTGTGGTTACATTTTAAAGGAGAGAGGCTGATTGTCTGTATATTCCTTTTAGTTCCATGTAAGCAACAAACAGAAATGAAACGTTAATTTTTGAATTTGCCTGTACAAGATTTTCAACGTCCTCCAATCTACTGCTGAACTAATTCATTTCATATCTTATGCTAGGGGACGAGGTGAAATGAGGATTAACATGAGGTCAAAAAGCCCAGGTCCTGGGTCAAGGGGGCCTACCAGCCCGACTTCACCCCTCCATCCAAAATTGCATGTTTTAAGTCTTGACTCTCCTGCAGGCAAACAAGATGATGGAAGGAGTGAATGTCATCCATTGCCTCTACCACCAGGTTCACCGACTAGCCCTTCTGCTCTCTCCAATGCAAAAGCAAATAATCTTGTAGAAAACACTACCAACAATCTGTCCAAGTGGAAGAAAGGAAAGCTTTTAGGACGAGGGACATTTGGTCATGTTTACCTGGGATTCAACAGGTAATTCTGTTAGTATTGTTGTTCTGTCTTGTCTGATAATCTGCAATAACTTTATATCATGCATCTGTTTTATTGCTTTTGAAATAAGTATTGCAATTCTATTATTTACAATTCCATACACTGGACAAACTGGTGAAACTATTCTGCTTTCTATGTTTGCTCTACCACTCTAATTTCCCCTTTTTTTGGGCAACATTGATAGTGAAAGTGGACAAATGTGTGCAATAAAAGAAGTCAGAGTTTTCTCTGATGATCAAACATCGAAAGAGTGCCTCAAACAACTTAACCAGGTAATTCCATCATGTCCAGAGGATTTATGCCAATGATTCTTTATCACATGCTATGGTAGTTTTGCGGTTCTTTGCATAGTTGGATTGAAGTTTGCTTTAATATGTTGAAGTATCATTCAGCTGTCATAAAAATTTATAATGTTTTGTTCATTTTATCGCAGGAGATACATCTTCTCAGTTCGTTTTCACATCCTAACATTGTTGAATACTATGGGAGTGACCTGGTATGGCTAAATATTCATATTTTTTGATAGTATTATCTGGTATTTGGTTCGGGGTTTGTGGCTGCACCTCCAAACATAAGTATCTCCTCTGGAACTTGAACTCGAGATCCAGAGGGATCTAGCAGGGTGTTACACCACTAGACCAACTCTATGTTGGTCTAAATAATCATATTTTAAAGTTACGTGTGACATGTACATGAGCTGTGTGCATGATACATGCCCAAGAGAAATGACATAAGATAGGAATAGGATCCACTTATTAGTGTATGACCATATATCCCAATTTTGCAGGGAGAAGACACACTTTCTGTTTATTTAGAATATGTCTCTGGCGGTTCCATCCATAAACTACTTCAGGAATATGGTCCATTTGAGGAACCTGTTATTCAGAATTATGTTAGGCAGATTGTCTCTGGACTTGCATATCTGCATGGAAGAAACACAGTGCACCGGTAAATTCAATTTGGATTTATTTTATATCATCCGTCATTGCAAAAACTTTCAGCCTATCAGTGAACTTTTTGACCCCATGTATTAAAATTAATTCAGAACTTGTAGAAAGTAAAATAACTTAGTTACTCCAATTAAGGGGAACCCCTTGTTTATTAGATGCTGTGTGGAGTTTTGCACCGATAGGGGATCAGATTAACACCATTCTTTACTCTTAGTATGTAGAACTTAAAGAAAGTTCCTTCACCCTTGCTCAACTTACTTACCTGTTTTCCTTTTGCAGGGATATCAAAGGGGCAAACATACTAGTTGACCCTAACGGCGAAATTAAGTTGGCGGACTTTGGAATGGCTAAACATGTGAGTTCATATTAAGCTGTAAATAATGAAATGCTTCTTGCCTTCATCAGAAGTATATATGTATTGCTTCTGGTGTGGCAAAATAACCAAAGAATGCACATGCTGCAAAAGCTATATGTGAGTGACTGCTTAAATATGCTTCTTTTGATAAAGGTTCAAGTTTTCAGTTTTACTCCGTTATCTAGATGTATTCAAACAACGGCCCCCCCCCCCCCCCCCCCCCCCAAACTTCAAGCAGTCAAATGATCTTGTTGGTACCGAGGAAAACTTAAACACATTTGTACTCAATTCATGCACACTAGTTTCATCTATATATGCCCAATTTATACTAATAGAGATGCATCTCGGACTTCTTGACTTCCCAACAGTACTAACAAATTATTCTAACTAGTTATTAACTTCACTTATCTCACGTAACACCTTGCACTTAATTTGTGTAGCTTTATATAGCTAGCTCATGCATGACTCACATGAGTTCTTCTTCATGTCTCTCTTTCACTTATCTCTTCTAGTCTTTAGAACAATAGGGCATAATGTTTGCTGTTAAGAAGCGAATCTAGTTTGGGGAGCCTAAAATGAAATTAGTTTCAATTTTCTGGCTTCTGATTTATGATGAGTTGATGACAATCATTTACGAGTTTCAAATGTTTTTGACAGATAAATTCTTCTACCTCCATGCTTTCTTTCAAGGGAAGTCCATATTGGATGGCACCTGAGGTAAAATTTCCCCGAGATTGCATGATTCTTTTAGAAACAAGCATATCCTTCTCTCATCCGCTGTAAGTGGTGGTGATTCCTTATAATTTCATTTTTAGGTTGTTATGAATACAAATGGCTACAATCTTGCTGTGGATATATGGAGCTTGGGATGCACAATTCTGGAAATGGCGACATCAAAACCTCCATGGAGTCAGTATGAAGGGGTGCGATTTTGGATATTTTAGGAATTAGCCTATATTGGCAATTTTTTATGACCCTATGACATCGTAGGAGGGACCAACATGATTTCTTATGATGGATTCAACAGGTAGCTGCTATATTTAAAATTGGGAACAGCAAGGATATGCCTGAAATCCCCGAGCATCTTTCAAATGATGCCAAGTCTTTCATACAGCTATGCTTGCAAAGAGATCCCTCAGCTCGCCCATTTGCTCAAAGGCTGCTAGAGCATCCCTTTATTCGTGATCAATCTGCGACAAGAGCTGCCAATGTCAGCTTAACCAGAGATGCTTTCCCATACATGTTTGATGGAAGCCGTACGCCGGTATTGAATTTTATGTTTGTTTATTTTCTTTGAAAGAATAGTTTGCCATGATTTTTAATAAATGCTAATCTCAACTCATGGGAACTTAAATTCTCATAATGTTACCAGATAATGTGAAATAATCATACGGAAATTACACACAGGCGCTTAGTTCTTGTGAAGTCACAAGAAGAGATTTATAGTTGCTTAGTTGTGAGGGAACGTGAGCTGGAACTAACCCTTTTTGTTTGGATTGGATTGCAGCCACATGTAGAGCCTCATTCCAGTAGAACAAATATGACGTCAGTGGATGGAGATTATGCAACAAAGCCAACTTTTTCAACTTCACGAGCATTAAGGAGTCCGAGGTAAAACATTGCATCTGTCTTTATTTATTATCATGACCTGGTTCATCTACCATAGCCAGTTTTATGTTCCATGTTTTTGATGTTATGTAGAGACTGACCCGATAATTGCATTTCCCTTGTTCAGAGATAACACAAGAATGATTACATCTTTACCGGTGTCACCCTGCTCAAGTCCATTGCGGCAACATGGATCATCGGCATACAGGAGCTGTATGCTTTCTCCTCCACATCCAACTTTCACCTCGGTGGGACAAAATGCCTACAATTTTAGCGATCTCTCATCATATCCTGTGAGATCAAACGCCACCTTCACATTAGATCCTTTGAACGAGAGATCTCTATATAGCGCCCATACGCCTGGCGGGTCCCCAAGGAGGAGACTCATTTGAACCGAGTGTAAATACCTTTAGAACTAAAAATCTTTCTTGGTCTCCCTCCCTTGCATGCGTGGTTATCCTCAATCTGAAGCACAAACTCTTTATTAAAGATTATAATTGATGATTCTTTAAACATGAGAAGCGAACAAAGGGAAGGAGGCAATGACCTTGAGCGTTCCATGCATGGGACTGGGGAGACCGTGGCTGCCTGTAGCAAATATTTGAGTATTGTAAATGCAAGGTTCCAAGTCCTAACTGCCCATACAGTAACACTTCTATGTTGTATATTAGTTCATGGCAGAAGCGGAAAGGAAAAGAAAATGCAATTTTTCCATAACTATCCTTTTCTTTCATTCATGGTTTTCTGGTTGGCAATGTTTAGCTGAGCCAGGAGCCCTGGACTAAGGTTCTAATTTAATTGGAGCGAAGAGGGCAGAAATGTTAATGTTGGTTGGGGAAATAATAATAAATTAATTATTATGCTTTTATCAAATTTACTTTTTTTTTTAATTGAAGTAATTATATTACAGTTCATTTCTCTCTTGTTTAAGGAATATTAACAGTTATAACCTTATTAATTAATATATCTAATATTTTATTTGTTATTTTTTCAAAAGATTCTTTGATTAATTTTAATGTATTATATCAATCTAATACAACTTACCATGAATTTTTCTATTTCAATATATTGGAATTAAAACAATCTATTTTTATAAATAAGCTAGTGCCGTAGCCAAAATTTACACACACTCAAAGGCAATATTGAAATTAAGAAAACAAGAGGGGTTAATTTAATTATTATCATGCGGCCATGTGTGAGAACATCTGATTTTCAGACATCATACCAGTAATTATAAACTTAGAGAAATAATTGATGACCAACAAGAGGTTGAGGTGGTAAGTGACCTAACCCTATAAGAAGAAAAATATAAGTTTAAATTTAGATAAGCGTATTTGTTGAGAGAAATGAAAATCATTTGAACTTTAAATCTCAAAAGGAAACCCTTCATATTATAAAATAAAAAGAAATAATTGATGATTTTAAGATTAATACAAAAATCTTTTTTTTCGCCGTAAGGAATCAAGGGGAATATCTTCGCTACCGTTACCCCTACTTCTTACATGTACAATATTGGATCAATTTTCAACCGTATAAGGTTTAAAATTTTCTAACAATATTAATATAATAGTAGATCATAAAAAACATATAAATAAATTTAAACGGTTAAATTCTACTTTAGTAGTCTAGACTTGCAGAGAATAAAAAGTAAAAAAATTACAAGATTCAGTTTATATTGTTATGAATATTAAATATGTGGATGTCCATTGACTCATATTAATCTTCCAGTCAACTTGACATAAAGAAGAAAAGAAGACATGACACAAAGCAAAAGCAAAAGAAGACAAGGACGTAAAGAAAAGAAGACAAGGACATAAAGACGATATAAAGTAACCATGGTCATTTAAATATAACCATGGTAATACAACCAGGGTTAGATTTCTGCCTCTATATAAAGGGCTGTAATCGATTGTTTCAATTGAACTGAATGAGAACATCTCTCTAACTTCTCTCTAGAAATTCTATCGATTCTCTTTGAATCCTATCAATCTTCTTTCTAAGAACATATACTTTTATAACACGTTATCAGCACGAAGCTCTAATAGAAGGTATGATCTTCTTATGGTTTCTTTAATGATTATATATATCCTGTTTTATTTATAGATCTGGGATAATCTGAGCCACTATATGGAATTAGAGAGATATTTTTACCGATTGTTATATAACATCGGGTTCCATGGTTAAGATTGGAGATCGTTATTGTTTTATATACAAGTTCTTTTATATTATTATTATTATTATTATTATTATTATTATTGTTATTATGGCCAGAAGCCATATACACATATGATTCTTGAAATTATGACCAGAAGTCATAATGTTTTAATTTCTTATAATATGGCCAGAAGCCATATCCATTCTTATTATATAGCCAGAAGCTATATACATTTTTCATCTTATTATATAGCCAGAAGCTATATATATTTTATCTTATTGTATGACCAGAAGTCATGTACAACTTTTATCCTGAAGATAATAGTTAATTCCTCATCTTGAGATTAAATGGCCCGAAGCCATACATGGCCTGAAGTCATGAAATTAAATGGCCCGAAGCCATACATGTTTTAATTTTATTATCTTGCCTTATGAATAATTATCTTTATGAATTTATAGTTATTCTATTTACAGTTATTATATTGCATATTTACATTTCATATTTTAATTATTTTCATTTATTTCTTTAATTAGTTTGAACAATGGCAAACCTGGCAAAACTTGAAATTGTGGCTCTTGATATTACCGGAAAGAATTATTTATCTTGGAAATTGGATGCGGAAATTCACCTAAATGCCAAAAGTCTGGAAGATACGATTAAAGAAGGGAATGAGGCATCCAATAAAGATAAAGCCAGATCCATGATTTTTCTTCGCCACCACTTACATGAAGATTTAAAAACTGAATATTTGACAGTGATGGACCCACTAGTCCTTTGGAACAATTTGAAAGAAAGATATGATCACCAGAAGATGGTCATTCTTCCCAAAGCTCATTTTGATTGGATGCATTTACGCTTGCAAGATTTTAAATCTATAAGTGAATATAACTCAGCTATGTTCAGAATTACTTCAAAATTGAAATTATGTGGAGAAAATGTTACTGATGATGATATGTTAGAAAAGACATTCTCCACATTTCATGCATCCAATTTGCTCCTGCAGCAGCAATATCGTGAAAAAGGTTTCAAGAAATATTCTGAGTTAATTTCTTGTCTCCTTGTGGCTGAACAAAATAATGAGCTTTTATTGAAAAATCATGAATCCCGTCCAACAGGCTCAACTCCATTCCCTGAAGTGAATGTAGTATCTAATGAATCTTATTGTGGCCGTGGCCGTGGCCGTGGACGTGGACATGGACGTGGACGTGGGCGTGGCTACAGCCGTGGGCGTGGTCGTGGTCGATATCATGGAGGTTCAAATTCCTACCAGAAGTGGGAAAAGAATGATAAGAACCAAAAAGGAGAAAGCAGTAGGCAAAACAAATATGCTGATAATCCATGCTATCGATGTGGTGGAAAGGGCCATTGGTCTCGTACCTGTCGTACACCAAGGCACCTAGTTGATCTTTACCAAGAATCAATAAAAAATACTGGTAAAAGATCAAATGTTGAAGTTAATCATGTTGATCAAGGCGAGAATTCTGAGTATGCTGATATAGATAATAACTATCTGGATGTTGCAGATTTCTTAATATAATTTAAACTGTTATATTTTATTTACAGTTGTTTCTATCATATGTATTAATTTTATTTATGTTTTTATGAAGAATGAATTCTATTGGCATCAATCCTGAAGATTTATGTCTCGTTGATAGTGCAACAACCCACACCATACTCAGACATGATAAATATTTTTCTTCCCTGGTAATACGAGAAGCCAATGTTCAGACTATATCTGGTAGTATAAATTTAATTGAAGGCTCCGGAAGAGCTAATATTTTGTTACCTGAAGGAACAAAATTATGCATTGATAATGCATTTTATTCTACCAAATCTAAAAGAAACTTACTGAGTTTCAAAGATATCCGCAGAAATGGATATCATTTAGAAACAACAACCAAAGATAATAAGGAATATCTTGTCATTACAAATATAATTGCTGGTAGAAAATGCATATTAGAAAGTTTTCCTATTTTTTCTTCTGGTTTGTATTACACATGTATAAACACAATTGAAACACATACTATTGTGAACCAGAAGTTCAATAATGCAGACTAGAAGTTTGCCAATACAAACCAGCAGTTTGATAATGTAAACCAGAAGTTTACTAATGAATTTAATGTTTGGCATGACCGGTTAGGCCATCCCGGTTCAATAATGATGCGACAAATAATTGGGAATTCATGTGGACATACCCTGAAGTGTAAACAAATACCACAATCCCATGATTTTTCATGTGTTGCATGTTCCAAGGGAAAGTTAATTATTCGCCCCTCACCAAGCAAAGTAGAAAGTGAGTCTCTCACATTTCTAGAACGGATACAGGGAGATATTTGTGGGCCAATACACCCACCATGCGGACCATTTAGGTACTATATGGTTTTAATTGATGCATCAACTAAATGGTCGCATGTTTGCTTATTATCTTCTCGCAACCTGGCGTTTGCGAGATTACTTGCTCAATTGATTAGATTAAGAGCACATTACCCTGATTATCCTATCAAGAAAATACGTCTTGATAATGCTGGTGAATTTACATCACAAGCTTTTAATGAATATTGTATGTCCCTTGGAATTGATGTTGAACATCCTGTAGCTTATGTTCACACGCAAAATGGACTTGCAGAATCATTGGTTAAAAGGTTGCAACTTATTGCAAGACCTTTACTTATGAAATCTAATCTACCAATTTCTGCTTGGGGCCATGCCATTTTGCATGCAGCAATGTTAATTCGCATCAGGCCAACAAGTTATTTAAAGGTTTCCCCCTTACAAATGGTTTTTGGTCAGGAACCTAATATTTCCCATATAAGAACTTTTGGGTGTGCGGTATATGTGCCTGTAGCACTGCCACAACGCACCAAGATGGGCCCACAAAGAAAGATGGGAATATATGTTGGGTATGAATCTCCATCAATTATAAAATGTTTGGAACCATCCACAGGAGATTTATATACGGCACGATTTGCCGATTGTCATTTTGATGAATCATTTTTCCCAACATTAGGGGGAGAAAACAAACAGCTGGGTAAAGAAATTAGTTGGAATGAATTATCATTGGCTCATTTTGATCCTCGTACAAAACAATGTGAACTTGAAGTTCAAAAGATAATTCATTTACAGAATTTAGCTAATCAAATGCCAGAAGCATTTACTGACCTAAAGAAAGTGACAAAGTCACATATCCCAGCTGCTAATGCTACTATTAAAATTGATGTCCCTGAAAGACAACCTGCTATGAATGAATCTAAAACACGCCTGAAGCGTGGCAGGCCTATCGGTTCCAAAGATAAAAATCCTCGAAAAAGAAAAGGAGCAAAGAATATAGATGGTCAAGTCGAGGATAATGAAGAAAAATTAGTAGCTCCAGAAGAGCCATCTCCTGAAGAGATATTATCTCCAGAAGAGAACATTGTAGTCCCAGAAGAGACCCAGGTACCTGATATATGTGAAAATAATGAGATCTCAATAAATTATGTTATGAATGGAATCCGATGGGATAGAAATGAAGTCAACGTTGATGACATCTTTGCTTATCATATAGCATATGATGTAATGAATGATAATGAGGATCATGAGCCAAAATCCATTAATGAGAGCCAACAAAGAAAAGACTGGCCCCTATGGAAAGATGCCATTAATGCAGAATTAAAATCATTGGCAAAACGAAAAGTATTTGGACCTGTAGTCCTTACACCTGAAGATGTAAAACCAGTTGGATGCAAATGGGTCTTTGTACGAAAAAGAAATGAAAAGGGCAAAATAACTAGATATAAGGCACGTCTAGTAGCCCAAGGTTTTACACAAAGACCTGGCATTGATTTTGAAGAAACGTATTCACCAGTAGTGGATGCGACTACTTTTCGTTATTTAATCAGTCTAGTAGTTGATGCAGGACTTGATTTACATCTAATGGATGTTGTGACTGCCTATTTATATGGATCACTTGATAGTGATATTTATATGAAAGTCCCTGAAGGACTTAAGATGCCAGAAGCATCTAATTCAAGTTCTCAAGAACAATACTCAGTTAAGTTAAATAAGTCCCTGTATGGCCTGAAGCAATCAGGGCGCATGTGGTATAATCGCCTTAATGAATATTTGTTGAAAGAAGGATACAAAAATGATCCGATATGCCCATGCATCTTTATGAAAAGATCTAATAGTGAGTTTGCTATAATTGCTGTTTATGTTGATGATATCAACATCATTGGAACTCCTGAAGAGCTCCAAAAGGCAATTAATTGTTTGAAGAAAGAATTTGAGATGAAGGACTTGGGAAGAACAAAATTCTGTCTTGGATTACAGATCGAGTACTTCAAGAAAGGGATATTTGTATATCAAGAAACTTATACAAAGAAGATCCTAGAGCGATTTTACATGGATAAATCTCATCCATTATGTACCCCAATGATTGTAAGATCTTTGATGGTGGATAAAGATCCATTCAGACCTCGAGAAATTAGAGAAGAAGGTGATGAAGAACTACTTGGTCCAGAAGTACCATATCTTAGTGCTATTGGAGCACTAATGTATCTTGCTAATCATACACGTCCTGATATATCATTTGCTGTTAATTTACTAGCAAGATATAGTTCTTCACCAACACGAAGGCATTGGAATGGAATAAAGCGTATTTTTCGTTATCTCAGAGGTACAACAGACATGGGGTTATACTACTCAAATGTATCCAAGCATGAACTGGTTGGTTATGCAGATGCTGGATTTTTATCTGATCCACATAATGGTAAATCACAAACGGGCTATCTATTTACATGTGGAGGTGCAGCTATTTCATGGCGATCTATGAAACAGACTATATCAGCCACATCATCTAATCATGCAGAAATTCTAGCAATACATGAAGCAAGTCGAGAATGTATGTGGTTGAGGTCAGTAATACATCATATACGTACAACTTGTCATTTATCTTCCGGCAAAATGATCCCAACAATCCTCTATGAGGATAATGCTGCATGTATCGCTCAACTTAAAGAAGGCTATATCAAGGGCGATAGAACAAAGCATATTTCACCAAAATTCTTCTTTACTCGCGATCTTCAAAAGGATGGTGAAATAGATATCCAGCAAATCAGGTCAAGTGAAAATCTAGCAGATTTATTCACCAAGTCACTTCCAGGTACAATCTTTGAAAAACTTGTTCATGACATTGGTCTTCGGAGATTCAAAGATTTCAACTGATATTATCAAGAGGGGGAGTCGATACACGCTGTACTCTTTTTCCCTTATCTAGGTTTTGTCCCACTGGGTTTTCCTAGAAAGGTTTTTAATGAGGCAGCACTCGACGGTGTATCAATGAATGATGTACTCTTTTCTTTAGCTAGGTTTTTATCCCACTGGGTTTTTCCTAGTTAAAGTTTTTAATGAGGCACATTCATAATGGACATCCAAGGGGGAGTGTTATGAATATTAAATATGTGGATGTCCATTGACTCATATTAATCTTCCAGTCAACTTGACATAAAGAAGAAAAGAAGACATGACACAAAGCAAAAGCAAAAGAAGACAAGGACGTAAAGAAAAGAAGACAAGGACATAAAGACGATATAAAGTAACCATGGTCATTTAAATATAACCATGGTAATACAACCAGGGTTAGATTTCTGCCTCTATATAAAGGGCTGTAATCGATTGTTTCAATTGAACTGAATGAGAACATCTCTCTAACTTCTCTCTAGAAATTCTATCGATTCTCTTTGAATCCTATCAATCTTCTTTCTAAGAACATATACTTTTATAACATATATATGGATTTGGTTTTTTTGTCATTTTCAACTCTTTACCGTCTTTATTTGTTTTTTTGTCATTTGAAAATTTAAGATCCGCTAAAATGATTAACTTTCTTTTATGGTGCTCTTGTGTCATTTTCCCAATTAAAAAGGGAAGAAAAAAAAAGAGTGAGTGATGCTTTCAGGGGTATTTGAGTAATTTGAGTTGTTTCATTATTCTCCTCTGTCGCGATTTACGAGTTCCACACTTCCACCGCCCGCCCCCTTTTCAATTACAAATTTCGTTGTTTCGCGCTTTGGCTTCAAAATTGTGCCTCAGTTCCGTCGTCGTCCATGGTCGGTTTGAAAGAGCCTGGGACGAAGATGAGATTTCTTGAATAGAAGATTGTCTCGTTCGGTGTTTCTTCTGTTCGTTCATCTTTCTCTTGTCCATAAAGTGAATCAAGAGAACGAGGGAAAAATGCCGATAGAAATGCCCAAAGGATTGCCTTTCTCAGTGGACACATGGACTCCATCGTCCATGAGAAAGAGGTACCATTTCCTCACGCACGCCCACAAAGACCACTCTTCTGGCATTTCTTCCTACTCCTCATTCCCAATTTATTGCACTAATTTTACCAAAACCCTCGTTCTTCAACATTACCCCCAGGTTATTTTTAGTTCTATTTTTTCACCTATCCGTATGTTTACTGGTTTCTCGCGATGTCTATGTTTGAATTTAATTTTCCGCTGTTTTCGCAGCTTGAAGGCTCGTTGTTTGTTGGTATTGAGGTGGGCCAATCCATTATTATTGATGATCCTGACGGGGCCTTCACTGTTACAGCTTTTGATGCGAATCACTGCCCAGGTATTTCTACTATTATCGGGTCATATTTTAGTGAATGCTGTTGTTTCCAGTAATCAATTGAGTTATTTCTTCGTCTTCTTTGTTTGATAAAAATTGATTTACTTTTATGTCTTCAAATTAGATAATTTAACCCGTGCGAGTTGCACGGAATCATTAAGATTTAATAGTACTGTTCGTTTATATTCCAGCTACATAGGTGATTCGTGATTTTATTTTGTATGAAAGGAGTTTGATTTGAGTAGAAAGTTACTGGTTGAATAAGAATATAGAAATATTTGGACGGGAATTAATTATGTTATTCTCCTTTATTTGGTGTCAATTTCATCAATATTCAGGAGCCGTAATGTTCTTATTCGAAGGCAAATTTGGAAATATTTTACACACCGGAGATTGCAGACTTAGCCCTGAGTGCCTGCAGAATTTACCTGAAAAGTATATTGGGAAGAAGGGAAAAGAACCACGGTGTCGACTTGATTGTGTTTTTTTAGACTGTACTTTTGGAAGTTTCTCTCCGGGGATGCCTAGTAAGCATTCTGCAGTCCAAGAGGTACATTTTGATGCAATAGCAAATAGTTTATTTCTGCCTTCAGAATGAAATAGTTGTGTGTTAAGTATCTTTGGGAGTCCCAACTTTGCACATTCTAAGTTGAGCTCAAAAAAGCATTTTAATGACATCATTTTTAAAAATAATAATTGAATGACTTAATTCAAAAGGTGGAATAACTCAGGTGTTCTTCGTACATGCATGCAAAAATTTTTGCATGGAAGTAAAGCGAGCAGATTAATTGACTGATTTTCCCCAGATTCCATTAAATCTCTGCTTGGTGTTAATGGCTTCAGTCTACAGTCTTCCCTTGCCCCCACACACGATTTGCATGTGCTGAAATTTAGAAATGTCATAATAGATGGGTTTCTAAATTCCTTTGTTCCATGTTTATTTTCTTTTTACATGCAGTAAACAGGCAATTCCAATTTTTATGTGGGTGCATATTCAGTGATGATTTCATCCCATAGTTTAACTTATGGCATTGTGAAGCAGGTTATTAACTGTATATGGAAGCATCACAATGCATTGACTGTCTATCTAGGCTGTGACCTCCTTGGTCAGGAAGAAATCCTCGTTAATGTGTCTAAAACATTTGGAGCCAAGATATATGTTGATAAATCCAAAAACCCAGAATGTTTCCAGAATCTGACTCTTGCAGCACCTGAAATCCTTTCTGAAGATCCATCTTCTCGGTTCCATATATTTGATGGATCTCCAGGACTATATGAAAGAGCATGTGTAAAGCTTGTGGAGGCCAGGCGTAATCACCAGCCGGAGCCTCTCATAGTACGCCCTTCTGCACAGTGGTATGCTTGTGAAGACAAGTTCTCTGAACTTGAGAACGCCAGGAAAAAGAGAACGCATGAAGCCGTTAAGGATCAGTTTGGCGTTTGGCATGTCTGTTACTCAATGCACTCATCTAAAGAAGAATTAGAATGGGCGCTTCAACTTCTTTCACCTAGGTGGGTTGTTTCAACAACCCCCAGCTGCAGGGCCATGGAGCTGGCTTATGTTGAGCGGCATTGTTTCAACTCAAACATAGCTCTGAATAAATCTCTCTGTAAGCTTCTGGATATGACTTTGGAAACAAGTTCAGATGCTGATACTTCGATTAAATCTTTAAACAGCAAACATGTGCTTGAAAAGACCCCTCAGCCTTGTACTCAAAGTCAATCACGTGCTGAACAGAGTACTGAGACTAAGGCACTAGTAGAGGTGTCTCTTCCAGGAAAGTTGCCTGTTACATTGTTTGGCAGAGCGAGACTTGGTTTTCAAGATGTTAATTTTTCACATGGAGGGTGTAATATTGTACCCACAACTGGCCTTGCACAAACTGTTTCAAGCAATGCAAGACAAGAATCCTTGTACCAAGAGGAGGGTGCTCAAGTAGAATTGGACAAGTCACTAGAAAGCAAAAATGATATTCATGAAGTAAAGTATCCGCAATCGCAGGATCAGGAGACAAGAGTTCGTAAGAGTACCACTTATTTAAACATTGGATCTTCAGGCTTTAGTGAAGGTCTTAGAAAGATGTATAGGTTAATGAACGTTCCTGTGCCTGAACCTCTTCCCTCGTTAGCGGGTCTTCTGAATCCTAATAAACGTCCCAGGAGAGGCTAAATCATTTGTGTTGCTTGTTCAGAGGCATATTCTTTATAGATTGCGAGAAAGTTCACCTTGTTCTTTGTCAAACTAGCGCCTCCATTGCTGGAATACTTTACTAGAATAAGCAGAAGATGGAGGGAATCGTATGCAGAAGCATTATACGGAGAGTTTCTTCTGTCATTTATACTACTTGCAAATGCTTTTTTGTTTCCTTCAATTTTTTGGCTTGTTTTACCATACTTGTAAATGCTAATGAAGATGAATATTATTTGCATGTTATTGATTCATTCATTCTACATAATGTGAAGTCTTCGCTTTTTAACATATCTCTTCATTGAAGATGTTGTATGAAGTAGCAATGGTGTCCCAAACCAAGCATTTATGGTCCTTCTACCTTGCAGCATCATAAGAAGACAATGTGAAGTCTTCGCTTTTTAGCATAACTCTGTTCCCCAAGCAGAGGTCATAGTCTGTCATAGTTGAGCTTCTCTGACTGCAAGGAAAACAGAGAATCAGGTCACCTCAGTTAATAATGCATTCGTGCCAAAGTTTAGCCAATTCGCTGAAAACTTTCAATACTAATTAGAATTGAGGTAGGGAGGTGAATCAATCTGCAGTTGAGCATGTGATTTTAAGAATCACGTCTAGCTACAGAACAAGCCGAACAAAAATCTCGACTTCAACTGTTGTTGACCTTGGGAAGGAAAATGTGAAAACGTACCTTGATAAGCATGTCTGTGGGAAGCCAGGCTGGAGCAGTGGGGATTCCTACCCATGCGATCTATCAATGATGCAAGAGTTTTATCAGAAGAAATCTCTGCACCTCACAATTATGTTATAACTGGAAAAGAGTACTTAATTTGGCATGCCATTGATTTCTCAAGCTAAGCCTGACTTTGCTTAAGCTACAGAGAAATATTGTTCATTGGTACCATAAAGAAGCTGCAAATTCAACTACCGTAGCCTCTTTGGTTACATTTTAAGCCCAAAAAATAAAGGGAATTGTGGACGCTATGTAACATCTGAAGTCAGATTCAAGTCACTTACAAGTGCATATTCTCCGGTTTCAAATATACGAAGGTCCAACACCTACATGACACAAAAGAGAATTGTATTGTGTTTGAAACGATTTGTGTCTATACTTCTCAGTTTTCAACACAGTTTGCTATTTACCTCGCCACGGTCTTCATAAATGTAGTCTAATCCCTTGTAGTAAGGTGGGTGCCCAACAGATAGGTACTGAAACACTCAAACTCATCCATGTTAATGGACAAACTACAAGAGTTTAGTCTAATATAAGAGGGGGAAAATGGGTTCTCCTTCTTACATTGATGCTATTGAGATACTTCTCCTTGTCCACCCTCACAATCTGACCTTTCTTCACTGTCCAAAAACACAGAACAGTTAAGTGGATCCTCTTGGACGCTTTAATGCTTAAAATTAAATGGAAAGAAGAAAGAAACTTGAATAAATGTTGGGTTCTCACTGGAATAGACAGGCTTTTTGAGAGTTTTGGGAGCAGAGGTAGAAGGTTGAGCATTGGAGGATCCTTCAGGGTTGGTCTGAGAAGTATTTGGTTTGTCTGCTGCAGAATCTTGTTGTGCTCGAATGATCGATGGGAATGGGAAATGAAGAGGTTTACTTCTGAAAGTGTGTGGGAAATGAAGGCAAGATGAGAAGGACTTGTGACACAGAGCAGTTCCTGTGAAAGCCATGAGATAGACACAATTCTTTGTCTCACAATTCAGAGATAAGAGATTGAGAAATAGATGAGGATAATACTTAAGACCAACGGCCAGATTTGCAAGACAAAAATTTGTTGAGACGGAAGTTTCGGTAATCAATTATTGTCTCTTATAAACATTCTTACTTCACTCCCCCCCCCCCCCTAATTTTTAGTATAAATATATTTACGAAAATGACAAATCTCCCCCGCTAACTAATTAATATAACAAATGGAGAAAAAAAACATGAATAACATATAATAAGTAGGAAAACTTAAATACGTAAATAAAAAGGAAAATATGGATGAACTTGTCTTATGTTAATAGATATGACGCAGATATTTTTTAGATAAAAAACATGCATTAAATAAAATATCCACGGAATTAAATTGCAGGGGCGTTTCGGGAAATTAATTGAATGGCGTGATCATGGTCGGAACTCGGAACAAGTGAGATAAGCATTATTCAACGCTCCATTTTCGAACGCAAGCCAAAGCGAGAGCGGATCTTCTCGTCATCGAGGAGGTGAGAACCTGAGAACCAAAAAGAGACAACAAAAGCTGGTGGCACCAAGTTCAACGACCAGAGGAGTTGGATTCTCAAACTGTAACGAAATTTCCTTTCGAATCCATAAGTCCTTTCACTGAACTTCGTTCTGTGCATCCACTCTTGTTTATGTGCTCTATTTCATTCTACGAGCTCCTACTTTTGTGGCTTCATCCGCCGAGTTTTATTGTTGCCTCTTCGTTTCCTTGATTTTCTGATTTTCGCTATTTCTTCTGGCGATTACTGCTGGGAGCCTTCCTGATCAAAAATACATTGAGTTAGTGAAGATGCGCGATGCTCTCAAGTCTTCATTTCGTATTTCTCAGGTTATATCGAGCCTGAAATCCTTAGCTTGAACTCTGTAGAACTCTGCAGTGTGTTGCCCCTGACAATCCATTAGATTGCTTCCGAAGCCAGGCCAGAACCTATTCTTCATAACTTTCCTTTCTTTGCCATACTTCTCACGTGAAATGAAGCATATTTCCAGTAATGAACTTGACTTGGAAAGTGGTAAGTTGGACAAGAACCGAGAGAGAACTCTACCAAGTGGTAGGGTAGTTAAAGTTCACAATCAAGCCTTACTGTCTGGGCTTGCATATTGCTTATCCTCGTGCAGCATGATATTGATTAACAAGTTTGTGCTTTCTAGTTATGATTTCAGTGCTGGGATATCGTTGATGTGTTACCAGGTAATTAGCTTTAATACTTATCGTACCGTGATTAATGATGTAGATGTTGATGATGCTAGCTTTGACAATTTTTGTAAATGCAGAATTTCATTTCTGTGACTATTGTTTCTGTGCTGAGTCTTCTGGGCCTAATATCAACAGAACCCCTAACATGGAGATTGGTGAGGGTCTGGTTGCCAGTAAATGTTATATTTGTTGGAATGCTTATTACAAGCATGTATAGGTATGCGGTTTCCTAGTTTTGGGTTTCTACCATTGAATACCAATGGCTTCTCTTGGGTATCTTTTCTTCTATTTACTTCCAACAGTTGCATAAACACCACTTCTTGCTGCTGTACCAACGAGTGCTGAAATCTGAATTTATTGTAAATGTCTGAAATATTGCTATTGTATGAGCAATCTAGCACAATATGAAAGGGACTCAATATGTAAATATTCAGAAAGAACTTGCTCTTATTTGGGGAGAGGGTAAGCCATAAAAAATGCTAAGCTTCAAATAATTTACTATGAAATACGAAGTGTATTATCCAGACATTTACCATCTGCATGAGTGTTAGTTTGTTGACTCAGATACTGTGAATTGGATTATTATATCTTGCGCTAGAGTAATGAGGCACTCTATCACTCCTGTTTGGAGTGTAATGATTAATTTTCTCTTAATTTTGTGCAGTTTGAAATATATTAATGTAGCTATGGTGACTGTTCTGAAGAATGTTACAAATGTCATAACTGCCGTTGGTGAAATGTATTTATTCAAGAAGCATCATGACAGCAGAGTTTGGGCTGCTCTATTTTTAATGGTATGTTGAAGAGTTTGTTAGTTGTCATATGAGTCTTGTGATCACTCAATTTTGGTTATTTGATACCAAGTTTTATGTAGGTTTCTCGTTCAAATTTTAGTTTGTTGCCCGCATCTGCCTACACCTTTCTATTTTTCTCCCTTTTTTGCTCTGTTTTACACCTGCCAACATATTGTTTCCTTGCGGTGGTGACATGATGCAGTAAGCATATGGAATAAATAAAATTGGCCCCTCCTCCTCCTCCGCCTCTTTTTTTCCCCTTTTTGTGGTTTCTCGAGTGGATTTGGTGTTACAGCTTACAATTCTGGCAAGTTAGTGAGTCATATTCAGTAGGATATAGTTTCTGGTTGTCACTGCTTCTGTCTCCTATGTTTGGCATAGTTTTACAGAGGTGCTGCTATGCCTATGTGATTGGATGGATTGTCCTTTTTTTTTTATAATTAAAATATAGCTACATTTTTAGACATCTTTGATTTGCTAGACTCTATTGATGGCAATATTGGACACATGATATTTTACATAAAATTTAAGAGTTTTCGGTTGAAAATGGTAATGAGTTTCCATTTTCTGTGCAGATCATTTCAGCAGTAACAGGAGGGATAACTGATCTCACTTTCCATGCAATTGGCTACGCGTGGCAGATAGTTAATTGTTTCTTGACTGCGTCATATTCTGTGAGTATATATGCCTGCGTCACACTCTTTTTAAGGTTTTAACATATACTGAGTCTCTTTCCTTTGTATTTTATTTTTTCTTTTTGTTAATATTTGACTCCTTTATCTGAAACTCCAACTTCATGTCACAACAACCATCAATTATTTGTTTGTTTCATTTTCTGTTTATAATGCTGTGTTGCATATATACGTCTAATCCATTTGCTTAGATCCAACAATGGCATGAGTCTGGCATCACTTCTACTCCATTTAATCATCCTTGGTGAGAATCGCTTGGTATTGTTTGGAGTTTGACAGAATAATTGCCTGAGAAGGATTTCTAGAGTCAGTTGTTATTTTGCCCTTGCACATTGACATTCTAGACTGGGAAAAATTTAGCTGGGCTTTGGAATTAACGAATAATTTACTTTATGCTTGTGTATTTATGTAGATGGATGCTAACTATTGGTTTTTACTTTTAAGTTTATTGATTGTTTGGCTGTTTTATTTTGTTGCTGCAGCTGACTCTGCGTAAGGTCATGGATACTGCAAAGCAAGTTACAAAATCTGGAAATTTAAATGAGTTTTCAATGGTCTTGTTGAACAACACTCTTTCTTTGCCTTTGGGAATTCTTCTGATTTTTGTTTTCAATGAGGTGGATTATCTGATGACAACGTAAGCCCCACTTAATGTAAATGGAATATTATGTGCCTCGCTTGACGTTATATTCTGAACAGGCAGTTATATTCCGTGTTTCTGCTTGTGTAACACAATTATAACCCTAGATCACATATATATATGCAGTCTCCAGAAATGTGTCATTGCGATAAATTCTCAGGTCATGTTAATGGCTAGAAAATTTATGCACTCTTTCTCCATTGTTCTTGATGTTGTGAATTTTAATGCGCAGACCACTTCTGAGATTGCCTAGCTTTTGGTTAGTGATAACCTTAAGTGGATTTTTGGGGCTTGCGATCAGCTTCACATCCATGTGGTTTCTTCATCAGACTGGGGCTACAACTTATAGGTGTGTTGAAAAGTAGCTTCATTATTACTATTTAACGCAATTTAGTAAAGGATGAATGTTGGTACTTTGTTTCGGTAATCATTGTTTCCAATGCCATGCTATATTAAAGAAGTGCGAGTGTGTCATTATCTAATCACTAGTCTATAATCTGCAGCCTTGTTGGTTCGCTAAATAAGATTCCTCTGTCAATTGTTGGTATACTTCTCTTCAAAGTTCCTACTAGTATGGAGAACTCTGCTAGCATCTTATTCGGTTAGTTCTCTACACCAAATGACCTGAAATTGAAATTGTCGCTGCATAGAGCACATTAACTCAATTTGAACCCTGTTTTATTGCAACTTGTAGGTCTTCTGGCAGGAGTGTTTTTTGCGAGAGCCAAAATGAGGGAGAAATCTCAATCCTGAAGAACCCTAAATTGCATGATAACATTTGCACCAGAGAGCGCCCTTCCTCATTCATGGGAATCATATTTTTGAATGAAGTGGAAGTTGAAATCATGTCTCTGAGATACCATCGAGAAATAAAATCAGCTAAACAAATGGCCCTTTCTGTGCATGCAGTCTATATCGGGTTGATTAAGGTACCCTTGTTCATACAGGTACGGACGGGGCTGCGGTTTAACTTTTCTTTTTTACTATGTGAAAATTTGGAGTGTACAAGTTTCTGGTCCACGTCTTTGTGGATCAGAAGGTCAGCTTCTGCTACGAAATGCAAAATTACTCTCATGGGGAGGAAAAAAATTGCCACAGCTTTTTTCCGGTTTGTTTCTGTATAATGTAACTACTTGTATCCATGTATCATTAAGATTGATTTAATACGAACATTCTATTGGGAAAAAAAATGAAAATTTGAATCTTGTGTTTAGTGTCAGCCCCCGTTTCATGAGCTTTTTTCCCATGGCCTTTGATGAGCTAGTTGACTATAGTTTCATTAATATACATGTTTGGCATCATTTATGAAATATTTATAAGTGTTTATGCACATAAGTCGAGACAATACTCTTCTCATATATTTACTTTGTATATCGAAAATCATAATTGAAAAACTATTTTTAAAGATTCGAATATGAGCATATTATTGGTTAAAAAAAAAGAAAGTTGACTTTAGTTCATTGATTAATTCGTCTAACTTTCACCGAAATCTAGGAGCATTACATTTCATTTCAATGCATTTAAAATATCAATCTACTTTGCCAGCGCCAAAAAGGAAAAATTACTATTTTTTATTTTATCCTATTTAAATCTATTTGTTTGTAAAAATGAGAATTTAAGATTTTTAAATCAAACAATATTTGAGACAAAAAAAATATATTAAATCATTAAATTTATTCAATTTCATTTATAAATAATCTAACAAGTTGTAAATTAAGTGTGTGTTTGGCAACATCCTAAACCATGGTTTGCACAATTCGAGATAAAACTTCTTTCACACATTTATCTCGTAAATCGTAAAAACTATTAAAAAATATTAATCTAAACACACACTTACAAACTATGAATAGAGCAACTTTTCCTTAAAAATTTATGCGATAAATAGGATTCACATCTAGTCTAATCCAATTTAAAAGGATTTAGGATTATCTTACTTAAATAATAGTATAGTTCGGCTGATAAAAGAAGTGCTAATTTTAGTTAGGTTGAAATAATTTATAATGTTATTTTTATAATTTCACTTCTGAAAAATTAATTTTTACATTGTTTGGATCAAATTTTATTTTTAATGAACAAATTTAGTTCAACTTCCGGAAACGCTGATTAATTTACAGTTTTTTTTCGTCTCTTGTTCATACAGTGTCGAACGACGGTGCCATCTGATAGTTCGTTCCAATTTGCCATTTCTTGTTTCGGAGAACGGAAGAAGGCTAGAAGCGAATTTTCTCGTCTTTCTCAGGCATTGAGTGTCTGAGACTTAGAGAGCCTCTTTGTGAATTGTGATCGCGATAATGGAGGCATCACAAAGCGACAATCCCAATTTTAATCCAAACCCTACTCCGATCGGGAATTCTTTATCTTCCTCAGTACCTCTCTGGCCGACTATCGATGGTCCACTTGGCCTCTCCGAGGAAGATGCACTCAGCTACGCTCGCAAATTTTACAAGTTCGGTTTCGCACTGCTTCCTTTACTTTGGGCCGTCAATTGCTTTTACTTCTGGCCTGTTCTCCGCCACGCTCACTCCTTCCCTCGCATTCGCCGCTGTATGCTCCTTGTTCTCTTTTTTTGCTTTGTTGTTCTTGCTTTTGGCTTCTACGGGTTTTTATTTTCTTTCGGTCTGTCATTTCATAGTTGATTTAAGTTTCAATTGAGGGCTTTGCTTCTAACAAGATTTCAGCCATTTCGTATGAGGTAACCTTTTTTTTTGGGCGTCATTAGATTGAAGAGCTGGCTAAATTAATTTGCGCACTTTTGGAGAAAATGAAAGAGGAAAATAAAATAAAAGGGATTTAAGTTGACATTGAGTCTAGATATGATGCATATATTAATTCATCACTGATTTTTATCTGTATCACTTTTGTTTCCTTGCTCTTTTCTTTCTTGAGCAGAGGTCATGTTCTATGCTAAATTTTTGATCAGTAACTAGTATTAGTGTCATGTTTGTCCGGCAGTAAAGAGTGCCATCTTCTTCACCCTTCTACTAGTTTCTGAATTCATTATGTTAGGTTAAGAACTGTGGTTCTCCCATCTACTATGTAATTGCATTTTAGGTCTGCTTTAGCACTTAGCAGAAATGGCTTGTTTACAAAAACTTGGCTGTTGAAATTATTTGTTTATAAAAATGGTTGCGCCTTTTCACATTTGAGTTCCGGAAAATTGATTGCCTTTGGGTATCTTGTCATTGATAAGGAAAATAGGCCTTCCGTTTTGGCGTTAATAAACTGGTAATGAAGGGGGAAATGTTAATAAAAGAATATATGCTGCTGCTAAATTACTTTTATTGTTCTTTAAATGTTCTTAAAATCAAGGTTAGATGCAAAGTGAAATCAGGCAATACTATAAAACCTTAAGATGCCATACTATATGTATTATTGTTTATCAAACTGCAATAGGCTGAGAACCCAATCTGACAATCTGTAGGATAATGTGTGAACTCGAGGTATCTCTCACTGGTTATAGTAATTGTCTACACCTTTTGGTGTAAGATGGCTGAATACTCCATACTCCTTTCTGTTGCTCTGAGCGGATTTCTTTTTTATCATTTTGCTAGATTGGAAAGTGGTAATCTGCAGAAGATGCCATAATCCTGAAGATTATAGAATGCCTTAGAATTCCATTCTTAAATTGTAAATTAAGGTATAAATATAGTCGGTTGACAAATCTGCATTTAGTTGAAGATTTAGTTGTTTTTGTGAATCTCTTCCATTTCTTTGGAACCACTTTCTTGTACGCAGTTGATCTAATAATGTCTTGGACATTTTTTGCGCAGATGTTGTTGCATCCGCAGTTGGGTTTTCTGTATTTGCTGCCCTGCTCTGTTCATGGGCTCTAACATTTGCCATTGGAGGAGAACGACTCTTTGGTCCTGTTTGGAACGAATTGGTTATGTACAATCTTGCTGACAGATTAGGCTTGACCGGCTGGAGCTAGTTGTGCAGCTCCTCTATCTTTGTGGAGCCATGTATAAATAATACGATGATTGTCCTTTACTAGTTGCTTTCTTTCCTGGCTCGTAAATGGATATCGATTGCCATACATTTGAGGATGCATTGTGATTTTTTGTTTTGCTAGAAAAAACTAGATTGAAAAAGAAATAGAACAAGGAGCATGCTTGCCTTAATGGATCGATCGTAGTTTAATTCTTTTTAATATATATATATATATATATATATAGGAAAGATTGGGGAAAAGTCCCCTATTCAAAATTTTAATGCATATACTATAAATAATCATATATAATAGGTATAAATATTTGATTAAACTTATGAATTTTTTAAAATGTTAAACCAGACAATTTAATCCCTTTTTTTTTCGGTTGAAACAAATTGGCATTGTATCATTACAAGTAACCTACTCCTGAGGCGGTGACTTGAGTTGATCATTGAGAAGACAAAAGCAATCCATTTGGGCATTCATTTGTAAGACAATGGTTTATGGTGCGACCTTCTAATTATGCTTAATCCCATAGCGTTGTGTATTAGGTGCAGCTTGTAACATTTGCACTACCCTGTAAATTTTGTGGGTGCTGTTAATCTCAAATCTTCCGTTTTTGTGAAGAAGTTATCTTGTTACCCCGTGGGTCGTGGGAGGTTAAAAAAGAATAATGGTAGCTGGGGAGTGGCTCAGATGTCGCTTTCGCAAGGCAAAAAGATCACTAGGTAGGCAAATAAAGAATGGTATGTTGGTTGTCAAAATACTCAAATGTTACTGAACTGACAAAATGAAAGACGTACCCCACAAATTTTAGTTTCGCTATTTATGGCATGTTGCCTGCGTCTAATTGCTTTGCATTGAAAAGGCATCCAAATTTCAACTCCGGTTCAGAGTCCGTATCAGCTAACACCTACGTTTAGAATATTTGTCCTCACTCCTAGCTGCTGTATATATCTCACCTCTCTCTCTCTCTCTGTAACCGTAGATTCGTTCACATTGTCCAAGAGCATGCATGTAATGCAGCTAAATTTCGGTTTGACGTATCCTTTATAACCATCCCACCTGGGCTGGCATGATTTCCTCAAAAATAAAATACTAGTATATCATATAATGATATACATAATCATGGCATGGGATTGCAAATGTTCTATAATGACTATTCTGTTTTGCCAACAACCTAGACCAACAACGTTGTAAATACTATAAATGCTAGTCCAGGGGTAGAAGCTTAGGTTTGTTACAGCGGTTCACGGGAGTGATAATAACGACATATCAGAGAATAAATAAACAAGTAAAAGGGAAGGAAAAAACCACGAGATATGCATTAAGGCGCCTGCAGTATTTTTCTTAATTGGGTTTATTGATTAATTGCAGTTTGCAGATGTGGATTTAAACAGCTTGAGCAATTAATGTGCAAGGTGTATAAAGTCTTGCAGATTGCATATAGCTGCAAAAGAAGGTCATGAGGGTATACAAAAAGTGAAAGGATGTTCATCTGATTTAGAGTCTGAAAATTAAAGAAGAGCATTAATCATCCAATTGAAAACAAAACACTGCTTAGAGATTACTTGTAAATAACCTTGTGGCGGTGGTCATTTCCTTAATGGGAAACAATTATGGCTTGTGCACTAAGCTTTTTGATATTGTGGGGCATATAGAATCTGTTCAGTCAGTTGAGAAATTGAGAATTACATTTTATGTCTAGAATCTCTTTAACACCTTCTCGGATAACAATTTGCCAACAAAGAAGCATGATATACATACAAACACATGCAACGTCTTTTATGTGTCTACACAAGCATATATGAGTGCAAAACACATAATAAATAGTCTCTAATCTTTTAGCGCTATAAATCACTTAGTTTTTTTTTTTTTAAAACAAAATCTGGACATATATCACTCATGGGTTTGTTCCTTTCTTCATCTTCCCCACCTTCAAATTTATGACTTGAGAATGAGCAACAAAATGGGGTTTTATTAAAGAGGTCAAACAAGAATCTTTTGAAAGACTAAAATCAATGTCATAAGAGCTATGCTATCATACATGACTACTGAATATTTAATTATGTATATGTATGAAAGAAATCTTCATATTAATAATTCCATTTTTATCTATTAAAATTTGAAGTTCCGATCCATGCTTATTTTTTTTTCTTTATTATAATCTCATTTCATTGATTCCCTATTCAAAACCCGACGGTATTTTGATTATGCCGCAAATATGAAGTGAAGAATTATTAAAAGGAATTGATTAGTAGTGAATACTGCAAACAGCTTAGGGTGAAAACTTAAGAAAACACACTTTTACAGCACTTGCTATAAAACAAGCTGGATTAAATGATAATGCAGTATAATGGCAATATGAATTGACTTTGCTGGTTTTAATTTAGGATTTCTTGTTATGAACATGTTTAAGGATGGTCCATGAAGTATGTAAGTCCCACACCACAACCAAATCATGGAAGCCTTATAGGAAAATGCTTGTTGTTTTCTTCCCAAGTCTGCCAAGAGTACAGTTGTACACCTTTCAGTGCTCAAAGAATTTTCCATTTACATACCCCTCAAGTTGGTTTTGGACAACCACTCACTCTTTAACAGACATTAATGAATTCCATATATGTAGCCCCAATTAAACTGCATGAAACAAAATACTTCCATACTTGAAGAATCACAAATTAAGGAAAATGTTTGAAAGTGGGATTTTCCCCGTCAGATACAATAAGCATATGTCCTTTTTCGGATCTTTGAGAGATGAGGAATTGCTAATTCTTATGCTCACTTTCCATATCCTTGTAGCCGCAGCTAAAGGGATTTTTCTATCTATATAACTCAACACCAAACCTCTTTTTCTAGGCTCTTCTCCTTTCTCTTTCTCTTCATCTTCATCTTTCTTCTTCTTCATCTAGGTTTGTTTATGTTCAGGGAAGAATGTCCAGAAGCAATAGCAGTGAGAGTAAGAGTTGTAACAGAGGCCATTGGAGACCAGCTGAAGATGAGAGACTGAAACAGATTGTGGCACAGTACGGTCCCCAGAACTGGAATTTTATTGCAGAACATCTTGATGGTAGATCAGGTAATTAATAAATTAATGACATTATTTATAACTTTCTTTTAATCCCAAAAGATTTCTTTCATAAAGTTATGTTCTTTCAATTTGAAGAGGTGAATCATTTTCCAATTCCATCTTTCTTTTCCGCAAAACTCACAACTAATATAAGAAATAGACCACCAACATAGAGTTGGTCTAGTAGTGTAAGACCACGCTAGATCCTTCTGGGCCGCGAGTTCAAGTCCTAAAGAAGACACATGTGTTAGGAGGGGCAATTATGAACGCCGAACCGAATACCAAATGATAATATAAATATATATATATATATATATATATATATAAGAAATGGGCATTTGAATTAATTTTGGATCATTATTTCACAGGGAAAAGTTGCAGATTGAGGTGGTACAACCAACTAGACCCAAACATAGTGAAAAGGCCATTCACAGAGGAGGAGGAAGAAATACTGTTAGCTCTTCACAAGGTAAAAGGAAACAAATGGGCTGCAATTTCAAGGTTCTTGCCTGGAAGAACTGATAATTCTGTCAAGAATCACTTCCATGTCCTTATGGCAAGAAGAAAGAGAGAACGTTTCACACTCTTTGGTGACAAAAGCATCAACCACAACACTAGTATTAACCATAATCATAGGCCTGCCTCAGGGATTAACAACTTCACCTTCCAAAACAACAGAAACTTGGGAATCTTCGATCTGAATCCTTGGAATACTCAAAGTGATACTTCGACCATCTCATCAGAGTTACTGAGTTTTGAAGCTTCTGGCAATGCTGCTAATAATAATAAGTCCCACACCGATCACTTTATTAATGCTTCAAGTCCTGCTGCTTCTTGTGCCCTTGGAAGTTATAAAAGTTTTACAGCCCCAGGAATTCCCAGTATTGGTAAGGTCGTTCCTCTTCCTCAGAGGTTTCCAAAACCTTATATTGCCCAAAGAACAGAGGATTATTCCATCAAAGGCATGATGACAGACAAGATAACTCTGGAAGAACAAGTTGAAAAGCTTAAGGATGTTTCCTTTATAGACTTTCTTGGTGTGGGAAGTTGTTCTGCCAGCGACAGTTGACCTTTGACGCTTTTCCATATACATAGTTATTTGCTACATTTATCTATTTCGAGAGGGAACTGCAATATAGTATATGAGAGAGTCTAGTTTCTGATTTCTAATGGTTCGTTTTCTGTTGTCTTTTCTAGGCGTGATCCTTAGCGAATAATCTTCATGTTTTCGATTAAGTTGTTAGTTTTATGTGTCCTTGGTTCCATTAATGATGCTGTAGGAGGGAACAGACTTCTGTACCTCATCCGACATTGCATTAGGATCCTTGTTTGTCAATTGTCATAATTACATGCATGTTGCAGAGAGAGTAAATCGATCAAGTATATGATAAAATCTGCATTTTCCATGTTACTTTATTCTACCATAAAGGACGATTATTTGTATGCGTGGAAGGAACTTCTATGAAAAGGGTTAAGCCCAAATTTGTTTTGAAAGTTTTTACAGAGAAGCAATGTTATTCTGAAATTTTTTTTTTGGTTCAATATTGTTCCGAAAATGTTAAAATGGAGCAATGTTGTCTTTTTCCATTAAAAAAAATTAACGGTCAACGATAATTATTAGTTTTTTAACTGTATGGAGCAATAATACTATGTTTTGAAACTTTTGAAGTAACATTAAACTTGCAAAAACTTTCAGGGCAATATGACTCCTTAACGAAAATTTCTAAGATAAATTTGCATCTTATCCCCCATAAAAATGGTCATATTATTTTTTTAATTTATAGCTCATGCAGCAGCAAACGTGAACAGAAGAAAATTGGGCAAACAAAGAAAAATGAAAGAACATAATTTGCATTCTTATTTTATTACCCTCAAATTTCTTTCATCATTAATTTTTTGAGTTTTATTATTTTAAATTATTTTAATTTAAAGGGCTACATCATTGATATAATCATTTTAACATGTTTATAACAATCATGTAGTATCCAATAGTATTATATCAATCAATAAATTTAAATTTGAGTGCTATTGGATTCAAATTGAGATAACATTGTCAATGGGTGTGTTATTATTTTCATTAACATAGCTGGCTGCATATACATAGTATTATGATCTTTTATAGAAGAACAAGACAACATAATTTTAGTTGATCTTAATTATAATATATTTGAAGTTACCGAAAACAGTTTTTCCACGATAACATAAATTAAATTTGAAAATAATAAAATAAATAAATATAAAGGTCAATATAAAATGTACTACATATAATTATACTATTGATTTTTGAAATATATAAAAACCAAGATTTATCTCATTACACTGTTTAAGGGTTAAGGTACAAAAATACCCATGTGCTTTTTTCAAATGGGCACTAAACACCAAATACTTTTGTTGGAAGCACAAATGCCCATCAACATTTAAAAAGAGTAGGGTTATTGAACCCGGACCGGCCGGTCCGGCTCGGAAACCGGCGAACCGGCCGATAAATTGGTCTGGTTCCCGGTTCGTATTTTTTAAAAAAATATTTTTTCTTATTTTTCTTTTAGAATTTCATACTATAAGTTTAAAATTTTCAATTTTTCACCAATTTGATCCCAGTCTAATCTACTGACCCTTAACCTAATACCCCGATTAATTCAATATCCGGTCCAAATTTTAATATAAAGAGGTCTAAAATGCCAAGCCCGTAAGAGAAGCATACGTTGACCATTAACTTAAAGGATTTTGACCAAATAAGGTGAGGTGGATGGTGGGTGGGACAGGGAAGGAAGGCATACGTGGCATTGAAGATATGAGATGAGTGTTAGGATACAAGGCAGGTGACTTGAAAGGAATTAAAAAACTCAAGGAAGAAAAACAACACAGCACCGTCTGGCACTAGAGTCGGAAAACGTGACGAATATGTTGAGTTGGTCTTTTTAGGCCCTGACTTTTTAAGAATCAGGTTTATAAATTGTTACCTTAAAATGAAGTCAGGTTTAAAAGGATCGTTCCTTTAGGCCCGTTTATTTTTTATTTTTTTTACTTGAAAATAAACCATGTTACATTTTTGAATTACCTTATTGAATCTATATGTCACTCTGTCCTCATATTGTATAGAGTATGATTTTTGAGTATATTGTTTTGTCTAATTGAATCATATTGTGATTTTTGAGTATATTGTTCTGCCTATTTAGACTAAAATCATATTATATACTATTCTGCCTGATAAAATATGATTTTTGATGGAGGTTGTGATTATTTGATCACTTGAACCTACTGCTCAAAGTGAAATACAATCAAATATCCTTAAAATTGATGATAGTGACGAAGAAGGTGAAAATCAATGTTTTAAAAGCCGGACCGGATGTCAAGCCGAAAAGGTCAGCGGGTCAAGGTTCAACCGGTTAGAACGGTTGAGCTGTTTAACCGGACCGGTGACGTAATAATTAAATTTAAAAATATTATATATATTTATATATATATATATATATACTCCCTCCAGTCCTATTTATAAACAATTTTCCCTTTGATTGTCAAAATGAACTGGTAGTCAAAAGCAATAAATGTGTCAAAAATACCATATTTTTTTCCATATATGCCCCTATTTATGAAAAGAATATAGGAGAGAGAATAGATAAAAAGTATGTGAGAGAATGTGTATTTAATAAGGGTAAAATAGGAAAAAGAAGCTTATAGTTTCAGATAAAAAGTGAAAGTTACTTTAAAAGGAATCAGCCTATAAGAAAAAAAGTTACTTATAAATAAAACCGGAGGAAGTATATATATTACAATAATTAAAAATTAGGCTAATTTCATAAAAAATTAATAAAATCACACAACACCATTTAAAGAAAATCTTTTGATATATTAAAAAGAGATCTTGATATATCCCAAATTTAATTAATTGTTTTTAGATCTTTTTAAACATTTTACATTAAAAAAATTTCAAAAGATGTTATCTCTCTCCATGCGTATCATACACGCTTCACAACATCCAAGGTTTACTTTTTTTTTTCTGTCCACTGACTTCATGTTTTCTTTCTTTATCATTTCAAACTCTCACACCGTGCTTCCTGATACGCAAGTCGCCGGAGATGCTTTCGGAATGGATCCTTTCACTTCTTCTCCCTTCAAAATCATATAATGCAGCGACACTCATACCATAAATCGTTCTCATGGCAGCCTTCAGTCAAAGGGATGAAGAATAGAGCAGCTCTTCTGTATTTCTTCTTTCTTCTTTCCCCCTTCTATTTCTTTTTTCTCTTGTACAGATCTTGTGTTTAACCCGTTCGGTTATCAAATATCCGCTCCAGCTCCCGGCTCAACTCCGGATCCCGGCTAAAAAGGCGGCTTTGAACGGCCGATTCCGGACAAACTCAAAAGACGGCTTAACTTCGTAAAACGGACCGTTCTTCCCTCCGGCCTACGGTTGAACCGGCCGGACCGTCCGGTCCAGTCCGGCTCTCAGAACATTGGTGAAAATGATAGTCGTCATACTCATGTTGTTTAGAGATTAGAGTATTTAGCTTCTTACCTTCTTATATTTTGGCCTTTGTGTGAGTTATTTATGGACATGATTTTACCTTTGATTATACATTAATAACTGTGTTTGTTTGTTGCAAGAGATGTGTTATTCAAACCTTAATGTTAACAATATTTATGTATTAAATTAGAACTTTAATCGTTGTTATTTATAAATTATACCTCTTTGGGGAAAATATGCAGGAAAAATAGTTAAATATTATGAAAAGGATTTTCCGGGAATGCGGTCCGACCCTGACCTTGATGCTTTCGAGTCGGGCTTTGAAAAACTGCAATTTTCCTGACCCGAACCCTTTAGGGCCGGCCCTATTAGGCCCTAACCGGTCAAGGGCTGCCCTGATTCCCAATTCTAGTGGGCACCTTCGACGGTTTAAACAAATTTAGGGCAAATCTTGAACAGAGAAGAGAGTGAGACGAAGCAAGGAAAGAAAACTCAGAAAAGTGAGTCGAGGGTTTCGGAAAGCAGATCGAGAAAGTGAGAGAGAGTGAAACTAGAGCAAATTGAGGAGGATAATCATAAAGAGTATAGAATATATGAGAAATCATGCAGACTCCCAAAAGAAATTATGCAGACCCTCAAAAACAGAGCACCCTTATCTATTACATAAAAAAAGCCACTGTAATTCTCTTCTCTCAATGGTGCAAAAATAGAGCACCCTCTCAAATACACAATAAACAACCAAACCCATGTCATTAACAATGTAAACATCACAATCTTTAACTTCATCTCTCCGTTTCTGACTTCACTATTCTGTCTCTCACACATGCGCTTTAGTTTGCTCAGTTTACAGTGGATTGAATCCACCTCTTCACACAAACAAGCACCACCATTTTCTCTTCGGAGCTACTTATTCTCATCATACAAAATTTATCCTCATAATAACAACATAGTTACCTGATAATAGTTCCGGCAGCCATAAAACCTCCTCCCAGGGTTTCCTTCGAGCCAAGCCGTCGACCGTGGAGCTATGAACCCATGCTGGCAGAACCTCCTCTGTCGTTCGTATGCGTCTTCACGGCTGGGTTGCCTAATCAAAGGACCCTTCTTCTGCATCTAGAACTTGACCCAGAGGACGACGCCATCACCGCTTCTGCCCTTCTCGTCTCGCTGCGACTTCGTCTTCTTCAATCAATCAGTTCAACGGAGGAAGCTGTCGCCTTTAATGGAGGATGCTGACCCATTAAATATTTCCACCTGCCACGTCTTAATGGTCAAAAGGGGTGTTAACGTACACTTCAAAAATAAAATGGGCCCCATGTCACTAAATTTTAGATGTTATAGGCATTTGTGCTCCCAACAAAAAATATTTAGTGCTCAGTGCCCATTTGAAAAAATATATAGATATTTTTACCCCTAAATCCTTTATTTTTCAACCATGGGTATGATCAGTGGGACGCGGTTTAAACGGCATGATAACTGGTGTCGTTTGTGGCCAGCTAAAATAGAAAAAAAAAATTAAAAAATTATTAAAAAAGACCTCATTCACAACTTAATTGTTAAATGAGATTTGAGAAGATATTTACATATAGAAGAAAGATTTTTACACATGTATAGAAAATAATATTATATATAAGAAAGATATTCTACACACAGAAAAGATATTATGCATGTATAAATCCTATTTGATAAATAAATTTTTAATAAAATATTTTTTCACAATTTTCACGAAAAAAATCACCAAGCTCTGCCTTTTGGCAAGATCCCATTTCTAAACATTACCATGTCACCAGGCACCCCTTGCGATTGTATTTTCGCTCCATTATCTATAGAGGAGGCCAAATCACGCTTTTATTTCTTAAACCTCTCGAAGTTCCAATATCTTCTAAACCTTAAGGTCAAAAAAACGATATCCCCTAAACCCTTCTCCACCGAGCTGTCTCCAAAGACTGAGTATTTAACTAATATGGCAAGAACTTCTTGGGTGAGTTTCAGACAGAGAGTCATCTTCGCTTCATTTTGCGAGAAAAAGGTTTGTTTTCTAACTCGTCTCTGGCTTGCTTTGTTTGGCGTGAATTATTCTGCTTCGCTTAGCTGCTGTGAAAAGGATTCTTTAGGAGTGTTATAGGATATACTGCGCTTCGTCAAGGTTTCACTTTGTATTGAAACTGTATTAACTCTGTGGGGAACACTCAGGTTTTTCAATTCTGCGTCATAGTGTTATTGAACACGACGCCGCTCAATATTTCTATTGAACTTCTTCCAATATTTTTGTTCTGCAGATGTGCTTGTGAAAGTTTAAGGGAGAACATGTCTGTAATTGAATCAATTGCCAATATTCCTTTGCAAGACCCAATCAAAGAGGAATTCTGTTCTGCTGACTTGACTTGGACGAAGTTTGGCAACGCTGAGCACCATGATGATGTTGCCCTTATTCCTTACGAACGAGTTGATTCTTTTATGATTGGTGAATGCTCAAATGTAGAATGCCCAACGCAATTTCATATTGAGAGAGCAAGAAGACGGTCATTGGGCAGCTTGAAGGAGTACAAGGATGACGAGTATCTGGAGTACAGGCTGTAAGTTTCTAGCATGTCTGTTATTCTTTATTCAAAGAAATTGAGTTTTTGCCCAATCGAGTGATGAGTCAATAGTTTGCCTTTGGAACATATGCTTGATTTTTCAAGGCTTTTATTTTATTGCTACCTTAGTTTCCCCAATTTTTTTCTTTACTTCAGTTATTGTTTGGGGTTTGCATCCAACAGCAGAATGGGAACTGAATATTATAAAAACAGTTGATTTTCTGTGGAAATGTCTGTATTCACATTCAGGTTTCCAATACTTATGTTATGGGTTGAATCTTTCTATCTATGAAGGTTCTGGTGCTCCTTCGGTCCAGAAAATTATGGGGAAGGTGGAGGTATATTGCCTAGTAGAAGATATCGGCTTAATACCCGAAATCGTGCTGCTAGACCTCAATCAATGCGGGGTTGTACCTGTCACTTTGTTGTGAAACGCCTTTATGCCCGTCCATCACTAGCGCTTATCATATACAATGAGAGGCGCCATGTTAACAAGTCAGGTTTTGTCTGCCATGGGCCACTTGACAGAGATGCCATTGGCCCAGGTGCCATAAAAGTTCCATATATATGTAATGAGATTCAGCAGCAAACAATGTCCATGATTTATCTGGGTATTCCTGAAGAAAATATCTTGGAGAAACACATTGAAGGAATTCAACGTTATTGTGGTTCTAATGTAAAAGTCAATAACCTTGCCTCTCAGTATGTCCACAAACTAGGGATGATTATCAAAAGGTCCACTCATGAGCTGGACCTTGATGATCAGGCCAGCATTCGCATGTGGATTGAACGAAATAAGAAGTCTGTATTTTTTAACCAGGACACTTCAGAGTCAGACCCTTTTATCTTGGGAATCCAAACAGAATGGCAGTTGCAGCAAATGATCCGGTTTGGTCACCATCGTATTGTTGCAGTTGACTCAACCTTTGGCATTAAAAGACTTAAAGTAATTAGTTTTCGTTCTTGGCCTTTTTACTTTTATTTTCTAAAAGACATAAAAGAGACCTTTGTGCATTGTACTGAGCTAGCATGCTTTTCTTAATTGCAGTATCCTTTGTTTACGCTACTTGTTTTTGATTCAAGAAATCATGCACTGCCTGTTGCATGGGTTATTACACGTAGCTTTGCAAAGCATGATATGTCAAAGTGGCTGAAAGCTTTGATTGCTCGAGCTCAAAGTGTTGACCCTGGCTGGAAAGTCAGTGGACTTTTAATTGATGATGCAGCTGCTGATATAGATCTTTTGAGGCAAGACTTGCTGCTTGACAAATTAACTTAATTTAAAACCTCTTTATTATATATAATTGTCTTACTAGGATTTTCTGCTTTAACAGAGATATATTTTGTTGTCCAATCCTATTTTCACTTTGGCGTGTTCGGAGATCATGGCTGAGGAATATTGTCAAGAAATGCGGTAACA
This sequence comes from Inga oerstediana, assembly GCA_963210345.1. NCBI lineage: Eukaryota > Viridiplantae > Streptophyta > Magnoliopsida > Fabales > Fabaceae > Inga > Inga oerstediana. The sequence goes on from OY723410.1 coordinate 2,688,623, forward strand.
TTGAGGTTCAGCGAGAGATTTTCAAACGTCTTGGGACTATAGTATATGGCATATGGGGTGGAGACAATACATCTGTCGCCTTGGAACAACTTGTCATGGATTTTGTTGATCAAACTGCTTTCATGGAATATTTCCAAGCCTCCTGGGTACCCAAGATTGGTTAGTTGATGTTCTTCCTATTCTCTTTCATGCACTGAATCACTTCAAAAATGCTTTATCTGGCTGAACATATTGGCAATGTGGCATGCATGCTTGACAACCATAAATCACAATCAAAACGAAACTGTCTTAAAAAACTTATGGTCTCGTTCATTAATTTAGTATTTTCCCTTCCCCTCCCTCTACCTCTTCTATTTTAAACAGAAATGTGGCTTTCAATGATGAGAAGTCTTCCACTAGCAAGTCAAGAAGCTTCCGGTGCCATAGAAGCTTATCATGTGAAACTGAAGGCTAAACTTTTTGATGATTCACATCTTGGAGCACTTCAAAGAGTCGATTGGTTGGTGCACAAATTAACAACTGAACTCCATTCAAGCTACTGGCTTGACCGATATGCTGATGAAAGTGATTCTTTCCTGAATGTAAAGGAGGAATATATTGCTTCCACATCATGGCATCGAGCACTACAAATTCCTGACTCTGCTGTTACCTTGGATGACAAGGACCACCTCTTTGCGAGAGTTGTGAGTCAGAAAGACAGCACTTTAAGACATTTGGTGTGGAATCCTGGATCAGAATTTGGATTTTGTGATTGCTCTTGGTCTCTGCAAGGTAACCTTTGCAAGCATGTAATAAAGGTGAACATGATGTGTGAAAATAATCATGGCTCTCAACCATCCTTGTCTTTTATATCATTTAAAGAGGTTTTGATGGATCTGTGGTCAAAACCGAAGGACGATTCAGTTGCATTGGATCTGTCAATGGCCTGGACCCACCAGATGCTAGATCAAATCCAAAAACTTGTTGAGCTGAATAACTCAAATGATATTGGTGCTGTAGTGAAAAATATGCCTTTGAAATGGGTTTCGAAGAAAGGTAGAACCTACCAAGGCAAACGATCATTACCTTTGGCTCTTCCTTCCAGTAGCAATATTGCAAAAACTGGTGTTACGCGTAGGAAGAGTCGAAAACGAAAAAGATTGTCACGAATAAGATGATCACTTTGGTTGGACTATATTAAATTTGTTCTGGGATAACTCTGGCCAATTAACTGGAATTCATTCTAAGAATATTTTATAGCTTTCAAACATCAGGCTTCCAAGCCGTTGGACTGTGTTCAAGGTTGTAGCATTTACCAGGATTCAATTATTGGTATAAGTTATAGGAAATTTGGGGGAGTATATTACTTGGTTTTTGCTTTTGTGTTTTAATTATATCAGAAAAATTGCAAGTTTCCTTCTTCAAGAAGAAACCCAGGCAAACAGCTGATTGTTAAGAAGTTGCGTATTCGTGCATCTGGACCATTTCGCATATCAATACCCAGAGATAGAATGGAGAAAACCAAAGGAAAATTCCTTTATTTTTTTGTGGAGCCATCAGAGTAGGAAATACTTTCAGATGATCGCCAAAGGTAGAGTAGCTGTCAAGATTTCTTGTACATTGGAAGGCATTCCTGATCATCCTTACTGGCATTTCCATATAGATAAGTGCCATTGTTTTCCTTTTATTAGTCCTATCTTCCTCTTTTCAAAATTTGGAGTTTTTCCAATTTCGTAGTAAAAAGTTCCCTGGGGAGGAAATATTGTCATTTATTTATACACGTGGATATGTATATAGATTAGATTTTTTCTTAGTTGAAATAAATTGAAAGATTCATGCTTTTAAGTGGTGGTAGGTTTGAGATTAATTCTTTTGTTATCTCCATTCATACATGTACTGCTGATGACGACTTCGATCATTTTCAGTTTTAAAATGTGACAACACTGTATTGGCTTAAAAGCGTGCTGCTGCTAGAAAAATGGTGATGAATTAGGCATTTAGCCCCGAATTAAGCCTGAACATATTTTATTTATTGACCTTCTATGCTCGCTGGAACCAATCACACCTTTAAAGTTTTAACAGCATAATATTCGATTCTTCTTTTTTCTTGAATGCCCCAATTTTCAGTAAGTTGTCATATATTTAGTCTAATACTACCAAGTATCAAGAGTTTCCATTTATACCTTAAACTTTGAAATGGTGAGTTTATATTTCGGTTCGTTGTGGGTCCACACTTATCTTTTTCTTAACGTGTGTTTTATATCTCAAAAAGAGACTTTCACGTCAAGTTCATGGTAGTTGCTTCAAAATTCGCCCGAGTAAAAGGCTAAACGGAAATGTGGAAAACAGACGTGCAAATATTCTCGAGAGTTAATTTGACCCAGTTTAGAACTCAGTACGAAATTTTTTAGAAAATCTAATCCGTTCTCAGCCTATTTAATGAGTGAAGATTCATTTATCTATTGATTTATATCAGATTTCTTGGAGCCGTACTGTTAAGGATTGGATCTTATATTAACAACTGGAGAGTGCATATGCCTTGTGAGGATAGGCAATTAGGCATCTCGCACGTGAAGTGCCAAGAGGGTTTATTAGAAGATTAACTGAATTTTACCACATCGTTATATGGCTCTTGTTCCTTCTCTATAAATGCACATGCACAAGAGAAGAGGCTAATTGGGATTTTTAATCTAAGTTTGAGATACCAGATGAACTCATGCAATCACCGACATTGTGCTCGTTTGGAATAGCTTATTTTTGGGTAATAAGTGCTTATAAATCGTGATTCACGGTATACGAGATAAGTATGTGAGAGGAGTTTTATCTCGATTTACGTAATAAATGCTTATTTGGACAAAATAAGCCTAATCAAACACTCACATTCACATGTGGCATGTTTCAATAGAAAAAATGAAACAGAGATATAACTTGACTATATAATCTTAGGAAGTCATGTGAAGTTGCTAATAACTGAAAAAGCTGCCGGTTTCCGTCGCAGTAAAATCAGCAAAGTCATGAATCTGTGAAACTAAGGAGGTTGTGTTCAGAGATGCGGCAGCGACAGATCCCATCCCTGGATTTTGACTGTTGAACACAGACAAAAGTATGGCAGACCCACGACCACGATTCAGACAGAAATGATACAAACCCTTGGGGAAGATAAATACGTCACCCACGTTTAGCAACTTCTGAAAAATTTTGTTCTCTGTGTCAATAAATCCGGCGACCGTTACCCCTTCAACGACGAAGATCATCTCGGTGGCTCTTGGATGACGATGTGGTTGTACCATGCCATCGACACCGATGTCAGTTCTACCAATTGAGAGGCCAAGAGTGTTGAGACCAGGAAATTCTGAAGCGGAGATGATTTTCATGGAGGAACGAGCAATGTTGTCTGTAGAACCTGCCTTGCCGAAATCCATGTTCTTGAAATTATGAGGAGCTATTATTTCTGCTGGGTTCTTACAGGGAAGGCCATTGATGAAGATGCTCTGTTCTTCACTTGAAGCTGCTGGGCAAGTGTCCTGCAAATTATCACAGTCTGCGACGCAAACTTGTATGCTTGTGAAGACGACAAAGATGAACATTAAAAATTGGGGAGCAACGGAATTCATCTCAACTCTCCACTTAGTTACCATTTTCCTTATAGTCTTCTTCGGTGAATATATCTATATATATATATATATGTGTGTGTGTGTGTGTGTGAATCAATATTAGTATTAGTTCAGTGTTATATATAGACATAGTATTAGAGTTTGGAAGAAATGCAAGTTACAAATGTCTTGGAGTTCACTACTGCCTTTGCAATAAAGTGTGATGGAAGAACTAACAAGTGCGTTGCTTGAAAGAAACAAAATGCAGAACATTGGGTGGGTCAGCTCAATGTTGTATGGGACCTTTAATACCTGAAATTCCAAGATTGCTCTTAGATGGCATGCTTGTTATTTTTGAAACTTTAAGGTTCTGTTACTGAAATTCCAAAGGGGGACCATCAGTACTGTTCCCTTGAATGGAAGGTTCTGTTATACGAGGAAGGGTCTGGGTTTTGAGTAATTATTATTGAAAATAGGTATCCATCTTTGGATGGTCAATTTGAAGATATCTTGTCAATTTTTAGGTAATCTTTCAGTTTTAGATGAGATGAGACGAGACTTCCATTGACAGATAGAATTTCATCTTTTTATGTGTCTCTTTCCTCACTCCTTTCTCTGATGATCACTAGTTCACTACAGAAAATTTTGATTTATCTCTTAAAATGTGATTTAAACCCTGTTGAGTTGATCATTGCAGTAACACCAACACCATTACTTAGTTACTCGATTCATTTAGAAATTGTCTCAGCGCTCTGTTTCCGCAGAATTATATTCAATGTACATTCAGTTGAATAAAGTATAGAAATATAGAATCTAAATACTCAGCCACTTCTCTATAATTGCAGTGAAAAAAAATATTTAAGTCATCTAGAGCTTTTTTGATACTTCAATTCCGTCCCGTCAAAAAAGTAAACGGATATGACAGTAAATGGACATGCAAATCCTGAATTATTATCTTGAGCTAAAAAGAATGATCTTTCCTCTAAATCAAATATATTTTTTCTACATTGTTTAATCACTATGCATATTCAACTTCTTCCTATATCCCAAAGAAGAAAAATTCGTATACATCAGTAATTCAGTGTATAATGACAAGTTGTATCTTCCTATACGCCTTGGCTCAATAAGGTGCACCTGCACGCATCTTTAGCAACCATGGGGAATCACAGTGCATGGTATCAGTTCAATGAAACTCCGCATGTTGCAATCATAAACTCACCAGCAATTCATCCGCACCAACCAGGGCTAGAAGATCACTTTTCATTAGGGCTTAAGGTCAATTTGATCTCACATTTTTGTGGTTCAAAACCTAAAATAGTCCAGCTCAAGAAAGACTCAACTTCTCAGTGTGCAATAACGGAAGCCCTCTGATTTCCCAGTGCATGTTGGAAACTTTCATTATCATTTCATGGGAAGTCATGAAGGTAAACACCAAGATGAAGTGCCATTGTTATGCAATTCTGGACATGGCACAGGAAACACCTCACTAGCAAAGCCTGAAACATACTCACAATGCCATGCCGCAGAAGAGCGCACACCAATCAGGGTAATATTTTTGAAGCACAAATCTTCATATGAAGCGTCCTTTATACCTTCCAAACTTGCAGCTTTTGCTGAAACTACACTAGTCACGTTACTGATTAAAATGCCTTTAAACTTGGGAACAGCTTTTGGATCCCATCCATCATCAGGATGGTCATTTGAACCACGGCTAAACTTGATGGGTATCTTGACTCTCTCCATTCTTATGTCACTAATGGTGACATTTGCTATATACCCTCCTCTACCATAATCAGATTTTATACGCACACCAGCAGCAGAATTCCAAACATGCAAATCCTGAATTGTTATGTTTGAAATTCCACCAGACATCTCACTTCCTATTCCTACACCAGAACAAGTAGGCGTGGTGCCTGAAACTCTCCTCACTACAATATTGGTGCTTGGACGGGCCATGGTGATTCCGTATTGATCCCAACCACTCTTGATGGCTACAAGATCATCCCCACTTTCAATGTAGTTATCTTCAATGCACACGTTGGTACTTGAGTCTGCATAGTCAGATGGGAAATTCACAAGCTAGTAAATATTACATTTCTCCCATTTCTTTACTTGATTTCATGCATAATAAGCCCAAAGCTAAACAGGAAAACAGAATGCAAACTGATAAATAATTAAAAAGGAACAAACCTGGGTCTACACCATCAGTATTTGGAGCATTGAGAGGAGCTAAGATTGTCATCCCTTTGACAACAACATTTCTGAAACAAAACAAAGTTGATGATCATGTTTCTGCAGTTGCAAAGATAAGGACGGACAAGTCAAACTTATTTTTGAGGAGTTCAGTTTAACTATATTTGTTTCAAAAAGATATATCTTTATACCTAGAACCAAATGCTAACATAATTGTGAAATGTTGTAAAAACCGGCACCTAGAGAATTTGAACTGAATTATTAACTATTTCACAGAACACCAAAAGCTGGCTGTTGCATGATGAAATTTAGAAATGTTTTCTTGATATGAAGGAACAACAAATGCATTTGAAGTTTTGAAGTCTTGTTAGGCCACTTGAAGAGACAAAAAGTCAAGAAGATGAAACCTGCAGTAAATTGGATGAATGGTCCAGAAGGGAGAATTTTGAAAGGTGAGGTTTGAGATCAGAACATTTTCTGAGTTCATTAGCTCAAGGAGGTGACCTCTTGTGTGCACCAATGTTTTGTTCCACCAAAGTTCCCACCACATGTTTCCCTGACCATCAACTGTCCCATTTTGTCCTGCAAAACCATATAACTATTTAAAATACCCTGGAAGGCAACGGCAATATTTAACCATATTACTTGTTCAACCAATAAGAGTAGTCTTCGGAATCTGGACTTCTCAAGTTCTCATGGACGTCATGTGAAATATCGTCACACTTTTTGTCTTCAAAAACTTTGTCATTGCTCGAAATGAAAGAGAGTTGCGAACAAGGACAAGTTCTTGTACCTGTGATGATAACATTTTGGAGACCATTTCCATGTATAAGGCTAATATGTCTTCCTCCGAACCTTTCTCTTCCTCTTCCATAAGATGGCAATGGCTCAATTACAGGCCACTCTTTGGGATCCTATGAATCAAAACTTTTATATTATAATTTTTTTTTTTTAAAAAAAAAAGAACAGGTTCACTCTTCATGTACTATAAACAGGTTCACCAATGTACTATAAACAGTTTCACCAGAGTGAGTATCTGATGTCCGTAATCTCATTGAAGGGCTTGTTTAGATTAAGCATAGAATCGAGGGTCTAAACAAGAATAGAAGAAGTAAACAGGACAGCATGTAAATTCAAACGCGTTTAATACTTTGTTGAAAATCACTCATCTGCTGACCATATGGTCGTAAATGCAGCACTATGCTTATGAATCGTAGTTCCATCAAGCTTCCTAATAGTAAATTAATTACAGTTTAAGAATAAAACACATCTAACACAAAACCGAGCCGGATGAAAACTGAAAGAAGAGTTGAAAAAAATAAATAAATAAATAAATAAAGAACGCTAAGAACAAAGACAATACTGCGCACCTGAGAACCCAAAACAACAGCCCCTTCTTCAAGAAAAAGCGTGAAATTACTGGTGAGATTAAAACTTCCAGTGAGCCATCTTCCTCTGGGAATATTCAGCTGGGACCCACCCATACCTCCGAAACGCTGCATGTATCGTATAGCCCCCCGAAACGATTCGGTATTCGAAGTCTTCCCGTCACCAACGCCGCCGAAATCCTTGATCGACATGACAGACCTTCTCCCGGCGACGCCCTGAAAATAGCCGGAGCAGCTCCGAGGATCCTCCGACGCGCCGGTTTCGGCTTTCGACGAACTCGAACGCAACCGTATCGGAAAAACCATTATCCCGGGATGCTGGAGCGAGACAAACGTTACCAGAGCCAACGACAGAAACATCACTGCCCATGAGGGTCTCCTAAAATTACCCAACATGGCAGCACCAAAAACTTTCCGATTCCTTGATCACGTCAATAAAATCAATAGAAATATAGGTGGCGGGGTTTGCTATGCTGAGATCATCCCTTGCTCTCCCGTTGAATAGTATCTTGAATGTAACGAGAATGTCTAGAGTCGTGTTATCTGATAACACCACTCTATTCAGCATGCTAATCAAGGTCCTTGTATTGCGTCATCTATAATCTATATATATATATATATATATAGCACTATCTAAATGTATTAGTATTTCTATTCTGTGAAAACTGAAAAGAAAAGAATAAAACTGAAAAGGGTGGTGTGGTGACGAATTTTAGCGAAGGAAAGGGGTGTTAGGTTTTTGAGTTTTGACTTTGGAAATGAAACAGTGAAGGTGTGATCGGCTTTTTGAAAAGCGGACGTGAAGACCAATGGAGGATGCGTGGCGGACGAGCAAAAAAGGAGGATGAGAGAGAAAGCGCGAATTATTGCAGTAATGAGAATCTAAAGCGCGTTTCCTTGAACTGTAAAAAAATTGCAAATTTTCACGAATTTGCTGTGTGGGTCCCGTATTGTGATTTTACGTGGCGAGTTTTCATTGATTTATTTTAAATCCTTATTTATTCTTTATATTTCTTTTTCTGTCAAGCATCCGGCGGCCTGCCTGGCACCACTAGAGGACCGCTCATCACGGGATCTTCCTAATTTCTTATTTTTTTAATTATTTAATAATTAATACTAATGTTTTACTTCGCTTCTTTTTGTTTTGGGCATCAGACCCTGTCTGGCCCGGTGGTCGTCCCTTATAATGCCTTAATCTGGGGGAGGGACAGTCACATCATAGAATATTACATTAATGAGACCAGAGTCCCTAAACAAGATTATATGGCCTATAATCAAAACGACAGCATAAAGGAAGGTTGAGGCCTCCACGTGACTTTTGTCCCCACCCTAGTTTTTAATCATGATTAGTGTTTTCATATATTTTCGGTAAAAAAAATTGATTGATCGTACCGTTGGTGATACCTAAACCCGGATAAATCAGATTATTTTAAAATTACATATAGTTACGTTTGGAATCACTTAATTTTAGAGAATAAGTTCTTATTACGCAAGCCGAGATAAAACTCCTCTTACATACTTATCTCGTATACCATGAATCACGATTTATAAACACTTATTACCCAAAAATAAGCTATTCCAAACAAACACATCAACAGATAACTTCTCATGATATAAAATCTTCATATACAAGATTCGGTTCTTTCATTAGCTGTAATCATGCATATGACATATGATGTCTGGCAAGTTGTTTTTTATGTCTGATATTGAGGAAGATAACAAGTTATCACGTCTATATATATGCAAATAAATAAGTACCAATTGTGAAACTTGTTGGAGATGACTGATGAGAAATGACAACTAAAAAAAATGGCTTAGTATGTATTTGAATTAGTGTTAAAAACTGATTGTTTAATATGATTTATAGTCTACAAAATAAATATGTGATAAAAGTTTTATCTTAACTTACATAAATATACTTTTTCAATGACAATTCAAACAGGGGCTTAGATTTTTTTATGACCAGGAAAAGCTACAGTGCTTCAAAATAGGTACACTACAAAAAAAAATGTGTTTAGTGCATGTTGGGATAGAGATTTATGTGGTAATTGTGATTTTTTTGACTTTCATGCAGAAAAGAAAGAGCCACAAGAACTGTCCAGGGAAAGAATGTCAAACTAGAGGTGTGGATAGTTCAATCCTTGCTGACGAGACGAGTGGTTGTGGAGGAGCCATTTGGGACAGTGAGGATAATTGAATTTGTGGATACAGTTATAAACTCGGGACGCTTCCCCTATTGCGCAAGTGTTTAGCATTATGTCTGGTCTCAAATTGTGTTGGTCCAGAGGATACAGGTATATTGTCCTCATATTTTATTGCATTTAAATTGTGAACTTAATTAACAGGGATTGATGTTAGTCATCCGTTTAAGGATATTATAAATGATACTGGATTATTAATCGGCCCGTGGCCCGTGACTAGCAGGTTATGATTAGCCATACTAATAGAGAGCACATTGTTTTATGCTGATTTTTCTAGCTAGAGCGTCACATGATAAGGGGTATGTTTTTCTGTATTCGTAATCACCCTCAAACTAGTAAATGTGTAATGTAACATTCCAGCACCTCAATCTTGATATTGTCCACTTTGAGGCTCTAAGGGTGACAGGCCCCGAAGCGGATAATATTGAGAATGAAGCGCTGAAATGTTACATGTGATACTGTGACGTAGTTTGATGAGGTAAAATAAATCAAGACCGTCTTCACAATACTTTTCTGATTTAATGTCGGTTTATGATTTATGTTGATTAGTAATAGCTAATTAGTCCTGCAATTGACAAACGTCCACTAGGGCCTATCTTTGAAGCCGAGGCAACATCTACGCCCAGCTGTATGCCAGCTTCCCGTTGTTCATGCAATGTAATAAGACGAGGAATTCAAAAAAAAGTTAAAAGGTTTACGGAATAGTATAAGATTGGATCTCATGAAGAGAGAGAGAGTGCAGAATATAACTGCTGCTCCTTTTTCTCCTACAAAGCTTGTTAGTGCAGACACTAGACTTGAGGATTCAGTTGACTAGAAAAAGGACTTAACGATTTAAAAGAAAGGTTGGGAAAGCAGCGTGTTAACTGTCATATTAATTGGAGGAAATGGGATCTGTGTGATGAGTTGGTTGGATGGTAATGGCTCAATCACTCTTGTAAATGAAGCAGCAGCTGGTAAAGAACTAATACACAGCAAAAACAACTGGAGATGTAGGTTTATGAAGAAATTAAGCTACTTCCTTATTTAGCACTATCGTGTTGCTGAGCTTATGAGTATGTGTTTGAACAATGCTCATTTTCACATTATCGGAATACTTTTTTTTTTTGACATAAACATTATTGGAATACTGAATGATACAAGAGATTAAGAAACATGAGGTTTTTCATTTCATAAAAAGCTCTATGCGATATGTGGAAAGTTCATGATAGAGGAAGACACAAGTTTTTGAATTGAGGATTGAAAGTACAATATATATGATCATATGTTTAGGTTATTTAATAGGAAGAGAAAAAAAAAAAGGAACTCTACTATTTGAATTTTAAAATCTTAAATCAGTTTTTTTACTTATTAAAATATAGTATTAATTATAATAATATAGTAATTGACAATTTTTTTAATAAAAAATTATTGATTTAGTATTTTAAAGTTGAGGTGATATTTTCTGATTTTTTCTTAATTAATATATATGGATTGATTTATGCATTATGCCCATAATATAAACATAGAAAGCCACAATTGGAATCACATCAAAGTGCGTGGATATGTGGCATGATTTGACCATTGAATTTATGCCATGCTGCTTCACGTTCTACAATATTTTGATTTTCTTAACTTTTTTTTTTTGGCCTTTCATCATTTGTATTCCTTTTTAAAAAAACTTAGAAGGTCGGGGGATTTGGAAAATTGTGAGGGATGATTACCTTCTCCTAATACTCTCTCTCTCTCTCTGATAAAAGATAATTTATTCAACAAAATGATAATATTTCTTCGACTTGAATAAATTGGATTCGGAGCAAAAAACCAAACTTGGGATTTTCTGATTTTCTAAGGCATTGTTGCTTTTATTTGATAATATTTTTATCCTGCCCTCTTTATGTTTTAATTTTTTGTGTTCTTTGTTTCTCTGTATTTACTTTTTCTTTATTTTTCTATTTCATGTTTTTTGTCTTAGTTATGTTATGTATTGTTTCTTTTGTCTTACTTGTGCTATACCGTGAGCCTTCCTCCCCAATTTCACTCCATTATAATTATAGATGCACTCTATGTGTGGCTTGTAAGGCCACTTTATCTTCTCAACAGAGTCGAATAAAAATCCCTTTTAGGGTCTGTTTGGAAAGGCGCCTGGAGCAAAAAAAAAAATACAATTGCCTCCTAAAAGCCCAATTGATTCTATGAGAGCTGTTTAGGTCGACGTTTGGTGACACTGAGCTTCTGAAAGAAACGCAGCTTTTTAAAGAAGCTGCTCTCAGATGCTTCTCGCGAAGGGTGAAGACTGAAGAAGCTGATCTGGGTGTGGGGCAGAGACATCCATGTTTACTGGTGGGCCAACTCCCGATAGTGGCATGATGTTGCTTAAGTTTGAGATTCAATTTTTTCTTACGTCTCGTACCCTCAAACCATATTCTTTTTTTGTTTTTTTGCCAAACCCTCAAACCATATTCATTTAGCTATTATTCTAGAAAAAACATGTTTCCGCTTTTTCTGATTATTTTTCCTAAAATCTGGATATTTGAGCCACTAGAAAGTAATTAGCAATTCAAAAAATATTGAACCTAGGATCAATGTTGTTGTTTAATATGGATCTATCCATTTTTAATTAAGTATTTTAGTTTATATATTTTTTAATAATAATTGAATTTATTTTATTTTATTTTATAAAATTTTATTTATAATTTTTCACTTCAATTATCATAATATATATAGTATTCATGTCCTTTTCAGTAATTTCCTATTTAAATGAGTTTTTTAAACACTAATCCAAATAGGTTTCAAGTTAAAAAGAAAGTCACTTCTGCCATCGTCAATATAAATCACATATACAATTTGACTTTTTTTCTATCTAATTTTTTTAAAAACCTATCTATAAAAAAAACTCTTTCTTAATCCAAACATACATTAGGTAGCTCAAGGGCTTTCAATGTTGTGGGCCACTCATTTGAGTTGATGGTCTGCGGGGGCGTCCTCTCATATCCCGCATTTTATTGTTGTTGCCAAGTAGCATCTACTCCTGTTTTTGAGACTACAAGTGATGTCAGCTTTGATGGTGCTGCAGCAAGTTCAAGATGAGACTTAAGCTTTGGCTGGTATTTAAAATGCTGACCATCTTTAGGGCCTCCTGGTTGTAACTTTCTATTTTTATTGTTATATTAGTGTTGCAGCTATTATGTTGTAATGTATTTCTATTTTAGAAACTTTGGACCCCCAACTTGATCTGACTCAAGGTCAGTTGGAGGTTTTTATATGTACCTTTTTCAAACTGTCGATTGGGAACAATTTTATAGTCTAGATGGTCAGAATGCTAGAAATCAGACCGAACACTAATGGGAGGAGTATACTAAATGTTTGTTTGGGATAACTTAATTTTAACTTATAAGTATTTTTAAATCGTGATTTACGGTATACAAGATAAGTATGTGAGAGAAGTTTTATCTCGACTTATGTGAATAAACACTTATAAGTCAAAAATAAGTTATCACAAACATAGGCCAACTTTTTTTTAAATTTTTTTTCCTATGTTCATTTTGAAATGGGAAAAATATAGATAAAAACCATTGAAAATGGTAAAGGATAGAAAGGTGATTCCAATTTCAATATCCCTATAACATGCTAGTGCTCAATTTGTCCTTTTTGAAATTAAAAGGAAATGATCGATATGCCCTCACACATTTTTTTTAATAAAAAAAGTAACCCCTACCCCATTGGCAATGAATTTTTTACTTGTTAAACAAATAATTGTCAAAATCTAATGAAAATTGGTGAATTCCTTAACTAAACTTGTCAATGACCAAATGGTGTGAATTTTGTACTTGGTAAACTAAAGTTTTCAAAACCTGATGAAAATTGATTAATTCTTTAACCATACTTGTCAATGAACTTAGGTTAAAGATTAAAAGTTAACATACATGCACACACATATTTCTTTGCATAATAAGTATTGAAAGTACGGTGCTGGCTAATGGTGCCCACACTTCCACGGGTTGGGAAATCCCCAACCCTAACTTGCAAGTGCAAGTTCGAGGGTCAGCCCGCAACTCACACTTTTTTTTTAAAGTTTCTACCATGCATAAGTCATAGACAAAAAAAAAAAAACAGAACCTCCTAAAGTCCAAACCAAAAGAAAAAAAGCCCAACAACCTGGATTGAAGGAGTGATTTTTTTTTTCAAAAAAATAATTGTTAACAAAAACCAAAATTCTAGCCCCAACTTGCCAACTATCCCAATCCAACGTCAAGCAACCCAAATCCAAATGTCAAATTGTTGACAAGACTAGAGGTAAGCAAATTAGAACCAAAACCGAACCGAACCAAGCTCAATTCAGTTTTTTCGATTTTTGGTAAAATTTTGATTTTTATTACTCTAAAACTTCGGTATTCGGTTTCGGTTCAGTTTTTAAAAAAATATTTCGGTTAAAACCGAAAAATATAAAATATATTTATATTTAATATATATTATTTAATAAACGCATATTTTATAATTATATAAGTGTAAATTTCCAATAAAATTAGATAAAATATATTGATATTTTAAATATAATTAATTTATTTTATATATTTTACCCTTAAATCTAATCTTAAGGATAATTTTTTTTAAAAAAAAATTTAATTATATATATATAATTTTGTAAATAAAAAAAATCGATTAATTCGGTTATTAACCAACCGAACTGAAATATTTCGGTTAATTCTATTCGATTAATTTGGTTCGATTTATGAAATTGGCTTTGTTCAGTTTTCGGTTATTTCTGTTTTTATCGAAAAACCGATGCTCACCCCTAGGCAAGACAACCATGTCCCATGCTATATATATATGTATATATATAAAATGCGGGCCAACCCGCAAGCTGGCCTATATCAACCCGCAGATTTTGCACAGGCCTGCATTTTTGCGGGTTGGGAAACCTTGTCCCAACACCCGGGCCCGCTGGTTGGACCCGTATTACCGGTTCTAATTGAAAGCATTTGGTGGTCATTTATTCCTGCAGGAGCTAAACCCCCACCACTTTGGCACCAATTACTCATGTTGAAGCTTCGGTGCCAACGACTGCTCGTTCGACCATCGGAGCTCTGGCGAGGTTAGGGGTTACTTTTTTGCAAAAATGTGTAAGGGCATATCGGTTATTTCTTATTAATTTCAAAAAAGACAATCAAACACCACCATATTATAGGGATGTTGAAATTGGATTCTTCTTTATGTCTTTTACTATTTTCAATGGTCTTTATCTATCAGTTTCTCATTTAAAATTGCAAATAAATATGAATATTCTATGGAAAAAACTACATAGATAGTTAACAAAAATGTAAACAATAATCCTTTTCTAATTTTATGCCGTTCAGAATAGGCGAACACCATGTTAGAGGCTGGCAAAAAAACCACTTTAGAGATTCACAAGCTTAGTTTTAGAACTAATCTCTAATCATTAATGAATTAATGACCAAGTTAAGGTGGGAGATAGCTCGAGCGGCACCCGGTAACTCGGACGCGGCTGCCTTTCGCCCCTCTCCTTCATTCCACTCGTGATTCTGAATTTCCCTCTCCGTTTGCGTTTGGATCTCACTTTTCTGGTATAGTCTCCCTCTCCCCACCTTACGGATTTATCTAATGTCAGTGGAAATTTTATAACCCACTTGATCATGAGATTTTTGTAAGCCAACAATATTTATTTTTTTAAAAAAATCGATGTTAAGATGAAACTGATTTGCTCAGGCACGGTGATTACTTGTAGTTATTTTATTACTCTACTATTTATTTTCCGGGAACGAATGCTTGATGGTGTAAATGTGGTTGGATGTTGTTCAGCTGAGAGCTATTGCGTATCGTTCCAGTTGATCGAAGGTTACTTGTGATGGATTCGTCTTCGACGAGCCAGGCGGAATTCGATTATTTGTTCAAGTTACTGATGATTGGAGACTCGGGAGTCGGTAAGAGTAGTCTGCTTCTGAGTTTCATCTCAGATACCTATGAAGATCTCTCCCCCACAATCGGTAGGTTTTTGCCTTTTCGGAAGCGAATTTACATTCTCTTGAGGTGTCCTTTTGATATGCGTCTTCTGGGTTGTTGAGTATCTTCAAGATGAATCTAGGCTTATGCATTTGGGGATGAGCTATAGTATCAGCGCAGGCTCAGCTCAGTTACCTGCTCTGTGATCCCAAATTTTTTTACTGTAGACTTTAGCACAATCCCACAATAGGTAGGCTTTTGCTTTGTGGGAACAAATTTATTTTAATTCTCTTGTCCTGTCCTTTGATTTGTGGCTTTTGGGTATTCCTGCATCTTATGGACAAACCAAAAGCTTATGAATTCGAGATGATATCGTATTATTGTAGACTATGTTCACTCACCTGCTTTATGATCTGATTTTTTTTTTAACTATATGCAGAGTCAGTATATGTTTTTTCCAATATCTGTTTTCAAATTTCTAAAAACTGATCATCCGATCAAAGCATATCTATTTCTTTTCGCAATGTGTTCTGATGTCACCTGTTTACTTACTCAGTAATGATTCTGACTGTTTATAATAATATGATTTGGATGCCATGCCTTAAAAATATGCTTGACATCAACCATGGATGAGCTAATCTCATATTTTAGCTTTTCTGCTTCTTGTACTGTTTGGTTTCTCATGTAGGCGTTGATTTTAAGGTCAAGTATGTCACAGTGGGGGGCAAAAGGCTGAAGCTTGCCATTTGGGATACAGGTATGTGTGTGTGTGTGTGTTTATTACTGGATCCCATGCTGTTTAATTCTATACAGTCCAATCGAACTCCTGGCTTAGTTGGACCTACTAACTGCGTATTGGTAATAATGCATAGCCGTATTTGATTGAAACTACTTGTTTGACAATGCAGCTGGTCAGGAGAGATTCAGAACACTGACAAGTTCTTATTACCGAGGGGCTCAAGGCATCATCATGGGCAAGTTTCTGTTATCTGATTTATCTCTTATTTTTTTGGTCATTGCTTTCGATCATATATTTGTTGAATTCAATGTAATTTTGTGTATTCTTTTTCTTTAGCAAGTAGGAAAAAAGTATGAAGTTTGCCGTGCTTATAAAAGTCAATCTATAAAGTTGAGAGGAAGTCTGGTACTGGTTATTTATATTGCATAGTGCAATTGCTAGTGCTGAGGACTCCAAAATGCTCAAGCACACAGCACTTTGCACCAGCTATTTGAAACTGCAGTGCACATCATTAAAAGGTTAATAATGACTAATATATGTAGAAAAGTCGGGCCGCATTCTTGGAATTTTGACTCACTTTATATGGATAAAGTCCTTAAATAACCTGAATTGAAAAAGATCAAAATAGAATTAGACGTTGGAAGACGTGGATTTTTTAGAGGAAGACATAGCGGGGGAAACGATAATACATACTCAGTTACTCACATGGGAAGGCTGGAGGCCAACAAATGAGAAGCTCACCTGAAAATTTGAAACAGCCGTTGGACCCTTTTATAAGCATAATCAAACTGCATTGGGCGGTACATGATCTTCTAGAACTTTCCCAAGCCATCAAGTTTTCTAACAGGTTTCTAGTTATATCATAGTTTGCCATTTGCATCAAAAATTTCCTAGAGCAATCCCACAAAATAGCTAAAATCAATGTCTGTTTTTAAGGACTTACAAATAATGAAAAATCAATAACCACTGTCCCCTTTCTCTTGCATCACATGCTGAGCTATGGAATTACATTTTAAACTCAGTCATAATCGACCATATGTGAAAGTAATCCTCTCAAAAGTAATGATGATTTGCATATGGTGCTAATTAGTATTTAATGGTGGCTTTTAAGAGCATTGTAGAACCAAAAACATTTATAGTCAAGGATGGGTGAAGGAGGTATCTTAAAGGTAACCTGTTATTTGATGCACTCAAGCACCTACAGTACACATTTGCACTTTGCCTTTATGTCACTTTTCATGATGATGCTGACTTTTCATATACTGCTCAAAATAAAATAAATTTCAGGAATCATTTGTCCCTATGTATATCATATGCTTTGAGTTTCAAAGTTAATCTGTCGAACTGAGATATGGTAATTCAATGACCAAACTAAAAGTAACTTTTCCACAGAATATGGCCTGTAAATTGGTGCCGGATGTAATTTGTTGGTTGGTCATGGAGAATCGTTCCCTCATCCTATTAAATGTTTATTGAAATTTTGTTAGTTAACTGAGCTGTCTCCCTTTTGTTCCTCTATCTAATGCAGTTTATGATGTGACTCGACGAGACACATTTACAAATCTATCTGAAGTATGGGCAAAGGAAATAGACCTCTATTCTACGAATCAAGATTGCATCAAGATGCTTGTTGGAAACAAAGTGGATAAGGTATCTTTCTTCAACAAGAGTTACGATCATACTCTCCCACCCCTCCCCCTCTTCATATTCTTTTTTGTATTTTTCGTCTTGGTTATTCCTCAATCACATCAAGATTTCAACTAGTTATAATTCCGCAAATATATACACTATTTGGGTTTGACCTTCCATGTTTGAGCTGTTCAACACGTATGCTATATTAACTGACAAAAATAAGACGAGGAGGCAGGACTAGATGCAGACATTCCCAAGGAATTTGACCGAATGTAAATCTTGAATTACCTGGAATCCTCATTGCATCTTGTAGATCCATTTCTATTATGCCCCCTTAGATTTAGGATTCTAGCACAACTCTTGAACTAGTTGGCTACATGTCACATTTACTTCTTATTCTGACTTATAAATCATATCTGAAATGTGCTCGTGTTCTTTTTCATTCCAATGAGGGATTTAATGTACTGGTGGATAATATTTGATTAATTTCCAGGAGAGTGATAGGGTTGTGACAAAGAAAGAGGGGATAGATTTTGCCCGGGAATATGGTTGCCTATTTATTGAATGCAGTGCTAAAACTCGAGTGAATGTACAGCAATGCTTTGAAGAGCTTGTTTTGAAGGTATGCTTTGCTATATATATGCCCAGTTATAAAAATATTTGTGTCTGAAATCAGTATACTGCACAAGTTTTATTTTATTTACATGTGATCATATTAATATTTTTAAAAAAATTTGGTGCATCTTCATCTTCATCTTCATCGTAGTTGATGAAAAAATAATTGGTACGACTGCTCACCTGAGAAAATTACCTTGAGATGCAAAACAGCCAACAAATGTGAACAACTAATTTTATGTCATTAATATAGCTCGTATGGTTGTTGTGTTACATGAATTCTATGAAATGAGCAATATTGCATAAACTGTATTTGTTAAAATGTTTATATTGAATATCAATATAGATACTAGCAAATGAGGAAGACACAAGTTTTTATCTCTTGTCCCTCTTTCTATGACACCTTCAACCCCCTGGCAAAGGGCCCAGCCCTGCCCCCCTTTTTTCAAGGTGGTTTACATTGATACTAACTTTCTGAAAAGCTAATTGAAAGTCTTGCTGGTGCGAGAAAACTCATCAGAAGTGACAATGGCAATGGTTAATTTTTTTGATGAATTTTGGCAGATTCTGGATACACCTAGCCTCCTAGCGGAGGGCTCTAAGGGAGTCAAAAAGAACATTTTTAAGGAGAAGCCACCGCCATCTGACGCATCCACAAGTAGTTGTTGCTGAAATCACGTGTTTGGACCTCAGAGAAGAGCCTTGCAAATATTTTCAGAATCAGATTATTATCTCTGATGGATTTGATTTTAACCAATGGACGTTAGTTTTGCTTTTACAGGTTCCTGTTATGAATATTAGATGATGTAATATAATTGTGATGGTTTATGGCTTTTTTTGGGGACATTTTAATCACCATTGTCACATTTAATGACCTGCTAATAATCACGTGATATAGGATGTCAATCATATGTTGTACAAAACGTCTATGCAATATCATTTCAACTTTTTTTTTTTGAGAGTGGAAATGAAGCTTTTTTCAATGAATATTTACAGAGGGTTTGACAAAAGGATAAATGGAAACATAAATGAAGTACATCAGTCTATATGTATCCTAATTGACTATCTCTTTGGAGTGCACTTGCATTAATAATGTGTTCGGTCGGTGAGAGAGTTTCATTAATGATCCGATGCGCCTGAGCCTCTTCACTGTAGAATAGCCTTCGGTTTCTAGCTGTCCAGGGTTTCCAACAGAGGGTGCCAAAAGTAATTCTCCATGTGTTTTTCATTCGACGCTGGCTCCAGATTGTTCTCCAACCAATTGGTGGATGATTGTGCATGAAAGCGCAGGAGATATTGCTCAGAGATAATTAAATGACCAGCATGCTGCTGCTAGAGTGCAGCCCCTGAGTACATGGTTCAGATCTTCTGTATATCGATTACATATTCCGCATGTATCACTGTGAGCCATGCGTCGTCTCACTCTCTCCTTATTCGTGAGTAACTGATTTCCAATTACCAACTAGAGGAAAGTTCTTATTCGTTTGGGCCCGGCCATTTCCATGCAAGGTTCCAGCCATTATTTTCCTCATTCCATCTTTCCGACTTCAGCAGATGATATGCTGAGCTGACTGTAAATTCCCCGTTGCTCGTCAAATTCCTCCCAGCGCCAAGTTCCTTCCGGGGTAGTGAAATGCATCAATGGCTTCGCAAGGTCTGTCTCCTCCAAAGGAGCATGTGCTAGATTCTTCAATGGACTGAGTTCCCCAACCAAGCGTCGTTCCAGAATCGAATTCGCTGCCCGTCTCCAACTTGCCATTTTTGCCCCAACTCTGGGTCATCCCAGATAGTATGAGGGCTTTTCAATAGATGAGAAGCTGTCTTGGGCCTAGGACCGTTTGTATTAGCGATAATAGCAGTGATTTTTTTATTATTATTATAAATTTTGTAAACTTAAGATAAGATAAAAATTAAATTGTAAATGTAATTTGTGTTTGGATTAGCGATAGCACATGTGACTTTTTTTCAAACTGAAGATTGTTTAAATAATTATTTGAAAAGTAAGTTTAAATGGAAAACGATTGAAAATGACATGAATCTTATTAAATTATAGCGAAGCGGATTTGATCCGTTTCCTTCCAGGAAGAGGACCGTCCTTTTTCCTCCCAGGGCTGTTGGATGGAGATCTCAACAGTTCATATTTAATATATTTTTAATATAATAATATAATCATATTTTTATAATACATCAAATCTGGACCATTGAGATTTCCATCTGACAGCCCTGAGAGGGAAAAGGACCGAAGCCAGATTCAATTATAGCCACATATCCTAATTAATGTCATCTGCGTTTTTCCTATTATTTCTTAACAAGTCGCTAAATCTGAATTTTGTTAATAATTTAATATTGTCACTGAAAAAACAAAAACTGTAAATACCCAAAAAAAACACCTAATTAATCTGGCGAGCTAATTTATGTTTTCTCTATTATTTCTGAGACAAATAGCCAAATATGGAAAAAAAAATTTCTCTAGAGTAACAAAGAGCCATTACCACTCTAGTCCTATTTATAAGTTTAAATTAACCAACTCTCATATACCAAGGAGAGTTAGTTAAGTTATTAATTATGGGCTAAATTTTCAATTTTACTTTTATTTATGATTGATTCCAAAAGTCAACATGAATAATTTTTTTTATTTATTGCACTCAATAGGGGCAAAAAAGTAAAAAGATGCATTTTTTACCTTGAAATTGGACTTATAATAAAAACCAAACTTTTTTGTCAAAATAGACTTATAAATAAAATTAAAGTGGTATCATATATCAAGAGCACTCCCACTCTCCCAGCTCCCAATCCCATTTATCAAAGAGCTTTTTTGTGGGAAAATTACACTCAAGTCTTAAGGGAGAAGGGAAATGAAAAAATGGTCTTTTAAAATTACAAAATGAAAAAATAGTCCCATAAAGTTGTCAATGCTCGTTCCTGAAGTTGTTAATGGGACTATTTTTTTATTTTATAATTTTAAGAAACCATTTTTTAATTTCTCTTTTTCCTTAAGACTTGAGTGTAATTTTTCCTTTTTTTCCCTTCATAATCATTGCTTTCTCTCTCCACGGTGTCACCTAAAAGCACCAAATTCCAGCTTATAAAGTACCGTGATTTTTGCAATAAAAGCATATCAGTGGAAACATGAACTAGGGATGATCATGGACCGGACTGGACCGAGTTAGAGGCTAGCTCGAGGTCTGGTCTAGTTAAAACCTTGGGCTGAAAAAGGCAGCTCGAGGTCTAGTTTAGTCTAGTAACAACTCAAACTCAGGTCAGACCAGACTTGGTCCACTGGACTGGTTTGGGTAGTCTAAGATATCTATTTTTTTTGTTCACACTAGCTGAAAAAGGCAGTTCGAGGTCTAGTTTAGTCTAGGAACAACTCAAACTCAGGTCAGACCAGACTTGGTCCACTGGACTGGTTTGGGTAGTCTAAGATATCTATTTTTTTTGTTCACACTAGCTGAAAAAGCATATCAGTGGAAACATGAACTAGGGATGATCATGGACCGGACCGGACCGAGTTAGAGGCTAGCTCGAGGTCTGGTCTAGTTAAAACCTTGGGCTGAAAAAGGCAGCTCGAGATCTAGTTTAGTCTAGTAACAACTCAAACTCAGGTCAGACCAGACTTGGTCCACTGGACTGGTTTGGGTAGTCTAAGATATCTATTTTTTTTGTTCACACTAGCTGAAAAATAGGAAGAAGAATTGTACAAAATTTAAGGAAAAAAGAAGACGACGACGACGAGATAGACCATTAGAAGCACAGGACTAGAGGGATCGACGTTGAGAGGAGGATTGTAGGGATTGAAGCCAAGGTGAGTGATTAACAATGGAGTTTCTATGCGATTAAGGGTAAGGAAAGCAAGGATGAAGTGATTAAGGCTGAGGTGGGAATAGCAACGCCGCGAGATTGAGGAAGCAAGGATGAAGTGAGATTGAAGGCAAGGAAGCAAGGATTGAGCGAGATTTTTTATGGTAAGGGATGTGAGATAGATGAAGTAGGTCTGATGTGAGTGAGCAGTGGTGAGGGAGGTGAGATTGAAGTGGGTCTGATGTAAAGCGAGTGAGGGGTCAGAGGGTGTGTAGTTCACGTGAGTTAAATGGAGAGGATTGAGTGAGACTTTTTTGTTGTTGTTATAATACAATGGAGTTAAATGCAAACTCACTTAATTTTTTTTAGTAAAAAAATAAATGATTCAGGCCGGACCATGTAGATTAAGAACCTGGTCTTGAACCCGGTCTAGCTCGAGTAGTTGGTATGGTCTGGTCCTATCCTTTTGTGTTGTAAGGAAACTTTTCACCTGACCAGACTGGACCGGGTCACCTTAGATTAGACCAGGTTACCTGGACCACCATATTTTTTGCTTATCTTTAACATGAACCCAAACACCTATATTTAGCCTCACTATGCTTTTCACACTATGATCGGGCGTTTATGACCCCAGAACGCTTTCTCAAACACCCCCTTAGTTTGCGGATTTGTACCCTCTTGCCATTTATATTTAGCAATAAA
Organism: Inga oerstediana; assembly: GCA_963210345.1. Lineage (NCBI taxonomy): Eukaryota > Viridiplantae > Streptophyta > Magnoliopsida > Fabales > Fabaceae > Inga > Inga oerstediana. Next base: position 2,711,406 of record OY723410.1, read on the forward strand.
GTCCCACCGGATTCGTTCAAACACTTTTTAAGTCAACTTTGATTGCCATTGCCCTTTTATTTCCTATTTTCCATCACATTGTATGGATCACCTCCTAAGCAATAATGATGTTATTTGTTATGTTCCTTCCCCTGATAAAACTTGCTTGGTTCGGGAGCACTAATAATGGCATGATTATCTTGAGGCAGTTGTAAATGATTTTGGTGACCACCTTGTAGATTGTATTACACAAGCTGATTGGTCTAAATTCCTTCAATGTTTTAATATGCCTATGCGTATTGTTCTTTGCTTGGTTTCCATTCTCCAACACTTGCTTGGTGCTCATCTTCAATTTTCCTCTGTCCTCTTGGCCTTGTCTTTATTCTACAAACCCCTAAACTATAGTTTCAGAAGTACTTTTATGTAAGCTAAGACAAAACTCCTTTTATATACTTACCTCATAAATTGTAAAAACACTTTTAAAAAACTAAAACAAACATACAATTTTTATTGGGTTCTTTGATCTCCCACTTCTCATCCATCATTGATGTGAAGCTGGGAGTGGCATGTTTTTGGGCCTCCTTATCCACTCCTTCCAAGTTCCAACCTTGGGTTGGGTTACCTAACTAGGCTAGCCTTGGGTTGTGATCAAACCCAGTATAACTTAAATCATGCGTAACCCTAGTCTAAACACAAATTTTATCAGTTTTGCTTTTAAGTCCCCAATTGGGAAAATTTCATTTCGTTAAAGGTTAGATATGAAAATTTGAAAACCGTGAAGATTTTAATTTAAGAAAATTATAAAATAACATAATAAGAATAAGTAACAATGAAATGTTATGGCGTTAGATTTACATATGTCAACATATTTGACAATCAAATAGAACAAGATGAAAAACACAAATGAAAGAGGGGGGAAGAACCAAAGTTCTACATTGCTGTGTAAGGGTATATTATTTGAAAGCTTTCACTCTTGACCCATATACGTGCCATAAACAGAATAGTGAATTTCATGGTATGCAACCATTATTACTCTCATCTTTCGATGTCGTTTGAACTTGTGAGCATGTGGTGAGGAAACTGTTCAACTCAACTAACCAACATGCCCCTCGAACATTAACTACAACTGTTATTACTAACCCAAGGATATTTGTTGTATCCAAAAAAAACCTATGGCATGCTTCAAAATCATGAAACTTATGCCTTGTTTAGTATGGTGGAAGAGTTTTTATAGAAGTGGAAGTGGAAATAAGATTTTAAAGTTTGTTTGGTACACGCATGGAAGTGAGGTTTAAATTTTAATTAATATGCCTATTTATAATGTGAAAATACTTGTATGCCCTTGAATAAAAAAACCCTGCCCACCACCTCAAACAGCCACATACGTACCAGCCACCACAAAAATTCTAGCCATCACAAAAAACCTTAATCCTCCATTTTTGCACAAATATCAGCCATCGACGATCAATAATTACCTAAATAAATGAAAAAAAAATGATCGAGAGGCAAAGGTGCATATTAGAAAAATGAGAAATACAAAGGTATCATTAGAGGTAGAAGAATGATGTGGATGAAGGAGAAGTCATGATGTGGAGAGAATGAAGTAAATCACGGCAATGGTCCATATCAGAAATGAATCAACCAGATATGAAGTCCCAAGGCACCAATGATAACAGAAGTTGATGGCAAAAGAAGCTGACATAAGTTGACATCGACAAAAAGGGGATGAAAGTTGATGGCGGAAGAAGGTAACAAGTCGACAATAAGAAGCTAAAAATTGAACCAAGCCTCTCAAATCTAAAGCCGACGACTGGAGATGCTAACGGAAATCGATAGCGACTCACAGATCCATCATCACTGGTGCTCTTCCGTGTCCCCACCATTTCCAAATCTCTCACGTCTCAAAGGGTAAAATGGTCTCCATATCTAAGTTCCAATGGAACTGGCTCAGTTCCATGGGAGTTGTGTTGGAACCCACTTCCATTGATTTTGGTGGAAGTGAGTTTCATTAGGAACTGAGGTTTCAGTTATCAAACACACGATTCTAAATCCACTTCCACTTCTCAAGCCTCGATTCCAATATACCAAACGAGGCATTAATTATTCAAATCCCCTGAATGAACTCATACATATCCCTTTCAAGGTTTGGACATCCCATTAAGTGCAAGAGTCGGATCACTTATATACCCGATAAGTTTATATTATTAAACGACAAAAAAAAAAAAAAGTTGAAACCAAATGGTGAAATAATGGATAGATTTTATTTTCTTACCTGCTGTCACATTAATTGACTGAGGGTATGTTTGATTACTAATAAATATTGTCTCATACTTGGTAAAGGTCCTATATTTAGAGGGAGGAAGGAAAAAGTTGAAATAATGGATAGATTTTATTTTCTCACCTGCTATCACATTAATTGACTGAGGGTATGTTTGATAATGACTAATAAATCATACTTGGTAAAGGTGAAAAAATGGATAGATTTTATTTTCTTACCTGGTAAAAGGAGAAAGGAAGAAGGTGAAATAATGGATAGATTTTATTTTCTTACCCGCTATCACATTAATTGACTGAGGGTATGTTTGATAATGACTAATAAATATCGTCCCATACTTGGTAAAGGTCCTATATTTAGAAGGAGGAAGGAAAAAAGGTGAAAAAGATGCCTGAAGAATCTTCAATTGCTATACTGTTTATAGTTCCAACCTCAACATTGTTCCATGAGAGTTTTCTGGGTTAAGGAATTTGACAGGTTCTATCTATGCTGAGGATGAATCTTTTAAGGAAAGAGGGGCGAAAACAGTTTCATTTGATCTCTCAGAGAGAGAGAGAGAGAGTATGAAGGCGTGGGAGATTAGATTCGTTAAAGGAAGGAGATTTGACCAGAGACCTTTCTGCAGATTCTTAATTGAACAGGAAGGAGCTAGTAGTAGCTTTTTGGGATTGTCTTTTTATGCAGCGAACACCACTTCCACCAGCATGTGTTGGATGAGTGCACGTCCCTGTGCTTCATTTCCTATGTTCTCTCTCCATCCTTTTCTTTTGACTCCCGCAAAGTTTCTCTTTCCTTCATTCTTCCATTTTCTTTCTGGTAAAAAGCATCGCCTTTTCATTCCATTCTCTCTCTCTCTCTCTCTCTCTGTTTTTTTTACTTTGAATAATTGAATTTGATTTTTCACTTCCTTCGCCGCAATTCTAGACTCCATTCATAGTCCCATTACATACACTTCTCTCTTATTTTCTCCTCCTCCTCATTTTTTGAAATCCCAATTCCTCACTCCGCACCAGAAGACACAAGTTGATGGCTTCTCAACACCCCCATCACAAAATTTACTAATGATCAACTTTGATTTGATGAGTCCACGGTTTTCCAAAATCCTAGATTCGTTTTCTTAAGGGGAAAAAAATAAAAAATAAAACAAGAATCTTGCATGATGCCCATGCTTCCAGAGAATCTCTTGTCTCGAGATCTTTCAGGTCCAACAAACGCACTTGGTACACAAAAGCATGTGCAATTAGAATTTAAGTAGGCCAGTTGCCTCTTAAGTTCATTGATTAGAACTAAAATGATCGAAATCTTTAACAGTATACAAATTGGCTCCTTCTTTTCCTTTCCCACTGTCCTTAAATAACATGATGAACAGAGTAAAGTGAGTTGCCTGTTGAGGAGTATATTATTCTAATATAAGTTTGATTTGTGATTAGTAATGGCCATTCATGAATTGGACAGGGAGAGATATTAATGAGAAACTTGGGGGGTAAAAGGTAGGGTCATGAGGGAGGATATTAAAGTAGCAAGATGAGAAAAGGGGATGGCTTTTTCTGTTTGCAAAGGAAAGGACAAGAAGAAGAGGAGATTCCATGAAACCTTAAGTCCCATCGCATCAAACTCCAAACCACATTTCATAAAATCACCAACTTGTCTCCCAAATATGCTCTCCCTTCCTTATCTTCATTCTTTTAGGGTCTGTTTGGTAGGGTCTGTTTGGTTGGAGGGGTGGATGAAAAATGAACCCCTTGTTTGATAGGAAAAATTGGAGGGGGACACCAAATCCCTTCCTTCCCCTCATTTTTATTTTCTCTAAATTGGAGGGTTTTGAAAGGAATGGAAAATGAGTCTCTTCTCTTCCATCCCCTCCCTTTGAACCAAACAGGTCTTTAGGGTATGTTTGGTTTGAGGGGAGGGGGTGGGAGGGAGGTAATTTTGACTTTAATTTCCTTCCCCTCCTTTAATTTAAACAAAGGATCCCCTCACTCCCGTTTTAATAAATCAAATAAGGTAACATATCCTCCCTTTCCCTCAAACCAATCGCACCCTTTCTCTCCCACTAGTGGTGGAAACAGATTAGGTGACATGACCTATATTTGGCCTAACTTGTTTAACAATAGTAGCAAGTTTAGGCCTATTAGAAGGCCTGTTTCTTTTAAGAGGCTAAGCTCATGCTTGTTGACAAGCCTGTTAAGCTTGTCAAGCTGGCCTAAGTCTATTATGGATATATAATATTATAAAATATTGTGTAACAATAAGTATTAAATGTTGCATCTTAATTTTTATTTTTATGTGATTTAATTATCGTTATGTAATAATTATTTCATGATAAAGAGATTTTATCATGTAATTAGTTGGGTAACAAAAATTTACATAAGATATGATTTGTTAAAGGGAGAATTGCCCATAAATGTCTCATTGGAAACTTATTTACCAAAATGGAATCTGAAAGCATTTAAAGGAAAATCTTTTACATATAAGGAAAGATTGTTCAAACATAAGGGAATATCATATAGGGAAGATATATTAAACACATGAAAGATTGTTTGAACACATGGGAAGATTCTTTGCACACATGAAAGATTGTTTGCACACGAAGGTCCCATTTGGTAAATAAGTTTCCAATGAGATATTTATGAACAATTTTCCCTTCATTGAAGTAAAAGAAATTGTTAAAAAGATATTAGAAATAAAAATAATATAAAATAAGAGAATTATAATAAAAAGGCAAAATATTAAAAAAAATAAAAGAAAATGAGTTGAAAAAATAAAAAGAAAAGATATGGGAAAAAAGATTGAAAAATGAAAAAATAAAAATAAAAAGGTAAATCTTAAAAAATTTTAAAAAAATGTATTTTGTTAACATTAAATCAGGTTAGGCCTTTGTACAGGCTAGGCTCAAATCTGAAAAAAAACCCATAACAGGCCATGGATTCGGCTCAGACATACTTATTATAAAATAGACCTGACCTGTTAAATATAGAGTATAGCCTAGTCCATCCCTACCTCCATTAACCCTTTCCCATTACTTTGGGCTCCTTCATTCTCTTTCTTTCTCAATTATTCACTCACCCACTCATTCTCTATAATATTTGCAGAAATGAAATATCACAAATATGCTTTTATCATTCATATTGGCCTCTCTTGAAAATTAAGACTATGATGGTCTGACCCTTTTATGAGCGAGGGAATCGAATTTTGACTGAAGAAAATCCAAAACAAAATAACCAAAAGATAAATTTAAAAGGATAAAAAGGAATCTGTGCTTTGAATTCAAGACGTTGGTGTCCCCCATTTGAACCTAAAATTCAAAAGAAGTGCTTGAAGACCTTTTACCAGACTCGCATCGTGGAGATGTGACTCCATTTGTTTCTCCAGATCCTTCAGATTAAGCCCTTCCCAATCCAACGAAAATGGACACATCAAATCAGCCAACAAATAAAAAAAAGTTGATACACTATTATTTCTTTCTGCCAACTTGATTATTTTTTGGACAATCTACCAACTTGATTATGCCCCACAATCCCCCCCATTCCATCATTTAAACTAGTGACATAGGTTAATATCTCCTTATCATTTTACCAATATTTGACTAAATAAGTAAGATAGCATTATTTTTTTCATCCAAAGAAAAAGATAGCATTATTTACTGGGTTAAGTTGGTTCGTTCGTTCATCATCATCCAATAAGGAAAGCAAATCCAAGGAAAGGGAGATATTAATTGTCGAGAAGATCCATCTATCTTTTTCTTTTTTCTATCAGGTCTAATATAAAATCATTCTCCAAGCCAAGTACTTGGATAGTCAAGATAGTGACCCTCTTCTTGTCGAGTTACCTTCTCCCTCTCATGATCACGTATTTGTTTTTTTTTTTAAATTATAATATGTCATGCCAAACCAGATTCACCCTTTGTTTTTCCTTTTAAATTCAACAATGGTTACAAGAGTCATGCTTGTAAGTTTCTTTTTGTCCTGTAACTAAGAAATTTTTTAGGAAAATCCCATAAAAATATGAGGGTATTCAATGTACAAAATCCTATATTATACCATCGGAGAAATTTGGGATAATGAAATACTGTAAATATATTTATATATATTTTTTATTCTAATTATAAAATAAAATTAATTTTTTTAAAAAAAATTAAGAAAATTAATTAAATTATTTTAAAATATTTTTATTTTTATTTTTTCCCACGTTGTGGAATCCGGACCTTTGCCTTGCAAACGATTTCTCCTCATTCCTCTGCCTTGCAAACGATTTCTTCTTTGTCACTCGAGACTTCATCTCCGGATTTTACCATTGCTTCTCCCACCGTCTTCATCTCCGTCGCTGCCTTCCACATTCGGGAAACCAAATGTGAGTTCCTCTTCTTTTGACAACATTGGAGTGCAAATTGGGATGGTCAACGGTTCGTTCTTCAAGCGCAACGATCTTTGAATTTGGGCTTCGATTCTTTAATTATGGGGTTCTTACCAATTCATAGCTTCAAGTTATTTGTTAGCGCGCCTCAATAAAGGGAAGGAAAAAATGAGGGTCGCAAAGTCTCAGGTATGGCGGCCTTTGCAAAACCTTGTTATGTTCCCAATTCCATAGTTTTCTCAAAGGCACTGCTAAATCTGTTCAGTATTCGATTTTCCCCCACATATGAATAAAGTAAAAACCAATTCTTATTGATGATATTGCTTGTTCTGCAATCCCAACAGCAGCCCCATAAGATTCAATCATTTTCATTGCTAGATTTAACATGATCTTCCCAGATGCAAGTCCTAGGACGATGAACATGTATGACTGAGTTGGTATAATTGCCAATGTTAGTCTCCATGACAGTACAAATGCAAAGACGTTGCAGAATGAAATTGTGGACATGTTTGTCAAGTAGTTGGATATCTGCGCACTGTAACAAGTATAATCTAAGTTTCAAATGCATGCCCAAAACAAGGCAGACGCTAAATTATTTAATAAGCCCCATTACTTTAACCCAAATAAAGTTTCATAAAAATGCAATTCAAAATCAATTTGTATTAATTCACTACAGTTTGATACAATCCAAAATCTGTATGCTAGCCCCAAATTACAGCTCAAAGGTGACAAATTTAAAGCAATCTAAACTTCATATCTATACAAGGGTCAAAACCCACATCTTAACTCACTCAATCGAGAGCATCCATTTCTCCACTAAACTCAATCAAAATGAATTTGAATGAAGACACACGCCATCGGAGGAGGAGGAAGAAGAAGAAAAAGAATTTGAAGATATGTACTTGAAACGCCAACGGTGGCGGCCATGAAACTAACGTGACGACAATTGGAGTGATCTTGGCATCAAAATTTTGGCCGACATTGCTGCGGGTAAAGAAGAAGAAGATTGGAAATCAAATTGCATGTTTGGGTGAGGAAATGCTGGATCGAACCCATGATTTGCAGAGTTAAAGCAATTTACTCTAACCAACAAGCCATGAGTTCTAGAGGCAGAAGAAGATTGAAGAGAGGGTTAGAGAAATGGTTGAACGCGATGATAGAGAAAGTCTGATCAATTGTACGAGAAAGGAGGGGCAGTGAAGTAATTTAACAACATTAGTTAATCCCATATTCCCCTTTATGGCTTGACAAGGATTTAAGAATGGTCTATGTTTGGATGAGTTTTTAAAATTAGTTTTTATGATTTATGAAGTAAGTATGTAAGGAGTTTTATCTCAATTTATAAAAAATAGATTTTAAAATCATGATTTAGGTGTTTTTCAAACACTCATATAGAGTCATTGATATACCTTTTATATATTTTAAAGGTTTTTTTTCTTGAATTTTTCCAAAATTTTTTTCCATCTGTAACTAAGAAATACTGACCGAGCCAAACAATATACATGGAGAACTTCGACTTGCATAAAATTTATAATTCAGGTAACCAATATATCGATATAAAATATAAAATTAAAAAAAGATGAAGTCACATCATTAACAAGTTGGAAACATGGGGCCGTGTGACTCATATTGGGTTCTATGCAAATATATACATATAAAATTATGAACCCACTCTAATTATGTTATATAGTAACTTCAAATTTGTTAGTTTTCTTATCTGATCAAGGTTCTTATGTATGGGATTTTCGTTTGTCTCAATAAGTGTATTTTTTATGATGAATTTGTGTTATCTTTCTTACAGAATGAGAACCTTTACTATCTCAACAAATAATTTACTAATACTTCAAATTTCATAGTTACTCAAATTTGTTTTATAAAATATCCAGATATAATAAAATATAAATAAAAAAAAACTGACAATCATGTATTGCAATAGGAGATCAATATTTTTATGCTAACATACAAAGAATATGTTCTCATCCCAATTGATTGTGCAATTTAGCGCTGATTTGTTTTACTTTTTTTAGAAGTGTCTATATAATTTGTTTTGAATGATAATTGAAACTTTTAAAAATAGATTTTCAATTATAATTTATAATAAATGAGGCAAACATATAAATAAAGTTTCACGGCCACTTACATGAACATAAATATAATTATGATAAACAGCTAAAGGAAGTCAAGCCAGCGATGAATCCTTAACCTCACAAGGTTTTATGTGCATTTAGCTAAAATTTCTCTTGTACCTTGCTCATGTATCACACTTAATCCCTAGCTTCTGCTTGCTGTTTAAAGAATTCATCCGACCGTACTAATGACGGATTAATGAGGTGAAAACCGAATTTTGATGCTATCATTGTATGGGTAATTCATGGGCGATGAGAATAATTCACAGATCATGAAAGTGAATAGAAACAAGCGAATACAAAACAACTACAAAACAAGACGGCCAAACATATATGAACACATGGAACAACTTGTACTGTGATTTATCATTTATGTTCACAAATAATCTTCAGGCCTGTTTTGGTAGATTCTCAGCCCACTTGGATCTTAGCAATTTGAGAAGCATTCTTGCCTTCGTCTTCGTCTTGGCACTACATTGACTCTGCAGAAGCAAAAGCAACTGAGTCAAAACTCCTCCTTCAATGGCCTCCTCTCTGGCTCGTCCACTTTCTCTGCACACCATTATCAGTAACCCCACAGCATTCTCACTACACTCATGATTACTCACTCTGAACACCATCTTAACCAAAGTTTGAATCCCATTTGGGCTATTCACTAATGCTTCTTTGCCTCTCTCTATTACCAGAAGCTTCTCTATTATCTGCATCCCCAATGGAGCCAAGTTCTTCTCTCTTGTTTCACATCCTGCAATGTACCTCATGATTCCATTTATTGCCCCTGCTATTACCAGATTCTCTCTGTTTGATTGCAAGGAACATAGAGCTGATATGGCTTTAATTGCTGCCCTGGAAGCCTCACAGTTGTTTTGGCTCACAAGATGAACAATTTCATTCAGAAGTTTCTGGGAATTTCCAAGCATAAGCAATACCTCTTCTAAGTGTGCTGTTGCTGCTGAATCTATCAGATTACACAGACTGGTTTTAATGTTGGGACTGCCCTTTTCGAATAATACAAGAAACGATTCAAAGTTAGGTTCTTGTTTGAGCATATTTAGAGGCTCTGAGGTAGTGTCAAGGGGTAACAACTTTATAATGCAAGAAAGAGCAAGCTCTATGAACTCCATGTGATGATGATGCTCTTTGAATATTTGAGCTCCAAAAACTAGTCCCAAAAGAAGAGGCAAGAAACCCAATTGAAGGAAGCAAGATTTCTTGAAAGAGCAATACTCATCAGATAAAAGGCTGATCTTTTCAAGTGCTTGGAGTTTGTTCTGGAAGGAAGATTCCTGAGATTGAAGGGTCCGTTTCAGAGAGGCAAGAGAATCTATGGTTTTAGAGTTACCAAAGTGGTCAAATTGAGGGTAAAATTGAAGCCACTGATCGATCAAATGACGAAGAGTGTGATTAGGGACGATAGACAGATCATGAAGCTTCTGCATTGTAACAGGGCAAGTGAAGTTACCTTGAGCAAGCCATCTTTCTATGCTGGACCTATCATAGGTTTGGCCTGTACACAAAGTCACTGGATCCTCAAACAAGTCTAGACTTATTGGGCATCTGAACAAGTGAGGAATCGTCATTTCAGCTTCGTTCATGGAAGAAAGTTTCAAGCTTTAATCCAAGTTCTGGGGTGTGAACAAAGAGAAGATGTTGCAGACAAAAGAAACAGGAAAAGCTGAAAGTTTTATAGCTAGAAAGCGTAGGCAATACAAGAAAAGACAAGCACTGGAAGGCACTAGGGCATTAATGCTCAAAGAAGGAGAGTCAGAAGATACCAGACTTTTTCTTCCTGGGGTTGTTTAATTTTAGGCTATAAAGCCTATGAGACAGAAGAAGCAGAAAGTGGTGGCGAGAGACAGAGGAAATGGAGTATAAAAAAAATTGACGGAAGCTTGTTAAAGAAGAAGAGGGACATAACAGTTAACATTCCATTTTAGAAGCAAGAGAGAAGAAGAAAGGGAAGTGGCAGGGATGGTAGGAGAGGATCAGAGTTTTGTTCTAACGAGAGAGAAGAAAAGTGCAATGATATCAGTTTAGTTACGGGAAGAGAGAGAGAGAGAGAGGAAAAGGGAGATGCCAAACAGGCCTTATCTTGTGGGATGGCAACTAATGATGTAGAATAATTGTGGGGGTGTGGTCCCACTTTTCTCTTTCACTCCCACATCAGTCCAGTCAAACTGACCCACCAAAAGATAAAAATCATTGTTTATTATGTCTTCAAGTTTGAATCCACCAATCACTTGACTCGCCAAACGCCAATGAACCAAAAGTTGTGTTTCTTTCCCCCCTGTATTTCAGGAAAGTTTTTCTCCACCTTCAATTGCAAGTTTATAATAGCATTTTATTTTTATTTATAAGTTTAAATTAACTGATTCTTATATATTAACTATTAAGTCATTAATTATAGACTAAATTTTTATTTTTTTCATTTATTTATAATTGATTATAAAAATCAATATGAATTAATTTTTTTATTTATTATAATTAATATAGGCAAAATTATTAAAAAACATATTTATTATTCTGAAATTGAATTTATAATAAGGATCATTTTTTTTTTTGCCAAAATAGACTAAATAAATTGAATAAAGTGGTAAATAAATATAAATTTAAGGGCAAGTTAGTAACATAAGGGTCCAAGAATTCCTAATTAAACGGGTTTAACTTATTTTCAGCAGGTGTGCAAATATTTGCATTTTACACTTAGTTGAAGATCAATTGTACACAACTAAAATAGAGTTGTACCGTATAAATTAAAAATAGGTTGCAGTTGAGTACTTAAATAAATTTAAGGCACTTTGAGCAATAAAGTTTGCAATTGGAGAATTTTCAACCATTTTTTTATGTACTCCCTTTTATCCTTATAATATAAGACATATTTAAATAGTTAGTTTTTATCCTAAATATAAGATATAAATTTTATATTTCTCAGCCTTTTTATAATTTACCCTATTCATACTCCCTCAACAATAATCAAAAAAGAGAGGGAATTAAGGAATATGACTATATTGTTTTATAAAATGCATGAGTTATATTAACTAACTTAACTAATTAATTTTTTTAATCTAATTAAATTATATAAATATGTCTTCTATTAAGACTGGAGGGAGTGTTACTATTATTATTTTACAGTTTTGAAATTGTGCTTGGTCCTGTGAATGAACAGAGGGATGAAATGAAATGAATGGTGGTGATAATGGTGAGGGGAGGGGCAACAATAGGAAGGGAAAGCACTATGTGAGTTGGTGCTTTGATAATAGTAAGTCACTGCGTGAAAGCCATATATATGATATCTTTGCATTTTCATTCACTGAATCTGAGTGTATCCATTTGGTTCAAACATCAATTATAGGATTAGTAACTGCCATATACATATGTGACTGATATTTATGCGTGTCTCTCTATTTCTAAGTATCTACAAGGACCCTGATCATATCTAAGTGACATTTGACAAATACAACTTTACCTGGCTCTTTGCACGTTGTCATATTATTATCAACTCATCCAATCCATCGGCCACCTACTCATTTCTTCTCAAGTTGCTTTCGTCCTTTAACTCATGATCAATAATTATTTTATGTTAACGACGTCTCACTTTCTTATAAAATGATTTCCCTTCTTTTCTTTACGGGTGCATCCTATTGTTATTATTATTAATTTTTAATCTCATATTCATTCTACTTTCTTATTACACGAATAGGAAATAACCAGTGATTCACATACACAAGCATATTTGGCCAAAAAACCAAAAAACATACACAAGCATCGTCTCTTTTAGTATATTCGTGCGTTTTACGTGTACTTCTTACCTGAATCTTAAGTTTAATTAATTACATAAAAATAACCTTTGGTTAGGGTACTGTATGTATTAGCTTATACTTTGTTGCATGAAAAATTAATATATGTTCGGGTCAGATACATTCTTCACGTTTTGAGAGACACTACTGTATGTGTTGAACCTAAATAAGTTTGGGTAAGTAATCTAAAGATAATAACTTCTTCTCTTCACTCTTGCAGAATGAAGTCCTTTAATTTATAGTGCTAAGAAAGAGATAGAAAGCTCAAAAACTACGAGATTTTCTTTGCAAAAAGACTTTTCGCTCAAAATTGATTAAGTTTATGGAGATTTGATGTTTAGCTTTACCAGATTTGGGAGAATCATGGTGGGATATATATACTGCCTTCATTAGTATCGATCCAAAAGGGTGATTGAAGATATCAAGTTGGAAACCATAATGAAGACTCTTGAAGACTTAAAAAAATGAATGCGCTTTACTCGGTTGAACTTGATGCTGATGGTTCGATGGCTCAAAAAAGAGTACTTAATTGTTGAGGCGTAATACAATATGAAAATGAACTAATGAAGCGTACTTGGATTACCTCTCGTCAGTCACTTATGTGTCAAATTCGCGGGTGTTTTGGATGGATTAAATCTGATTATACTTGTAGTTGGTTCTTCGAGTATAAATACGTTAGAGAGAACAAATATGTTGACCCACTTACTTGTTAGGCTCATTACGATTGACTCCAACTACATGACTTTTGATACTCCACTGATATATAGGTCCTAGCTAGTAATTTTTCGCGAGCTCACATGTGAATTGGGTACATAATTCGGAATATTTATACTTTTTGCATGTTTTTTCTATAGATTTTGTATTAAAAATAATATACCAAATTTTTATTTTTATTTTTATTTTGATGGGCACATCCACCCTTCTATTGGAAATAATCATATTAGAAATATTGTTTAAATGTAAGCATATCTCCAAGTGAGAATTTAAATATTGATTCTTCTTACTGTGAGAGAGACTAATCCATTTTTCTTGATTCAGCGTCATTGATAATAAATTAATATTTTTTCAAAAAATAAGATGAGGGAAATGTATTTTATAGGACATATACCACTTTGGCACTTATCACAAGTAGCCTCCAACAACTTTACTATGATCAATGGTGTGATTACATTTTAAACTAGTTTGAAAATGGAAAAAGAAATTCAAATATACCCTTATAAAAGAAATTCCATTTTCATAACTATCATTAAAAATAATGAAAGATAAAGGATTTCCAACATTTTGGAAAGACACTACTGAGACGTAGGCCCGTAAGCTCCCTCGCCTGACTCCTTCATAACAACATCACCCACCTCACTTGGGGAATTGATACTAGTAGAATAGATAATCTTTCTACCTGTACCTGGATCAATAGGGTCAGAAGCATTGTTTCTATTAGATTTTGGTGTTTGAATTTTGACACCTTCTGATTTTAAAGGCGTCCCCGAATAGACCTTAATTGGTCGCAATTTGGAGGATCCGGCGACACTCTTCCTTCCTTCATTCAAACCTTTTGCCAAGCCCCTAGTATTATTAACTTTTCCACTTTCTGAGGTCAAACTAGAATTATCTTGGTCTACCATTTTATTTTTCACTTGTTGATAATGTTCCATTGGGTTCACCAAATCCGTCTTACGTTCCACCACCTTTTCTTTAGTCCCAGAATTAATCACCACAAGCTTCTTCTTACTAGGCAAGGACCCACCTGATTTAATTATTCGGACTGATGAAGATTCTGTAGCATCATGTGCCGAATTATTTGGTGCCATTAAAGTGATTTCGTTTCCTTTCTCTTCCGTATTCTCATCTGTCAGTGCTGCGAATCTTGATCCTCCACCATTATTGTTTCTATGCAAATCCCGTCCCCCTCCCCGTCTAAGATTCAATTCTCCCCCGGTGCCACGCTGCATCCTTCTACGTCTGGGTGCCACCATCCATTCACCATAGGTTATGGCTTCTGGGTTATGGTTAGTTGACGTCGAATCCGCTGTTCTCCCATCACACTCTGTCTCCGAACTTTGAACTCCTGAAGGTCCAGATTCTTTCTTTCGTGAGCAATGTTCGGATCCATGTCCATACCTCCCACATGAAAAACATATAAGGTGTAGACCCTCATAATTGATGGGAGCAGTGGGGAATTCAGATCTATTTCAACACATAATCGAGCAAAACGACCTTTTGTTTGTTTCAATGTATTATTATCCACCTTAAGCACCCTTTCAATTTGACTACCCATAACGTATAAGATACCCTTATCATAAAAATCAACTGGAAATTTTGGAATACGTACCCATGCAGCGATCTTCGGTACCTCCCCAGCATCAGGATCGAACTCAGGTTTCCATGGCTGTACAGCTAGATAATGTTCCATGTATAACCATGGGCCACCAGTCAAAGCAAACTCATAATCCTCCTCACTTGTTAGACGAACCAAGAAATATCCAGAACCAATTTCTATCGTTGTTACCTCACCCCTTCGACCCTATAGTTGTTGCAGCTTTCTACCAAGTTGTTCCTCACGAACCATACATCCCAGAAGCCTAACAATCAGAGAAGTCCTCCATTTCTTTGCTAGTTTTTGACGGAATTCCGGTGAGACAACAATATTTAGACCTTTTTGAGCCATCTTAACCTCAATTCTTGATTTCCATCCATCCCCACGCCACCATTCAGTCCTCGGTGATATGTGGAATGAAACGTTTTGCCTTGGTAACCTTGATAAAAGCACATGGAGGAATAATAACAGTAACAGTAAAAATAATGATGGGGGACGCATTAAAGGCAATCTAAAATGGATTTAGGATTCCCCACATTCACACACAATCCCATATTGTTTGTATGTGTCTGTCTCTCTATCTTGTTTGCCTACTTTGACATTTTGACTCCTCCAGACACTTTGATTCCCTCCCCCCAATTTTTTTTTGAACAAAACCCTCCCCATTTTTTTTTTGTTCAAAAAACCCTCCCCATTTCATTTCATCCAATATTAGTACTCAACGGTGCACTTATTTTATTTGTAATTTGCCAAAATTTTAATATCTTCAATTTCTTAGCACAACCAACCATCTGATCAATTCCATTGACCCATCTATCTAATCAATCCGTAATCACTTCATTATCTCAAAATCACACATGATATGACAAGTTATAGATATTTCACCAGTCAAATACATAATTGAAAGTTTATTATTTTAAATCTTACAAACATTTATATTTTAAAGAAGAATTACACTTCTATTGTGATTATTACGATGTTCTAATACTACTTTTCATATTCAAGCAACCATCGTCACATAGATGCACGCACGCTCATCAAACTGAAAACTATAATTTGAGGACTATAATGTATTAAACCACATTACGGTCGCAGGAAGGCAAAAAAACGACATTAAGGTCAAGGTAAAACAAGCACTGCTGGTATCTGATGAGTCCAAGCCTTTAGCATAAAAACATCTTTGTCAAGTGAGTAGGCAACCAATTGTAAATTAATGTTCCCGGAAGAACAGGTAAGTTCGGCAGAGAAGAAGAAAATGGAATGAAGAAAGAGACCAAACAAGAAAATGACAAAAAAGCTTTCATTCATTTATGATTAGTGTGAGCAAATTTGGGTCTTTTGAACACTATTTTGTCTGCCATTGGAATATTATTTCAGGCTCCATTATTATCTCACTAATGCTAATACCAATGTTGACGATCCCTTTTATTTTTATCCGTGTTAGTCAAAAAGACATATCTACAAACCAACCCCCCCCCCCCTTCCAAAAACACACACAAAACAATTTAATTCTTCATTTTGATGCTTACATGCGCACGCAATATGTAAAGCTTATACCAAAACAAATTCAGATACATATTTAATTACATCTAAGCCAAAAGTCACAACCTTAAAAATTATGGAATAGGTTTTTCTTTTAAACCTTCTCTATTACTTGCTTTCTTAATTAATTATTCTGTTTTATACTTCAAGAGGCAAAAGTAGATTATATTTAAAAATAGGTCCACTAATTAAATGTCTAGCGCCAATAGCCTTATCCCCTAGTGGTATGATCACTGTTGTAAGTGGGAAGTCATAAGTTCGGTTTTACTTGTAATCTCAAATCTTTAGTATTTGCATCTCTAGATAAAAATGGGTTAAGACTTAATTTTATTCTGAAACTTTTCACATATGAGCTGAGTATTTGAAATTATTTTTGGATCAATTTTGCTTCAAATATAAGGAAACTAAATGCTTAGGGGAAAAAGAAAAGAAAAACTCTATTCATAGTCCTCCAGACCAATCAACTGGAATCTAGATGGTCAAACGAAACATTTGAACGTTCTGACAGAGACAGAAATCGTGCATAACTTGAATAACAAGTTAACAACACAAACGGTTGCCAAAAAAAAAAAAACAACACAAACGACACAAATGAAGTGTTTATATGGGGTTACTTTATTTTTTATTTATAAGTGCTTATAATTCCCAATTTACAGTATATGAGGTAAGTATGTGAAAGAAGTTTTATCTTGATTTATGTAATAAGTGTTTATTTCTTAAAAATAAGCTATTCCAAACACTCAAGGCAAAACCATAATATATTAGTGGGGCATTTCATAGCCCATATTGACACGCTAGTGCATCTGTTTTCATATTTAAAAAAAGGGTGAAAGTGTAATTTTAACAATAATGTTCTATCTTAAGGGTATCTGACACCATAAAGTTTTTTACGGTGCTAAAATACACATTAAGTTTATAAAATGGAGCAATTTTACCAAACTGTTAACTTGAAGGAAACAGACATTATATGCGGGTCCCACACGTATTTTTTTAAAAGGGTGAAGGTGCAATTTTAACAACAATGTTCTATCTCAGGGGCATTTGACACTATTAAATTTTTTAGGGTGTTAAAATACACATATAAAGTTTATAAAGTGGAGCAATTTTACCAAACTGTTAACCTGAAGGAAACGGACATTATATGCGGGTCCCACATAGTGAATTTACTGCTTCTTGCTCCTACTCCCCTCTACAATTTCTTACCCAATCTTGTTTGTAAAATGCAACACTTCTTTTGAAATCTTTAACTATTCGGCCGCCCAGTTTCATCTTTCCCATAGTTGAAACAGGTAAACTTTTTCCTCCAACAACGTTAATAATTTGTATATGTTAGTAAAAAATAAAGTTAAAAGCTATCGGGTTTGTTCTGCAAATTGTGACATTCATTGAAAAAGGCTTTCAAACCATGTTTTTCAGATGAAGCATTGAGTACGATGTAAACATTATTATTTACTGCTCTTTGTGAAATTATTCACTCGAGAGAAGGAGCAAAAAGCAATTGCTTTTTTTTTTTTTTAAAAATGTATGGGACCCGCATATAACATCCGTTTCCTTCAAGTTAACGGTTTAGTAAAATTGCTCCACTTTATAAACTTTATGTGTATTTTAGCATCCTAAAAAATTTTATGGTGCCAGATGCCTCTGAGATAGAACATTATTATTAAAATTGCACCTTCACCCTTTTAAAAAAATATGTGTGGGACCCACACATAACGTCCGTTTTCTTCAAGTAAAGGGTTTGGTAAAATTGCCCCACTTTATAAATTTTATGTGTATTTTAGCACCTCAAAAAACTTTATGGTGTCAGATATCCATGAGATAGAATATTATTGTTAGAATTGCACCTTTGCCCTTAAAAAAAAGATCGTTTCATGTGGCTCATGTCAGTTTTGCTTTGTTAACAATTCAACGATCAAATTATGAGCCTTTTGCATAATATGCCTTCTTTTAAGTTTTCAAAGAATTCCATCATTACATGTTTCCAATGCATTTTCTTATCCTCCCCCACATACTTTAATATATTCTATTTGATCCTAAATATAAAATAGAGTTTGATTTTTTTTAAAAAATTAAAAAAAATTACTTAATCATACCATAGATTGTGTAATTTTAGATTATATATCATTTTATAAGTTAGGTAAAATAATTTTAAAAAAATATTATAAATATAAATATTTTAAAATAATTTAACTAACTTTCTTAATATCTTAAAAAAAAAAAAATCTGTATCATATTTAGAATGATGGAGAGTAGAAACAAAGCTCCTTCCATCATTGAATTTGCCAATTTCATCCCTCCCTCTTTCTCGTTTCAGAAAATAATGAAACAATTGTAGGGCCCACCGTGTCGGTAGTTCTTGAACTGTAATTATAAGCCACTTGTTCAAGAACGCCAAAGTCATACCACTACGTGCATCACCTGAGTAAATATTCAATGCAAAGAATATGCCATTGAGGAATCAATTTCCACTTTCTTAACAGGAGGAAGCAAAAAAGGAGTTTCGTTTTATTTTGATAATTGTTCCCTCCAATCAGTACATTAGATTTTGCAAACTTGTTACTCACAATCCCATATTTATTGGCTTCTTAGTTTTAAGGCCTGGTATCATTGCTTTCCCAAATTGTGGATTCAGTTCACAACAAATTTGAAGTTCGGCGGCAAGCTTATTATTGAAATACGTAATGACATGAACACTAAGCTCATAACTACACCAAAACATCTGATGGGTAATCCTGTGGATGTTTTTTAACTGTCTCTCTCAGCCATTTCTCCTGTTCTCCAAGGTTGGATGGAGGAACATCATAAACATCAGAGAACATTTCTGCAAGTGGTGGTTTCTCTTCCTTCTCTGCCAACTGAATTGCCTGCAAAAGCTGCAGCAGGAAAAACACAAGATTAAGAAATGAGTTATAGTATTTATGGTTTATGAATACTGTGGTTTGTTATTTTTATAAACATATAAAAGCATGAATCTTAAAATAAATGCACAAACTCCACCGAACAAAGCAGGATATCACACCTAGTACTAGCATTGGGTTAAACTTTTAATCAGTTTAACATATAAAGTATCAACGAGTTGGCCGAATTTTGTGAGGAAGCAATATTACCTGCTGTTTCGCATTGTTCCTAAGTTGTGATTCAGCCTCACAATTCCACCAGCCCTTTCTTTCAATCCACTTTCTAAATCTAGCCACAGGATCTCGTGCCAACCTCCACAATTCAATTTCATTGGCAGGGCGATACTTGGTGGAATCATCTGACGTGGAGTGGTGTCCCACTCTGTATGTTAGGGCCTGCGGAGGAAAAACAAATATAACGTTGGTCTGCCATTAAAAATATCTTCACATCATATCACATGTTGCTGCTGACAAAAAAGTTACTACCTTGTGTCCTAAATATAAAAGCTGCTAAATAAGGGGTTTATTTTGGTTCTAAATATAAAACTTCTATCAACTTTATCTCCCACATTTATAATTTTCTTCCAAGAGTATCCCTATTGATTGCACATAGCAGGGTGTTTCCATCAAGAGGTGATTACAATGCACATGATTAGAAATGGCATCCTAGAGAAATCAACACACAGACACAGTTACTACAAATAACTAATCTAACTAATTTACTTAATTTCCACATATCAGTTATCTAACTCTTATATTAAGGACTAGATCAAGTATCAGCTTACCTCAATTAGAACTGGTCTTTGCTCACTGATCGCCATTTGACGAGCAGCTTTAACGGCATTGTAAACTGCAAGGGCATCGTTGCCATCAACACGGATGCCACGAACACCATAAGCTTGCCCTCTCACTACAACACCATCACCTATTCACATAAGGAAAACAGAGAACAATTATGCATTTAGACATTATTATGCAATGCTACCAACTTGACCCAACAGAGGGTACCAAAATCAAAAAAGGGTAAGGAAACTACTTCGAAACTGATCTGAAGTAGGCGTGCTAATGGCCCATCCATTATTCCGGCATATAAAAATAACAGGAGCCTCCATAACAGCTGCAAAATTTAAAGCAGCATGGAAATCCCCCTGACAACGCCATCAATTAGAGTATATAGAATAAGGTCAAATCTATTCAGTAACAGAACCAGATACAAGTTCTTACTCCATGTGTTGTATTTCTCTTAATAAATGCATCTCTTACATGACAGAAATTACGTAGTAATTACCTCGCTTGAGCCACCATCACCAAAATAAGTGACAGCACAAGCATCTTTTTTTTCCATCTTCAAGGAATATGCAGCTCCAACGGCATGGGGAAGTTGTGAGCTGGAATGTCAAAGCGAGTTAGGCACAAGCAACTTTCAATATAAAGGAGTGATGAGCTAAAACAAAAGAAAAACGTTTTATGCAACAAAGCATAATTGAAGAAGCTTTAGATACTTACGCAATCGTTGATGCTACAGTTACGTAATTGAGTTGTTTAGACCCATAGTGGATTGGCATTTGCCGTCCTTTCCCATTATCATATTTATTGGAAAAACATTGGTTCGCAAATTCCTGCAAAGTGAAACCTCGCCATAGCAGGACTCCAGGTTCCCTATACTGCATGAAATCAAAATCTAATAATAAGGTGGTAAATTAATAAAGGAAATCCCTTAAAAGCTGTAGGTTAAATTCTAGTTAAAAATATCGACTGAAGCAAAAAAAGTGTCCTTTTATAAGTATGATGAATGGGCTTGCAACCTGAGGGAAGATTAGGTCTTCCATGCTGAGAGCAGCAGCTGATGCAATATTGATAGCCTCTTCTCCAATGGTCGTTGCATAAAAAGAAATTCTTCCTTGTCTTTGTGCATCGTAAAAGATAGTGTCCATAGTTTGAAGAGTAACCATGTTATTATACATTTTGACTGCAGTTTCCATGCTAACCTAATATTACTGACATCCATCAGTATCTTTTCATAATATTATCCTTTAACTCACGTATAGTAACTGCAAAGAAAATACAAATTCTGGGATGTATTGGGGATGAGAAGACCTGCTCAAAGCTACCGCCCAAAATTGGCTGTCCATTGTCATCAAGCACCCGGAAGCAGTTTGTTCTCTCCACAGGAGATTCAGATATAAACCTCATTTCAGGTGTGAATTTCACTGATCCTCCGGGGAAATCCAAAACCTGCCATATCCAGTAAGAACGAAAACATTCCGAAAGAATGAGCAAGCATTAGTGCCCCTATCTAGTTAAAAAATGCATGGCATGCTGATTTTGTATGTAGAGTGCATGAGAAACTGAAGTCACAGTGAGCATCCAAACGGATTTATCACTTGTTCGTTTTAAAATTAAGGGCCGGGATCGCTGCTTCATTAATATACTGTTTACTATCCAAGCATTGCAATAAAAATAGGTTCATTTTAACAGTTTGAATGATAATATTTGTAATGCACAAACTAGATCAACCAGTAATAAAGGATGATGAGCGCTCCAACAATGCTCCTTACAATACCAATAAAAAAAGACCATATGGGCGAGTTTGGAATAGTGGAATTTCTAAAACTGTAATTTAAGGAATTCCATTACTGTCGCAAATGTAGAAACTGAATCAAACCACTGGAGCCAAACACAGTTTTGTAACAAATCAGAAAAGGCGAAGAAATCGAATGAAATGAAATGGCCATGTGTACTTCGTTATGTGTCAACAGTCTATGCGTATACACACGATGCACCACAATGGCAGGTATAATGAGGAAACAACTATGGTACGCGTCTATAATACAAAAATAACGTAAGCATCCATATCTGGGCCTCACTGATTCTCGGTATATTGGACTTCAATTGGGCTATTCTATTAACAGGACAGACTAAACAGACTCAGGCCCATATCCACGTGCTTCATATTTTTTTATTGCGTTAATGTCTAACTCGTTTCTTTCGCGTCAGGCCCAAGGAAAAAAAGACTCGTTTCTTTCGTGATTAGATTAATTGATTTCATCAGGCGCAAAATTCAGGTAAAATGTACCCAAAAAAAAAAGTTGAGGTTAAAAAAAAATCAGGCGCAAAAGTTGGCAAGAAAAAGGCGCAAAAAGTTAAAAAATATTAATAATAATTTTTTTAAAAAAATTTCCTTTGGGAAAACAACTTTCTGGCGACGCGAACCGGAGACGCAAAGTTGTTTTCAAGACTCGCAGGAATGAAAAATCTTTGCCAAGAGTCATGACTGCAAATCTGCAATAAGCTGAATGCAAATTTCCGAGCTATACATTCCATCTACGGGGTGTTTAGCAGTGAGTACCTGATTCTCATCGGCACAAGAAGAACTCAAACTATTTTGTGCCATCGTCGATTCAAATCGACGAATATTACTCAAGTTTCTGAAATTTGGCCGACAATGGGCGTTCCGGTCAAAGTGAGGGGTCGAAGAACTCCGAGAGCCTAGTTGAAGTGAAGCCATGAAAGCCATCTTCGATTTGACAAGGCGGAGGATGGTCGTCGATCTCCTCATATATAGAGCCATAACCCTGCCGGTCACCCGATAACTAGGAGATGCCTAAGATGGAGATGAAGTGGAAGAGCAAGAGCCGTCTCTCGGGAGTAAGATCACTTGCACAAGCATCCACTTTCAGATTCATTCATCTTGGTACGTGTATCACCAATTGAAAATTGAAAATCTTGAGGAAATAGTTGGGAAAAAAGGGGAACTTAGCCATTTAGGGCAGCCTATGGTGCATCGCCTAGTATAGTGAAATGCCTTAATTGCCCTTTATACTTAAATAGTTGAAAAAATAAATATTTTATTGATTAGGTTGAAGATCTGGAAGACATAATTCCAAAATAGAGTATTGTTTGTTTGTGAAATAAAATAATAACATATGAATAATATGGTGTTTAAGTTTATGCTGTAAGCATTATCAAGACTCCCATCTCAATTTTTCCCACTTCTTCAATTTTTTATTATATCAAGGATAAGGACAAGGACTATTTTATAATCCATATCTAGAATGTGATTTAAAAAAAAGAGCAAATTAATTAAGAATCAACGGACCAAGAAAAATTACGAATCGCACAAGTCAAGTCATGAATTAGAAAGCATGGCCCCTTTCAGAATGTTTTTTCTCCTTGATTGATGATAATGGCTTGCAGGATATGCAAGTACCAGATGAAGTAGTTTTGAGACTCGTAAATTTTTTGTCTATTTGTTTCGATTTTTACTCTAAGCAAAAAATCTCTAAAGGATCTCGCATATGTAAATCCGTCTCTGTTCTCGACCTTGATATATTCATTTAATCAATTTTTGTCTTTTTGTCGCATGAAGTGAAAAGTGAATATCCATATGCAGAGCATCTTCCAGATCCAATTACCAGAAGAGAAGAGACTTCTATTAGAGCTTATTCTTTTGCCCTCAAAGTTGGTTGAATCAAATAGTAATATTGCTTGGTTTAAATTTTTGATTACGTAGCATCTGGTGTAAAAGAATATTATAACAACTGGTTATGGTGCTAATAAGATGCTAAAAGTAGAAAGTAGAAAAGTCGTTCTTATCATACAAAAAAGAAAGAAAATTACATGAGCTGCATTTTGGTAAAGGTAATATTCTCAGGTTTACAAGGAAGTTGGAAAGGCGACAACAGAGCCATTACTCAAACAGATTCAGTTTAACTTAGCTAGATTGCCACTCAAATACATGTAACTTAGAACTTTGATTATGCAAGTAGGTGTTTTCTATCATATAGATATACCGTCATACTAATAATAAGTCAGGTTAATTTCTTCAAGATCATCATCCAACGACCAAAAAACTTCGTCCACCCATGACAACTCTGTTCTGCTGTCATCTTCATCATCATCATCATAGCAGTTCACTTCTTGTTGAGAGTCTCTGTTTCTTTCATAAACGCGGCATAAAGCCCATTTGCTATGGTTCTGATCCTGTCTCGTAGGTTTAGCAGAGATCAATTGGAGGTCCAATAATTTGTTGTATATGGTTACAACTACTAACTAAATGATCTAATTGAAAAAATAAATCACTTACTGATTTTCTTCTTCCTCTGTTACTTCTATGTGATGCAGTGTTACACCCTGATGAGCAAAACTGGTACTCTTGCATTACCCAGCTGGTTTCAGTGCCTTCTGGAGCTTCTCCTATGTTGAATACAAGGTACTGCTTGATTCCCGCTTTCTTGTCAGCGGTAGAGACAATAGACTCAGTGAGTCCTATTTCTTTCCAATACCCAGTTTGTGTGGTTCTGTCCTCGTTCACTTTGGTGAAGAAATAGTATTGATTTCCACTTGACAACGCCTTACCTGTTTGTAGATTTAGAGTTTCATCCATGCATATATCAACTGTTAATTATGTCACTTCTTTTGTTATGTATAATTGTGACTGAAATATTGAGCTAGTTGACAAAAGGTAGAAGCATACCCTTTAATTCCCAAGGATCAGACACAGAAATATCAAGATCAGGGATGATGTTAGGATGGCACGGTAAAAGAGAAACTTTGCTGTATAGAAAGTGAAGGACAAGTTCTTCATCCGTTGGAGAGAAGTGAAACCCAGGAGGAAGGTTGACGCTTCCATCTGCCATTTTCTTCTATATTTTAAGTATGTTTAGTGGACTTTGGCATTTGTGTCCAAGTTTAGATATTATATATAGTTATATACCTAGAGAGAGAGAGAGAGAGAGAGAGAGAGGGAGAGAGGGTTTGGTTGATTATGATTCAAAATAAAGAATTGGGTTGGTTAGAGAAAGACGGCGATACGTGGAATACCATCATAAGAAAGTAGGGCCAAGAAGGACGAAGCTGGCCATGGATGCTACTAAAACAAGTTAGCGGTAATTTGATCATTTAAGTTATATTATTTTATTGCATATGGTCAAGTTAATTTTTTTGGACAAATATGGTCAAGTTAATTTGAATGGTGCATTTTTCAGTCTTTCTTTTCTATTTCATTTTTTAACTTGGGATTAGCATAATTCATGAGGCAATATGGGAATTAGCCTTCTTTCACCTTTAACTTTATGTGTTCCACCGGTGTGCTGCATGCAAGTTGCAAAGGTTAATGCTAATAAAATAGTTCAAAGCAATGATCAAGTCTCCCCTTAAGCTAATATTATCATTATCATCTCATCCCCACCGATTAAAATGTATTTTATTTACTGTACCGCACAGGTAATTTGATGATTTAAAGAGAATTTTTGTCACTGTTTGAGCAACTTGGTACCTTTTTACTCTTTGCATGAACCAACAAGAAAAAGTATCATCATCGGTGATATCTCGGGTTTGGTCAATATGATGTTAAGATTGTGTGGAAAAATCTAAAAAATGATGAGTCTCTGACCCCAAAAAGGGCCATTTGGATAACATGGGTCACAACTGTTCTCGTTCACATTTTGCCATATGTTCATGAGCTTGAATCACTACCTTAGCCGTCCTTTTATCAGCTCAAAGTGTAGAATTCACGAACTGTTGATACATATAGTTGGCATTCTAAAAGATAAAATTTAAAGGCAACCCATTTTGAAAGCTTCATTATTGCTGCAACGTTGGACGAATCAGAGGGTAAAAGGAGGCTGGGTAAAGCAGACAAATCATTCTGGCTCCTAAAAAAGAGGGAATCAATTCAATTGAGATAACTATCCTCAATGTGTTTTCTCTACTTGAATTCCTCCAATTCAGGTTTCATGGTTCAGCCATTAGACAACAAATTGACAAGCTGAATTTATCCTTCTTTTTTATACTATATCCTATAATGTAACTACAAAGTAGGTTTTTAATTAAAGATTGAAGTTAGTAAGTATGTTTGTTTGAGCTTAAATTTGCTTATAAGTTGCTTTTTACGTAAATCGAGACACAACTCCTCTCACATACTTCGTATACCGTAAATCACTATTAAAAAGTAACTTATAAGCAATCGAATCGCTAAAACAAACATACCCAGTAACTATGTAGAAGCACCTATGAGGGTTTCCAGATTGCCAGCTGCTCATACATAATTATCATTTGTCCTTGTCTTGGGACTGCGTTCATTCATGTTTAGGTCTTGCTAATCTGTTTTTAGTAAAATGATTCTGTCACTTAATGGGACAAATGGATGAAAACACAAATTAAGCAGAGCATTACGTAAGCAACTAACCAATAATAGTCGATGACTTGATGGCTTCATGAATCATTACGCTTCGCGAAAAGCAAAACTTATGCTCTCTCAAATAATGAAGTAGTTGGGAGGTCACCTTTGGCCGTTGTTAAGTTCATCCTTGGACAACTGTTTTTAATGGTGGTTCCTTTTGGCTTTTAGGTGGCTCTTAATTTGAAGCTTATCCCTTGTTCTCTGCAACTTCTCTTAGCCATAACAGGAGCAAAAAAAAATAAAAATAATAATAATAATAAATAAAACAAAATTTAAAGAAAGTGCAGGGTAAAAAACTCTATCCTGGCAACGTGTCACGTTTTGACATTAACTGTTGTTGTTGTTTCATTGGACCCTTCTGGTCTGTCTGCAACAAAAAAGATTCAAACTTTCCTTCTATGTGTGCTGGTTATCATCACCAACCTGCCAAATTGTAAGCCTAGCCGGATTGCTTTATCATCATTTCGTCTACCTTTTTTTTCATAACATGATCGACCTTTTGTTTTGGGATTGATGAACTAAATCTAATTTTCAATTTTTTTTTTTAATTTTACTTCTTTCTTTTAGTCCATTTCGCATCTGTTTTAACGCAAGCTTTTTTTCCCTAAGGGTGTGTTTGGTTTGAGGGGAGGGTAGGGGAAGGAGGGGAGGGGAGGGTGGCGAAATTACCATTTTGGATAAAAGAAACTTAAAATTTACCCTCTCATTTTTTTAAATTTTGATTTCCCGCCCAAAATTTACTTTCTCATTTTTTTTAAATTTTGGGTTCCCGCCCAAAATTTAAATTCTTTCAACCCAAAAAGGTAATTTACCCACCCTCTCATTCCCTCCCTCCCCTCCCCTCCCCTCAAACCAAACACACCCTTAGTGTACAGACATTAAACAAAAAAACAGTGAGGCTATATATATCTCTATCCTGTATTACCTTTAGGTAGAGCCGGGAAAACGGGCCGAGCCCGTCGGGCCGGCCCTTTTAGGCCCTGGCCCTTCAAGGGCCGGGCTTGTAAATTGGAGCTTCAAAAGGAAGTCGGGCCTAAAAGGGCCGGCCCTGTAGGGCCTCGGGCCGGCCCTTTAGGCCCGTTTATTTTTTATAATTTTTATTTAGAAAAGAATCATGTTACATCTTTGAATTACATTATTGAATCTATATGTCATTCTATCCTCATATTGTATAGAGTATAATTTTTGAGTATATTGTTTTGTCTAATTGACTCATATTGTGATTTTTGAATATGATTTTTGAGTATATTGTTTTGCCTATTTAGACTAAAATCATATTATATACTATTCTGCCTGATAGAGTATGATTTTTTATGGAGGTTGTGATTATTTGACTACTTGAACCTACTGTTCAAAGTGAAACACAATTAAATGTCCTTGAAATTGATGATAGTGGCGAAGAATGTGAAAATGATAGTTGTCATACTCATGTTGTTTAGAGGTTAGAGTATTTAGCTTCTTACCTTCTTATACTTTGGCCTTTGTGTGAGTTATTTATGGACATAATTTTACCTTTGATTATACATTAGTAACTGTGTTTGTTTGTTGCAAGAGCCGTGTTATTTAAACCTTAATGTTGACAACATTTATATATTAAATTAGAACTTTAATCGTTGTTATTTACTAATTATATCTCTTTGGAGAAAATACGCAGGAAAAATAGTTAAATATTATGAAAAGGATTTTCCGGCCCTGCGGGCCGGCCCTGGCCCTGATGCTCTCGGGCCGGGCCTTGAAAAACTGCAATTTTCCTGACCCCGAGCCCTTTAGGGCCGGCCCTGACCCGTCAAGGGCCGGCCCTGATTCCCAGCTCTACCTTTAGGATAGCCTTACCCTTCTTTTTGCTTTTTCTTTATCCTTTGACCTTTTCAATTTAAATTTGATATCTTTGCATTGTCAGACTGCTTCTGTCTTTTAACCAGTGATTGTGATACTAATAATTAGTACCATCAGTGTAAATTGTGAGTTATAAATTTTAACAGCACATGCTTTTAACTTCTCATGTGGTATATAATAATAGTGGCTCTAGAAAACCCATCTATAGTTTTTGGTGGCCATATTCTTGTAAGAGAAGCGTTACTTATGAGTCATGATCTGTTATCTTACGCAGCATTTACGATGGCACAAGGCAGCTTTCTGGGCGAAGGAACAAATATGTTGGCCCAAGAGCACTAATTCGCACTTCAAGATTTCGTCTTCATGGGGCAATCTTTTACAATTAATGGCCTTCTACGTGTTAAATGGGACCATATCGACGTGTCCAATCCAACACCAAATGGATATGACAATAATGCAAGCGACGTTTACATGCAAGCGAGATGATAGATTTGACTTTCCGCATAATGTTTTTTTTTGAATTTATATATACACGTATATTTAGTGTCCGTTTGGGTTTAACGGTAGAAGCTGTTTTTACAACGTGATTTACAGTGTATAAGATAAGTATGTAACAGAAGTTTTATCTCAACTTACATAAACGTATTTCTTAAACAGCTACTGAAACATGCCCTTAATTTTTGTTATGGTGCAATCTTGCTTATAGCCTTCATATAAAAATTTCAGGTGCCTAGCTTTGCAATGTGCCTGCCACTGAATATGAAAAGAGGGGCAAGTGGGGGGCCATGAATCTTTTTACCGGCTCTATAATATTGGACGCAACCATGCAGGCATGCTCTTGTCATTATCGCAAATAAGATTAGTGGAAATCAACACGTGGCCATCATCCTTGACCATATCGAGGGTCAGATTGGGAAGACGCTGGTAAAAAAAAAAAGCCCAGTTGGTACCTAAAAACGCAGTTGAGCAGAAAGCATACATTTGGGAAGACATTCAGTGTGGATGGGCTAGTCTGAAAAAGGGTGGCTGTTAGCTGTGCTTCTGACCATGAAAAAAAAAAAAATTAAAGCTGCTTACAAATAATATATATGGATTTATGCCTATTTCAATCATTTTCTATTTAAATGGGTTTTTCAATCTCTAATCCAAATAAGTTTAAGGTTAGGAAAAAAGTCACTTCTGCTACCGCTAATCCAAACACAAATCACATTTAGAATCTGACTTCTTCTCAAAAGTTAGATTGCAAAAAAACTGTTTCTCCACCGTTAACCCAAACAAACACTGAAGTATAATGAAATTTCCCAGGGCAACTATAGATTGGCAACAATCTATAGGGAAGACACAGCGGCTTCACAGTAACGACAATAACACATGCACATGCTATTGCGTCCAATACCGGACAACCAGCAAAGATTTGAAGAAGAAGCACGAGTGTAGTCAGATTTACGTCAGCATGAGAGATTTTTCTTTATTGTTAAGGATTCAAAGTAAGTGGGATTGGAATTCCATAATTTAGTTGCTGCAATGAATTTCTCTGGGAAGGTCTGCAATTATTATACATACAACATGAGAACTAAGTGTGCAATTCATCGTATATATGTAGTTTACCTAAAGGATAGGACGTGGCTTCTGCGGGATGACTACCTGCAACTATGCTACGAGCTTTCTGATCAGTGAAGTCCCTACAACAGCAGCAGCAGCTAGCACATGCTATTCCAGAGACATGATTATATATTGGAAATAGTTAAACGTGAGAATCAGAATTTTAATTGCCATAGGATAAGTTACAAATTTGTTTCAAAAGTTTTTTCAGGTTTAATATTACCTCGGAAGTTTTAAAATATAGTAGTATTGTTTCATACCGTTAAAAAACTAATATTAATCATTAAAAAATTGACGTTAACCGTTAACTTTTAACGTTAAGAGATAACATTGCTCAATTTTAATACTTTTAAGGCAACATTAAATCTGAAAAAACATCTAAAGTGATAATGCTTCTCAACGAAAACTTCTGGGACAAATTTGTACCTTAACTCTATATGTAAAATCAGACTAACACACAATAAGCTACATATCTTGCTTCTGCAACACTACTACTAATGGAAAGGTGCCAGTCAAAGTGAGGATGAGTGGGAGAGTGCTGTTCCTTGGACGCTGGGTTAGTGGGGTTAATACTTGGATATG
This sequence comes from Inga oerstediana, assembly GCA_963210345.1. Classification (NCBI taxonomy): domain Eukaryota; kingdom Viridiplantae; phylum Streptophyta; class Magnoliopsida; order Fabales; family Fabaceae; genus Inga; species Inga oerstediana. Next base: position 2,741,892 of record OY723410.1, read on the forward strand.
AGTATATGGAGTTTGGGTTTAGTCAAGATAAAATAAAATATTGATTAAGTCAGTAAAGTTAAACAATCAGTATATAATATGTAATACGTGCAAAAATGAGGGATTGAATAAGTGACAAAGGGATTTGGATCTAAATATACTTGCATCCTGCACAATAGACACTACCGACATAAAAATGTGAGCTTTATCTGAAGTAGCATTAAAAGGGCATGCTCCAATATCGTGGTAACCTTTTTTTTTTTTTTTTGGTACCATCAGGCTATAAGGCATTTAGTAATAACGTGGTAATCTAGTGATATGGATACTACTCTTTAAATAGGAGAGTGTAGGTTCAGTAGCGCCTATAACTTTAAACTGTTAGTGACCATCCCTTTTTTTTGCCAAAAAATAGAGTGTAGGTTCAGTAAGAGAGTATGGATACTACTCTTTAAATAGGAGAGTGTAGGTTCAGTAGCGCCTATAACTTTAAACTGTTAGTGACCATCCCTTTTTTTTGCCAAAAAATAAAATTAAAAGGGGATGCTTAACAGAAGAGAAGCATGTTGTAATGCAAAGCATGGTACGGGCTCTTTGAGGGTGTGTTTGGTTAGAGGGAAGGAAAAGGTATGTTATCTTGTTTGATTTATTAAAACAAAAGAGAGGAAAGAGGAATTTTTGTTTTATTTAAAGGGAGGCACAGAGAATTAAAACCAAAATTTTGACACCCTAACCAAACACACCCAGCTTCCTCAACAGAGAAAGTGGGAGCTCTAGTGACCTCATTTGCCCCTAGACACGTTATGACTTATGGCACACATTACTCTTTACTGGAAACCCAAAAGAAAAAGAAAAAAAAAAAGTAGGGAGTGACGACGACGACGGAGAAGTTACCGAAACAGTGCCACCGAATCCTCTGAATTCCCTAATTTATAATTAAATAATTCTCTCACAAATATATAATATTATTCCCACAATTATGTCCTTCAGGGAAGAAGGCATCTCCCAAGCATATACATCATAATCACAGATAAATACAGAAGAATCACGAAGACAGATAAGTGATCATATATTTTTAAGCCGTCATAGGTCCAAACCATTCATTATATTTTAAAGAGGTTGATGAAAACCACATATTTATAACCCAAAGAAACAGCGAGTTTATACCACCAAGTTATGAACAGGACATCACTTTTCATTAACTGATCAATCAAAGTTTCTTCCAATTTTATGGTATTTTAAGTTCACTAATAATGGGATGCGACAGTGATCATGTTGATAAAAGCCTACTTTTTTTTAGTGAGAGGGAGAGAGACTCACGGGGCACGGCAAAGAGATATTTTAATTTGGGTTTCTACATATTCTTGTGTATTATTATAGTAATGGTGATATATAGAAAATTTGGAAGTGATGATGACATGTTAACAATGGGCGGGACAAGAGGCACTTGGGAGGGATCTGGCTGCGGTCCGCTGCTTAGCGGTATGTTGTCAATTATTTTCTCCTAAACTACATCGTGAGGGGTAAATGAGGGGTTGAAGTTTTTTTTAAAATAGTATATAGTATTTTAAAATATATTTTTTTAAATGTATATAGTATTTTAAAATATTTTTTAAGTAACATATAGTATCCTAAAATAATTTTTAGTATTTTAACCTCTTAAAATATTTTTTCAGTTGTATCCAATGTGTTAGCAGACTGATTGCAATTTAACCTTTAATGTATTTTTTCAATTCTAAAAATCACTTTAAAATATTTTTTTGGTGTTTTTAACCCTTTAAAATATATTAAGAGTTAAATTGCAATCAGTCTGCTAACACACTGGATATAACTAAAAAAATATTTTAAGGGGTTAAAAGTACTAAAAATTATTTTAGTATACTACATGTTACTTAAAAAATGTTTTAAGATATTAGATACATCCAAAAAAAATATTTCAAAATGCTATATACTATTTTAAAAAAAAAACTCAGCCAGTCATTTACCCCAAACTACACCGAGTTTAGGAGAAAAGGACCGGTAGCGGAACGCAGCCAGATGCACTTAGGAGAGATGTGGATGACTGATAAAATGAAATAATTGGAAAAGAGGTCAGGGGTGCTTCCTTTGTCACACTGGGAATCATATGTCGGAGCCCAGACTTGTTCCTTTTTTTTATATAAAAGCAAACGCCTTGTGACAATGACAAAAATAAAAAAATCAACACCCCTCCGAAATTGCAAATATAGCCCTTTATATATACATACATTCAACTTCCTTTATATATACATGCTGCTCATAATTTATATTGAATATATGTACTTTACATTCTGTCCCCCCAACTCTTGACATTCCCAGCAACTTGATTCAAACTAATACACGAGTCTCGTATACATGGTTATTCTTTTAATATCATTATCTCTTGTAAATATATGAAGGTGCTGATAAGGTGACTTTTTAAGTTTTAACAAATTCTCAAATGACGTTATAGTTACAGAAATTTATGCATCTGAGACAGCGAATATAATTACTATGAATAATATCCTTACTCTCTCCAGAAATTAAAATCTGCAGGGGTTTTAAAGGGCTGATTAATTGCAGCAATTTTTGCCTTGGATATTTCCCACCACCAGCTTCTTGTGTGTGGTATAGTCATGGCTTTTGGAGAATGTTATCTGACCAAAATTCACCAAGTTAGAATAGAGCCATTATTGCCCATATGTGTGTCTTCGAAGATATTTATAAACAAAGATAAAATCGATGCAATTGCTAAATTATACAGACTTAGTAAGGTTGACTTGGTTCTAGAGAAACTAGAATTAAAAAGTCCTAACCACAAAACTCAATTCCCCAAAGGAACTGGTTCTTGTTTGCTTCCATTCATAGCATCCTACGATTTGCTAAACGCCATACCAGAATGTAGCTCGCGCTTTTCAATACTTAAAAAAACTAGCCCTTCAGTTTTTATCATCTCATATGTGATTTTGTGTCAAAATCATACGTCGTACTTGTGAGGCTGCATACTCCAAAACCATTTACAGTATAGCATATGGGCTATAGCTATCCAATAACATAATGAAAAGTTAAGAATATTCAGGTGATCCATTCTACTTTTCCATGTCAAATTGTATCACAATGGAAGAGAAATATGTAGGACAAGTGCCCGTGAACCAAGTTTGTAAGCCCGAGGACCTCACTGGCTTTGCACTTTTGTTGACGAGAATCCCTTAGAACCGGTAATTGCTTCACAGTTTTGTAGCTGAAGCAGAAACGAAGAGAGCCGAATGAACTTCATAATTCAATGGTGAAAGAAGGTTGTGAGGTTGAAGCAATAGGCATTCACTACAAGATCCGCACACAGAAAAACAAGCTCAACTCTTTTAAACTTTTTAGGAAAACTCCACAACTGAATGAGGAAGAAGATAATGTTCAAACTCAAAAACCAGAAGAAGTACAAAAATGTAGGGGAGTGAGACATGTACTCAAGGACGTGAACTTGCAAGCCAAGCCACGGGAAATTCTGGCCATAGTTGGGCCAAGTGGAGCTGGAAAATCATCCTTGCTTGAGATTCTTGCTGGTAAAGTCACTCCACAAAGTGGCTCTGTCTTAGTGAACCAGAAGCCTGCATATAAAGCTCAGTTCAGCGAGATTTCAGCTTATGTTACACAAAAAGATACTCTGTTTCCCTTCCTTACAGTTGAAGAAACTTTGATGTTCACTGCAAAGATGAGGCTAAAGCTCTCTCGAGAACAAGTCTGCTCCAAGGTCAAGTCCCTAATTCATGAACTAGGACTCAGCCATGTTTCTGGGACTCGCATTGGAGATGAAAGAGACCGTGGGATATCCGGCGGCGAGTTTCTATAGGTGTTGAAGTCATACACAATCCAAAGGTACTGATTCTGGATGAACCCACTTCTGGGCTTGATAGTACTTTTGCACTGCAAATTATTGATATGCTTAAGGTCATAGCTGATTCAAGGGGAAGAACTATTATCCTTAGCATCCATCAGCCTGGGTTCAGAATAGTGAAGTTGTTTAGTTCTATATTATTGTTAGCCAATGGCTCTGTTTTACACCACGGCAATGTGGAGTTGCTGAGTGTGAATATGAGGTTAATGGGTCCAGATCCTCCTCTTCACGTTAATGTAGTTGAATTTGCCATTGAATCTATAGAAACCATTCGGCAACAACAAAAATGCAAACCAGTTCAGCATGAAACGTCCCCGCATTTGCCAGTAACTGGGCAACAAAAGAAATTTGAATATGAAGAAGATGAGAGTAAAAGTGGCAGGTGTACCCTGCGACAGCTTTTTCAACAGTCCAGTGTGACTAATAAGCAAATCACCATCGATGCGGGAATAGAATTATCTTGTGATTATGCAAATTCTAGAGTGAGAGAAACTATGATTCTCACTCACAGGTTCTTCAAGAACATCTTTCGTACAAAGGAGCTATTTGCATTTAGGACAATTCAGATGCTCATGTTCGGGCTCATTCTGGGATCCATCTTTTGTAATCTTAAGGATGATCTAGTGGGAGCTGTGGAAACGGTGGGTCTATTTGCTTTCATACTGACATTTTTGTTAACAAGCACAATAGAAGCTCTACCAATTTTTCTGCAAGAAAGGGAGATTCTAACGAAGGAAACCTCATGTGGTAGCCAGAGTATCATCTTATGCAATTGCCAATGGTCTTGTTTACCTGCCATTTCTACTCATCCTAGCCATTCTGTTCACTGTACCCTTATACTGGCTTGTGGGACTGAACAGGAATTTCACATCATTTTTGTACTTCTTGCTGCTAATTTGGCTAATTCTTTATACAGCGAATTCAATTGTGGTATGTTTCAGTGCTCCGGTGCCTAATTTCATTGTTGGGAACTCAGTGATCAGCGGTGTAATAGGATCATTCTTCTTGTTCTCAGGCTACTTCATATCAAAGAACGAAATCCCAAAGTGCTGGATTTTCATGCACTATATATCTCTGTTTAAGTACCCCTTTGAAGGTTTTCTGATAAATGAGTTCTCCAACTCAAGAAAGTGTTTGGGTCATGTATGGTGACTGGAGCGAGTGTGCTTAAGGAAGAAGGATATGGTGAGGAAAGCAGTAGGTGGAAGAACGTGGGGGTCATGGTTTGTTTCATCTTGTTCTACAGGTTTATTTCTTATGTAATTCTTAGATATAGATGCTCAAGAAGGGAAATTAAGAGCAGCATCATCTGAAAGAGATGGCGACTCAAGAGAATTCATATATCCTGGATTTTATTCAGAATTTCAGGCATCAGGCTTGGGGCAGCGACCAAACATCAATCACATATTTGTAACACCAGAGTGTCCTATATGTATGGTATATTATATTGATGGCAGGCTCATCTAGTGCCAAGTACCAAGAACCAACAGATCGCGCTAAGATGATGTTAATTTCTCTGATTTTCTTATAGATTTTTTTATGGTAATTTCACATCTTTAGCTATGTCTCCATCTAGATTCCTTCTTCTCTCGTGCGCACACACATATTATAAAATAAAATTGGATTAAGATGTAAGAATTATTAAAAGTGCATCCAGCTTTATATCTTTATTTAGAAGTATAAAAATACCCGACCTTTAAATATGGGGCAAAATTGCCCGTGCCTTCTAGTCATGTGACGTTGACTGTTAATAATACTGAATTTGACCAAAAAGTGTGATGATGTGGGTTTGTTGATATCCTAGTTGGTAGTGGATGAAAAAATAAAAATAATCCTAAAAAAATCTAAGATTCCTAGGGAAAAATTCCTGAAAAAGAACTTTAAAATAGGGAAAAGACAAAAAGATAATCTGAATTTGCATATTTCGATAGAGGTGCTAGTGCCTAAATTGGAATTTTCCAAATTGAAATGCAATTACGTAAGTAACCCTTGCAATTGGTCTGCCATCATCGTCGGAGCTTCAATTTGTCGCACTAAGAAAGGACAATGGCTAAGAAGTCAGTATGGTGGATTTTGAGGAGGAGGGACAATCTGAACACTCTATTGCTTGAGTTGGTCGGAAATCGCCATCAACAGAGTTTGGGTTCGTCACACTGAGGAGGAGAGCGGGTGGGAACTCGGTGTGGTCGATTGGAGGAGGAGCGAATGTAGGGATGGGCGCAGATGGGGTTCAGATTTTGCCGTATTTTGGGTTGCCGCACAAAGGCAACATCACTGTCAAGGTACCAGGGAATATGTACAAAATCGTCCATTCACTCGAGTTCTAAATCTGTCTCTCAAGTGACGATGTTAAATAGATACATCACTTGTAAGGTACCTAATGGTGATGCTTGAAAATCCCCTAATCACTCAAGTCTTGAACATGTCACTCGAGTGATTAAATGAAAACACTGTGTCACTTACAAGTTACCTGATAATGATCTTTAAGTCCTAAATCGAGATTAGCCTTTATCAATACACTGTTACATTTTCTTAATGTCATATAAGACTTTCACAGGCTCATTAACAGCAGCAGTCCATGACATGACTCGAGTTCCACATCTATCATTCGAGTGATATACAAACTTTTGCAAGTTACCTCTTAGTAGCTGGAATCCAATTTCCCTACTAAAAAAAACTGTTTTCTTAAATCGAGAGTAGCTTTTCTCAATACACCATTACATTTTTCCAATGTCATATAAGAATTTCACAGGTTCAAGCGATAGCCAATCACTCGAGTCCTGAACATGTCACTCGAGTGATTAAATGAAAACATTGTGTCACTTGTAAGTTACTTGATAGTGATATTTAAAATCCTCCTCTCACTCTAGTCCTAAATCGATATTAGCCTTATTAATACACTGTTATATTTTCTCAATGTCATATAAGACTTTCACAAGTTCATCAACAACAATAGTCCATGACATAACTCGAGTCTCACATCTATCACTCAAGTGATATACAAACTTTTGCAAGTTACCTCCTGGTAATTGGAATCCAATTTCCCCACTAAAAAAACAGTTTTTCTAAATTGAGATTAGGCTTTTTCAATACACCATTACATTTTACCAATGTTATATAACACTTTCACAGGTTCACAGGTTCCCAATGTCATATAAGACATTTAATTTTAAGATTTGGATGGTTGGCAACTCAATTACTTGTATGATTCTACTTGTTGACCAATATTTTTTTCTTCTTGGAATATGTTCTTGCATTTACCCAACGTCATCCTCGTCTTCTTCTTCTTCGTCATCGTTCCCAACAACTCCGTCATCTTCTTCTTCTTCGTCATCACCAATATCTGCTTTATCATCGACATTACTGACAAAATCTCCAACTCCAACGACACCGTCATCACCAGGAGGGGGTATTTTTAGGTTAGTGTTAACTCATAGAAATCAAGAGTATTCTAGCACATTTTCTTCTCTTTTCACTTATTTTTGGGTTCAAATTGTGCATATAAAGAGATTATAGAAGAAAATGTGATAGGACAAAGCTAAATCAAAATTTTGTTGAATCATAAGTTAAATGCACATAGTTTTAATTATTTGTGAAAGTTAAAAGAGCTCATGAATCCCTCCTCCTTGTAGGTGGAGGATGACAAGTTGTAAAAGCTCGCAAAGATCAATGGAAGATGTGAAACGAAGGGAAGAATACAAGACGAAGAGGAAAATGGACATTATGGAGAAAAAGTTTGTGCTTGCTGTGGAATCTGCTGTAGCCAAAGTCATAGCAAAACCACCTGAAAAAGCATTGCTTTTGTCTGGTTCTGTATGACTGTTTGCCATGGCATTCACCATAATGAACCTACAGCGAACACGCCAAATTAATGCTGTGCGTTTTGAAAACTGAAGCAAAAAAACCAATATAAAGGCATGTGCTAGGTCGAAAATCAGTAGTTCTGAACTCCTTAAACATCTTGGTTGCTAGAGTTTGGCATTTTGAAGAGCTTGGAGCTTAGGATTAGGTTGAGAAAGGATTTGGAACCTCAATTCTTGGGTTTTTCTTGTTCTTCTCTCCTTTTTCTCTATTTTACTGATATGGATTATGATTGTGTGCCAAGATTTTAGCATGTACAGACCATAAGTGGCTAGAATTATCAATTAGGATTACTTTTACTCATTGTTTGGATTAAAACTACTAGATTATCTTGCTTTTGTTGGTTAATGAGTATTATATATTGATTTTTCTCTATGCTTAATGTTATCTTGTGGTTGATCACTACATGATTAGAGTAGTTCATTTTGAAGATGCTTGAGAGAGCTATTTTAATTGTAGAACTTGAGAAAAATCATTTTAGACTTGAAATTTAATGATTAAATGGATGGTTTGTTGTTAGAATAGAGATATATCTAACAACCTAACATAGTCTATTGAAGAATTGTTTTGGAAAGATGGTTTTTATTAATTATAAACAAGAGATTGAATGTTTTTAATGAAAATTAAAAATCAATCTTGACTTGAGAGAGCTTGGTTAATGATTTTAGGAACTTTGACTAGCATATAAACTCATTTAACTAGCATAAGTGACTTAATTATATAGTTTCATAAAATACAATAGGGAAGAAGTAATCCTAAGTTAAACCTCTTGAAGTTAGACTCAATTTCCCAATTTCCACCGTTTTATTTTGTTATTTTTATCAAAAGTCTTTATACAAATTGATCAAATTTAAATGATTCCATTCAACATAATTAAGAACATGGTTATATTAGTTAACTCACTTTCATCATAGTCCTTGTGGATCAACACTCGTTTTCTCACTAACTTATTACTTGCGACTCGTACGCTTGCGAAAGCTAAACGGCGAACAAGTTTTTGGCGCCATCGCCGGGGACTATTGACTAAAGTCTCTTAAGTTAATTAGTGTAATTGTGTGCTTGATTACGCTTGAATCCTTTTTCTGTTCTTGTTTCACTTTCTTAATTTGCTTTGTTTTAAGTATAGTAATAACTATAGTTGTTTTTTTTTTTCTTAGTTTAGTCTTATTAGTTGATAACTTTGATACTCATGGGATTTTTTGAATTGTAGGTACTTGTGCTCCATATGCAAACTGATTTGGAAGTCGTTCTTGACGGAGTTGTTGAAGAATATCTTTTGAAAGATTTTGAAATTGAACCAAAGACTCCACTTCTTGTGCAACCTACTAAGGACCTAAACCTTTGCCGACACCAGAACAACCGAGACCACCACCTCATTCTCATCCATATTACAATATGGCAAATCTTAATGATGATGACTTGGAGTGCACCTTGGATGAGTACATGGAGCAAGAAAACTCTACCTATCAATTTAGCATCCAGTTTCTTGTTATTCAAGCTCGGAATTTTGAGTTGAAGCTAATCATGCTTCAAATGCTCCAAATGATTGACTTGTTTTCAGGAACTCAGAATGAAGGCCCTACTGACCATTTGACACGCTTTGTACAAGTGTGTGAGAACTTCAAGTTTCAAGGAGTAACTTCGGATGCGCTTAGATTGCGACTCTTCCTTCTATCACTTGACAAGAAGGCAAGAGCTTGGCTTACTGCTCTACCTCTTAATTCCACCACTACTTGGGATAATATGACATCCAAATTCAAGGCAAGGTTAATTCCAAGGGGTAGACAGGCAGTTCAAAAAGCTGAACTCTTGGGTTTCCAACAACAGCCGAGTGAACTTTTTCATGAAGCATGGGAGAGATTCAAGGAGTTAAGGCGTAGATTTCCCAACCATGAATAAAAGACCTATGTCTTGCTTGAAGCCTTTGTGGCCGGATTGGATGTGCCCACTTCAAATATGCTCAACAATGCCTCTAATGGTGGAATTGGCAAGATGAGAGTTTGTGATATATCATAGTTGTATGAGGACATTGCTTCTAGTTCCTTGTAACAATCTGAAAAATCACATTCTAGCTATAGAACATATAGGGAACCAAGTTATTCAAGTAGTTCAAATGTGTCTAAAGAAATTTTTGCTCAACTTAAAGCAATTGCCAAGAGATTTGATCAACTTGAGTTGAGAATGGAGTGAAATTCCTTCAAGAATGTGAGTGCTATCTAAGCTCCAAGTCTTTCTTGTGAAATATGTGGATAAGCCTACTCCTATGAAGAATGTTATCATATTATGGATTCGGTAAGTTATTTGAACAATAATCAAAGATATCCACGTAACAACCCTTACTCTAACACCTACAACACGGGTATGAGGGACCACCCCAACTTCTCTTGGAAGATTGGACCTAGTGAGAACCCAATTAATCACTATGCTTCTACTAATAAGCCAATATGTCCACCAAGCTTTGAGCAACCACAAAAGCCACAAAAGGGTGATTTTAAGAGAAATAAGCTCTTGAGGCAAATTCTCAAAGGTCATGAAAACTTAGTTGGCACAGTTCCTCTTCATGACACTGTAATCAAGAATCTTGAGATACAAGTGGGATAAATTGCTTCACACTTGAGTACTCAACCAAGAAATGGTCTTCCAAGTGATACTATTCCTAATCCTAAGCAAGAAGTTATAGCATAATACAAAGCACTTACTTTGAGAAGTGGGAAAAATTTGACGGAAGTGCCAAGCTCAAGCAAGGTCAGTAAAGAGTTGAAAGACCATGATGTTATTGAGATTGATGGCAATGAAGTTCTAAATGAAGAAATTGAAGTTGAAGAAGACAAAAACAAAAAGGAAAATCAAGCTAAGGAAAACCATGATAATATGGTGAGAGGAAAACATGTTCCACCTAAAATCATGAATGAGAAGAAGAGGAAGACCCACACTTTTCCTCCAAAATATATTCCATCATTTCCTTTTCCTCAAAGGCTTAAGAAGCATCAAGATGATGGTCAATTCAAGGAATTTATCGAAATGTTTAAGCAACTTCACATTAATATACCCTTCGCGGAAGCTTTGGAGAAGATGCCTAAATATTCTAAATTTATGAAGGATGTCCTTTCTAAGAAAATAAGGTTTAATGAGTTTGAGATGGTAGCTGTGACCAAGAACTTTACTGATGTTATCAAGAAGATTCCACCAAAGTTGAAGAATTGGAAGTTTCTTTATCCCTTACCACATTGGGGATAAATTCTTGGGAAGAGAATTGTGTGATTTTAGCACAAGTGTGAACCTCATGCCTCTATCTATTTTTAACAAGCTAGGATTAGGTGAAGCTCAATCGATTACCATTACTTTACAACTTACTGATAGGAGTATTTCTTACCCTAGAGGGATCATTGAAGATGTACTTGTGAAAGTAGACAAGTTCATTTTTCCAGCAGACTTCATTGTTATTGATTGTGAGGAGGACTAAGATACTCCTATTCTCTTTAGAAGACCTTTCTTAGCAACCGATAGAACCCTGATTAATGTTGAAAAGGGTGAAATCACCATGTGAGTTAAAGATGAGCATGTTACCTTCAATATGCACAAGCTAATGAAGACTCCCAATGAGGCTAAGCAATGCTTCCTAGTTGACATGGTTGAACAAGTGGAGTATGAGGAATTCAAGAAGCCAATTCATAATGGGTTTGTTGACACCTTGTCATTAGAAGTTCAAACAGAGGGTAAAAAGGTGGAAGAAGGCATGAGTATTTTGAGGGCAACATCAACTGATCCTAAGAGTTGGATACCATTGGAATCGATAGATTTGTCTTCCCTTGATAGACCATTAATAAAGTCATCTATTAAAGAGTCATGCTCTTTTGATTTGAAGGCTTTACCTTTTAACTTTCAGTATGACTGTTTGGGAGAAAAAATTTACCATTGGGTATAGCTTCACAATTAGCCGTTCAACATGAAGAATAACTTTTGGAAATTCTAAAAGCATGTAAAAGAGTTACTAAATGGGCTATTGAGGTTTTAAAGATGCAAGCATATACCTTCAGTGTAGGTGGAATGAGAAATGAAGATGATAAGGGGTTTCAATCTAGCAGCCATGGATTAAATCACAACTGTGGTGGACAGGTGAACCATCAAGTATTCACCTTATCTGTAGCTGATGTAATGTGAAAAAGTGAAGGGTTGGGCTAAAGACTATAAATTAAGTGCTTCTTGGGAGGCAACCTAAGTTCTTAACTCAATCTTTGTCATGTTTATGTGTTTATTTTGATTTGGTATATTTATGTTTGAACTTGGTGTTTTGTAGGTAAGAAAGGTTTCCCTTATGAACTTTAAAGTGAACTTTGGGAGATGTAGATGGAAGAGTAACATGGATGCCAAGAAGGGAACTACAAAGGGGAGTATGCCTTTAATATCTATTGAATGTGGTTTAGATCTTGGAATGTAGTATTGAGTATATTGAAGGCTATTCTTGGACTATCATATTGCTTTTAGGTTGTGGATGAATGAATCCTAAGTATATTGTGGCATGGATTAGTGATCAATGTGCTTAGAATGTTTGAAGTTGGATTTTGAGTGAATTTGGATGATTTTGCTGCTATAATTTATTTGATTAAGTTTTGTCAAAATTCGTTGTGGAGTTTGCCATGGCTAAAGTCACAACGAATTAGGGGATTTTGAGTGCGTTTTTGACCTGTTTATTCCCCCCAGGATTCGCTATGCGAATGCCACAGCGAATCGGGTCATTTTGGCATTCTTTCTGACCTATTGTTTGCTGTCAGGTTCGGGTCATTTTGGCATGCTTTTTGACCTATCATTCACTGTCAGGATTCATTGTAGTAAAGGCTGCAATGAATTGGGTCATTTTGGCATGCTTACTAATCTATTATTCACTGTAAGGACTCGCTGTAGCAAAGGCCGCAATGAATATAGTCATTTTGGGAGTGCTTATTGACTCATTTTTTTTTTAAAAAAAAAGTTTATAAAAACAAAATAATTATAAATAAATAAAGTAAAATAAAAAAATATATATAAATATATATACACATTTTTCAATTTTTTTTACTTAAAAAAGACGAAGAAGAAGGGAATATTAAATATATATAAATATATATATAATAAATATGATTTTCGTTTATATATATATATAAACTAAAAAACAAAAAAAAATAGAAAATTTAAATAAAATAAAAAAATAAAAAGATTAGTCTTCCCTCTTTACCCTCCATACTTTCATTTTATTCCTAAATTACCCATCTGAATTCACACCACATTTATCCCCAACTTCAAAATCCTAACCCCCAATTATAAATTCCCTCATCTACCAAACCATAATCCCTTCTCCTTCTTTTCACTCCCTTCATAGTGTGTGTTTGGGATAATGATAGAAAATATGACTTATTATAATTCTCACTTTTTAAAAATGATTTATTAAAAAAGTCAGTTTTTGATTTGTGGTTTATGTTCGGATGAACAATTGAATAAGTGATTTCCCATAAGTCAAAACATGTTTGGATTAACGATTGTATAAGTGCTTTTTTAAAAATAAAAACTTATTTAGATTAGTGATTACATTAGTGCTTTTGTATTAATTATAACAAAATAAGATATTTAAAAGTAAAAATTAGTGAAAAAAGTGAAGTTAGAAAATGTGATGCCTAGAGAAGAGGAGAGGAGCCTTTCTGGATGCAAAATGACAGGTCGTTGTGCACTTCATCTTTGTCAATTGGATCCCTAACCAACCGACTTCGCCAATGTGACCCATAAATCAGACCTAAAAGGACTCGCTGCTAACTGCAATTTTGGACCACGCTTTTCAACAATTCCATGGCACATTTACAGGCAATTGAGAGCTCTAAATCCGGCAATTTTGACGGCAGTGTGCATGAAAAAAATTGAAATGAAATATGCACTACGATGTATCAATTAATTGCAAGAAAATCGAATCGAAACAGCACGAATTCAAAGCGAAAAGGAGCTACGTTTTCAAAATGCAGAGAGCCAAACAAAAAACAAATTGAAATCAAGACGATTTTGGGTTCCTCTGTTCTTTCGATGAAGGCCAAGGAATCCCAATTATCTGAAGGCAAAGGAATCGGATCTGCGATGAAGTTGACGACACGGACGGAATTGGGAATCAGATCTGTCACAGAGGGAAGACGGAGCCAAGAGGGGGAAGATGACGGAGACGCCTAGAGAGGGAAGACAGACCACACAGGTTCATCGACGAACCGACCGTGGCCGCCGACAAGAGGGACACGAAGACCAGCGAGAGGCACCTTTCTAATGAAGCAGAGCATGTGCAAAGATTCCCTTTGCAACAAACGAAGACCAGCTTTGGAGGGAAAAGAGGGAGTGAAAAAAAAAAACAATTGGTGACAATTATTAAAGTTAACGGTAACAAAACGTGAAACATATTTGCAATAAGTTGGGTTCAGTAGCTTTTTCAATATGGGATTATTTTTACCTAAAACCCAATTTAAAAAAACCCACCCAAACACTCAAATATTTAGCACATATTTTATTTCAGGCTTATCTCTAAAAAATGGGCATAATTAGCCCAACCAAAGACACTCATAACCTCCTTCCCCGTCAACTTCTCTGCTCTCACTCATCGCCATTTGACCCTCACATTCGACACTCAGCTCGACCTTCCTCTCCGCCGCTCTCCATCCCAGCTCCTCCACCAAACACCCATCATTCACCTCCACCTCCCTCTCCATCGCTCCCTCACTTTCGTCCTCCACCGTCACACACAGCCCCTCCATCGTCGTAGATCCTGCCTTCTCCAACGTTCTCTCTCGGCCTCCACCGCAAACACCCACTCCACCGCCCTCACTCACTCTTCCAATCCGTATCTTTCTCTCGGTGTTGCTTCGTCACCGTTGCCCTTTCGCTTAGTGAGAATCATGAACAAGACCGAGCACCGTTGTCTGTAGCTCTCCCTGCGTTATTTTTTTAAAACTCCCGATCTGAGTTAGGAGCTGGAACAGTGCCTTTATCTCTGTCTTCACTCTCTCACAACCCAGCATCAATTTGGGTTCGAAGCTTGTGATTTCTCCCCTGGTTCGCTATTTTGCAACTCAGTCCGTCTCTCTCTGACATTTTCATCTTGTCTCCCCATTAAGGTAAATTTCGTGCTCTTCTCCATTTCTGTGTTGAGTTCTGGTTGGATTCCACTAGAGATTCTGTTTAGGTGGCTTTTAGAAGAGGTTATGTGATGGTGATTAATTTTGATATGAGGGTTGCTATGTCTGCATTGCTTGGGTAGTTTCTGAAATTCATGCATACAAGTTCTTAACTGTCTGAATTGCTTGTATATGCTTGGTGTTCCAGAGATTTGAATCATAGCATTGATTTAAAGAAAACTTGAGGTTACTGCAGAGATTTTGTTTCTAAATTCATAGCAGGAGTTCAATGATCTTTCAATTGCATGTGTGGCTATTTTAAAAACTCCAAAGGTTGATTTAGTTTTGAAACTTGTGGTTACTTTGGAAAATGATTCATGGGCTACAACTAATTTTCACTAAAAAAATAAATAAATAATCCATTTAACTCCTGTTATAAAATTAGAAATAAGCATCTGCACATAGTCATTTGATTCCCAAATTTTTAGGTTTCAAATTTGAACTCACAATATTGAAATAGAAATTTAGGAATTTGATGAATTGTTCACCTTTAGGACTGTTTTGTTGGCACCCTGCATATGCTAGTATCTTTGAAGATTATGTTTTTCCTAAGTTCTAAAATTGTTAGAACCTAGGACTGAACAGAGGAAGCATAAAGATTAGCTAGGTTATTGGTTGCAGCATGTTCCCTACCATGTTAATCATTGCGCAATTCTACTCTCATGTGTTGATTATGACATTCCTCCTTTTGGCAATTACGCTGAGCTTTTGCAATGTGTCTTCGGCTTAGGATTGAACAGCTTGGTTTGGTCTGAAGATTCAGATATTTGTTTGTTCGCTTTGATAGGCCTCCAAATTTACAGGATTTGTTTTATCCTTGGTCTCCATGTGATATATAAATATAATAAAGAGTTAGGAGTTGGTTTGTTAGGTTGTTGGAATATAGCCGTTAGAATTAGTTAGTTAGGAAAGGCGATGCTTATAAGCCTATAAATAAGAGTCCATGCCTATTGTATCTCAGTCTGTGATTGATAATGAAATAGCTCAGAATTGTTTCTCTCTTTCTCTTCTCTGTGTTTCTCTATCTTCGTTCCTCTATTCTTCTCTCTTGAGTCCCTCTGTTTCCTCTTCTCTATCTCTCTTTCCCTCTTTCTCTTTCATATAGAATATCAATTCTATAACAGTGGTATCAGAGACACCGATTCTCTGCCAACTCTTCTTGTTGCATGGTAGAGACAAGAAATCAAGAAAAAGAACCATGCCTCCCCCTTTTTTCCAAGACTCCGATGAAAACCAGATGTGGCTACGGCAAAAAGGTAGTGTCAAGGAATTTAACGCTTTCTTTGATGATGCCACGATTAAATTAGAGCTCCCAGAACGCTATCTCGTCATGACATATATGGCTGGGCTAAAGAAGGAGATAGCAGATTCCGTTCGTTTATTTTACCCAAGAACCATGCATGAGGCCAAGATTCTAGCCCGAATGCAAGAAATCATAATTGAAATACAAACAGAGAAGGCAAGAAAAGAATTGGAAGATCAAGAAAAAGGCTTGGCAGCACAGGAATCCAATGGGTCTTGTTCGTTTAACACCCAAAAGCGCTTTACTAATCAAGAAGCATCTGCTGACCAAGAACAAGAGGTCTCGACGCCATCTTCAGAAGTATCATTGCCGTTGCAAGATTCCGTAGCTGCTCTAGGAGATGAGCCAGAAAATCCCAAGAAGGCTGATCAGGTTGTGCGCACCAGTGTTACGAGGGCCCCAACTCCGGTTGCAGACGTCATGGTTTAGAAGGCTGCATGTGCAACGAAAGTAAATAAAGAAGCCATGGTCATTGCGAAACAGGACACGGAGGTGGTGATGGAAGCAAAGTCAGACGTTGGTGGGTTTGCAACTGATTTCCAAAACCCAGAAACTTGGAAGAATGTGAATCGCTCATCTAGAGTTCATGGGTCTCCCAGTGTCGATTTTATTTGTGTCTCATCCTCTGTTTTCCCTCTTCCTTCTTCGCAGTCTCTGTTCATTTTTATTTCTCCGGTTCATGAACTCTCACAAGTCGAGAGGAATAGTTGTGCTTCAAAGAAAAATATGTTTGAAGGAGCTGAATGGCAAGATTTAGGGTGTACGTGGCTGGGTTTGGTTCAGGTTGAAAAGTCTAACCTCCAGCTGTCCTCCATTTTCTCCAAGGGTCAGAAGTTTTTTGTTGGGGTACAACTAGCTTGCAATTTCTCTCAGTGGAAGAAGTACTTTGATGGTCCACTGAGTTGGTTAATGTCAGATAAGTATTTGGGCTTTTCCTTTGAAGAAAATAGCCCAAGTTTGTTGCTGCAATTGGGTCTTAAAAGGTCTGAACATATAAGTGACCGGTTGCTGCAAATTCGGCACTCGTTTCTTCAATACTCTCCTACACAAAGTCTGTTGCAAACTTGGTTCAGGGGAGAGTTGATTAGGATGCTAGTTGGGGTCCGGATTGGATTTATTGCTTCTATTTGTTCCAGCATCACACAAGTGAATTGTACTTGTGAGAAGCAGCATTCAAGTAGCAGTGTTCAATACAAAGAATTCTACACTATCAAGAAGTTTTTCAGAATTTTCAAGTCTCTGTTTTTGTTGATTTCAGCTTTGTCTTTGGTTGTCAACCATCCTTGAGGGCAAGGATGTTTTTGGGAGGGGGGGTATTGATATATAAATATAATAAAGAGTTAGAAGTTGGTTTGTTAGGTTGTTGGAATATAGCCGTTAGAATTAGTTAGTTAGGAAAGGCGATGCTTATAAGCCTATAAATAAGAGTCCATGCCTATTGTATCTCAGTCTGTGATTGATAATGAAATAGCTCAGAATTGTTTCTCTCTTTCTCTCTTTCTCTTCTCTGTGTTTCTCTATCTTCGTTCCTCTATTCTTCTCTCTTGAGTCCCTCTGTTTCCTCTTCTCTATCTCTCTTTCCCTCTTTCTCTTTCATATAGAATATCAATTCTATAACACCATGAGAACTGAATTGCATTACTAAATTATGTAAAGTTCAAGTTGTTCAAAAGACTGTTTCTAAGGTTATTGCAGGAATGAAATGCACTTTCACAACTCTATGTTTCGTCATTATGAGATTTGAAAAAGCTTTTTAGCTCTGGAACTTGTTATTGCTGTGAAAAAGGCTTTATAAGAGCAAAGTCCATTCGTGCAAGTTCATTTGACTCTTGCTGTAAAACTAGAACTAAGTCTTTGCACATTCTCATCTTGATCCCATGTTTTCGGAACTCAAGGTTGTTCTCACAGTATTTATACAGGAAAATTGAGAATTTGATGAATTGTACATCTTTCAAAAAGTTCTCTTGGTAGCAGGTATAAGCTGAGCCTGTTTTGGAGTCTGTTTGGTCATGTGATTAGGATTGTGGAAATTTAGACTAGGTTTGAATGTGAAAGGTAATTTGAGGTGTAATAACAGCAATAGTTGATGATTACTAGTCTAAATCAGTCCTGCAGTGTTTGCTGAAACTTTGAAAAAATTCTTCCATTTTTGGTTTTTCTAAAGTGTCATTGATTGATTGAGCAGGGTCATTCACTTCCAAATGATGATGATGTTCTGAAATCTTTTGGTTGTCCATTTTTAATCCGCCAATTTCAAGTTAAACTTTGATCACTATAGCTACTCTTTACATGCTGATATGTAAATAGCAGTAAATCTTGTTTTTGACACCAAGTATTGACCAATTCCGCAAGTTTTTAGAACATAATTTTCATGCTTTCGAAACCTTTTGGGTCAATTTGGAACTGTGTTTGAACTTGTGCTTAATCAATTAATTATGCTCTTGGGATGTGATTCTATCTTTTCCTTGTGGTAAACCAAGGCACTATATCATGAGATTATTCCGATTATTGTCACTAATACTTGCACTTGTGAACTCAGTTTATGGTCTCTATCATTTGCTTTTCATTGAAGAAAGCATCACTGTGACCGTTCCTAAACTGACTGGTTTCTTTGGTTTACCACAATGAATTGGGTTTGAATTAGCTAAGTCGTTATTGTTGACAAAGTACCATTTGGGGACTAAATAGATTTTGAAGGTAGTGAGGATAGGCTTAGGTATGGAACTATGTCTAGAAGTTTTGGGAACTAGATAAGCTTTAAGTTTGGGGGAAATTTTTCTCTAGATTAGGTTATTTTTCCTTTCTAAAAGGCTTGTCTTTTGGGTTCTTCATTGTGTGTTTGTGTTTTCTCTTCCTGTCCTTGACTGTGTTAATCACTTGTGCTCTCTATTCGCATAAGGCTATTGATGGTGTCTTCCTAGTTCTTGGACTTCTTGTTTGGATATGAACTACTGAGGGCTCATTGCACAGTGACTATTCTGCTTTTGAAATAGGTCCTGATGGCCATGTTCTGCTTGATGTGTTTCCTTCTTGTGGCAAATGTGGTTATTCATATATGCTGTTTCTTTTGGTCTTATGTTTGCTGTGAATGTTATGGAACTTACCATCTTCATTTCTCATTCCACCTACACTAGAGGTATATGCTTGTGGGTAAGTTCCTTAGTGTTCTTTCCTATTTGGAGAGTGTGTACGGTGTGAACCTGTTTTGAAGTGAAAGAGAACATGAGTTTTGTTCGTTTCCTATTTCAGGGAAGTTTTCGTAAGAACTTTGGGTCTGCAATTCAAAAGAAAGCTATCTGACTTATTTTTGGTTTTGATCAATGTTTGTAAGTTACAGAGAAAACCAGAGGAAGTTCAAGCCAAGCTTAGTGAGAATCCTCTTCTTGCTTTCGTTTTTTTTTTTCAGTGTTTGTAAGTTCCCTGGTTTTATTGGCATGGTTTTGACCTATTCATGGTTGAAATTGAGCTGCAAAATCAATGGGATGGTATTATCCAAATCGACTATTGCCCCCACCCCATCTTGCAAGTATGGTCAAACCTCCATCAAGTGCTGGTTTTCATTTATTGTTCCGGTGGGTTATAAGATTCGGTAGACCATATTTTATTTTATTAGTCATTTTATATTATATTTTTTAAAACTTGATTGAAAATCAACGAGAAACATCATTTGAGCTAAAATAATTTTTAAAAAAATTATCTTAATTTTTGTTTTTTTGGATAAGTTGAGTTAATAAAAATTGGAAAATCTAGTATTAGGTTCAGGAAGATGGTGGTGGGGGCCTACACTTCAGAATTGAAAGCAAGGAAAAGGGGATGAAACGGAGCAGACGCGCCGCTGAAAAGAAAAACAAGAACAGAACGAAGAAGGAAGGGGAGGCGACTGAAGGACAAAAAAGAACGACAGACCTGCAGGGAGTTCAGTTCAACGAGCTGCTTCTTCTTCCTTCTTCCTTTCCTTCTCCATTTCAGCAGCGTCTTCTTCATTCTCCTCCATGCTTAGTAACGCGCTCCTCTCAGTTTCTGCTTTGGAGTTTATCGTTGACTTCATGTGTTGAAGTCTTTGATCATGCTTTATGATGTTATCTGCTCCTCTGTTAAGAAGTACGCATTTCTCATTTCTCAATGCATCACGACCAGAAATCTGAAACATGGCGGGGCCTTGCATTCTCGCCTTGTCAAAAATGCACTTTTCTTTGATTCTTTCCTCACCAACCGTCTGATAGACATGTACATTAAGTGCAGCTGTGTGGAGGGTGCCCAAAGGGCCTTCGACGATCTTTCCCACAAGACAACACGTACGTGGAATATGTTGATCTCTATGTACTGTAAAGTGGGTTTGTTTGACAGAGCCCACTCACTGTTTGATAAAATGCCTGAACCAAACCTTATCAGTTATAATTCATTGATCACTGGTCTGACTCATCATGCGTTTCACAAAGAATCAGTGAAGCTTTTCTGGAAGATGCAGAAGGATTATGATTGTTTACTATTAGATGAGTTTACCCTCGTCAGTATAGTTGGCAGTTGTGCTTCTTTAGCTTCCCTTTATTGGTTGCGCCAAGTCCATGGGATTGCGGTTATAATTGGTTTGGAGGTGAACGTGATCCTTAACAATGCTTTAATTGATGCTTATGGAAAATGTGGCCTACCCAACATCTCGAGTTCTATATTTTGTAGAATGCCAGAGAGAAATGTTGTGTCTTGGACTTCAATGGTTGTGGCTTACACACGAGCTTCTAGATTGGAAGAGGCTTGTAGGATATTTAATGAAATGCCAATGAAAAATACCGTGTCTTGGACTGCTTTGATCACGGGTTTTGTGCAAAATGGGCGTTTTGAGGAAGCTCTGGATCTTTTTGAGCAAATGCTGGGGGAAGGGGTAGGGCCTAGTGCTCCAACTAATGTTAGTGTTTTAAGTGCTTGTGCAGATATGGCACTTATTGAAAGAGGTAAACAAATTCACGGTCACATTATCAGAAACAGTAATAATGGCTACTTATCTAATGTGTATATATCTAATGCTTTACTTGACGTGTACAGCAAGTGCGGGGACATGAAATCAGCTGAAAATTTGTTCAAGACGACTCCTTTGAGGGATATAATCTCTTGGAACACATTAATAACCGGGTTTGCACAGAATGGCCGTGGCGAGGAATCACTGGCCCTTTTTAAAAGGATGATAGAAGCCAATGTAAAGCCTAATCATGTGACATTTCTTGGTTTGCTATCTGCTTGTGACCATGCGGGTTTAGATAATGAAGGACTAGAGTTGAAAGACTTGATGGAAAAGCAGTATGGCGTGAAGCCTAGACTTGATCACTATGCTATATTGATTGATTTACTTGGGAGGAAAAACAGACTCGAGGAAGCACTGGATCTAATCGAGAGAACACCGGATGGTACAGATCACGTTGCCATGTGGGGAGCACTATTGAGTGCTTGTCGAGTCCATGGGAATTTGGAGCTTGCAAGGAGGGCTGCAGAAGCTCTGTTTGAGTGGGAACCCGAAAACACAGCTAGATATGTTATGCTGTCAAACGTATATGCAGCATCAGGAAGATGGAATGATGCAAATAGAATCAAAAGAATCATGGAGGAGAGAGGCTTAAAGAAAGAGGCAGCTTGCAGTTGGATTGAGGTAAGAAATACAAGACATGAGTTTACAGCCAAGGACAAGAACCATGGCCAGATTGCGGAGGTAGATGAAATAATCAGTAAACTAGCCCATAATATGAAAGATGCTGGATACCAATATCACATCAGTCGCCATTTATTTCCAGATGAGGATGACAATTTCTAGTTTTGTTAGATCATACTTCTCAGTTTGATTGTTAGGAAATAGGAATAGTGCTTTAATGTGAATAATATACTGGCTGATACAGAGGCCGCATCTCTCTTTGGAGGTCTTTTCAATGTTGTCTCTTATACTTTAAGAATATTCGCCACATTTGGCAACGAATTCCTCACTTTCAACTGTATTTGCAATTTTGTCACGAACCCATTTGATCAATTGTACTGAGTTGTATGATACGTTACAAAATTTGAAAAAGTTTGTTTTGCCGTATTGTAATTATTTTGTCACGAATTATAATTATGTCGTAAATTATGCCACTTTTTAACAAAATTTACACCTTATTTATTTTTCTATGTTCTCTTGTTATCTTGCATTGGTTTGATTTGGCGAGCCGGTGGAATATCGGAGTGTATGTGTCAATTAAATACAGAACCAAGGTCGCGCATTAATAATTGAAGTAGGAAGCTCAAAGCCTAAAGTCAACTAAGGGCGTTTTCACAATGTGAAAGCTATGGACTACAATGCCAACGCGTCTAGGGGAAGAGAGTGAGGGAATTTCGCGTTGAATTATTGACGTTGATCTCACGTTCCATCAAATCCTCCATGTCCCTCTCAAGAGGTAATGAAACGCGTTTCTTTAATTCCTTTTCTTTTGCTAAAAGCCTAAAACCCATGAAATAAAATATTACACAAACCAGGTGCGCGCTTGTTGCAACGAATAACTTCGAAGAACCTTGCCTGATTTATCAAAAACAAAAACCTTACCTGATTCTTGATATGTATTTTTTAAAACAGCTTCATCGTCTTCTTTAATTCCCTCTTTCCTTCCCTCCTTACTATGATTGATGAAACATTAAGGGATAAATTAGGAAAAAAATGACAACTATAGAAAATATGTCTTCTATTTAAAATCAGTATCAACTTCTTATATATATCTTACATTAATGATTACATTAATGATAGAAGGGAGGAAAATACTGAAATAGCATGCTATAAATACTAATGCTACGGAAAGAATGTGAGCATACTGTATATATAATATTCATTTATTTTTTTGAATTACACAAGGCAAGCAAGTGCTTGTTGTAATGATAGGACCGAACTCACTTGTACCACTAAAAATATACGAGTTACATAATTCATTACCAGTGACATAGTAATATCTATGTATAATTTCATTCACAACACAATAGCAACCCGCCTAGTGCCCATACCTTCTGTAAACAAAAGAGCTGAACACGAATATAACTATTTTTTGATACATTAATTTCACACGAAAGTAACTTGAAACAGCAACGAACTTAGAACCTGGCTAGCTTGCCTCTGATTACTATTAATAATTAAGCCATCAAGTAAAGAAGTTAAAGTTTTTATGAATAGTAACAGTAACTTTACGGAGTATACCAGAAAAGATGCGACGTTTGATACGCCCTCTCACAGGGGGCACCACTCTTTTACTATTACTGCAACTTTTCTTCTTCTTCCTCGTCTCCGGCAAAGAACCTCTTAACTTGGTATTGTCCGCCATTGCCCTTCCGATGAAACTATATATATATATATATTACTCTGAGTTTTGTGTGGAAGAAATATGAGCTGTGTTGGTGTATGTATAGTGGTTGGGTGAGATTGGATCAAGTTTTTGTGATTACCACATAGAACGTCTGAGGCACGTGATAATCTAATAAAGAGGACCCCAGGTTGACAATTTGGGTTAGGACTGTGGAAGAAATATGAGCTGTGTTGGTGTATGTATAGTGGTTGGGTGAGATTGGATCAAGTTTTTGTGATTACCACATAGAACGTCTGAGGCACGTGATAATCTAATCAAGAGGACCCCAGGTTGACAATTTGGGTTAGGACTTAGGGGCCAGATACACAAGTTAGCGACGGTGGAAAATGCGTGCCTGGAATAGATGACAGAGACCTTGATTCAGTTGACTTTTTCTCTCCCTCTGCGCCATCACGTCTTAATTGTATGCTTAAAAACAAAGAAATCTTGTCAAGGAGTAACAACTTAGGCTATGTACTGACGTTACCTTTTGGGTTGTAATTTCTTTGTTGTCATTATATCTGCACAGCTTATCTAAAAACTTTTCGCCCTCGGTGCGATTTTCTTACCCTCTGTTAGGGTTTTTGCTGTCGGTGCGAGTTCCTTTGAGCTGGCGTCGATCTCCTCCAGCGGTAGGCCGACCTTGCTAGGGGGTAGATCGCGTCTCACTTTGTAAGGGTGTCCCTCCTTCCCTGGGAGAGCTCTCGAGTAGCCCTTATGCTGTGGCCGGTGGAGGTATTGGTGGGGAGTGGAACTGGTGACGGAGGTGAATAGGGAGGAAGCGAGGAGGGGCTCGAGAAGGCAGCTAGGCCTCAAGCCGTTATGAAGGCCTCCGATGAAGATCTCCGATGGTTCCACTATAGATCCCGTTGAGGATGAACAGCTCGATGCTGTAGTTCTTTCTCCGTCCGAGCGAAACTATGAGATCGACGGAGGCTAACTGTTGGGGAATGGCAACCGACCTGAGTGAACCTAAGGCAGAGATGCAGATGTACTCAAAGGTACCTATTGATCGACTCTTAGATTCTGAGGTGAGTAATTTGCTTAAGGTTTTTGTTTTCCCCAACAATGGCCATTTTGATTATTGCTGATTTCTCTAGGTTAAATTTAGTATTCTGGTATGAATCTTTGAAACTTGAGGTTGGGTTCGTTTTTCTTGTTCGGATGCTCTGTTATCATGCTCCTCTGGGTTACGGGATTTATAGTTTAAAATCCTGTATTCTGCATTTGGGGATGGGATTTGAGCATAGTTGTATGGCTAGATGTGCGGTTCTAAATTGGTATATTGGGTGTTTAGATGATAGAACTTTAAATTTCAATCTGTTCAGTGGGTTCATACACTCTGTTCTTTATTGGGTAGATATTTGCATGTTCAGTGTTTTTCTCAACATTGTTCATATTTGGGTTCAATGTGTGCCTATTCAGTGGGTATGGCAACATTGTTCATCATGGGACTGGAATCGTGGTTCTTTCATTTACTGCCATTCTGACTATGCCTTGTTTGTTAGTATTTGGATTGTTGGCCTCCTTGAGCATGATTTGGGCTTAAGGAAATTTGTTAGGAACATCTTTTAAAGATGGATTCTCATATAAGCACATTTGGCGAATTTGTGGACTGCTAAAGCTTCCCTAGATGGTCTCGCCTTGTGCATTGGGTACATCGACCTTTATCACAGATGTTGGCCTTTCGGGTCACTGGTGTTGTGGATATTTATTTTAATTAAGATTTATGTGTTTGATATATTGGAGAACCTTTTATTGGCTTATGTTTGTTGTTTTATAGAGTTTGTATGTTTTTAAATTTTTACTAGTGTTCTTAGTTTATAGGCTGCTTTTTAGTTTGTAAGTTGATGTAATTTTCCGCTTGATTCAATATATTATGTTTCTTTCTTGGCAAAAAAAAAAAAAATCTGCATAGCTTCACTTTTTTGTACTTGTACCCTTGTTGATTAATGAAATGCCTCCTTCATTCAAAAAAAAAAAAAAAATCTTGGGATGATAAAATTACGCTTTAATTTGAGGCCAAATAAAAAGAAAAATGACACTTTGGATCCAAAAATTTTAACGTGTAAATTAAATATATTAGCCTTTACCAATAACCTTGTGACATGAGAGCTCTTCTATTAATGGGAGATCGTAGTTTCGATCATGAGAGCTCTTCTATTAATAGGAGATCGTAGTTTCGATCCTGTTTATAATCTTAGGTTATTACTAATGCTTACACCTCTAATTCTCAATCAACAATTTGCTGATATTTTATCCCTTACTTTTGTAAAGTATTTTTTTTTATTCAACCCTAACATTGTTATTCTCCACGCTCAAATGAGTCAATCATTATTATTTGGAAAACTCAAATTTAATATATTAACATTGGTGATATTCGGTCAATGTTTAAAATTTTAATTTAATGATGATACTTTTGTTATGTTAGCGAAACTAATAATGTTCGAATTAAATGATTAATTTTTTTTTATAAAATTAAGAGATCAAAATAAATTTTTATATAATTAAAGAACACTAAATATGTATTTTTATTTTTTGATTTTTAGTGGGTATAGGATATAGGAAAAAATAAGGTAAAATTACATTCAGGTCTCGGATAAAAGAAAATATAAAAAAATGGTCATTTAAAATCTCAAAATTGTATTTAAGTCCCGTGAGACTTTTTTACAATAAATTTCAATCATGGATTTATTAATGGACGCTCATGGACTTCCCAATGAACGCCCCTAGACTTGTCAATGACGGCCTCTGAGCTTGTCAATGACACCCTCATGGACTTATCAGCGGAATTGAAATTTATTACAAAAAAGTCCCACAGGATTTAAATGTAATTTTGAGATTTTAAGTGACCGTTTTTTTATATTTTCTCTTATTTAGGATTTGAATGTAATTTTCTCAAAAAATAAGGATAAATGTCTTGCCATTCTATCCCATTTGAACGATGGAATGTAGTATTTTGTTGTCTTAATTTTTCTCGAAGAAACCATAATCGAATGGGACATGGGTTGGTCGTAATCAACTTATCTTTTTTTTTTTTTTTTTTTTTGCCGTGGTAATCAACTTATCATTATGTTACCATTTTGTTATTAATAAATAACAGAACAGTTCAGGAAAAAAACTGGCAATACATTATCTAATTCATTTTATCTGGATGATTTCTATTTTCTAGTATGAATCCAAGTATGCTAAAAATACAAAATAAAGCCCGAAGAAGAACTGGGATCGTGTGGTTCATGACATTAAAGTCCTCGAGCTAATCTTTTTAGGGAGAATTATATTCAATCCTAAGGAAGGAGAGTAATGAAAAAATGGTTCAATAGAATTATCAATATAGGTTCCTAGAGTTATTAACGAGTTGTCAATATAGGCTCATGGAGTTGTTAATTGGATCATTTTTTTATTTTACAATCTCCAGGGACCATTTCTTCATTTATTTTCTTCTTTAGGACTTAAATGTAATTCTCCTATCTTTTTAGTTTTTAATGAGGTTTAAGTATTATTGTCATGAGTTAATATGGTTAGACACTTAGACCTAAGGCGTCAAACTCGTGACAGTGACGTGTGACGACACTCATATTATGAATTTAAATTGTAAACGCGTAGAAGTTTATTTTTACTATTAAATATGTATTATTATAATATAATCAAACATTTTAAATATAAAATTGACAACAATTTAATTTAAATATATTTTAAATTTAAATAATTGAAATTAAATCTATCAACATTAATAATTTATTACACTTAATAAAGAAATTTTTAAAGTTATTAAACCCAGACTGACCACTGAACCGGTCTGGGTAGTGGGTCAAGGGTCACTGGATCAGATCGGAATCAAACTGGAGCTAACCCAGGTCAGACTAGTGAGGAATTGAATTTGAACGATAATCTTTTTTGGAAATAGTTTTGGAATTCAAGATTTTTTTTGGGACCAAATGATAATATTTTTGAGTGATTTTTTTTTTGCGTTAGAAAGTAAACATCTCAAGCTTTTTATAAAGTCTTATTTTATAATTTTTGAAAATATGTAGAATCAAATATGAATTTTTTAAATCATAAAATTCTGAATAAACAGTGAATCGGTCTAAAACGCCTTTCGAGGCCCTATATATTTAATTTTCTTTAAAAAAAAAGTGACTGAAATTTTTTTTAATGTAAAGGAAGCAATGGCATTTCTATTGCAAGTGCCAAAACGTCTCTTAATCCGACCACTTTATATTTTTTAATGAAAGGGAAGCAATGGTTTTTTTTTTTTTTTTACAAATTTGGGTGGAAGGACTAAGGAGCTTCCCGACAAGCACTTTCTAATATCATATTAGTTCAAGCCTTTGGAAGGCTTTGCTTAGGAAGCACTATATAAGTTACTTTATTTTTTTAAAAAAATAATGCTAGCTATGGCGCTTGCATAGTCCATAGCTGGCACTTTATTTTTTTTAAAAAAAAAAACAAAAGCCTTGTGTAGTACTTGTTTAGGCAGGTGCGGCATAAACTTAACATTAGCTATTACGCTTATAATAATAAGCGCTATAGCTTCTAAATATTTCTTTTTTTTGAAAAGTGCTTCTTTAAAGAATAGACACAAGAGGGGCTCAACTAAATCTATCTTTTGTAGTAGTGGGTCTTCAAAATAGGCATAAATATTTGTCAAATAAGGTATATGATGTTCCTTTTTTTTTTTTTATTTAATGGGGGCAACAAAATAATTTCACATTCCAGATTAATTACAACATAGTCCCTAGAGACTTTTTTGATAAGAGAATTTGGTTTGAGACTTTTTTATAATTTTTTATGGTCATTGAGATATCACAGTGATTTTCTCTTTGCTTTTTGTATAAAATAAGTGACTGAAATTACTACTGTTTTCCCCAATATTTTATGATATCCTGATTCCTAAAAGTATATATCACAGTTAAATATGATTAGTTGTATATTTATTATTCATTTATATAATAAAAATAATTTTTTAAATAATATGCTTATTTGCATATTTATTATTCAGTTGTGAGACGTAATCATGTAAGGGTTTGTTTGTATTAACGATGACAGAAGTAGCTTTTTTTAATCTGACTTTGGCCAATTTAAGATAGGATAAAAGTCAGATTGATTTATATTTGGATTAATGATGGAAGAAGTGACTTTTTTTTTAAACTGAAACTTGTTTGGATGATTATTTGAAAAACAAGTTTAGATAGAAAATAACTGAAAAGACATGAATCTTATTAAATAATATACATATATATAATAAAAATAGTTAATTTATTGTTGAAAAAAAATCTTTAAAACACTAAAATACATAATTTATTATTAAATACTTCAGGTGGCAAAATGCAATCAAAGAATAAAATTAAGGATAAAACAAAAATATAGGTAATTTTTTCTAAATCAAATCTAATATCTGAAACAGATTTTCGAGCAAATCAAATTATAAAACAAGAATAAGAAAGACAAGTAAAGAAAATAATTAATAAGTTTGAATTCAATTTTTTAAAAGAATTGCAATAATATAATGTGTGTTAAAATTGTAGATTTTTTTATGGGTAAAGATGTAATAAGCACCCTAAAATATTTTTGCAGATACAATTAACATCTTAAAATATTTATAAGTGCAATTTTAACAATAAATAATTAAATTGGATAATTGTGCCCCTCGTACTAACATAATGCTAACGCCGTTAAAAAAAATCTCCCTGTCTGTCTCCTCCATCCTGTCAACCCCCGCATCTTCTTGCTGAGCACCATCGTGGGAGTTTATGGTTTCTGGAAGCTCATCTTCATTTAATGATTGAGAACGCGTCACAAATACTATCTTGTGGAAGCAATCTCTAATATAAGCATCGTGATGTAGTAGACGTGCCAGGATGGTTTTCCCCATCCTCCTTCTGAAACAATTGCTATTACTTTAATTTATTCATGGCAGAATCTTCATCCTCAAAGAGACAACCAATTAGGGCCTTTCTGATCTCCCTCAGACCAACGCCAACCAGTTGGCCTTCGTCCACTGAGTTATACAAACTGCTCTGAAACTGACGAGTGGTTTTACGGCTGCTTTCTTCTGGTACCATGCTTGAAACAGCATCATATTTCTTTGGCTTGTCGGGTATTCCCTTGAGTTTGGCTTTCATGCTTCACATCTTGCAACCGGTTTGGCAGTTGGTTTTGTAGTTTTTGATAACTATAGAGGCCCGAAATATTGTGCAAAACCGGATCAAAAGCATTGATCCCCACTTATCTTATTTATATACAGTCATTACAAAGTGCTTTACAAAATAAGGAACATAACACATCAGTGGGCTTTACTGGGCTTCTACTCAGGGCCCATAAACCCATAAACTAAATCCACTATTCTATTATATACAACTACAACTAACACCCCCCTTCAAGTTGGGGGCTCAAATAAATTCATAGTACCCAACTTGGAAAGCAAACGACCATAATCTTCACTCCCAAGTGGTTTAGTAAAAATATCAGCAAGCTGACACTTAGAAGGTACATGTTGTAAACTAATGACGCCCTGTTGAAGCTTCTCACGAACAAAATGGCAGTCTATCTCTATATGCTTCGTCCGCTCATGAAAAACGGGATTAGACGCAATGTAAATAGCTGACTTACTATCACAGAAAATAGATGCTGGCTCAACGTTTTTGATACCCAAATCCCTTAGCAAACGTGTCAGCCATACAAGTTCAGACACCGCTGTTCCCAAGGCACGATACTCTGCCTCTGCAGAAGACTTAGAGACTGTGTGCTGCTTCTTGGACTTCCAACAGATAGGAGACCCTCCAAAACGAATGAAATAACCGGTGACCGACCTTCTAGTATCTGAGCATGTTGCCCAATCAGAATCAGTGAAGCATTCGATCTGAATTCCTTCCGAGACATCCAGAAAGATACCCAATCCAGGCTGCCCCTTTAGATATCTCACGACCCGAACAGCCGCGGCCATGTGAGACTTTCTTGGAGCACTCATGTATTGACTTAATGTCTGCACAGCAAAACAGATGTCAGGCCGAGTAGTTGTTAGATATAATAATCTACCTACCAACCGACGATACACAGAAGGGTCAGTCAATAAAGGGTCTTCTTGACTGAGATATTTGCGTTTTCGCTTCTGTTTAGATCTGCTCCCTTTCATGGCTGTAGTGTCTCCTGCATTCAAACGGATATGACGTTCCATGGGAACTTGGAGAGGCTTTGCCCCACTTAATCCTACATCAGAAATGAGATCTAATGTGTACTTTCTCTGACTAAGGACTATACCTTTAGGTGACCTTGCTAATTCTAATCCTAAGAAATATCTCAATATCCCCAAGTCTTTAATTCGAAAGTGATGATGCAGATATGATTTCAATTCATTAATTTGATTAATGTTATTTCCAACTATTACAAGATCATCAACATAAGCTAATACCAAAAGTGTATCACCTTTATTTTGTTTAATGAACAAAGAGTAGTCATACTTATTTTGCCTAAACCCCCTTGAATTAAAGTTTCTATGAGCTTGATATTCTATTGACGAGAAGCTTGTTTGAGTCCATACAATGATTTGATCAACTTGCAAACTTTGTTATTCCCATGTTGATCAAACCCTTGTGGAATTTTCATATATACTTCTTCATGTAAATCCCCTTGAAGAAAAGCATTATTCACATCCATTTGAAATAGATGCCAATTATGCTTTGCAGCAAGGGTAAGAATCAATCGCACAGTAACCATTTTAACAACCGGAGAAAATGTTTCAAAGTAATCTACTCCTTCTTGTTGACTGTACCCTTTTGCTACTAACCTAGCCTTATACCTTTCTACTTAACCATTAGCCCCATACTTGAGTTTGTAGACCCACTTACACCCTATAGCAACTTTCCCTTTTGGTAGATCCACAATTTCCCAAGTTTTGTTGTGTTCAAGTGCCTGCATCTCCTCATGCATCGCATCTACCCACTTGGGGTCCTGAACCGCTACCTGGTAACTATAAGGCTCAACAAAAGTATCAGTAGAAAGAATATATTCTTTATAATCATTAGAAATATGAGCATAAGACATATATTTGTGAAAGGGATACCTGCATTTTACCTTTATGTCAGATGTTGCGACTGTATCCATTAAGCACACATAATCATTCAACCAAGCGGGCGATTTCTTGTCACGGATAGCCCGCTGTGGTCTGTCCATAAGCTGATCTGTGTCTATATTAACCTCATTTCCAGATTGCTGTTCATGCAAATCAGGTTCTGTTTCTGTTAGTTGCTGTACATCAGGTGCTAATTGTTCATTATGTTGTGGGGTAGGACTAGACACACAAGGATCAAGAGAAAAATAATTCCACAGAATTTTGGAACTCTTTGTTGGGGCTGCATTATGTGAATCCCTGAAGGGGAATCTATCTTCATGGAAATTTACATGCCTACTGACTAATAATTTTCTGTCCTTAAGACTGTATAAAAGGAACCCTTTCTGGTTGGGTGGATATCCTAGAAAGACACAAGGTTCTGCCCTACTTTGGAACTTATCATGCTCATTTTGTACAGTAGCGAACCCCAAACACCCAAAAACTTTCAAGTAAGATAAATCAGGTTGCTGTTTGTACAATATCTCATATGGAGTCTTGTAACCCAAGGTCTTAGATGGTGTTCTATTGATAAGAAAGGTTGCTGTTTTGATACTCTCTCCCCAAAATTTAATTGGAACATGTGAATGAATTAAAAGACTCCTAGCCACATTTAATAAGTGCCTATGTTTCCTCTCTACCACTCCGTTTTGTTGGGGTGTATAAGGACAAGTTGTTTGGTGTATAATGCCTTTGTCATTTAAGAAAGTCTTTAAATCATGGTTAACAAATTCTAAACCATTATCAGTCCTCAATTTCTTTATGGTAGTAGAAAATTGTGTGTGAACATATGCAACAAAATTCTTCAAGTAGAAAGTACTCTCACTTTTATTTATCATTAGGAAAATCCAAGTACAACGAGAAAAGTCATCAACCACGGTTAAAAAATATCTATGACCTTGATGAGTGGGATCCTTATAGGGCCCCCAAACATCCACATGTATGAGTTCAAATGAACAAGTACTAACAGATTCAGAAACAGGAAAGGGTAACCGGGTTTGTTTAGATTGAGAACATACATCACAAATTTGTTTAGGGAATTCTATAACCTCTGATTGTAAGTATTCTAAATGCCTAAGCAACTCAATAGGAGCATGGCCTAGCCTATTATGCCATAATTCTGTAAGATGCTGTCCAGTTTGCATATTCATTATTCTGTCCACCTTTATGTTTGTTTCAAGAAGATATAGGCCATCAAGTAGTTTACCAATCACATGGCATTTCCCAGTGGGAATCTCCTGCAAGGTGTAAAAGTTGGGATAAAACACAATGCTACAGTTAAGTTGCTTAATCATTTTGGAAATGGATAGCAAGTTAAAACAACATTGAGGAGTATAGTAAACATCAGTCAATGTGATATTTTTGAAAAGATTTACGGTTCCCACATGTGTTACTGTTATTTTATGTCCATTTGGCAACTTAATCATTCTAAGGGGTCCTGTGTAAGTTTTAATAGAGGATAACATATTGGAGTTTCCAGTTAGATGACATGTGGCACCAGAATCTAAAACCCAATTAGATTGACATAGGGAAGAAGGGATAGCATTTACTAAACCTGGAACGCTTTCCTCAATGAAGTGAGTTGCA
The DNA here is from genome assembly GCA_963210345.1 of Inga oerstediana. Lineage (NCBI taxonomy): Eukaryota > Viridiplantae > Streptophyta > Magnoliopsida > Fabales > Fabaceae > Inga > Inga oerstediana. The sequence continues at coordinate 2,775,136 of OY723410.1, forward strand.
CCAACAGCAATTTCCTCCGTGTCCTTGCTGAGCAATTGGAGAATTTTATCATATTGTTGTTGTGTTAGTGGTGACTGAGAACTCATTGGTGTTGGATTACTGGTAGAGCCAAGTGCTGCTTGAGTATTGCTTTGCTCCTTGCGTTTTGGAAAATCAGGAGGATAGCCGATTAACTCATAACAGTTGTCTCGGCTGTGTCCTCTACGGTTACAGTGGGTACACTCTATATTGGACCTTCCTCTCCCTCTTCCTCTGCCTTGACGTCCTCTGCCTCTTGTAGTGGCAGTGACAGCTTCTATAGGAGTAAAGGAAGAGTGAGATGCTATAACACGGTTTTCTTCGTCTTGGCAAATCATTGAATACGCGTGATTGACTGTTGGCATAGGAGACATCAGGAGGATTTGAGATCTTGCTTGTTGATAAACATCATTCAATCCCATAAGGAATTGAAATAGGCGCTGTTGTTGAGTCACATTCACATATTCCTTGGAGACAGCACATTCGCATGAAGGTAGAGGCACAAGAAGAGTATATTCATCCCACAGCTCCTTGAGTTTGGTGAAGTAACTTGTTACAGTCAAGGTTCCTTGTGTGAAAGAAGAAATGGTCTTGTGAAGTGAATAAATCCTTGACCCATCAATCTTGTTAAATCTTTCGTGTAAATCAGACCAGACATGCTCAGCACTATCGGAGAAAACCATACCATTGGCAATTTCTTTATCTACTGAATTGATTAGCCATGAAAGAACAACTGTGTTGCATCTATCCCAATAATCAACCAATTTGGGGTCTTTGTCTCGTTTAAGTGATCCATCTATAAATCCTAGCTTGTTCTTTCCACGGAGTGCTAACTTCATAGAGCGACTCCAGACAGTGTAGTTGTGAGTACCAGTCAAGATTTGAGGGACTAGGCTTACCGATTGGATGTCAGATGGGTGCAGATAAAAGGGATGAGAGGAGTCGACTACTGGTGTTGTGGGGGAAGACATAGTGGGACTGAATCAGGCACGGTGGTGACAGATCTTGAGGCGTTGATAGCGTTGTGAAGAACTGAAAACAGGGACGGTGATGGCGATGACGAAACAGGGACAGTGGTGACAAATCTTGAACTGCTGGAACAAAGGGTAATGGCAGATCTTGAACAGTGGCTTAATCCACCGAATTGATCTACTGTGCAGAGAACGAAGGGAGACCCGAACCACCACAACAGAGTCTTGTTGAAAGCGTGAGACCCGAACCACCACAACAGAGTCTTGTTAAAAGCGAGACTTAGCTTCACCGGAGACGTCGACGATGAACCTCAACGGGGACTCAACTTCACCGGAGACGTTGACGATGGACTTCTATGGAGGTCGATGAAGCCAGAATCGACACCTTACTTCGCCGAAGACATCGACGACGAGTGTTAACAACGAGGCCTCGACGGAACCATACAACGATCTTGTTAAAGATCGACACTTATTCAGAGTTAGCCTCGCCGGAGGCTTCAACGGCGCCAGGCGTAGATTGCGACGGTGGAGCTCAGTGGCTCATAGGGCAGAATCTCTCATCGAATCTTCAAGAAGATAAGTGTCGACCGAAAGAAAGGAAAATGAACCAAGAAAACGGATCTTGGTTTACCACCATGTGGGGATCCGATCCAGAAAGAAAATTGGCCCAAAACAAAACCCAATCTCTGATGCCATGATAACTATTGAGGCCCGAAATATTGTGCAAAACCGGATCAAAAGCATTGATCCCCACTTATCTTATTTATATACAGTCATTACAAAGTGCTTTACAAAATAAGGAACATAACACATCAGTGGGCTTTACTGGGCTTCTACTCAGGGCCCATAAACCCATAAACTAAATCCACTATTCTATTATATACAACTACAACTAACGGTTTTTGAAGAAGGAACACTACGGTGAGGTGTCCGGGCAATCTTCTTCATCCCAACGATCGTGGGAGTTTATGCTCCACGAAGTCACTCGCAGAGGATTTCTTACCTAAGAGCAGGAAGATGCGATCATGGGATCTGATGATCTGGGAAGTTTCCGTAGTCATAGTCAGAGTAAAGCTTTTTTTTCCTAAAAGCGGTGTTAACATTATGTTAGGAAGAGGGGCCCAATTGTTTCAATTTAATTACCTTAGGGTGAAAATTGTATCATAAAGTAATTACATTTTTAAAAATATGGCGGGTGCTCGCTGCACCTTTACCTTTTTTTTTAATTGGTTGATGGTTGGTTCAAAAATATGTTATTTGAAAAGCAATAACTAATGAAAAAAGTATTCCCTTTCATCCGAAAAAAAATAAGGGGCGAAAGAGTTAGAATATATTGATAGGACTCACGACCATTTCATTCCAGTAAAAGCATGATGAGATAGAAAAAACCAAAAATTGTTGCTTCTCAACTACTGTAGCTTTTTTAACAAAAGCATATTAGCTATAACAAAAGAACATATATTTTGTATGTGTTCGGCAATCTATTCAAAACCTAGATATGATTGATTTTATACCCCTTTTATCCCTGAATGGGTATGGCCTAGTGCTCCAACTAATGTCAGTGTTTTAGGAACTTGTGCAGATTGGCACTTATTGAAAGAGGTAAACAAATTCACGGTCACATTATCAGAAACAGTAATAATGGCTACTTATCTAATGTGTATATATCTAATGCTTTACTTGACGTGTGTACAGCAAGTGCGGGGACATGAAACCAGCTGAAAATTTGTTCAAGACGACTCCTTTGAGGGATATAATCTCTTGGAACACATTAATAACTGGGTTTGCACAAAATGGCCGTGGCGAGGAATCACTCGCCCTCTTTAAAAGGATGATAGAAGCCGATGTAAAGCCTAATCATGTGACATTTCTTGGTTTGCTATCTGCTTGCGACCATGCAGGTTTAGATAATGAAGGTCTAGAGTTGAAAGACATGATGGAAAAGCAGTTTGGCGTGAAGCCTAGACTTGATCACTATGCTATATTGATTGATTTACTTGGAAGGAAAAACAGACTCGAGGAAGCACTGGATCTAATCGAGAGAACACCGGATGGTACAGATCACATTGCCATGTGGGGAGCTCTATTGGGTGCTTGTCGAGTCCATGGGAATTTGGAACTAGCAAGTAGGGCTGCAGAAGCTGTGTTCAAGCGGAACCTGAAAACACAGCTAGATATGTTAAGCTGTCAAACATATATGCAGCATCAGGAAGATGGAATGATGCAAATAGAATCAAAAGAATCATGGAGGAGAGAGGCTTAAAGAAAGAGGCAGCTTGCAGTTGGATTGAGGTAAGAAATACAAGACATGAGTTTACAGCCAAGGACAAGAACCATGGCCAGATTGCGGAGGTATATGAAATAATCAGTAAACTAGTCCATAATATGAAAGATGCTGGATACCAATATCATATCAGTCGCCCTTTATTTCCGGATGAGGATAACAATTTCCAGTTTTATTAGATCATTCTTCTCGGTTTGATTGTCAGGAACTAGGAATAGTGCTTTAATGTGAATAATATACTGGTCTCTCTTTGGAAGTCCTTTCAATGTTGTTTAGTACTGATGTTGTCTCTTATACTTTAAGAATGTACGCCACATTTGGCAACGAATTCATCACTTTCAACTGTATTTACAATTTTGTCATGAACCCATTTGATCAATTTGTACCGAGTTGTATGATCAATTACGCGACATGGACGCACACGTTACAAAATTTGAAAATAGGGGTGAGCACCGGACAAAATTTGAGTAGTTTGTTTTGCCATATTGTAATTATTTTGTCACTAATTATAATTATGATGTAAATCATACCACTTTTTAATAAAATTTACACCTTATTCATTTTTCGATATTCTCTTGTTATTCGGCCAGCCGGTGGAATATCAGATTGTATGTGTCAATTAAATACAGAACCAAGCAAGCGCATCCATAATTAAAGTTTCAAGCTAAAAGCCTAAGGGAGTGTTTGGTTTCTCGGGGTTGACAAATTACAATTTTGGACGGGAGAAACTCAAAATTTACCTTTTTATTCTTTTAAATTTTGGATTCCCATCCAAAATTTACATTCTCATTCCTTTTAGATTTTGGATTCCCGTCCAAAATTTAAATATCTTGAACCCGAAAAGATAATTTAACCCCATTTTCTTCCCTCCCTTTCCTTCCCCTCAAACCAAACACACCTGTTTGGTACAAGGGAAAGGGAGAGAAAGTGAATAGAGGAAAAAAATTTTAGTGTCGGATTTAAAAAAATTAAAGAAGTGAAGTTAAAAAATTTTAATTAAATTTTCTTACTTTTTTATCTTACATCTTCTTTCTATTAAAATTTTATAACCCCGTTTCTCTAATTTTTTTGAATATCACCTATAAAAATTTTCCCTACCCACCATTTTCCTTCAAGTCCCCTGTACCAAACAGACCCTAAAAGCCAACTAAGGGCGTTTTCGCAATGTGTAAGCTATGGACCTCAATATCAACGTGGGTTGAACCCCCAAGCTCGAACAAGTTTAGGGAAAGTGAGGGAATTTCGTGTTGAATTATTGACGTTGATCTTGTGTTCCATCACATGCATCCTCCATGTCCCTCTCAAGAGATAAATGAAATGCGTCTCTTTAATTTCCTTTTCTTTTGCTAAAACCCATGAAATAAAATATTAAACAAACCACGTGAGCACTTGTTAATTTGCTGCACCGAGTTACTTCGATGAACCTTACCTGATTTATCAAAAACAAAAACCTTACCTGATTCATCAAAAACAAAAACCTTACCTGATTCTTGACGCCGTACGATATCTGACTGTAATACTTTTGGAAAGGAACAAGATCGAGTTCTCATGTACCCTCCCCAACTATGAATACGGATTTTGATAGTTAACTCCTGGTGGCAAATAAATAGCCCTATGTTCTTAATATAATATAAATTTATTTAATTTAATTAGATTAATAAATTTATTTAAGTTAGTCAATGTAACATGTATCTTTTAAAACACTCTAACCATATTTCTTAATTCTCTCATTCCTACTTCTCTCTTACTATGGTTGATAGAATCTTAATAGAGATGAATTAGAAAAATATTGATAACTATAAAAAATATGTTTTATAATTAAAATCAAAATCAACTTTTTATATATATTTTATGTTAAGTACAGGAGGTACGCTAAATACTGATGAAAATAGCATCCTATAAAAATTAATGCTACGGAAAGAAAGTGAGCATACTGTATATATAATATTCATATGTTTTTTGAATTACAAAAGGCAAGCAAGTGCTTGATGTAATGATAGGACCGAACTCACTTGTACCACTAAAAATATACGAGTTACATATAACTAATTCATTACCACTGACATAGTAATATCTATTGTCGTTTACATACAACACAACAGCAACCCGCCTGGCGCCTACCTTCCGTAAACAAAAGAACTGAACACGAATATAACTATCTTTTTATACATTAATGACACACGAAAATAACTTAAAACGCAACGAACTTAGAACCTGGCTTGCTTGCCTTTAATTACTATTAATAATTAAGCCATCAAGTAAAGAAGTTAAAGATTTTATGAATAGTAGCAGTAACTTTACGGAGTATACCAGAAAAGATGCGACGCTTGATACGCCCTCTCACATGTGGCATCACTCTTTCACTATTACCGCAACTTCTTTTCTTCTTCGTCTTCCTCGTCTCCGGCAAAGAACCTCTTAACTTGGTATTGTCCGCCATTGCCCTTCCGATGAAACTATATATGTATATATATTACTCTGAGTTTTGTGTGGTAGAAATTTGAGCTGTGTTGGTGTATATATAGTGGTTGGGTGAGATTGGAGCGAGTTTTTGTGATTGCCATAGAACGTTTGAGGCGCCTGATATATAATCTAATAAAGAGCACCCCAGGCTGACTGTTTGGGTTAGGGCTAGGGCAGTAGGGCTTAGTAGCAAGATACACATGTTAACGTCGGTGGGACACACATGACTGGAGACAGAGTCCTTGAGTTAATTGACTTCTTTTTCTCCCTCTGGGCCATCACGTCGAAATAAAAACAGAGAAATCTTGGGATGATAAAATTACGCTTTAATTTGAGTCCTAATAAAAAGAAAAACGGCACTTTGGACCCAAAAATTTTCACATGTAAATTAAAGATATTAGTCTTTACCAATAACCTTCTAACTTAGTGATATAAGAGCTCTTAAATAAGTGGGAGGTCATAATTTTGATCCCGCTAATAATTTTAGGTTGTTAGCGCTTACCCCTATAATTCTCAACGACAAGCTTGCTGATATCTTATCACTTAATTTTGTAAAGTTTTTTTTTTTTGTGATTACACCCTAATATTGTTGTTCTCCACTGCTCTTAGGGTGTGTTTGGTTCAGCTTATTGGGCAAAAATAAGCCCGTTTTTGGGCAATAAGCCCAAATAAAAACGTGTTGTGTTTTTGCAGTGTTTGGTTCAGCTTATTTTAATTGTATCACGAGTAGAATAAGCTACTTATTAAATAAGCTCCTCACTACAGTTTTTCTATTAAGTCACTTATTATGTAAGTCGAGATAAAACTCCTGTCACATACTTACCTTGTATACCATAAATCACGATTTATAAGCACTTATTGTCCAAAAATAAATCGATCATCCAAACAAAAATCACATTACAAAAGCTGACTTTTTTATTAAGTCATTTTAAATAAGTCAGAATCATAATAAGTCATTTTTCCTACCGCTATCCCAAACACACACTCAAATGAGTCCATCATCATTATTTTAAAAATTCAAATTTAATATATCAACATTTGTGGATGTTCGGTCAATGTTTAAAATTTTAATTTAATGATGATTTTTTGTTTATGTTAGCGAAAGTAATTATGTTCGAATCAAATGATTAAAAACCATTTTATAAAATTAAGAGAACAAAATAAAATTTTTGTATAACTAAAGAACACTAAATATATATTTTTATTTTTTAACTTTTAGTGGGTATAGGTTGTAGGAAAAAATAATGATAAATTTCTTGTCATTCTATCCCATGGAAAGATGGAATGTAGTATTTTGCTTGTCTTATTTTTTCTCGAAGAAGCCATAATCAAATGGGACATGGGTTGGTTGTAATCAACTTATCATTATGCATGTTACCATTTTGTTATTAACAAAAATAACAGAACGGTTCAGGAAAAAAAACCGGCAATACATTCACTAATTCATTTTATCTGGATGATTTCTATTTTCTAGTATGAACCCAATACGCCAAAAATACAAAATAAAGCCGGAAGAAGAGCTGGGATGGTGTGGTTCATGACATAAAAGTGCTAGAGTTGATATTTTTAATTGGATCTAAGCATTATTGTCAAACTCAATAGTTGACTGTTCGAATTTACTATTTTTATTTTTCTAACTTACAAAGCCGTGTCGAGTAGCTAGTAAATTTGTGTCAATTGTAAATTTAGTTAAACTCGTGAGTTTACACTGCATTTGTTATTTTTACGTTTTTAACTTATAAAATCATGTTAGCCTTTTCGATTTAATTATGTTCAGTGGCTTTACATATAAATTTTACATAAGTTTTTTATTAAGTATGATAAATTATGAATGTTGATAGATTTAATTTTAATTATTTAAAATTTTTAATTATATATTATTAATACATATTTAATGATAAAAATAGACCCTTACGAGATTACTATTTTCGAATTCTCACCATTATTATGAGTTTACTTAAATTTGTAAGTTCGACAACCTTAATTCTAAGTGTCTAAGCATCTCAATATAAAAAGAGATATAAATTTTCATAAAAAAAAAGGAGAAATAAAATTAAATATTTACAAACAAATAATCTATTTCAAGCAACTGCAAAAGTTTTAAATTATTTGTATATTTATTATTCATTTATATATTTAAAATATAACAAAAAAATGTTTTAAATCATATGATTATTTGTATATTTATTATTCAGTTGTGAGATGTAATCATGTCAGTCTCGTATTTACTCATATTTCCTTGTATCACCCTGTAATGTTCATTTTATGAATAAATAAGGCTAAAAATTACTATTTACTTGTCATGTTTTGATTAAGAAATCAATGGAAAAAGATAAAAATATATAACAATTTTAAATAGAAATTTGCAGTCAATACCAGAGTCATGTAATGAATCAAAAAAGGACAGGAAGGAAAGGGAGATAAAGTTGGGTGACAGGAATTTCTGTGAAATTTCTCGCGAGTGTTCCCCTTTTTTTGGGCGTTCATAGCGCAAAGTCATCAATGCAAGGCTGAAGGCTTTGCTTGGCCATTAAGTATGTTTGGGATTATGATTGGACATTCTAAAGGTGTTTATGTACATAAATTAAAATAACACTCCTCTCACATACTTACATCGTGTACTGTAAATCATGATTAAAAAATTATTTTTAAAGACTCCGACCACTATTTCAAGCAAACACTAGTATTAGGGAGAGATTCAATTAATCAGACTTGTACGGCACAACTTACAACATCGGACATCCCCCCAAAAAACTGAAGGGTTAAGTAGTAAATTTGTCCCGAAAGTATGGGTCTAGGAGCAATTTTGCCATGGAAGTTTTTTAGGATCAATTTCATCCCGAAAGTTTCAAAACGTAGTAATGTTATTCTTTTCCGTTAAAAAATTAACAGTTAACGTCAATTTTCTAACGGTCAATATTTGTTATTTAACATAAAAAAACAATATTATTATATTTTAAAATTTTTAAGGTGAAATTGATCCCAAAAAAACTTTCATGATAAATTTGCTTGTTAACCCAAAAATAAATGACGCCACATCCCACGCCCCTTGTTTGTGTCGTGCAACCGTCAGCAATGTCGGTTGGAAACGGCCAAAAGAAAAACGATGTCGATGGGAACTGCCAAGAAAAAAAGCCATGCCGATTTGATGCTAATTGGGAAAGTGACAAACGCAAAAGATAAAAAAAAAATTAAAAACACCTAAAAATCTAAAATAGATTGAATTGATAGGGAGAGGATACTCTCATTATTCTTTTTCTCATTATCTTCTCATCATCTCATCTCCATCTTTAGATCATGAAATAAATGGTTTAGATTTAATATTTTATAAAATTATTATTATGATATTTTATAAATTAAAATTTATTTATTTTTTATGGAATGCAATTATGAATAGTATATATCATATTTTAAGAGTTTAAGTTTATTTATTTATGTTTATAGAAATAATTTTATAAAAGATTGAATATGAACCATATATTGTTTTAATCTAATAGTAAATATGAGATTATGAGAAAAAAATGAAAAAGAGGACAATGAGAAAAACCTAACCCAAATTGATATCATATCTGAACTTTCAAATTGTTTTCACGGCCAGTCTAAATTAAGTTCACACGCATTTGACATTCAACACAAATACCCTATTCTATGTCTCGGGACTGAAGCACGTCTCATATTGGGAATCTTCGATATGTTATGTGCATGTTTGGTATCACGGCAGCTTAAAAAATAAGCCACTTATTACGCAAGCCGAGAAAAAACTCCTCTCACATACTTACCTCGTATACCGTGAATCACGAATTATAAGCACGTTTTGGACAAAAATAAACCATTCCAAACGCACACTATGTCGTACTCACCTAACGTATAGAATTTTTTTTTCCTATCATCTAATATGGTGTACTCCTTCGGTCTTAAATATAAGATAGAATTGATTTTTTTTAAGAAATTAAGAAAACTAAATAAATTACTTAATTATATCATATATTGTGTATCATTAGATTATACATCATTTTATAAGTTAGATAAAATAGTTTAAAGAAAAATGATAAATATAAATATTTTAAAATAATTTTATTAATTTTTTTTTGGCCAATTTTATTAACTTTCTTGACAACTATAAAAAAAGTTAACTTTATTTTATATAGTCCGGATGGAATACAAGTTATCCATGCATAGGTAGCTTATATGTTCGACCTAAAATAGGTAGATCAAATTAAATAAGCAATTGTGGCCGTTTGACTACCACTCGTGCATGTCCACTCATTTTAACATTTAAGTCTTTGATTAAAAAAAAAAACATCATTTACTTACTGGATATGGAATATGGTGCATTAAAACCAACCAAGAATCTTACACTAAAAATATTATAATATGTGATAGCAGATATGACGCTGTGAGTTGGGGAGTATTCGCTTGAGATTATTATTTTAAACGACTCAAAATGATTCACTTCCGAAGGATTTGAATGGCGTATGATGTTTCTCACATAGCAATCTCTGCGCTGTATTATGATAGTTAGAGAACAAAGGAAACTAATGAAGCAAAAGATTTATTGTGAATGGACTAAATTGTCAGTCTCAAGAAATGAGCATATTCAATCCAAACCTGCAAATGATGAAGCTCGCCTACCTCTAGACATAAACCAGAGGATTCAATGAGGGCCAAAACTTCAAATATTGCACCGGGTTCTTCTATCTAGTTGGTTTTTTTTTTTTAAAAAGGACTACATGAAGCTGTATTCTCTGTTTTTTTCCTCCCCCACGCCGGGGGTGTTAACTTGTGGACCTATATCTATATCAGAGCAACAAAGAGCTCATTCCATATGCCTGGGGTTCCGGGTAGGCATCAATGCAAGTAATCGCTGGCATTAAGTATTCCTCTGGTACTGTAACGTGAGATATGAGTCTTATCCCTCCATTTTGAAATAGCAGATATGTCCAATATTTTAATCATCGTACCCTTTAGAGCACCCTAACCTCCCTTCCGCTGTGCATATGTTAGATTAGATTGGGGTTGATGTCAACCCGAAATCTGGTTTGAAGAGGATATTGGGTTGTATAAGGTAGCCTGTGGTCACGTCTGGTCCAGCATTAGTCCGAGGCTGAGCTTGATCAGACTGGGTCTGCTGAATTATTTGGACTGGTCCAAGTAGTCCAAGACCTAAATTTAATTTTTTTTTTCAATTTTTGTTTATTCCTCTTTAGAAAGCAAAATTCAAATATATTAAACACAATTAGGATAATAAAAATACCTATAATAACATAAAAAGTGTCACAAAAAATTAAAACATCATAAATCTATAAAAATATCCAACAAGAATAAAACAATATGTTGGAAAAAAATATTTAAACATGATAAATGCAATTAAAATAATAAAAATACCTATAATCATATAAAAATTAACTATAAATCCTTAAAAAAATTCCAACAACACTAAATAAAAAAAAAAAAAAATTAAAAAGTCACATCTAAATTATAAAAATATTTTTACAAAAATTGATCTGGACCAGTCTAAGTGGTCTGGTCCCTTGGTTCTAAACCCAGTTCAACCTGACCAGTCAATCTGGTCCAGTTTGGTATGATTTCATTATGTTGCTTGTTTGGACTGGACCAAACCAGACCGGACCAGTTCGAGTTGGAATAGACTATACCGAACCACCAGGTTTTTGCTCACCCCTACGTGAGATAATGTTTTAAATAATATGCTTATTTGTATATTTATTATTCAGTAGTGAGATGTAGCATGTAAGTGCCCGTTTGGATTAGCGGTGACAAAAGTGACTTTTTTCAATCTGAATTTTGCTAACTTAAGATAGGATAAAAGTCAAATTGTAAATATGATTTATGTTTTGATTGACGGTGGCAGAAGTGTTTTTTTTTTCAAACTGAAACTTGTTTGGATGATTATTTAAAAAGCAAGTTTAGATAAAAAATGACTGAAAGGGTATGAATCTTATTAAATAATACGCACACATATAATAAAAATAGTTAATTTATTGTTGAAAAATCTTAAAAACACTAAAATACATAATTTATTATTAAATGCTTCATGTGACAAAATGCAATAAAATAATCAAATTAAGAATAAGGCAAAAATGAAGGTAATTTTTTCCAAATCAAATTTAACATCTGAAACAATTTTCGAGCAAATCAAATTATAAAACAAGAATAAGAAAGACAGGTAAAGAAAATAATTAATAAGTTTGAATTCAATTTTTTAAAAGAATTACAATAATGTGTGTTAAAATTGTAGATTTTTTTTATGAGTAAAGGTATGGTGAGTATTTTGAAATATTTTTAAAGCTATAATTAACATCTTAACATATTTATGAGTGTAATTTTAATCATAAAATAATTAAATTGGAACAATTATACCCCATCATGACATGACGTTAAGGCGGTTAAAAAAAAATCTCCCTGTCTGTGTCCTCGATCCTCTCCACCACCGCATCTTCTTGCTGAGCACCCTCGTGGGACGTGGGCCCTTGTTTCGCAGTTAAATCAGCCTAAGTTCTCATACTGGTCATGGTTCCTTGCTTTTCGGGTGTTCATAGCGCAAAGTCATTAATGTAAGGCTTTGCTTGGCAATTACTATTCGTGAGAGACACAATTAATCGGACTTTAGGCACAATCCACAACAACCCCCAAAAAAATGAATGACGCCGCACGCATATATATATGTATACAAGTTACAAATAAATGAAATTCCACGTCTCAAATTGGATTTGGGTACATTTTAATGTTTCTGTAGATGTGCACTACGTCATTCATCCTACACACCTTGTTTGCGTCATGCAACCGTCAACAATGACGATTGGAAACGGCCCAAAAAACAAATGTCGATGGGAACTGCCAAAAAACACGAAAACAATGCCGATTCGATGCTAATAGGAAAGTGACAAACTCAAAAAAAAAAAAAAAAAAAATCAAAAGCACCTAAAAATCTAAAATAGACCCTCGAATTGATTTTTTTCTCACCAAGTCCAAATTAAGTTCGCACGCATTGGACATTCAACACAAATATCCTATTCTTTGTCTTGGGACTGATGAGCACTAGTGATCTCCCAATGCCCATTTTTGCAGAAGCTCGTCTCATATTGGGAGTCTTCTGTCGTACTCACCTAACATATAGAAGTTATCCATGCATAGCTATATGTTCAGACCAAAAAAAGGTAGATCAAATTAAATAAGAAGTTATTGTGGCCGTTTGACTACCATTCGTGCATGTTCACTCATTTTAAAATTTAGTCTTTGATAAAAAAAATGCATTTACTTACTGAATATGGAATATGGTGACTTAAAACCAACCAAGAATCTTAAATTAAAAAGATTATATTATTTGATTGCAGATACGAAGCTGTGAGTTGGGGAGTATGCGCAGATTATTATTTGCAACAGAAAGAGTTTCAATGCTTAGATATTCGTAGGTGAACCGTTCATCAGAAGAAAACCAAATCGCAGCAGATTTTATTAATTTTAAACGACTCAAAATGATTCATTTCAGAAGGATTTGAATGGCGTATGATGTTTCTCACATAGTAATCTCTGCGCTGTATTTAAGGAGTCCCTGAAGTTTTGCCCTATAAGCCGTGTTCTCTGTTTTTTTCCTCCCCCCACTCCCGGGTGTGTTAACTTGTGGATCTATATCTATATCTGAGCAACAAGGAGCTCATTCCTTGTGTCTGGGACTCCGGGTAGGCACCAGTGCAAGCAATCACTGGCATTAAGCATTCCTCTGGTACTGTAAAGTGAGATATGAGCCTCATCCCTCAATTCTGAAATAGCAGTTATATCCAGTATTTTAATCTCTATACCCTTTAGAGCACCCTTGATGGTTAGATCCTTTGATCCTTCTTGTACAACCTCACTTCCGTTAGATAAATGGACGTTATTATCACAGCTTCCTCCAGTGTTCCAATCTCCATTGAAGAAATGCCTTGGTGATATAGCCCTAAAGAAGGCTTTGAACCTGGGATGTGACGGCAATTGTGAATGAAGCCATTTCACAACACTAAAGACTGTGAAGTTCTTGGCCTTTTCCATTTGAGCTAGCTTTTCATCTTCATTTGGCCTTCCATCAACATATAGTACCCACCTGTTTGCATTAAGCTTGCCAGGGTTCCAGTGATGGCCTGTATTAAGGATCAAAACATCAAAGTAATGAAGGAAACGTTTCATGAAATCTGGAGGGCGGCCTAAGTGCATGGCAACATTAGTGAGGGGGTCAATGATATTTAGGGGCTGCAGATCATAGAGGGTGGATGACCAATAATACAGAATTGTGGTGTTAGTCTTTGGAAATCTGTAAGCCCAGCCGTCAGGGCGTGGAGCTCCCCGGCGCTTAATAAGGCCATACTTATATCCTACATTTTAACCTCAGGGCTCGGTTTGCCCCCGGAGGCCATGCACATCAAAGATTGAAATTGTTGCCGCCCCATTGAATCTCCTATGAATGCAATTCTTTTATCCTGCATTCTAGATACCAAACTAATAGTTAGTAAGAAACTTTTTTCAGCAACCACAAATTGGTATTCATGGAGAAGTTTGTGTTGTTTTGCCATCTAATATAAACAACAGAAAATGAGCGATCGTTGAGCAAACACAGCCATGTATCAGAAATTCAGAATGTTGTTAAGCAATATGCTTCAACTACTAGATCAGGGAAAGAAATGGTTATATCTAATTTCTCAAGAACACAAAACGGTCAAACTCTGGCATATCACAATTTTGTGGTTGCCAGCGGAATCCTTCGTGTGAGAAATCTGGTCTCTGAGTCACTCTACATGCCCACATTGTTGATAACCACTGTTTTCATCCAAAGCCAGAGAACAATGGTCTCCTGCTGAGATGAGAGTAATAGTGGTAGGTTTACCCTGCAACAGCTTTTTCAACAATCCAGTTTAACAGATAAGCAAGTTATCATCAATACGGGAATTGAATTCACTTGTGATTATGCCAATTCTAGAATGAGAGAAACTATGATTCTCACTCACAGGTTTTCCAAGAACACCTTTCGTACAAAGGAGCTATTTGCATTTAGGACAATTCAGATGCTCATGTCCGGGCTCATTCTGGGTTCCATCTTTTGTAATCTTAAGGATGATCTAGTGGGAGCTGTGGAAACAGTGGGTCTATTTGCTTTCATACTGACATTTTTGTTAACAAGCACAATAGAAGCTCTACCAATTTTTCTGCAAGAAAGGGAGATTCTAATGAAGGAAACCTCATGTGGGAGCTACAGAGCATCATCTTATGCAGTTGCCAATGGTCTTGTTTTCTACTCATCCTAGCCATTTTATTCACTGTACCCTTATACTGTCTTGTGGGGCTGAACAGGAATTTCAAATCATTTTTGTACTTCTTGATGCTAATTTGGTTAATTCTTTATATTGCGAATTCAATTGTGGTATGTTTCAGTGCTCCGGTGCCTAATTTCATTGTTGGGAACTCACAGATCAGTGGTGTGATAGGATCATTCTTCTTGTTCTCAGGCTACGTCATCTCAAAGAACGAAATCCCAAAATGCTGGATTTTCATGCACTATATATCTCTGTTTAAGTATCCCTTTGAAGGTTTTCTGATAAATGAGTTCTCCAACTCAAGAAAGTGTTTGGGTCATGTATGGTGACTGGAGCGAGTGAGCTTAAAGAAGATGGATATGGTGAGGAAAGCAGTAGGTGGAAGAACGTGGGGGTCATGTTTTGTTTCATCTTGTTCTACAGGCTTATTTTCTTATGTAATTCTTAGATATAGATGCTCAAGAAGGGAAATTTAAGAGCATCATCATCTGAAAAAGATGGTGACTCGAGAATTCACATGTCCAGGATTTAGGCTTCTGACAGCGACCAGACAAGATTATATCAATCAATCACATGTGTGTAACACTTGAGTGTCCTATATGTTCAGTACATTATGTTGATTATTAATTGTTAGACGTAGAAGTCAACAATGATACCTTGACGACAGGAAGCAAATGTAGAAAAGTCGTAGAGTTAGGAATGATAGGAACGATGTGTCTAATTCATACTGAATAGCTCAAGTGTAACTCTGTGTATATATAGATCATATGTAATATTGAATAAATGAAAACTTGATTTTACTTTATTACATTAATATTGATGGCAGGCTCAGCCAGTGCCAAGAACCAACAGATCGCACTAATATAATGTTAATTTTTCTTCTTTATGACTTTTCTATAGATTATTTTTTACGGTAATTTCACATCTTTAGCTACAGCTCCATCTAGATTTTAATAAGCTGTTGCCCCCACCCCAACTCGCAATTATCCTTTGTTGAAAATATTGTATGTGAATATGTTAAATGAAAAAGTCTCATGTAACTTAAGATTAGAAACGCCATAATAAATCATTAAATATAAGTTTGAGTTAGTAAAAAATTGATAAAAGGAGTTTCGAACTGATCATTGGAATTATTATATTAAATTATTAGTAACATTCGTTTTGTGACTGTTATTTTAATTGCCATTAAACCGTCTTTAATGGTCATTATTGCTGCTCAACGATTACATGGTTTTTGCCTATAAAAAGCAATATACAAAGTGAGGTCAAAGGGATTGAAGTAGGAGCATCAAGGTTAGATGACATCGAGCTCTATCCCCAGGCTTCTCTTATCTCTCTTTTTCTGAGTTACACTGTTATCTTTTTATTGTTATGTCACTCTACTTTTTACAAGAGTTCGTTTTGTCTTGAGAAGTGTCGTTTCCTAATTTACTAGGGGGTTGAGGAATATCTCATAAGGACAACGCCCTCGGGTACGACTCAAACTATTCTTTTATTGTGATTCTATAGGAGCTGCCACTAACAATCAGTAGAGTGTAAGATACTGATGCCAATAATCTTAAGAGATATTGTCTGCTATTTTAAAATTTCAAAGTTGTGGTAGGCAGCATGCTTTAAATTCCATTGGATATACTCGTTATTAATCTAACATTAGGAAAAAGTAGCTTGGATGAACTACCGTTGACTGAGGATAATTTCAAATATCTCAATTTGTACGGTGTCATGGGCTGATGGTGAACTTTTCACCCGTTTTATTTAATTAACGTAGGATGTGTTTCATGGTTGGAACCTCCATGTTATTCTTGTTAGCAGCAGTTTCTAAATTGTTATACAATTCTGTGGATCTTTTAAGTCCTCGGTAGTGACATGTAAATCTTGTTAGCGGCATCATCTGTAAATAAGAGAGTTGATTCAAGTCGTGTCTGAAGATATTGTCCTTAAAAACTATTCTGCAACTACCGATAGGTAGAAAGAAGGCACTCCCTAAGATTAAACGAACATTTCCTATAAAAAACAGGGTGAACAGAACTACGGAAAATAATAGAATTCAGCAAGGTAAAACACTAAAGGAGGGAAGAGAAGTTGCTTAAAAGCTCATAGCAATATACTCAAACCTTCAACCTAAAGCCCTTTCTATAGGCCGCGGGTCACAGAAAACATTAGGCACTTAAACACAATTAAACATCGGTTACAAAATCATTAACTTGATTAATGAATATTAATGGGGAGGTTACTAGCTGTTAGGTTATTAAACACATAATAGGTGTTTATGATTCATTAAGGTAGCAATAAATAAT
The DNA here is from genome assembly GCA_963210345.1 of Inga oerstediana. NCBI lineage: Eukaryota > Viridiplantae > Streptophyta > Magnoliopsida > Fabales > Fabaceae > Inga > Inga oerstediana. The sequence goes on from OY723410.1 coordinate 2,792,471, forward strand.
TGATTTAGAGCCTTTAGTCGCCTCAGGTTAAATCAAAATAAACCAAATTATGCAGTGAAGGGCACAATTCGGGTCGTATTCTCTTGAGGAGCCTTTTATTTAATTCCTAATCTAAACTAAGTGACAAAAATATTAAGATGGGTTTTAAATTGATTTTTTTTCTTTTTAATAATGAAAATAACTTAAACTACTATTTTTTAGATTTTTTTTTGAGAAATTGTTGAGATAATTAATGAAATTGTGATTTAAACAAATTAATGATGAATGCTTTTTGGAAAAATGGAATATAAGTTATCCTTACTCAAATTAAATTGGGAGTTAAACTACTCACTAAGTTAAAAATTAAACCTTAACAACTCGCTAAGTCTAGTATATTAATTGGTGATTACCCCTAGAACTCTAGCTAGATAATTACCTCTTAATATACTATTAAATACCACTTAGTGTGCAATTTAGGATTTGATTCATGCAACTTGTTCCTCTATACAATGAACACCCAACTGAGATATCCAAACAAGATCTAAGCAATCATAATACTCATTCAAACTATGAAAGAATAGACAACCACATTAAACCAAAAGGAAATATAAAAATTTAAATCTCAAACCACATAAACCAATCTAAATCACAATTATTCAATCACTACTAAGATAAACAACTCGAATCTCAGTAAATTAACTATATAATATAAAATCCTAACTTAGGAAATCCGTTAAATAGTTAAATAAAAAGATTAAAACAATTAACTCCCCTTAATGTATCTCTGGAGCTCAAACCAATCTTCCATCTTCAAGAAGCACAAAGGATTTATCCTCTTATCATGAAATTCATCGCAACTACAACTTTTTGAATGCACCAAGAATCTATTAAATTGAGATAATGGAAGGAGAAGAAAATGAAATTGTTGGTGAAGCTTGGTGAAGGTTGTCTCTTCTCTTCCTCTCTCGCGTCTGCCACTGCATCCGTGAGTCTCCTGCTGCTACCTGCGTGTTCGATCCCCTTCTGTGGCTGTGTGTCTCTGCGTTCTCATGCGTGTCGTTCTGCGTTCTGGTGCGTCCCTCCTGAAGGTTCTCATGTCCCCTTTTTATTTTCTTTTGTTAATTGAAATCTAGGTTAAATCTCCTCAAGTTGCGGCAAAATCTTTCAAAATTGTATTCATATAAGATTTTCCAAGATTCTGTATGAGAATCTGGAAAAAAAATCAGTTTCAGGAGGGAAGAACGCTGGTTTTCGGATATTGGGATCAAACTGGAGTTTTGGAAATTCAGAGTTTATTCTGTAATATTCTCTGATGGCCAAGTGAATCAGTTCCAGCGGCATCTTCGTATTTTGGGACCCAAATGGTGTTTTGTAAATTAGGGGTACTTTTATGTAATTATATCTGATATTTTCCTATCTGAAAGTGACAGCTAATATTAAAGAAATTACCCTTATTTCTGTAAGAATTCCCTTGGAGCCACAAGTAGAATCTTATTTTCTGTTTCAGTCCTTGTAGATCTTTACTTTTTAGTCCCTCGGCTCCTCCTTTTCCAATGTGACCTACAATTCATATCAATATCTTGTAATATCTTTATTTAAAATTCAAATTTTTAAAAAGTAATTACAAGATTATAACAAATATATCCTTTTAAGATTTATTTTCACACAATCATCTTTAATTCAATTTAATCATAATAAATGTTATTTAAACCAAAAATTAATGATAAAATCCCTAAATATGATATTAAATATTATGATAAAATCGGGATATATCAATAATGCAAATTAATCTCTCTTTTTTTTGTAGAAATATTTCCGGTAAAAGTGCCCTGTACCGCATTTAACTCTCACGTAAGAGAGGAGGAAATTACCAGTTTTCAACATTCAGGTGGTCCTTTGTCGTACGAGTAAGCCTATTCCTCTTTTTGATCCATTTACCAGCCGAAGATCACTCATTATTACTTGGACCCCACAATACTAGGCAATATGAGACTCTTCCTTTGACACACCTACACGCATTATTTACAACAATTCTTGTCTGTGGCTGGTTATTGGTTTCTTTGGCTAAGCAATCACATTTATCATTGCTCAAATGCTACATGATTTTTTTTAATGGGTTTAATCCATTTACCCTTACTAAGTGTTTGTGGAATCAGACTTGCCGCATTATTTTCTTAACCACCTTTTTTACCTTTAGAGACAAGACGTGGGTGATGGCTTTTTATTATCAGAATATATTTCAAATCTCTAATTTATATTCTTATGGTTTGTGCTGATGGGCAGCGGTTATTTGGAACCAGACAGTGTGAATCATATTCAATTTGACTTATTTAAGTTGTGAACCCTTAATAATTGTAGAGGCCAGGGCTGTTCTGAGAATTGAGTTCTAACTCAAAGTGACACCCCGTCATAACCACCTAATATGGTGACCTAAGTTGGTGGTAGATGTGAACCCGATGAAAGCGGGTGTTAAGACAGTGGTCTGATGATGTTTATAAAACACGGTTAGGGGGCATATGTTATATGCTCATGAGGGTCATATATGGTAGTTGTGAACACCGTGTGCCAAAATTTACCTCTTTAGCCAGAATCACATAAAATCTCATAGGCACCATATTTCAGATGAAAATGTCCCATCACGATGTAGTGTTAGAAGTGCTTGGAGAGGGACCCTATACAAAAGTGAATTACCATTATGCAGAGATAATGGATATGCTATTATTGAATAGGTTTTTCATCTGGATCGTTGTAACATTCATGCGGCTTAATGGGTACGCATATATTTATCTTTCAGCATGAAGCTAAAATCTGATCTGATGCATTTTGATTGTTTCTTGGAAGAAGAAGTTTTTTTTTTTTTGGACTGGTCTCGTGGAAAAGTTAAAACCTGAAGCATATAGTTAATTGACCAAATAATGTTAGTGTTAAATGGTATTGTTACTGTTCATAAAAAAAAAAGGTATTTGTTATGAATATTGTGGTAGTGAATGTTCATAACCTCTTAGTATTCCATAACCTTCCAAGATGAGTCTTTTGGATAGATTTTGCATAACAAGAGATTAATGGAAACCGATAAATAAAAGTGAAAGAAAAGAAAACTTGCGAAGGATAATATAATCTCAAATCTTAGCCATGGAACCCGATGTATAAAACAATCGATAAAAGAGTATATTTAATTTCATGTAATGGCTTAGATTATCCCATATATATGTAAAATATAACAACAGGATGGATAAAAATAGATAGCGTAAAAGAAAAATAATAAAAATAATATAGAACAATAGATTGATAATGTAGACTAGAAAGATAAAATAACATAGAGAATAAACAATATAAAACAAAGTATGTAAATGAGAAAGTTAGAGAGTAGAAGAGATAGAAAACTAGACCATAGGTCTTCTGAGCAAATTCGTGCTGATAACGTGTTATAAAATCAGGAAAGTATAAGAGATTGAGATGAAGGGAATGAAGAAATACAAGAGAGAAATAGAGAGCAAGGAGGGAGTGATTCTTATTCATTTGGATGCCAACAAAGTATAGTACATAGTGCTCTATTTATAGGCCCTCAACCACAACTAAGAGTTACACAAAGTAAATAGTAAACTTTAATCCTCATGAGTGCACACATTGTAACCTTTGAGTTATGGGCATGAAAACTCCTAAAGATCATTCATTGGAGAGGTTATGGGATGTAGAAAATGAAAGGTCAAGAGTTGGGAGCTCATGGACATCCATCTTAATTAGTATTTTACAACATAACCTACAAAGACTTTATATTATACCATTATGTAGATTTACTCTTTTGTTGTAACTCTTGTAATGGAAGTTAAGGATTTGTGGCCTATAAATAGTAGGCATGTATCAAAGGTTGTAAGCTTGAAATGAAATAAGAATCACTCCCTCCTTGCTCTCTGTATTTCTCTCTTGTATTTCTTCATTTCCTTCATCTCAATCTCTTATACTTTCTTGATTTCATAACACGTTATTAGCACGAATTCGCTCAGAAGACCTATGGTCTAGTTTTCTATCTCTTCTACTCTCTAACTTTCTCATTTCCATACTGTGTTGTATATTGTTTATGATCTCTATATTATTTTATCTTTCTAGTCTACATTATCAATCTATTGTTCTATATTATTTTTATTATTTTTCTTTTACGCTATCTATTTTTATCCATCATGTTGTTATCTTTTACATATATCTGGGATAATCTAAGCCATTACATGGAATTAAATAGATTCTTTTACCGATTGTTTTATACATCGGGTTCTATGGCTAAGATTTGATATTATATTATCCTTCGCAAGTTTTCTTTCCTTTCACTTTTATTTATCGTTTTCCATTAATCTCTTATTATGCAAAATTTATATTTATTTGTTTTATATTCTAGTATTCTTTACATTTTATGTTATCATATTATGTTATTTCATTTTATTTACACTTATTTAACATTTCTTTATTTTATTTACATTAATAATAGAAAACTCACACTAAGCCATTCATGGGTTATATGGCTTTAAGTGTAGAATTCCAAAAGACTCATCTTAAAAGGTTATGGAATACTAAGAGACTATGAACATTTACTACCACAATATTCATAACAGTATTGTTGAATGTGGAGGTTTTATCATTCTGGCAACTGAATATATTAATTTATTAACCTCATATTCTTATTCCATCAATGTTTTAAAAGTCTATTAAAACATTGCAATAGTTGTAACTGAATGAGGCGCAGCACACAGTCAACAAATTGATAGTGAAATTTGAAATACGTAATGTGATATTTAATATAAAAGTAAAAACTGAAGTTTGATTTTGGTATGTTATGGATTTATCCGTTGTATATTCATTAGGAAACTTTGATAATTTGTAAAATATATGATTTTGGTCTGTTGTTGTAGAAATTTTAAAGGGGAGTTGATGAGCATTGAATTGGGGAAGGCTATAATTATTAAGTTGAATAATTAATGAGTATTGCCAGGGAAATGTTTTCATCAATTTGGCCGCTCACATATTATTTTAACAATAAGTTATTACCATTGGTGAATTTGATTCTAGCTGGAGCATATTAAAATTTATTTATTGGATAATAATAATAAAGCATTTGAAAATGTATGGTTATTTTGTGCAGTGACAAAATATCTATGAGGTGATGTTGAACAATAATGTTAATGTCACAGTTTGTGTATGAAGTATTTTTGGTTTCGTTTGGTAATAATTATATGTTATAAAGCCTTGATTGATGATGTGTGGGGGTTGCATGACAATAAAGGAAAAACATTTTAGTGTTTTACTTAATTGAATAATGAATTTGCACAAAGGAAGGGAGATTCTAGTTGCCATTTACAAAATGTGGAACCAGATTTATCAGGCTTAATGCTTTTTTTTTTGATGAGAAAAGCACTAGAGCAGAAAACTACGAAGCATGACTCTGCATACAATCTAATCGCACCAAATCCTTTATAAAATCAGGGGCACTTGTGAAGAACCACGGTCCACCTACCATTGACAGTGCTTCCTTGGCCAAAGCGTCGGCCACCATATTGGCCTCTCTACGTATCCACCGAACGGTAACGTTCCAGGCGCGATGGAGCATTGTGACTATCTCCGATATAATATCCGGCGCCGGAGCCTCCAGAAGCTCTCTTCCATTAATACACTCGACAAGCTCGAGACAGTCCGACTCCACAATCACCTGTGTCAAGCCTCTATCCCATGCCATTTTCAACCCAAACAGCACCCCCCAAGCTTCCGCTGCAAAGCTCGGTCCTGCTCCGATGTTGAAACAGAACCCACCCAGGACCACGCCTTGATTGTCTCGAATAACCCCACCGCACGCTGACTGACCACGCTCCACCAGGGCAGACCCATCAACATTCACTTTGACATACCCCATCTCCGGTGGAACCCAGGCCTCCACGCCACTGCACCTGCTATATTCTGCTTGAATCACTCCTAGAGCCCACTTAACACAAGCTCTGACCTTGGCGATGATGGCGTCAGAGGGCACTACCATCTTCTCGAAGACCAGAGCATTACGCGCCAGCCATAGCTCCCTACATGTCAGGGCAAACCAAACCCCCCAATCACAACCAGACACCTTCATTCGCTGACCCAAACTCCTGCGAAGCCAGATAATACGTTCATGGGTGCTGAAGAACGTAACAGCAAGCTCTGGAGGAAGAATCCGCTGCCACACCTCTCGTGCCCTGCTGCAATCCCGTAGAACATGCAGAATGTCCTCCTTAGTCTCCGAGCAAACCAAGCATCTATCAGACTGACTAATCCCTCTATAGAACCTTGAGGCATTAGTAAGCAGCCTATTACAAGCACATAGCCACAAAAAGGTCTTGCAACGTTGGGGAACGCGCAGCTTCCAAATGGCTCGCCACAGCCCTTTATGAGCATCATCACCAGAGATCCTTTGACTCTCATATGCAGACTTGGTAGTGAAACGTTGCGACGCAGTAAGCCTCCAATTAACAACATCTTCTCTCCCCAGATTCGTTTGCACCTGACATACCGCTTGAACAACCTCCTGCGGTAAATATGCACCAAATAAATCCACCCTCCACCCACCAGACGGGGAGATAAACTCAGAAATAGGCCGCTCCAACTCCAGGTCCGGGACTTCACACACCATGAGCTCACATAAAGGTTTCAAGCCCTTGACCCAAATATCCGTCCAGAACCGGACATTAACCCCATCACCGACATCCCAACAAACACACTGCTTCACCCTCTCCCAGTTCTGTTTTATACCTTGCCATGCTTTAGAGCACGTTTGATACCTTCTATCCATAATTGGCAGCACCCCGTCCCCACACTTATACTTTTCACGCATAAACTGGACCCAAAGAGCGTCTCTACGGTTCACCAAACCCCAACCGAGCTTCATCATGAAGGCATTATTCTGGAGACGCGACTGCCGAAGGCCTAGGCCGCCCTCCTCCTTCCTCATACATACATTGTCCCATGACACTAAATGAATTTTCCTATTAGTGGCAGATCCACCCCACAGGAAGTTCCTACACCGTCTATCAATATCGGTGCATATGGAAATAGGTAGGGAGCTAGATTGCATCGCGTACATAGCCGAAGTGGAGAGCACCGAGGACACCAACGTATGTCTGGCTGCTAGGGAAAGGGAATTAATCTTCCAACCTGAAAGTTTCTGATCCAATCTATCAAGAAGAAATTGATAAGTTGATTTCGATACACGCTTATGATGAATCGGGACTCCCAAATATTTCCCAAGATCAGTGGTGGGGGTAAACCCCAGGAATTCACTAATCTCCTGGACCCTGGTATGACTAACAGACTTAGAGAAGAAGATTCTTGTCTTCGCATTATTGACCTTCTCCCCCGATGCCTCACAAAAATCATCCAAATAGGCTTTAATCAAAGCCGCTTGGTCCAGCGACGCTTCTGCAAAGAGAAGAATATCATCTGCGAAGAATAAGTGGGAAACGGCCGTACCACGCTTCTTCAATCGAAAAGGCAGCCATTGCTCATTAACCACCTCTGCTTGAATCAAATGAGCTAATTTCTCCATAATAATAACAAACAAGTACGGAGAGATAGGATCTCCCTGCCGTAACCCTCGAGTAGGAAGAAACTCCGAACCTTGCAAGCCATTCCATTTAAGCTGCATCCTGGATGACTGTAAACAAGCCATGATGGTATTAGATAAATTATCTGGTAAATCCAATCCCTTTAAGCATCTCAAGACAAAAGGCCAACGAACTCGATCATAAGCCTTCTCAAGATCAATTTTGATTGCCATAAACCCCTTCCTACCCTTCCTCGTTCTCATGGAATGAAAAATTTCCTGAGCTAGAATGATGTTATCAACACCTTGCCTCCCCGGCACAAAACTGCACTGATTCGGTGCAATGATACATGGCATGACATTCCGGAACCTATTTGCAATCACTTTTGTCAAAATCTTATAGATAACGTTGCAGAGACTAATCGGCCTGAAATCACGTATTGTCTCTGGGTGGTCCACCTTCGGAATTAGGATTATGTTAGTCCCATTTACTTCCCTAATATGATCCGGAAAAGCCGACAATTTCTGAACAGTCGCCACCACTGAATCGCCCACAATATCCCATTGACTCTGGAAGAAAAGCGGGTTCAACCCATCTGGTCCAGGAGCCTTAAGCGGGCCCATTGCAAAGAGGGCTTGCTTGACTTCAAGACTAGAGACCTCATTCCCCAAAGATCGCCTTAATGATTCCTCAATCACTGGGAATCTCAGCCCAAAGTCTACCCGGTCAACACCCACACTATCATCCGTGTATAATGATTTGAAGAAGTCTGTCCCTATCTGCATGATATCCTGACGCTCATACACCCAATCGCCAGCATCATTCTTAAGAGCTTCCACTCGATTCCTTCTCTGTCTACTGCTAGCCATAGAGTGGAAAAATCGAGTATTTTTATCCCCATCCATATACCAATTACAACGGGATCTTTGAAGCCACATCACTTCCTCCTGTACAAGAATTCCTTCCAGCTCCTCCCACAGCTTATCCCTTTCCATCATAAGATTTTCATCCTCCGGTCTCCACCTCCTTCTACTATTCAACAAATCCAACCGTCTCAACAAAATCCCCTTCTTCCGATTTATATCACCAAAAACCTCCTTATTCCATGCTTGAACATTCACCGTGAAAGAGTTCACATTCTCTGACCAGCTCCGAGACGATAACCATGAATTCTTCACACATGCTGAAAAATTATCATGCATCACCCAAGGGGCAAAGAAACGAAAGGTTTTATCTGTCTGATTATTACCCCCAGAATCCTGAAGCCTGACTAACAGCGGCGTGTGGTCAGATTTGTATTGGGGAAGATGAAGAACGGATGCCTTCGAAAACATCTCAAACCAACCACTACTCACAATTACTCTGTCCAGACGACTGAAACTTCGTCCTCTATTCCAAGTGAATCTTGGACCATGAAAATCCATATCGACTAACTGAAAATCATGTACCCAACGTTGGAAGGCTCTATCCGCTGGGACAACACGGTTCCCCAGTGAGCGACGTTCATCATCCCTAAGCGTAGCATTAAAGTCACCACATATGCACCAATTCCGAATACCATATTCCGCCATGGCTGTAAGAGCCACCCATAAATCCCTACGTTTGACGTGATTGGGATGGCCATATACAACAGTTAAACCCCATTCATGCTCCGTTCCTTCATTAAACACACCAAACACTGCCTGCTCAAAACTCATGAGAACCTTGAAGTTCAGACTCCTATGCCACATACACCAGATTCCTCCACTGAACCCCGTATCCTCCACCACCGACACCTCATCAAACCCGAGCCGTTTCGATAACAAACTTACTTTGTGACTTTTTTGCTGAGGCTCCAGTAAAGCAATAAACTGCAAACTATGTCTTTTTATCAAATCCTTAACCAAGGGAACAAAGACTTTCCCCCCCACGCCTCTAGAATTCCACACAAGGAAATTAAACATCTTCATATATAGTGAGGAAATAAAATAGAGCCCAGCGCAAAAGTGGTCACTGCTCACTAAGCTTATCATTGTTGAGCACGTCATGAATCCCACCACCTCTCGATAGGGACAGCGGATTCTCCCGAACCAGAAACCCAGTAACACAAGGCGGTCCTGGATCAACGTGAAAATCCTCCACCAGCATGCCGACCTCATCCCGTGGAGGGCCCATAGACGGCTCAGTGGAACCCAAATCCCGTCGCACCACCACCCCTGGACCCACATCTGTATCCGTTCCAATAGAGCCATGAATTTCTGCTCCATTTCCTTGCGCGGACGGCCCAGCAAGCCCCATTCGCTCCTTCACCCGTAAGTATGCTTCCATGGGCCCAACAACGTTTGACTTAGCCTTGACTAGAAGGCCCTGCTTTCGATCCATCACAGCTGGCACTTTCTGCGTTTTAGAGCTCTTCTTCACCCCACTATTTCCAGCATTCAACACACGCTCACTCGTTGGCGCAAAATCCGGGATCGCAGGCACAACGTCATCAACGGAATGATCCTTCTCTAAGGCAGCAAATCTGGAACTCGAGGGAATCATCGAAGGATCCCGTGTAGTACGGCGCACGTCACGCGATTTCCCATCCTGCCCCCTAAACCGTCTCCCTCGCCATGGCCGTTGCACAACCATCCAGCCGCCGTACGCCGGAGCCTGTCCCCCCGTCTGCGTATCAGCTGATCCGCTACAGCTCGCATGTAAGACACCCTCCAGACCACTAACCGAACCTCTCTGGACAGAACAATGGTCGCTATCGTGCCCATATTTGCCACAGTGAAAGCATATCAAATGCAACCCCTCGTATTCAATTTTCTTCTCCCTCCCATTGATCAGGACGCATGGTTGCAATGGTTTCTTCAAGTCCAGTCTGACGCATATCCTCGCGAACCGCCCTTTAGTCATGCGCATGGTGTTCATATCAACTTTAAGTACTTGGCCTACCTCATTCCCTATCACGTAAAGGATTCCTTTGTCATAATAGTCAAGAGGTAAGTTTGCAATTCTTATCCAGGCCGCCACACTGGAGACCACCTCCTCGGCAGGGTCAAAATCTTCCTTCCAAGGTTGCACACTTATATAGTGATCGAATATGAGCCAAGGACCACCAGTCAGGGCAACGTCATAGACCTCCTTACGCGGGCACTGTACAAGGAAGAACCCAGAACCAATGTCTATCACCCTAACGTCCCCCCATAAACGTTGAAGCTTGATTTCAAGGTCCACTTGCCGAACCATTCTCCCCAGCACCGTGACAATCAAGAACTGCCGCCACCGCTTAGCAATGACTGCTTTAAATTCTGGCAACAGAGTAATATTCGGGCCCTTAGCAGTATAATCTACCCTCACACGGGATCGCCAACCATCATTGCTCCACCAGTCCTCCTCATCCTCTTTGTCATCCAAATGTGCCTCCGAATCCTCGTTCATGCACGCCTGTTTGTACGTCCTTGCACTCCCCGTCGGAGTCGCCGCCGATCCCGCACCGACCTCCATCTCCTCCTCATCACTCAGCATCCAGTCCTCCACTCGCGGGCTTAACCCACGGCCTTCCACCTCCACACCAGTACCCGTTCTAACCTTCTTCCGGCTTCTCGCCAGCCCATCCTCTTCCTCCGTCGTAGGTTATTATGATCTAGTAGGTTATCACCAGATATTATACATTCTAATTTAATTAGAATGGGAGGAGATTACGTGATATGAGATTGTAATTTATCTGGCAAAAAAAAAAAAAAAAGAGATTGTAATTTAATTAGAATTATTGATGAGATATGGAAATATTTTTATATATTATTGAGATATTTGAAAGTATGAAAGTGCTTAAAAACATGGGATACCTTTAAAAACAAATTGCTTGTTGATGAAAGAAAATATATTTAAGTGGCATATTTTGTAATATTTTGTTGGCCTCATTTTGTGATTGCCAGGTTGAGCGAATCGAGGAAGAGGTTTTAGTGTGTGTTAGGCAACATCCTAAATCATGATTTGTGTAACTCGCGACAAAACTCTTCTCACACACTTACCTCGTAAGTCATAAAAACTATTAAAAAAAGCTAATCCAAATACACACTTAGTATTTGATGCGGAGAGCAAATATTTTGAATGTGGGGCCTTGTTATTTGCTAGTGGGAATGAATGTGATTTTTATAATTATTTGACACTATACAATTATTATGGGGGTAAGCATATATATATATATGTGTGTGTGTGTGATTATTCTTTAAAAAAATATTTAAATATCATTTCAACTTCTAAAACTCTGAAAATCTTATTAAAATTTGTAAAAGATAGAGAAAGGATGGAGTGGAAATCTAAATTTTTCATGTTTTGGCTTAAAGACCAAAATGTCTTTAAGACTCACTTAAAACCAGTTGAGTAATGAGATTGTCTAAAACAATAATGTTTTTGACAAAAATTGTAATAATTTTGATAAAATTAATAAATACTGATAAAATGTGTGAAATGATTGGCCAAGAGTAGTTGTGGGCTGTAACCAATTGAGTAATGGAATTAATTAAAAAAGTAATGATTTTGACAAAATCAATAAGTATAGACAAAATATGTGAAATGATTGGTCAATAATTTTGGGCTATGACCAACTGAGTAATGAGATTAACTAAAACAGTAATGTTTTTGACAAACAGCGTAAGGGTTTTGACAAAATTAATAAGTACTGACAAAACGTGTGAAATGATTGGCCAAAAGTTGGGGGCTACGACCAATTGAGTAATGGAATTGACTAAAACATTAATGCTTTTGACAAAATTCGTAATGATTTTGACCAAATTCAATAAGTACTGATAAAATGTGTGAAAGAATCGGCCAAGATTTTTGGGTTATGGCCAATTGAGTAATGTGATTGACTAAAGCATTAATGATTTTGTCAAAAATTATAATGGTTTTGACATAATCGTTAGGTACTGACAATTGAGTAATGGAATTGACTAAAACATTAATGTTTTTAACATAATTCGTAATGATTTTGACAAAATTTAATAAATATTGATAAAATGTGTGAAAGAATCGGTCAAAACTTTTGGGTTATGGTTAATTAAATAATGTAATTGACTAAAATATTAATGATTTTGATATAATCGTTAGGTACTGACAAAATTAATAATGATTTTTCTCTATTTGGGTTTCTCTCTCCACCATCTGAGGATCACCCATTTCACCTAGAAACATGCGCGTAGACCACCAAAACGACCACGCATTCAAGGATCATCTGATTCTGACTCTGAAAAAAAAAAAGGCCAAAGCCAAATCAACAATTAGCAAAACTAAAGGGAAAAAAAAATTAATCTGGACAAAATAAACCTCCCCCCTTTTATCATTGGAGTCCATGAACAATTAAAAAAAATCCCAAGTGATGATATAGGAGGAACAATTAACCAATCTGGGAAAAAACAAAACAAAAAGATCAATCTGATAGAAGATCTAGCAAGAAGACAAAAAAGCAATATCAGTTTAATGAGTTAAACCCACTGACGTTGAGGGAAGAGGAAAAGAAATAACAGCGAACGAGATTGGGAAGAGGAAGAGAGGGACAGGAGTCGAGAAAGGAGAGAGGGAGAAAGAGAGTGGAGTTTTAATTTGACAGATATTTTGATTATTTGTCACAAACATAAAAATACTAAATCCCCCCTCAACCCCCTTTCTATCTAGAAGTGTTAATAAACTTTTCTAAGTTTTAAAAGCTCACACGGTATTTATTTATTTATTTCCTATTATTCTTTATGACACTAACATAGCTTTTTTAAGCTACTTTGTAACTCAATATTTGTATACACAAATTGTTGAGAATTTGTTACATTAAAGAATGTTAATCCTTATGAAATAGCTTGTGCTATAAGAAGATTGAGCATATATATAAGGGGAATGAAATATTTTAGGTATATCATAAATGTTGTATAATGTATGGTGGATTCTCGTTGTATGAGATACACAGATGTTAACTAAATTTTAGTTTTATCTAAGAAAATCCACTAGCAACCAAAATTAAAATATGGTATGAGCCAGAGTTTATTACTCTGAAGATAGTTACATTTGAAGGCTAAATTGTTGAAAACTTCTTAACAAATATTCTGATGTCAACGTGAATTGTGATCACCAAATGGCAATAGCCATTGTGAATGAAAAAAAAAACAATGGTATAAGTGAAAATTATTTGAGATATGAATGAGCTAGCTTAAAATTGTGGAGTTATCTCAATTAATTTTATGCAGTCAAAAAGTTGACATGCGGATCCATTAGCAAAACCCCTGAAAGAATTAAATTAGTCGAGGGGAATGAGACTAAAATCAATTTGAAATTAACAGCTATGACAACCCAACCTCCGTGATTGGTGATCTCATGAAAGAGGTTCAATGTATAATAATAAGTCGTTTGTTAGTTCTACTAATACAAAATGAATCGTCAATCCCTTCCTATGGCATAAAAAAGTGCTATAATACATTTTGACAAGGTTGAGCGAAAGCTCTTAATAATTTCATAATCTTATGTGATGGTGTGCTCATTGCAAGAACGTTTCATGAAATCATCTATACGAATGAGAAGTGTGGGCACTCCTATGAGATCATAGAAAAATCTCCAGAGCATTTTTTAAATACCGGGACACGTGCATGACCGTTTTAATATGCAAAAGCGCGATAACAATGGGAAATGTAGGGGTTTAATTTGACCCTTAATGCTTCTAGTATACGCCTAAGGAGTGTTAGTTTTAAGTTTATAGGACCACCAATATTTTTGTGTATTAAGTATTATCGATCTAGGTCTAGTTTTAAGTTCAAAGGACCACCAGATATAATGGTTATATCCATGTGTGTAACTCAATTAATGGGGTTATGAGCTTCCCTTGACACATGTGGGGAATTGTTGTAAATATTGTGTGTGAGTGTATCAAAGGAAAAAGCCTTATATAACTCAAGATAGGGAATGCTCTAATATACAATTAAATATGAGCTTGAGTTAGTAAAAATCTGATAAAAAGAGTCCTCAAACTGACCATTAGAGTTTTAATTGACCGATTTTAATGACGTTTAAAAGGATTTATTACATTAAATTTTCATTAACATTCATTTTGTAACTATCATTTTAATTGTTATTAAACCGTATTTAATGGCTATTATTGCTACTCAATAGTCACATGGGTTTTACCTATAAAAGGCAATGTATGAAGTGCGGTCAGGGAGATTGAGGTTAGAGCATCGAGGTTAAGTAACATCGAGCTCTATCCTTAGGCTTCTTTTATCTCTCTCCTTCTAAGCTCTATCCTTACATTGTTATCTTTTTGTTGTTTTGTCGTCCTGTTTTATGCAAGAAGGGTTGTTTTATCTTGGGGACTTCCACTTCTTAATTTATTAAGAAGGTTGCAGAATATCTCAAAAGGATAATGTCCTTAGGTGAGATTCAAATTATTCTTTTATTATGATTTTATAGGTGTCACCGCTAACAATCCATATAGTGTAAGGTACTAACACCAACCTCCTCATATCATAAACAGCAAAATCAGTTTTTTTTTTTTTTTTGGTGTAACTGGGCTGAGCAAAAACAGGGGTGTATAACTTGAGCTTTCAACCAGGCTTGTTCAATAATAAGCCTTTGATTGGCTATATAGATCATGATGCGGCAGTTTTAGGATCATACCTATATCAAGTTTCTTATATCCATTATATCAAGTTCACCAATTACATAAAACCACGTGTACTGTTTTTTTCATGTGAGTTTATAATTAAATAATGATAATTCAAAAACATGATACATGGTCACATGTAATTAGAGAACTTGACAAAATGAATGTAAGGAACTTGATCTAAGTATTGTTCTTTATTTTATTAGTTATTTTATATCTTATAAAAATTGTTAGAAATTTTAAATATTTATGAGTAAATTTATTTTTTAGTACTTTTAAATTTTGTGCAAAATTTTAGAGTTTAATTAAAGATGAATAATAAAAATTAATCATCTTGACTTGATTAAGAATTTATTAAAAATATAAACTTGGTTCTGAATTTTATTACTTTAAATGGATTTATTTTTTATTCTCCTTAAATAAAATTAGGGAGCGATAGTTTTATATTTTTTTCCTTAGATTGTAGTATTAGTTTAGCCATTTAAGAGTATGATTGGGTTAGCTATAAAAAATATTTTTACAATATAATTTATAATATATGTGATAAATATACGATAAAAATTTTATCTCTATCTTACCTGCGTACATGTGATTTTGAAACCCAGACTCAAACAGGCAGTGGAAAGATAGTGGCGGGAGACAGAAACAGAGGAGAGGAGATAGACGCGCCGCTGAAAAAACAAAAAGAAAGAAAAGAAAAGAACGAAGAAGCGGCGGAGGTGAGGGGGCGTCTGACGACGAAAAAGAACGACGGACCAGGGGAGTTCAGCTCGACGGACGACGAGCTTCTTCTCCTTCCTTTCCAATTTCAGCGGCGTATTCTTCATTCTCCTCCGTGCTCAGTAACGCATTCCTCTAATTTTCTGCTATGGAGTTTATCGTTGCCTTTGTGTGTTGAAGTCTCTGATCATGCTTCATGATATTATCTGCTCCTCTAGTAAGAACTACGCATTTCTTATTTCTCAACGCATCACGACTAGAAATCTGAAACTTGGCGAGGCCTTGCATTCTCACCTTATCAAAATCGCATTTTTCTTCGATTCTTTCCTCACCAACCGTCTCATAGACATTTACATTAAGTGCAACTGTGTGGAGGGTGCCCAAAGGGCCTTTGAAGATCTTTCGCACAAGACGACACGTACGTGGAATATGATGATCTCTTTCTACCGTAAAATGGATTTGTTTGATCGCGCTCACTCACTGTTCAATAAAATGCCCGAACCAAACCTTGTCAGTTATAATTCATTGATCACTGGCCTGACACATCATTCGTTTCACAAAGAATCAGCGAAGCTTTTCTGGAAGATGCAGAAGGATTATGATTGTTTACTATTAGATCGATGAGTTTACGCTCGTTAGTATAGTTGGCAGTTGTGCTTCTTTAGCTTCCCTTTATTGATTGCGCCAAGTCCATGGGGTCGCGGTTATAATTGGTTTGGAGGAGAACGTGATCCTTAACAATGTTTTGATTGATGCTTATGGAAAATGTGACCTACCCAACATCTCGAGTTCTATATTTTGTCGAATGCCAGAGAGAGATGTTGTGTCTGGGACTTCGATGATTGTAGCTTACACACGTGCATACGTGCATACTCACACAAGCACATACACGACATGCATGCACGCACATGTTAGTGTGTGTTTGGTTGCAACTTTTAGATGTCTATAAGCCCAATTGGAGCTTCAAAAGCCCAACTGTTGGCAATGATTTTTTTTTTCATGTTTGGTTGGTTAAATTAGGAATTGGACTTTTGACAAAATTGACACTATACACCCACGTTTAACAAAAGCTAAGGGTTGCAGCTTTTGATAAAAGCCCAACTGTTGTAAACCATTTCGCATCACTGTTGATAAAGGTCTGCAGGGGCAATTCTCATATTTGCAAACCATTCGCATCACTGTTGCACGTCGGAGAGGTAGAGTTTGTGAAGAAAATATTCTGAACGGAAAAATTAATTACTTGTTATTATTGATAAACTAGTGTTTATATATACAATGTGTACACATAATGTAACGCCTCAAATTTTGATTAAGGGCTAATGAGAATTATTATGAATAAATTGTGAATTTAAGCTGAATTTATTATGTGCTATGTGACAATTTTTAATTAATATGTCATTTTCTCAACTTAAACTATTATAAATTTTTTATAATTTTTAATTACATTTCTCTTTTATCATTATCACAAAAACCCAATTGATAATCACTGTTCCAAACACATCACTTTTTTTATTTTTGCAAAAGCCCAATTGACAATCGTCAATCCAAACACAAATCACATTACATAATTTAGCTTTTATCAAAAGTAATATCACAACAAGCTCAATTGAAACAAGCTCAATTGACAATCGCTGTTCCAAACACACCCTTACAAAATTCGAAAATTGGGGTGAGCACCATACAAAATTTGAGAAGTTTGTTTTGCCATATTGTGATTGTTTTGTCTCTAATTAATTATAATTATGGTGTAAATTATACCACTTTTTAACTAAATTTACACCTTATTTATTTTTCCATATTCTCTTGTTATCTTGCATTGACTTGATTTGGCGAACCGGTGTATGTCAATTAAATACAGAACCGAGCCAGCCCATCAATAATTAAAGTTGTAAGCTAAAAGCCTAAAAGTCAACTAGGGGTGTTGGCACAATGTGAAAAGCTATGGACTTCTATGTCAACGTGGGTTGAACCCACAAGCTCGAATAAGTTTAGGGGGAAAGAGTGATCGAATTTCATGTTGAATTATTTGATCTCTTGTTCCATCAGATCATCCATGTCCCTCTCTCAAGACGTAAATGAAACGCGTTTCATTAATTTCCTTTTCTTTTGCTAAAACCCATGAAATAAAATATTATTCCCTCCGATCTTAATTATAAGATAAAGTTAATTTTTTTTAGAGAAATTAAGGAAGTTAATTAAATTATTTTAGAGTATTTATATTTTTTCTTCAAACTAATTAGTTTAACTAATAAATTAATATATAATATAAGAATACATAACATACGATATGATTAAGTAACTTATTTAGTTTCTTTAATTTCTCTAAAAAAAACAAGGTATTAAAACTCGGACCGGGTATTGAATCGATCGGGGTATTGGGTTAAGGGTCAGTGGGTCAGACCGGGGCCAAACCGAAACTAAACCGGTGAAAAATTGAATATTTTAGGCTTATTAATATGAAATTCTAAGAAAAAATATTAAAAAATCAATTAAAAAAAAGTGAACCAGTTTTGTCACCGGACCAAACCGGTTTAGGCACTGGTTCCCGGGCCGGACCGGCCGGTCCGGATTCTGAAATCCTGTAAAAAATTCAACTTTATCTTATATTTAGGACCGGAGGTAATATTAAACAAACCACGTAAGCACCTGTTAATTTGTTGCATCGAGTAACCTCGATGAACCTTACCTGATTTATTTAAAAAAAAAAAACTTACCGGATTCTTGATGCAGTACGATATCTTACCGTAATGCTGCCTCTGGAAAGGAATAAGAGTTGCCATTTTCTCTCACAATTATGCATACAGATCTTGATTGACAATCTCCTCACGATACACAAGTAAAATACTGAAAGAGCATCCTATAAAAAGTAATGCGAGCTCGAACTACGTAAAGAATGTGAGCATACTGTATATATAATATTCATATATTTTTTTGAATTACACGAGGCAAGCAAGTGCTTGATGAAATGAAATGATAGGATGGAACTCACGACCTTATACCACTAAATATGAGTTACATAAAACTAATTCATTACCAATAACATAGTAATATCAACAAAATAGTAACCCGCCTACCTTCTGTAAACAAGAGAACTGAAAACGTTTTTTGATACATTACACGAATATAACTTTAAACAGAACGAACTTAGAACCTGGCTAGCTAGCTTGCCTCTAATTAATATTACTAGCTAAGCCATCAAGTAAAGAAGTTAAAGATTTTATGAATAGTAGCAGTAACTTTACGGAGTATACCAGAAAAGATGCGACGCTTGATACGCCCTCTCACAGGTGGCATCACTCTTTCACTATTACCGCAACTTCTTTTCTTCTTCTTCTTCCTCGTCTCCTGCAAAGAACCTCTTACCTTGGTATTGTCGGCCATTGCCCTTCCGATGAAACTATATATATATATGTGTGTGTGTGTATTACTCTGAGTTGGAAGAAATTCGAGTTGTGTTGGGGTATATATAGTGGTTGGGTGTGAATGGAGCAAGTTTTTGTGATTGCCATAGAACGTTTGAGTCTCATCATGATAATCTCAAGAGGACCCCGGGTTGACATTTTGGTTTAGGGGTTAGGAGCCATATCGGCGAGTTGAGGAGGGTGGAAATTGCATGTAATAGATGATAGTGACGACCTTGATCACTTTGACTTTTTTTTCTCCCTGCGCCATAACGTCGAAAGTGCAGGCACAAAGACAAATAAATCTCATGGGAAGAGAAAGTTACGCTTTGGGGCCAAATTAAAAAAAAAAAGGACACGTTGGACCCATAAACTTTACAACGTACTGAAAATTATTGGCCCTTATTTTCTTTTTCCCCCCCAGAATATATACAACAACCAATAGCTAAAGGCTACTCCATTTCAAAATGTAAATCGCACATAATATAGGTTTTGCCTCTCCCTAGATATATATAAAAGATCTATTTCAGTACATAACCAAGAATCAAACTCCTAACATACCTTTTAGTCACAAATGTAGTTCTTGTCTTAATATTATACCTTCCTTTCAAAATATACTTTATTTTAGATTTTTTTTTCAAAACAAACGTGGCTTTAGAATTTTAATGAGCACAATAATTATATTTTTTTTCCCTTCAATAATAGCAATAGCGATAAACCAAACCAAATTATGATTTCTGTATATGAACATTTTGGTCAAATATTGTCAAATTTTACTATAGCCTAAAAATGTAATATCTTTTTTTAAACTACATGCGTAACCTTGACACATATTTAAGAATATTGCGTAGTTCAATAATGAGGTTTTTTTACGTCCCTTTTTTCAGTGGCAAAGATACACATGTAATCCTCTGATTTTATATAAAATTTCAGTTTCATCTCTTAATTTTATATATATTTTTATTTTTATTTATTTAAGTGGGTAGGTCATGGGGGAAAAATAAGGGAAAATTTCAGTAGGCCCCCTCTGTAACAAATTAATTTCAATCAACCCTTAAAATTTTCTAAAATTTCATTGCACCCCATAGTCAAAATGAAATTTATTTTTTATGTGAAAAGACAACTATGCCATTACTTTATTTGTCTTGTAAATTGTCCTATTTGTCTTGTAAATACATATATATTTATCTTGTGAATTTCTATATTTATCTTATAAATGGTTAAATTATTTTTAAGTACTTATGTTCTTTTGAATCCCTTTATTTATCTTGTAAATATATTTATTTGTCTTATAAATGCCTATATTTATTTTGTAAATCTTCATAATTATCTTGTAAATGGCTAAAACGTTTTTAACTCCCTAGGTTTTCTTAAATCCCTTTATTTGTCTTATAAATACTCATATTTATCTTATAAATGACCAAAATATTTTTAATTTCCTAAGTTCTTTCGAATCTCTTTAATGTCTTATGAGTGCCCTTATTTATCTTGTAAATGGTCTTCTGAAAAAAAATAAAAAAAGAAAATAATTATTTTTTTATCTATAAAAATTAATTTCATTTTAGCTATAGAGTGCAACGAAGTTTTAAAAAATTTTAAGAGTTTACTGAAATTAATTTGGGGATGACTGAAATTTTTCCAAAACATAATGACAAAAGTCTTGTCGTTCTCTCACATGTGAAAAATACTGAAATTCTTCCAAAAAATAATGTTAAATGTCCTGTCATTCTCTCACATTTGAAAAATGGAATGTAGCATTTTGCTTTAATTTGTCTTCTTCTTCTTGTTTTTCCTCGAAGAAAACCATAATCCAATGGGACATCGGTTGGTCGTCGTCGTCAACTTATATATTGTTTCCTATTTCGTTATTAATAAAATAACAAAACAGTTCAGGCAATAAAAAAAAAAGGCAAAATGCATTCACTTTATCTGCAGGATTATTTATGGTATGCATCCAATTACGCTCAAATTTCAAAATAAAGCTAGAAGAAGAGCTGGGAGGTGTGGGAATCATCATCATGGCATTAATGTCCTCAAATTAATCATGTTACTTGGGTCTAACCATATCAGTATAATTAAAAGGGGATGTAGAATTGATAACATAATTGATTTCATTTTTGTTAAATCTTTTTGAAACGTGTGACACAATTTCTTGTTTATATTTGAGTACAAAGTTGAGCAACTGCAAACATCTAAAATTGTACTCCCTCCGGTCCTAATTATAAGATAAAGTTGACTTTTTTAGAGAAATTAAGGAAGCCAATTAAATTACTTTAGAGTATTTATATTTTTATTTTTTTCTCCAAACTAATTAATTTGACTAATAAACTAATATATAATCTAATGATACTAAAAATATAAATACTCTAAAGTAATTTAATTGGCTTCCTTAATTTCTCCAAAAAAGTCAACTTTATCTTATAATTAGGACCGGAGGGAGTATAAGATAAAGTTGACTTTTTTGGAGAAATTAAGGAAGCCAATTAAATTACTTTAGAGTATTTATATTTTTATTTTTTTCTCCAAACTAATTAATTTGACTAATAAACTAATATATAATCTAAAGATACTAAAAATATAAACACTCTAAAATAATTTAATTGGTTTCCTTAATTTCTCCAAAAAAGTCAACTTTATCTTATAATTAGGACCGGAGGGAGTAATTAGGACCGGAGGGAGTAACATATATACAATCCATTTCAATGTAAAAATTAATCACGTGTTTTTTTTTTTTTTTTTGCTTGCCTTTAGTTTTTCCAATAGTCAAATCATAAATGGCATCTATTATGGTGAATTACAGAGTCAAAACTAACCAAACCCGTTATTTTTTATATAAAAAGAGACGAAATTTCTTTGTTTATATTTGAGTACAAAGTTGAACAACTGCAAAAATCTAAAATCGCAACATATATACAATCCATTTCAATGTAAAAATTAATCACGTGCTTTTTTTTTTCCTGCTTGCCTTTAGTTTTTCCATTAGTCAAATGGCATCTATTATGGTGAATTACAGGGTCAAAACTAACCAAATGCATTATTTATTTTTTATATAAAAAGAGACGAAATGACGACCTTTTTTCCCGAAATTATATGATATGTTGAAAGGATTACAATGAAATATGATTATTTGTATAGTTATTATTCATTTATTTAATTCAAATATGAAAAAAAATAAAGTTCTTGATAGTAATGAGCTAAGGTATATTTTTATTGGAAAATTTATTAGTACTAATTAAAAAGGTTGGCCTTCATCCTTTACATTTGCAAAATAAAGGTGGAAGACACATTCATAGAGAGATAGATGTAGTCTACTTCAAAAAATAAAAAAGCATAGATAGATGTAGCCACTTAATTCTGATTATATTCACTAAATTTTCCTTATAATGTCACCATCTAATGTTCAGTTTCATGGATAAAAGGACTTGAAAGGCTAAAACATTACTATATACTTATCTTATTTTGATTAAAATATTAATAGAAAAGTATAAATATATATATATTTTCAAAAAAACAGACATTTGCTGTCAATCTATCTAACTGAACAACGCAACGACAGAAAGGAAAGGGAAAGTCTGGCGACAATCCCCCCCCCCGGGGGAATTTGGAAAATAACACTTGCGTCTTGAATAAGAAAACTAGTCATATCTTGTTAATGACAGGGGTATTCATTAACAAATAAAACAGTTATCATTGATTTGACCAAAAAAAAAATTAGTATTGATAATTCATGAGACTTTTTTAATATTATTATTTTTTAATTTAAGACTTTGATATCATTTTCTCTTTCTCTTCCTGGACGGTGCGTTAATCATAAGGCATAAAGTCATGAATGCAAGTGTTTGTTTGAGATAATTTATTTTTTATTTATAAATGTTTATAATTTATGATTTACGGCATATAAGGTAAGTATGTAAGAAGAGTTTTGTTTCGACTTATATAATAAGTGTTTATTTATAAAAAAAATAAGCTATTTCAAACACTCACTAAGGCTCCCCTTGATCATATGAGTGAGACTGTGAGAGGGACAGGGCACCATCCACTAAAATCAATCGGACTTGTATGGCGCAACACCACCCATATTTTGAATGACGACGTGGTGATGTATATACATGCGTGTGTGTATGTGAAGTATATATATATATATACAAATGCAAATTACAAATAAAACTCCACAATGGCACATTTTAATGGTCCTCTAGATGTGCACGTCAATCATCGTACGCGCCTTGTGTGTGGCATGTAATGGAACCCGTTTTAAAGGATGAGTAGGGAGAGTTCTTCCCTAAGGTTCAGATTTTATATTTTTTAATTGAAGATTTTTGAATAAAAAAATCATCTTTAAAAAAAATGTTAGTTAAGAGATTATTTTTATTTTAAATTTTGTATCTATTAAAATAACTTTTTTAAAAAGACAAAAAAAAATCTGGACGGTCGAAATTTTCCTGCTGAGACTGATTCCGGCATGCAACCGTCAACAATGTTGATTGGATGCTAATTACAAAAGAGACAAATTCAATAAATAAATTAGAAGCACCTAAAATAATAGACTCAATATCACATCTTAAAATACTTTTCACAGCAAGTCCAAATTATGTTTCACACGCAATTGACAATCAATGGAAGCATCCTATTCCATGTCTAAAAAGTGCTAATCAGTAATCACCAGTGACATCCCAGTGCACATTTTCAAAAGCTAGTCTCATTTGGCTATTCTACTCACCTAACATATACAAGTCATTCATGCATCATGAACAGCTTATATGCTCAGACCAAAAACAGGGAGAGCAAATTAAATAAGTTTTTGTGGCCCTTTGACTACTTATCTCATTTTAACATATAGTCTTTGCTGTTAAAAAAAAAACAATTATTTACTTAATATGGAATATGGCGCATTAAAACTAACCAAGAATCGTACATTACAAAGATTATACTATTTGATATAGCAGATACGAGGCTGAGTTTGGGAGTATATGCGCTTGAGATTATTATTTGCAACAGAGGGAGTTTGAATGCTACATAGTCGTAGGTGAACTTTTCAGAAACAAATCAAATTATTGCAGCAGATTTATAATGATTCATTAATTTCAGAAGGATTTGAACATCTTATGATCGTAGAGTTCATAGCAATCTCTGCACTGTATTATATATGATAGTTAGAGACCAAAAGGAAACTAATAAAGCAACATATTTATTGTGAACGAGCAAAGTTGTCAATCTGAAACATGAGTAGATTCCATCCACACCTGCAAAAGAAGACGCTCGCCTACCTCTAGACATAAACTAGAGGATTGTATAACGGCCACGACTTCAAATATCATACAGGGTTCTGCTATCTAGTTGATTTTCTTTTTTTTTGTAATGATAAAAAAAGGACTACCAGAAGCTTTTCCCCATATATAAGCTGTATTCTCTGTTTTCTCTGTTTTCCCCCTATATCTGAGCTACAAGGAGCTCGTTCCATGTGTCTGGGATTCCGGGTAGGCACCAGTGCAAGCAATCGCTGGCATTAAGGACTCCTCTGATACTATAACGTGAGATATGAGCCTCATCCCTCAATTCTGAAATAGCAGTTATATCCAGTATTTTAATCTCTGTACCCTTTAGAGCACCCTCGATGGTTACATCCTTTGATCCTTCTTGTACAACCTCACTTCCGTTAGATAATGGGTTGTTATTATCACAACTTCCTCCAGTGTTCCAATCTCCATTGAAGAAATGCCTTGGTGATATAGTCCTAAAGAAAACTCTGAGCCTGGGAAGTGACGGTAGCTGTGAATTAAGCCATTTCACAACACTAAAGACTGTGAAGTTCTTGGCATTTTCCATTTGAGCTAGCTTTTCATCTTTATTTGGCTTTCCATCAACATATAGTACCCACCTGTTTGCATTAAGCTTGCCAGGGTTCCAGTGATGGCCTGTATTAAGGATCAAAACATCAAAGTGATGAAGGAAACGTTTCATGAAATCTGGAGGGCGGTCTAAGTGCATGGCAACATTAGTGAGGGGGTCACTAATATTTAGGGGCTGTAGATCACAGAGGGTGGATGACCAATAATACAGAATTGTGGTGTTAGTCTTTGGAAATCTGTAAGCCCAGCCATCAGGGCGTGGAGCTCCCCGTCGCTTAATAAGACCATACTCATATCCTACATTTTTAACTTCAGGGCTTGGTTTGCCCCCAGAAGCCATACACATCAAAGATTGAAATTGTTGCCGCCCCAATGAATCTCCTATGAATGCAATTATTTTGTCCTGCATTCTAGAGGCCGAAATAACAGTGAGTGCGAAAACTTTTTCGGCAATCACATTGGTATTCATGGAGAAGATTGTATTGTTTTGACATCTAATATAAACAACAGAAAGTGATCGATGGTTATTTTCTAATGCTGCTAAGCTATAAACTTCAACTACTAGATCAGGGGAATAAATAGTTATTCGTACTTTCTCAAGAATGCAAAACGATCAAACTCTGGCATATCACAATTTTGAGGTTGCAAGCGGAATCCCTCGTATGAGAAATCTGGTCTCTGAGTCACTCTACATGCCCACATTGTTGATAACCACTGTTTACATCCAAAGCCAGAGTACAAAGGTCTCCTGCTGTCTGCTATCCATCTACCCTTGGCGTAGTTACAGACTGCACAGGTGATGGAATTCAAGTTCAATCCCTAGTCTTTCATCCAGAAACCCATTCATAATGTAATAACAAGGCTTTTTGTATTACCAATACATGTAAATTCCAAGAGATACAAATACCCCCTTCATGCAATGACATGTTCAAATGCTCATTATAATAATTCAAACAAAAAAGCAAGAGAACCTACCCTCGCTTCTGGAAATATTTTGACTGTGTTGTATTTGAGGAGATTCCTCTTGTATAAAATCTACAGGCACTGGCTCTTTGGTTTCAACGTCTTTGACGGAACTTGGAGATTTTTCTACACCTTGTGTACAATTTGCAGTTCCCAATGGATTATCTGGGGCCTCAGCTAGCAAGCCTAAGCAACGGTAGTATTACAGAATATTCTCAATGAAGTTAACAGTTTCAAATTCTGCGACGGAACTTTAAGGGCTTTCTTCACCTTTTGTCAGATTTGCTGTTCCCATTGGATTATTCGGGTCTTCATCAAGCAATCCTAAGCCAATGAATGACAGCAATTTAAAATCCATTTTCTTCACCAGTGAATTTGGAAAGTACAAGCACATACTCAATGAACAAATGTATCAGCATCTTCAATTTTACGTACACAAGAGACTTCAAGGACGTTGGTTATTCTGTAACTCATGTTTGGTTCTATGAATTACTAAATGACAACAGAATTAGTGTAACTTTAGTAGGAGCGTGAAGCGCCCTGTGCAGTCCTGCCTCTTCTGTTAAGTATTTTCTACAAGATAGATACAGTTTCTATACAAATAAACACCATATATCCATACTATTTGAAGGAATTCAACTAGTGCATATAGAGAAATTTTTACGGGGCAGGGAATATTTTTTTGTCTTGTAAGAATCAGGGAGGATCACTTATCCTCATATTTTGTATCTTCTCCGCGCACGCACACACATTCATTTTTCTATCTAAAAAAAAAGTGAATGACCAATTAAATTGAGTACACATGCATGTAGTGATCAAATCCAACCGGAAGGCAAACCTGCAGAAGGCTTATTAAACCACTCTTGGGCTGACAGATAAGTTCTGGCAAATGGCTTTTTCTTCCATGTCCACTGGAACGTAATGATTAGGACAAGAGCAACCAGAGCCAGATAAACAAGTCTCCCTTTCAAGCCATAAATATTTGCTCTTGTCATATCTGCTAATGCATTAGCACCGACATATCTTTGGCCCCGTTAGTATTGTATTTAGAAAATGTCCATCAGTACCATCACGAAATATCACCATCAGATCTTCTTCTGGTCCTTCCAGGGCTTGTCTGTTTGGGATAAACGACAGTATCACGCCAACAAGCTAAGAAGTATTTCTGCCCAAGACAATGCTAACGCTCTTTATTCATTACTCGTATAATTATAAATTCAGCCAAAATTTAAGAGTAAACATTTAAATTAATGAATAAAGATGGATAATGAACGAAAGAATGATGCAGGATTATTGTCTAATCAGACTACATCTGTAGTACAATGAGTTACTGTTCTTTTCTTATATACATTCCAACGAGATAATATTGCAATTGCGATAGCAGTATTAGTATGCTCTCATGCTGCATTTATGCTAATACCGAGAAACAATATATATGGTCGTGGCCATCTGGTTGGAACAAACCCTGAAACTCAAACCAATAGAGGTGGAAAATGGCATCCACGTGCTAGAAATTAGGGAATGTACATTTCAGAAGCTTGAATTCCAGCAGTATTTTATTCGTAGGCTCCTGATCGTTTCGTTGGTGGCTCAGTTGAAGGTGAACCCGCCCTCATAATTAATCGCAGATCGATACACTGCAGGCGTACAAGTGGAAAAGGAATTAGCCGGCGAGGCAACTAAGATTTTTCCTCTGGATCAGCTAGAGCTAGGGATATATATATCTCGGTCATGCAGTGAAATGATCAAGGCCATCGTCTGAATTTGCATGTACTGAAATGATCAAATATGTAACCTATGGTTGGCAAAAAAAAACAATGTAATCTGAGTTGGTGGAATCTGTTTGGATAGGCTCGGAAGGCCCGTCCCTGGGCAGTGTAGATTTTTTTTAAAATTGATTATTTTTTAATAAAAAATTATTTTTTAAAAAAAATGTCAATTAAAAGATTGGGAAAGGAGTGTCTCCATTGATCCCCTCTCCATTTAATGTTTCAACCATTAAATCAGCCATTAATGATTGAGATTTAATGATAGATATAAAAATATTATTATAATTTTAAATTTAATAAAAATCTATCATTAAATCTCAACCATTAAAGGTTGATTTAATGGTTGAGATACTAAATGGGGAGAGAGGTCAATGGAGACACTCCTCTCCCTAAAAGATTATCTTTATTTTAGATTCTATACCTATTAAAAAAATTAAAATTTAAACCGTTCAAATCCAATCAGGACAGCCCAAATAGGAGAAGCTCCCCCTACTCATCCTTTGATGGGTAGGGAAGCTCGTTCCATGAGTTGGCTGCCACACAGGTAATGCATGAAAGGATTCGGACATAATCACTATTTTCGTCCATAATTATATTATTATACATTTGATAAAGCTAGTTTTCCGCTATTAAACTTTAAGGATCTGTTTGGTGTGAGGGATTTAGAGGGAAAGGGAGAGGAGATAAAATTTTTATGAGTTGAATTTTAAAAAATTAAAAAAATGGGGTAATAAAATTTTAATAAAGAAAATATATAAGATAAAAGAGTAAGAAAAATTAATTAAAAATTTTTAACCCCACTTTTCTAATTTTTTTAAGTTCAACTCAAAATAATTTTCCTTCCGTCCATTTTCCCTCCCCTCCCCTCAGACCAAACAAGCCCTAACTCCCTTCAGATTTGGGAATTATTTTAATTCTTTTATGTCCAGTATTATTTTATAAGCTTTTCTGTATTGAAAATAAAAATTAGAGTAAAATACATTGACTATCCATCTGTTTTACCTAAATTACACAAACCTTCCTTCTATTTTGAAAACCAATATAAGCCTCCCTTGAACTTAAAATGTAAGTTACAAAAACCTCCTTTACATATTTGATATTCCATTTCCATCTACCCAACTGTTAGTTGACTGTTAAGATTGACTATTAAACACTTAATTTGATCAAAAACCCATTTTTCAACAAATGAATAAACATTTATATTTATCTAAAAATAAATTTTTATGCAAAAAAATAATTCTAATAAATGTATATTCAAAATTTCCAATATATTATTTTTTTTAATGTTTATTATATTATAAAATTTTAAATTTTTATTATATTTATTGAAACTTATTTATTTAGTATTCTTTTAAATGACTAAAAATATACCTTTCAAATGAAAGGCAAAAAAGAAAAAGAAAGAAATATATTTTATTCACAATATATTATTAATAATATAAATTTAATACAGTATATGACTTATATTAATTTTAAAATTTAATTTTTTTAATACATTTTTTGCACAAATATTTATAAACATGTTTATTTTAGTATGCATCTATTAATAGGAGTAATCATATTTTTAATTAAGATTTCTATGTTTGCATTGAATAAATTAATTATTTTTTTATCTTAATATGAAAAAAATTTAACATATAACTATTTACAAAAGTTAAAGTTAAGTTAAGTAAAAGAAAAAGAAACTCTTAAATTACTTAAACAATTTTAGTCAAAATGAGGAAATTAGTAATGATGAAGGATAAATTAGTAAATAAAATTTATTTTAATATAAATTTTAATTAAAAAGTAAAAATCCTTAACAAAGTTAACGGTTTGGACTTAAGTGTATGTTTTTAAAATAAAGGGGAGGTCCATATAATTAAGGTAAAACACAAGGGAGGTTAGAGTATTTTACTCTAAAAATTAACATCAGAGTTAATTTCTCCTTTTATTTTCTTATTGTCACGTTCTCATTATCTACTATGAACTATTAAAACTCCCTTTTTCATGCAAATATTCCCGTAGTACTTAATCTAAAACCTAGTTAATTATTTTAAGTAGATTAATAATTTTAATTAAGTTAGTTGATATGAATATGTTTTTTCTAAAACATCTTAGTCATCTTCCTTAATTCCCTTATTCCCTATCCTATATACTTCATTATTGAGGGATTATGAATATGATTAATTTAAGAAAAATTGATAAACATGTGAAATATGTCTCACATTTAGAACCAATATCAACTCTCTAATTAAGTTCTATAATTTATATTGATAAGAATTAACATCAACTCTCTAATTAAGTTCTATAATCTATATTAAACACAGGAGGGAGTGATTTTCTTCCAAAACATGCTTTTAAATCCTTTTTGTAGGGTAAATTGGAAGATTAATTGGGTCCACTAAACTTTTGTGGATATCTTCCTATGATTTTTTTTGTTTGCTTAGATCATCTAGTATCAGGTGGTTTTTTTTTTTGTCCTGACCTTCTTTAGACTAAGTAAACCCGAGCAACTGACTATTTCAGATTAAAATTGGGTCAAACCCTTTGGGTGTAAAGCTCACCCTCCGGCAAAGACTCCATCCACCAATCTTAAACATAAGACTTTGTGAAAGGAACCCAAATGCCAAATCACTTGAGCCACCTGCCTTCAGCATCTTCCTATGAGTTGATATAAAACATTTCTTCACAATCTACAAGATCGGAAACAAATTTACGCTTCTATTTGGTTTATTAGCTATTCTAGATTCAGACAAACCCAAAAATACACCCTCTCTCAATCTCCCAATTATTTTTTCCTTCTTGATCATTAAATTCTATTTAAAATAAGTTAAATTTTGATATAGTATCGACAAAATATAGTTCAGTTTTTTTTGTTGGTGATTTTTGAAACGACCCTTTCTCCGAACAACAATTAACCGTAACAAAATCTGGTTAACCAGTGATAATCGAAAGAAATTTCCCATTTAAAACATATCAGAGTTCAAGGCACAAACTCGCCCACAAACCCACTACAAAGATATTTATTAAAACAGTTATCCAAACAGTAAATATGATATCTCCGAAAACATAATATGTCCTATAATGGCAATATAGAGAATAATACAACACCAATACCACAAGAGGCCTACAGAATTCTCAACGTCTATGCCTCTGGTTGCTCCCCTTGGCCTCTAGCCAAATTAGAGGTCTCACCTCAATTCCAAGCTTAACTTTATCTTGAGTACCAAATACGAACAATCACCGATCCCAAGAAAACTCTTATTGATCCCCAAATATGTAAAAATACTCCTATCAGTATCACACCCTACAATCCACAATAAAAGATTTCAACACCAAAGTCAAAGCAAAATCTTCACAACACAATCGGCATGCCAAACACAACAAAACACAAGCCTTCAATACAAAATTAATTATAACATTACAAATTCAATTACAACACAACATAAACATAAATATCATCACTACTAAACATAGAAACATACTTTAGGTAAATAAGTTAGGGAAATCGCGCCGCATCCGCTCTTCAATTTCCCAGGTGGCATCTCCAGGAGACATACCCTTCCAGAAAACTTTTAGAAGTCGGATCGTTCTATTTCGTAACTGCTTGTCTTTCACATCTAAGATCCTCTCTGGTTCAGACATATAAGTCAAATTCTCCTTTAACTCAATCTTTTCAGGCTCAATCACATGGGAAGGATCCGGATGATATTTCTTAAGCTGTGACACGTGGAACACATTGTGCACACTCGATAGGTGCGGCGGCAAAGCAATTCGATAAGCAACTGGTCCAATTCGTTCCAAAATTTCGTATGGTCCAATGAATCGAGGAGTCAACTTCTTAGCTTTAATAGATCTACCAATACCAGTCATCGGAGACACTTTAAGGAACACGTGATCACCCACTCCAAACTCCAAAAGTCTACGTCGCACATCTGCATAGCTCTTTTGTCTGCTCTGAGCGGTCAATAACTTTTGACGAATCATTTCAATCTTCTTTGTAGTTTCTTCTACCAGGTCCGGTCCAATCACGGTTCTTTCGCTCAATTCAATCCAACAGAGAGGCGATCTACACTTTCTGCCATATAATGCCTCAAAAGGTGCCATCTGAATACTCGAGTGATAACTGTTGTTGTAAGCAAATTCTGCTAAAGGTAGGTGGTTATCCCAATTACCTGGTAACTCCATGGCACAAGCTCTCAACATATCCTCAAGAGTCTGAATGATATAGAGGTTGTTTAAGGATTGTTAAGGAAGTTAGAATATTTAAGGATAATAATAGTAGAGGAAAATTGGAGATGAATTGTGTAAATTATTTATTTTAGTATTTCTTGGGGTTAATTGTTACTTAAATTGATAATGTAGAGTTTTCTTGGGATCGGTGATTGTTCGTATTTGGTACTCAAGATAAAGTTAAGCTTGGAATTGAGGTAACCGGGGTTAATTTATTTTATATGCTTGTTTTGGACTGTAAGGTATTTTCTAAACCTTACTTTCATCTATACCACTTGTATGTGTTTTGAAAGATTATGTGTATGTTTGAATATGAACCTAGTTTAGTGAAGCAGTGTATTTTCAAAATTTTATATATGAGCAAAGATATTATTAAAATTGTTACTGTTGTGATGGTGATGATGTTTGAGATGGAATGTTGTAGAAGACATGATAATTTGTATATGTTTCGAGAATTATATTGATATATTGTTTTTCTGTTATGGGATATGGTGGGTTGTGTGGAAGAGATATGGTGAAACTGTGCCCATCGGCTCTCTCATTCCTGGCCTGGATTTTGAGTTGAGTGTTTTGGGCGGACAACTCCCTGTTACGGTATATTGGTGGTGGCATGGGAGGGGCAGTATTCTTGAAGTGACTAGCCAACCTTTGGCCGGGTATACTAGCACTGATAGGCTGTACCACGTCCAGAAGCTATAAGGAGGAGCAGGATGGATGAGTGGGGATGATTCTAACTGTTAAACATAATATGTCCTATAATGGCAATATAGAGAATAATACAACACCAATACCACAAGAGGCCTACAGAATTCTCAACGTCTATGCCTCTGGTTGCTCCCCTTGGCCTCTAGCCAAATTAGAGGTCTCACCTCAATTCCAAGCTTAACTTTATCTTGAGTACCAAATACGAACAATCACCGATCCCAAGAAAACTCTTATTGATCCCCAAATATGTAAAAATACTCCTATCAGTATCACACCCTACACCATACGCCTTCTGCACAATCACTTCACGCAGACGATCTCCGTGAAGTGAGAAGGGAGACGGGGTATTTATAATACGCCCCCTCCCACACCATTAATAATTGGCGCCTAATGGCGCCAATTAAACACGGAGTGGAGGCACTTTCGGTGCCTCCCTCATTCTTTTACATATTATATTATAATAATATTATAATAATATAATATAATATATTATATTATTATAATATTATTATTTATTAATTAATTTTTTTTTTTTTTATTTTTTTTTTCAAAAAGTTACTACTAAATTTATAATTATCTTTAAATTATAATTATATTTTAAAAATAAGGATGTTACAATTTTTCAAGCAACTAATTAAAATCGCATAGTTTTAGAGTATTTTTCTTTCCAAAGGTATTTTATTAGTCCCACATATAACTTGCTATTTAAATTATTAAACATTTTTCTTTGAAATTCCCCTGATTAACTACAATATGTGAAATAAAATCTTGTGGTATTCGCAGGTGTGTGAGAGACATCAAATGGGTTTTCCCTCCTGTTGGATGGACTAAAGTCACTATCCGTGAAAGGATGTCTAGGCATAACTACGTATGGGAGCGTCCTAAGGAGGGATAATGGTTGTTGGGTGTGTGTGGGTTTGTGAAATAGGAAGGAATCTGTAATGCACTAGTGGCCGAGCAGTGGGGTACAGTATATAGTTTTAAAATAGCATAAAAACTAGGGAGTCACAAAACTCGTTATGGAGAGGGGTGCCTCTTATGCGATCAAAATGGTCTTAGTGTGAGTTTGAGTTAACAGTGGTAAAAATGATTTTTTTAGTCTGATTTTTATAAAAATTAGATAGGATAAAAGTCATATTATAAATGTGATTTGTGTTTGAATTGACGGTAGTAGAAATGAATTTTTTTTTAGAAAGCTAGATTTTTGAGCTTCTTCTCAAAAGCTGTTTTTGAAAAAAAAAAAAAAATTCAGTTGTCAAAACACCAACCCAAATACTCCAATTTTTAAAAAGCTAGAAGTCACTGTGATTTTTTTTTAAAAAAAAAGCCTGTTTGAGATGGCGTTCAACACAAACCCAAACATCCCAATTTTGAAAAATTCAGAAGGCATCATAATTTTAAAAAAAAAAACCTGTTGGGGATGGCTTTCAGGCACTTATAAGCTTGGAATGACAGTAAAGTAAGAAACAAGATTACATATCCGTGGCTTAAAGAAGCTAATAGAAACATCCAAGCACGTTTCCCTTATTCTTAGTGCTCGTTTGGAATAGCTTATTTTTGGATAATAAATGCTTATAATTCGTGATTCACGGTATATGAGGTAAGTATGTGAGAGGAGTTTTTTCTCGGCTTGCGTAATAAGGACTTATTTCTCAAATTTAAACTCTTTCAAACACAATAACTTCATCACTGACTGGCTTATAAACTTTAGTTTGGCTAGTGCCTAGTGGTGATGAACTGTGTCGTTTGGAAGTGTCTCCTAAAGGCTATATAACGTACTAATCAATGATTTGGTATAATTTGAGAAAAATCAAACATCAAATTAGCAGCTGAGAAAAATGGATGGGAGAAGATAAAAACAAATAATTGAATATGATAAATTTTTAAATGCAGGTATAAGTTGAAGTTATCTTTCTATAAAAAAATGATTCAAGTCAATTGATAGCATCTACCTGATCATGCTGAACAAATTTAATTATCTGAGATTTTCTGATGTATTCTAATAAAATAAAGGTTAACAATGTTGGATTTTAAAAATTAAAGGCCGGTAACTAGTGTGTCATATAGTGTGTGTTTGGAAACCACTTTTAAGCCCAATTGAAGACTATAAGCTCAATTGCCAATTGAGAACTCAAATTTGAGTGTTTGGAGAGGCCAATTGACAATTGAGCTTTTGCCAAAACCCAATTGGTGAAAGCTAAATTGGGAAAAGCTAGAAAATGGAGCTTTTGTTAAAAGCTAATGACATTTTATGTTAGATTGGGTTGTCTGGAAATTAGTTATATGATATTGACTTTTCCCATAAAATATTTTTTAAATAGTATGTAGTATAAAAAAAATATTTTTTGAGTGTTTTTAACCCCTTAAAATATTTTTCTAGTTATACCCACTACCTAGTGTGCTATCAGACTGATTACAATTTTACCCACTTTCTAGTTGTACCCACTCAAAAAAATTTTTTTGAGTGTTTTTAACCCCTTAAAATATTTTCTTGGTATTTTGAACCTCTTAAAATATTTTTTCAGCTGTACCCAGTGTGTTATCAAACTGATTTCAATTTTACCTATACTTTTTTAGCTCCAAAAATTACTTTAAAATATTTTTTTGGTGCTTTTAAACCCTTAAAATATTTTTCAAACTGTACCTAGTGTGTTATCAGATTTATTATAATTTTACCTTTAATGTACTTTTCAGCTTCAAAAATTACTTTAAAATATTTTTGTGTACTTTTAACTCTTTAAAATAATTTTTTAGTTGTGCCCAGTCTTTGGAAGACTAACTACAATTTTACCTTTAATATATTTTTTTTTAGTATTAAAGAGCACCCAAAACTTAGAATATTAATTTATTGATCTTCACCCACTCTAAAATATTTTTCCAGTAGTACCTAATATTTTAAAGTAATTTTTAAATATTTACTTTATTTTTTAAATATTTTTCTGCCCACTCTCTCTTACCATTATCACAAAAACTCTTTTGCTTAAGCCAATCCAAACAAGTTTTATTTTTACAAAAACTCAATCATCAATCGTCAATCCAAACATAAATTATATTACATAATTTGATTTTTACTAAAAATAATATCACAACAAGCCCAATTAAAATAAACCCAATTACCTATTACTGTTCCAAACACACTCATAATCACATAGCACAAAGTGATTCGAGTGAGGCAAATGTAAGTCCCACCATGTGAATGCCCAAAGAGATGCGAACTTGGGGGCCCTCTATCAAAATATTATTCCCTAGGCATGAACAATCCGTGCAATGCACGGATGCACATGCTTGTTTCGTACAAGTTGTAAACTCACCCTTTAGGTCCTTCGCTCGTGAAGTTGAATCCCTGCCGTGTCGGTGGGTCCTTGAGATTTCAAGTTGTGGATCCATACAAATAACTTCAAAAAAAGAGATTTATTATTTATTTGTGATACCTTATTTTTAATTTATAAATACTTATAAATCGTGATTTATGATATACGAGATAAGTATATAAGAAAAGTTTTATCTCGACTTACGTAATAAGTATTTATTACCCAAAAATAAACTATCTCAAACTCCCATTTGATCCATTCCCATTATAACTATTCTTTTATAATCATCAATAGCGACGAATAAATATATCAACACATTAACATTTAAAATTCGCGCAAAGTTATTTATTACTTATAATTATAAATGGCACGTGTCGGGTATATGCCCCAGATCACCGGCCTTAAATCCACATCACGTGTTGGGAAACTTGTGGAATAATAAAACTGTGAAAGTGAGATGGCATTCCTTCAACGACGTCGTTTTGTCGGTCTCCCCTCCTTGAAACAGTCGTTATCGTTTGTGGGCATGGGCCCTCATGTCGTGGGAATAGTACTTTCACATTTCGGGTTTAAAAAAGTTTGGCTAGTTCCGTTACTTTTTCGTTGCCCCAGTCCACATCAAGTTGAAAAACATTGATCCCAACCCGACCGATTTCTTTCTTTTCCAGCCAATAAGACTGAGCCGATCCAATGAAAGAAAGTGATCCCCTTGTGACCACCCCAAAAACAAAAAACAAG
This sequence comes from Inga oerstediana, assembly GCA_963210345.1. Lineage (NCBI taxonomy): Eukaryota > Viridiplantae > Streptophyta > Magnoliopsida > Fabales > Fabaceae > Inga > Inga oerstediana. The sequence continues at coordinate 2,829,283 of OY723410.1, forward strand.
TGAATCTAGCATAGAATATGGATCTGGCAATCTTTAAAATTTTCCTAGGATAATTGCTCATTTGCTCTACAGTGCCAAATCTTAAAAAGTATAATTTTGTTAGGCGGAACCTATTAAATAACAAAACAAACCTCGAACGAAGTGAGATGGAAAAAAGGAAAAACACTCCTATATATGCAGCTGAGGGGAAAATCGAACTTCAACCGTACTCAATTGAATTTGAACAATATTTTGATTAAAAGTGAGGGTTTATTTCAGCGATTGAATTTAAGGTAAAAATAATCATAAGTTGGAAAAAGTCATAAGCCTCAAAATGAAGTTTATTGAAGCTTATGTGCATGTATGTGTATTAAAAAATATTGATAGGAGTATTTTCATATTTTTAGGGATCAATGAGGTACTCAAAATCACTTCTAATTTCAAAAATTATTTTATGAAAAAATGTTCTAAATAATTTTCTCTTTCTTTAGATAGTAATCTTCTGCTAATTAGAGAATATTTTGGGATAAGAGTTTAAGCAAGTTTTGAGTTTTGTTAATATATGACTATAGAAATGTAGATAATAATTAATAATTAATTTTAATCAGTTTAGATTTATTATTTAGTTGTTTTATGATTTTATAATCAATTTTTTTTTATAAACATGTTATAAATTACTTTCTATATAGTGTTTTTACCCATTAAATTTAGTTTAAATAATTTATTTGGATTATTGGAGGTATTATTGAGATTTTAATCGATTTATTTTGTTAGATTTTAAGTTATGTGAAAATATAAGTTAGGATTTAATATTTAAATTAGAGTTTGATATAATTTATAAGATTTAAACTTGAGGTGCACAATTAAAAAGATTTTTGGAGTGTACCAAATTAAATTAGAGTTTGATATAATTTTATTAAAATTGTACCATTACCGAATTTTCAAAGTTAATTTTTGAGAAAATTATGAAAAAATCCCTCCGTGTATAGATATCTTCCTAGGTCCCATTGACAATTAAGTTGCCAATGATGACTTTTTTCACAATTATTCTTTCATTTTTTCATTTTTCATAATTTTTCAATTTGTTTCTCTTAATTAATACAAAAGTCACTTATCCAAAAGTCAAACCAAATATCCTAATTTTTATATAAGTTACTTTAAGTTACTTATCCAATTGCTAATCCAAACACTCATCATTTTACCCAATCTAATTTTTTTCCAATCTTAAGATTTCATAAATTTAAATAAAAATAAGTTACTTATCCAATCGTCAAAACAAACACACCCATAATTAGTAGTTGTAAAACAAAATGGTGTAAAATCACACTACCTCACATGATCTATCCATCTTCTTCCGTTCTTCTTCTACGAAACACCCCACCTTAGTTGAGTCTAAAGAAATATATTTTTAACGTCAATCGAGGGCAGCTTCTAATGTGGCATATTTTTATATCCTCTCGTTTAGCAGTGAGATAATCTTAGTACATTGGTTGACTCAAAAAATAACTAGTGCAGATATTGTTTAAAAAGTTTTTTTTACGTTAAACATTTAAAAATTAGAAACTCTGTATTGGTGAAACCAGTAGAGATCCTGACGAATCAGAGACGAGGAGGGCCTCCGATATTTTTATAGTTTAAGATAATAAAGGCAGGAATAACCTACAATGCGTAAAATTACGGTTACCTACAATAATAATATTGCCCGCAACAGGTGCCGCTTCTCCCTCATTGTCCCACACTTTCAATTTCTGCAATGCAGCTCTTAAAGTCACACTTTCAATTTCTCTCTCATCCATTCCAAGCTTATATTTTGGAGTATCAATTATCATTATGAATGTCCTTTACCCACGCCCATATATACGAAGCAATTACAATTACTTCTACCTATAAAATCGCATATCTTCTCGCCCATTTTGTCTATTCCCTCCTTCCCATGTCCTCTGCTAAACCTTTCGTTTCGTATCCTTTTCTTGATGCCTCCTTCGCAATGGATATTTAGTCATAGCCGCCGTCGCCGTTTCTCATCCTCCGCCCAAGAAACCAAGGTGCCTTTCTTTTCTTCTTTTTTCTTTTGTCGTCTAATCTTTGGCTTCTCTGTTCTTTTCTTTGTCATGTCTATTATATCTTGGTTTCAAACTTCGCTTCGCTGCTCTAAATTGGACCGACTTCTTCACGCTTCTATTTTCTTTTGGCGAACAATGTGGTACTGGTCGTGTCTTTGCTAGTTTTGCTGATTTTCTTTTTGGGCTGTTTCTCATGTGTCTTGCATTCTGTCTATGGTGAATACTTTTTGGGTGTAAGGTTGGTTCCTCTGTTAAATTTTCTTTGGGGTGGTGTATTTATCGGTGTTGTCGTTTCCAACCGGAATTTCTTATTCTGCTCATACATTGTTTCATATTTAAAGTTCACATATTTCCGTTATGAGTTCGTATCTGAGTTTGATTCCAGCATCACCGTTAAACTTGAGTTTTTCTCTTTATTTTCTTTTTCTCCGTAGTCAGGAATTTATCTGGCTTTTGGTTAGAGCGCTTCTTGACAATAAACGTTGAAACAATGTTCTTTGTTTTCCTTTATCTTTCTGTTTTTTAACGTGTTTTATTCCAGAACAACTTAAAAGCTTATATTCAACCCATTAATATATAACAAGTTATTTTGATACCAAGGGCGGGGTTATGACTCTATTAACTCCAAGTCGTTATTAATCAAAATTGCAAAAAGTAGTTTGCTGTAGTTTTCGTAACATTTCTCCCAAACAATATTTAATATGCTCTTCCGCAACACCTAGAGTTCTATAACATGACTTTTGAAAAACCACAATATTCTGCGGGGGATGCAAATCTTTCAAATCAACCTTTTAATATAATGATATTAGAAGAACATCTGTATCTTATGCCAAAAGGGAAATGCAAGTCATATCAGATTTGACCATGCGTTTGATTTTATTTGACAATGTAAACGTGAATTTGAAATTTATGCGATGTGCTTCTGACACTTTGCCATAAAATGGTGTAAATTTTTGGCAACCAAGCGTTTCTTGAAGCTAAGCCTATGATGTGAGAGGTGTTTAATTGTTTTTTCCTTCATGATTAGGTCTATAGTATCGGTGAATAGGTGCACTCCAAATGGCTCCAGGGAGATATTCCCGATTAGACAACAAAAGATCATCAAGTTACTGGTCAACAGTGACTGTTGTTACGTTTGTGGGTCTATGCTTGGTCGGAATTTGGATGATGACTTCATCCTCTGTAGTTCCAGACCAAAATGCAGATGTGTCTCAGGAGAATAAGAATGAAGTAAAACAAAAGACTGATGCTGAAAAACAGGCGATTGACAGCAACAAGAGCAATTCTCAGCAATCTGGGGATGATCAAGGTGATTTGCCTGTGGATACAACCATGGTTGACAGTGATGTCTCTAAAAGCAATTCTAACGTCCCAGAAAACACAAATAACAACGACGATCAGAAGGAAACTTCTAATATGGGAGAGGCTGAAGATAATAAAGTTGAAAATAAATCTGATTCCAATGAGGGTGAGAAGAAGTATGATTCTTATGACAACAGAAATTCAGATTCAGATGGAAATAAAAATCAATCAGATGGTCAAACTGAAACAACAGATAGTATGATAGAAGAGAAGGTAGAAGAACAAAGGACTGGCAATGACTCTGATGAAAGCTCTAGTGAGAAGAAAACAGATGATTTTGTGCAGAACCAGAGTTCACAGGCGGTTTATCCTCATGGTGCACAGGCAGAGCTTCTGAATGAAAGTAGAACTCAAATTGGGTCCTTTACAACTCAGGCATCAGAGTCAAAGAGTGAAAAAGAATCTCAAAATTTATCTAAGCAGCCTACTGGTCAATACAATTGGAAGCTTTGCAATGTCACTGCTGGTCCTGATTTCATCCCATGCCTTGACAACTGGGAAGCAGTTAGGAATCTCCGGAATACAAAGCACTATGAACATCGAGAACGACATTGTCCTGCAGAAGCTCCTACCTGCCTTGTTCCTCTTCCTGGAGGATATAGAACCCCTATTGAGTGGCCTAGAAGCAGAGATAAGGTATAAATTTACTAATATGCTTCTAGTTAGTTATCATTTTGATTGACTTTTTACTCTCCTATTAAATTATAAGTTCCCCTCAATTGTGGGATGATAATATTCCAAATACTTTGCCTGTTGAATTTAAGGGGCGCCAGAGTTTACTCAAATCATAGTTCATTGTTGTTCTCTATTTCGTTGTTTACGCCTCCCTGAAACAATAAGTTCTGCTCCTGCAGATATGGTATCACAATGTTCCACACACTATGCTTGCTCAATACAAGGGGCACCAGAATTGGGTAAAAATGGCTGGCGAGCACCTTATTTTTCCTGGTGGTGGAACTCAGTTCCAGCATGGGGCACTTCATTACATTGACTTTATACAACAGGTGATATATTCATGTTCACATCTCTTGCCAACATCGACTCTATTTGTCATTTTTAAGGTTAATATCCATCAACAAGACCTGGATTGCATTTTGCTGCATGTTCTATAAATCCATATTTACTTGTTCAGTAACAAATGGTGTATGCTCTTATTTGATTTCTTGCTCAAGTTTCTCACCCACTATACAACTTCAAATTTCTTGTTCAGCTTTCATTTTAACATTGTTCTGTGGGTATGCAATCTGCTTTATTATTATTATTTTTTTGTGTTTTTGTGCATTTTGCTTACTATAAGGAAGTTTGATGCAGTCTGTACCTGAAGTTGAGTGGGGCAAACACACACGTGTGATATTAGATGTTGGATGTGGTGTTGCCAGCTTTGGAGGCTTTATCTTTGAGAGAGATGTACTCACTATGTCATTTGCGCCAAAGGACGAACACGAAGCTCAGGTACAATTTGCACTTGAAAGAGGTATTCCCGCTATATCAGCTGTCATGGGCACAAAGAGACTTCCCTTCCCAGCGAAAGTATTTGACGCCATCCATTGTGCACGCTGTAGAGTTCCATGGCATATAGAAGGTATTTTAATGTCCTCTTTTTTATTTTTAGTGATCAGATGAATTCACATCAATACTCGTTTGAGGTTTCTGTATAGAATTATTTCAACAACGACTTCTGTGTTTTTGGCGGCGGTCAGATGAATTTAAGTTCATTCCAATTTAAGGTTTTAGTACAGCAATAGTTTTGTCCACCCTCTGTTTGTAGGTATTTAGATTTAGGACTACTTACTTACATGGGTAGTTATGTTGATAAGTCCATGATGGCTTTTATTTGGGAAGCTTATTTTTCTTCTTTTGGTGCAACTGCAGGTGGTAAGCTTCTCTTGGAGCTGAATCGAGTACTGCGACCTGGTGGTTTGTTTTTGTGGTCTGCTACTCCTGTTTATCAGAAGGAACCTGAAGATGTCGAAATATGGGAAGGTAGGTAAAAAAATAAACTTTTGTTTGCCTCTTTTAGCTTGAAGGTGTATTTTCTCAGACATTTTTGTTTTGTCAATTTATATGCAGCCATGAAAGTTCTAACAAAAGCAATGTGCTGGGAAGTTGTGTCAATCCAAAGGGATAGACTCAATAAAGTAGGTATAGCTATTTACAGGAAGCCAACATCTAATGAGTGCTACATGAAACGTTCAAAGAATGAGCCTAGTCTCTGCCCAGACTTTGATGATCCTAATGCAGCATGGTATTTTTCTTCTCTTCAACTTAAATGATACTACCTCCTGTCCTAAATGTATGACCTAGTTTGTAGTGCAAATTACACTAGAAAACTTTGTCAACAAGACCTTCAGATTTATGTTCTTATTTGGTTTGTTAAAACTAAAGGAACATTTGTACGACTATAGGAGACATTTTACATTTGGAGAGATGCTTCCTTTTGCCTGAAATGAAAATTTTTTTACATTACAATTTTTATCTGCTAAAGTTCAATAAACCAGTTTATAACATTGATGCTGTCTCTACCTTTTGATGTGACAGGAACGTTCCATTACAAACTTGCATGCACAAAGCACCTGAGAATTCAACTGAGCGTGCATATAAATGGCCAGAGGACTGGCCAGCCAGACTGTCCAAACCACCATGCTGGTTGTTGAGTTCCCAAGTTGGAGTTTATGGAAAGCCTGCCCCTGAAGATTTTACCGCTGATTATGAAATCTGGAAAAATGTTGTATCTGGGTCTTATCGAAATGGAATTGGAGTTGATTGGTCAAAAGTCAGGAATGTCATGGACATGAGATCTGTTTATGGAGGGTGAGCAAAAATCTTCTATTTTTCTTTTCTCCCCACAAGTCACTTGCTCTTTCTGAATTATAATATCTGTTTCTGGCATGCAGTTTTGCTGCAGCTTTGAGAGATTTAAACATTTGGGTCATGAACGTGGTTCCAATAGACTCAGCTGACACTCTTCCTATTATTTACGAACGTGGCCTTTTTGGCATATATCATGATTGGTGCGAATCATTCAGCACTTATCCTAGGACTTATGATCTCCTGCATGCTAATAATCTGTTTTCCAAGCTCAAGAAGAGGTGGGTAATGACTAATGACTAGTTTATTTCTCAGATTAGCAAGAGATTTGATTCTCTCTGGTCTTGCTAAATTTTCATATTTATCGTGTCCCGTCCAGTTGCAATTTGACAGGTGTAGTTGCTGAGGTTGATCGGATTCTGAGGCCATCAGGGAAGTTTCTGGTTCGTGACAAATCTGAGACGATTAAGGAAATTGAGGGGATGGTGAAGTCTTTGCATTGGAAAATTCTCACGAGTAACTCTAACGATAAGAATGGATTTCTGTGCGCCGAGAAGTCCACTTGGCGACCGAACAAGAAGGAGACACTCTTATATGCTCTTGCTCTTCCTAAAGATCTTAAACGTGATCAAGATGTCGATAAGGTGATACCGTAGGTGGGTGGCCATAATTTTTTTTTACTTTTTTGGGGCCAAAATTAGTTATGTCAGAAGCTTGTCGATTTTGATCTCCTCAATCTAGAGCGTTATTATTTTCTTGTTTTTGTCAGCGTTGTTGGTGATGCGCGCAGTCAGTTTGATTAAGTTCTTGCAATTGTAAAGCCTATTTTGGTTGATAGAAGCCTAATAAAATTCTTCAGTGCTAGTTAGGGTAATTATTATATTGCTTGAACTCAAATCTCATGCAACGTAAACACCCTAATGAAAATACCTCAGACGCTGTTAGGTTTATACGTTACTATTGTTGATTCAAATTTTGGAGCATTTGGCCATTTCGTAAATAAAAAGCAGAGGTAGCGCCAGAGCGAAGGAGTGTTGGATCTGTATGTATTGGGTAAATTTCCAATACTATCTTCAATACTTAAGATAAAATCCAAATTGCACTACAGAGTTGATCTTGTATAATTTTGCTGCAAGACTAACTAAGCTGAAGTATTATCACTGACTGGAGCTTCGAAGCTTTTTGCATTCTTTTATTAGTCCAGCAGCTCTATTCAAATGCATTCTCTGCTCTTCTTTGAAGCGTGATAAAACAGGTCTTGGCTTAATAAAAACAAGAAAACACTCGTGAAAATTCATTAATTAAAAGAAACATTTCAAATTGTGGACTTTCTTTGATAGTCATTTAAAATTGGGTTAAAGTATAATTTTATCAACAAAGTTTATTTGAAGAGCGTTTGGTACAAATAAATTTTGTAAGGGTAAAAAAATATCAATAAACGATTTAAAAGGGTGCAAATTCATCAAAATTGTTAAATTTGACCAAACTGCTGTTAAATTATATGGTTAAAGTGTAATTTTACCAACAAAGATTTTTCAGAGGATCGTTTGACACATATAAGTTTTGGAAGAGACAAAAATATCAATAAATAATTTAAAAGGGTGCAAATTCGCTAAAACCGTTGAATTTCACTAAACACTATTAGGATTTTTTTCTTTTATAATTTAACGGTCGTTTGATCAAATTTAACGGTTTTAGTAAATTTGCACCCTTGTAGATTGTTTATTGATATTTTTGTCCCTTCTAGAACTTATTTGTGCCAGACGCCCCTCGAAATAAATTTTATTAGTAAAATTATACTTTAACCCAAAATTATAAGAAAAGAAAACCTTAATGATGTTTGGTGAAAATTAACAGTTTTGATAAATTTGCACTCTTTTAAACTATTTATTAGTATTTTTACCCTTTTCAAACCTTATTTATACAAGACAATGATAGGGAAAAACTTTCTTGATAAAATTGCATTTATCTCATTTAAAATTTAACAATTTGCAAGTGAATTAAAGATTAAAATCATACATTCAGGAACAAAGTGAATCCCAATCTAACTCTTAAACAATTGGAGATAAAACTTCACACGAAGGGCGTTGTTAATTCGTCATATCAGCAACGGAACGCCATATGAGGCAACATGAACTAGACGCAACAATGTCGCGGGCATTAATTAAACGTTTGATGATTCTCTCTCAACTTGTGAAATAAAGACAAAGGTTGTGAAACTAGTACGAGACCAATGGAGTTGACTTGAAACTCGGCAAATCAGTCAATTAACTGGTGCGGTCGAGCTGGCTGCACATAAATAGTGTCATCAGCGGTAAAGGTTAAAAAAACTATCAATGCCTAATAATATTGTTATGGAAGTGTCGAATACACTATTAAGTAAGCTATGTTTGAAAAATATTAATCATGTCCCTCTTGTGATTAATTAATAATGCACTCTTGTTTTAGAAGGATTGTGTCGGGGCAATTCCACATCAAGAGGCGAGTCCCCGGCGCCTTCGCCGGTGAAAATAAACCTAATATACCTTGTTTAGATTTTTTTTTGGTTTTAAAATTCTATTTTACTTTTACTAGCCCTCGTTGCTTGCCTATTTTTATGCCCCTCTTTCAGCTGATCTTGTGCCCCATAACTATTACAATATCAAATTACTCTTTTCCAATAGCTTCATACCAATACCACTCAATCTCTCTAAGATCATGAACGATGAGAGCCACAACAATTTGCCAAATGGGGTCATTTCAGAAAGCCCTGAAAGTCCTTCCTTAAAGACTTCAAGCAACAACAACAATAATAATAGTAGCAGCAGCAGCAGCAACAACAACAAAGAACAAGATCGGTTTCTGCCAATAGCCAATGTGGGAAGAATCATGAAGAAAGTGATGCCTCCGAATGGGAAAATCTCAAAGGACGCTAAAGAGACAGTTCAAGAATGTGTATCAGAGTTCATCAGCTTCATCACCGGAGAAGCCTCTGATAAATGCCAGAAAGAGAAGAGGAAGACCATCAATGGAGATGATATTATATGGGCCATTTCAATCCTAGGGTTTGATGATTACGTGGACCCTTTGAAATGTTACCTTCAGAAGTATAGAGACATTGAAGGAGAGAAGCTTAATCTTCCAAAACAACAACGTTCTGAACAAAGGCTCCACCACCACCACCTCCAAGACCAAACTAATAATATTAATAATAATAATAATAACAATAATAACTTGCCTTTAAGTAGTGTATATTCTTCCACAAACCTAATTTCTCATCAGCCTCCCTATGTTCCTTCTGGCCAGCCATATACTCTACCTTTTCCCCCAAACTCTATCAAACAGGACCAGATTGATTCGGTGGGACACTGGTAAGACAATGCATTTTGCCATTTCCTTTTGATCTTTTTTTTGGCCATACATTTCCTTTTAATCAGAAAACATTTTTTTCCCATATACAACAAACATTGCAAGTCTTGTTTTTGAGAGAACATTCAATCTGCTTTTTATAAATAATAGGTATGCATACATGTGTGAAAATATTGTTGCATTTACATAATCAATACTTAAATAAAAGCAATTTTGCTTCGTGTTCATAAAAAATGAAGAAAAGATTCAAGGATTTGTGTTTTTCGCATATCATAGCTAGCTAGCTTATAGGTTGGGGCGATCTATATATACATTATCAATTTTCCTTCTCGAACGAAGCACATATATGTATATATTGTTAGCCATTAGATCATACAGAATATTGTAAATTCATTGATATATAATACATGATTGAACATGTAAATACTTGCAGCTATTTCAATTTCTTGTATTCTTCTTATTCCTCTCCCCACTCTCCACTTCACACATTGGTGAAAGTCTTTTAGATATAGGTATATATTAAGGTTATTGTCTTTCTATTAAAATAGCTTATGCTATTTGATAGGACCGTACCCCTTTTACCTTGTATTCCTTTAATATCTTCTTCAATTAATCAATGTTAGACTTTTTCTCTATCTGGAGTACCTTTGATATCTTCTTTAATCAATCAATTATCAATATATGTGAGACTTTCTCTCTACCTGGAGTTGTATTTTTTTTATTGTACACAGAATATTGTAAATTCATTAATATACAGTACATGTGATTGAACAAGTAAACCAATGTGAAACTTTTTCTCTACCTGGAGTGGAGTTGTATTTTTTTTAGTGTATAGAATATTGGAAATTCATTGATATATAGTACGTGTGATTGAACAAAGTAAATACGTGTAGCTATTTCAATTCCTTGTATATTCTTCTTCGTTCTTCCTCACCCCACTCTCCACTTCACCCATTTGTGAAAATATGTTAGATATAGGTATATATTAAGGTTGTTGATCCCACTTAGTGGAATAAAGCTTCTTATTGTTTTTTGTTATCACTCTGGTTCTATTTATAAGTCCTTTTTTATTAAAAAATTTGATCCTATTTATAAGTCTAGTTTCAGTATAGTAAATGAGATTGTGACAATTTTACCCCTATTTATTGTACTAATGAAAAAATAATTTAAAAATAGATAGAGAAGAAAAAGTTGAAAAGTACACATTTATAAGTGAAGGCATAGCTGAAAATTTACCTCATAATTTTTGAGTTAACTACTTCTCTTTGATATGTGAGATTTAATTAAAAATGATTTATAAATAGGATTAGAGTGGTATATGCTAAGTTTTCTTTCTATCAAAATAGCTTATGCAGTTATGCTATTTGATAGGACCCGTTTTACCTTGTATACCTTTGATATCTTCTTTAATTAATCAATATAAGACTTTTTCTTTACCTGGAATACCTTTAATTTCTTCTTTAATTAATCAAAGTGAGGCTTTTTCTCTTCCTGAAGTTGTACTTTTTTTTTTTTTTGGAGTCTCAGAGGCTTAGTTTTACCATATGTTTTTCCCACTCAATTTTTAGTCTCAAGTCAAATAACTCTTGATGCCTTATTGAGTTTTAAGATATAGGTATATTTTAATGTTTTTCTATCAAAATATTTAAACTATCTGATAGGACTCCATTTTTACATTATATACCATTTTTACCTTATACACCTTTAATATCTTATCTAATTAATCAATGTGAGACTTTTTTATATTCTAATAGTGAACACACAGCCGTCAGAGATTACTAAAACGGTGATAGCAACAGCAAAAGAACAAGTACAAATTTTATTTCTTGATCAGATCAATTCGTCTCTCTATTTGCTTTTTAGTGTTCAAGAAGATCACCATTGAAATTTGCTGGTTGAGAGAGTAAAGGATAAGCACGAAGCCTGTGAACATTATATTCCATATTCGCATGCCATCCATCATGTATGCGAAATAAGGTTTAGTTAATTAAATCATGATCAATGATATGATTTGTTGAGAGAAATATAGAGACCATCACACCAATTCTTAAATTACTGGTTTCAGCCAACACTCAAGTGTCATGCTGGCTGAGAGGAATAGAATCTTCCCATATATCACGTGTTCGAATGACATTGAGCGAAAAATTACTGGTTTCATATTATTAGAGTGATTGATTAATTAACCAAGTGCTCTGAAAATCTCTCTTTACAATATATCCTTACTGCCTTCACTATACCCTGACGCATAAAGATATTGTTAATTAAACCGATAGATCCGAGCAAGCTCCAAATTTTCTAGGTTGATAATGCCATATTCAAAAATGCATCCATTTAGAAGCTAATAATTGCGGTGCTCGCGAGAATTTACATGCATGCTAAATTATCCATTCTCAACAGGAGATCATGATCTTAATATATTACGCCGAATCTGATATGGTGCCCTGAAAAACAAAAAGTCTTGTTGCATCAATTCTTTGAAGATAATTTTTAAGCAACTCAAACCTGAGAGATGATAAGTGACTGTATATTTCGCCGATTCTGATGTTGTGAATGTTTGTGGCCCAAACTTAATTAATTGTGGCGTTTTACCAAAAATTGCTATCGGTACGAGATCTTAATTATCAATCAAAATCTGTACAATTACTCCTCCAGACATAAATATTTGACCTAATTTATAGTGTAATAGGACGGGTGTAGTGTTAAATTTCAAGAACAAGAAATTAAAATTTCTGTGCAGGCGTTATAATAATTTTTTTGTTCTTAATATTTATATGTTCGATTTCAATTAGAACTTTACTTGTTCAAATAATTATCATCTAAGTGGGTTTTGAAATGTATTAATTATATGAACTTTGAAAATAAATTGCATATATACTTCGTGAATTATATTTATGATAATTGATATGATGAAGAATGAAAACTATTAATATTTCTAAAAAAGTGGTAATATTTTGGAAAATTGGGGAGAAGGACCTCGGTAAAATAATATTTATTGAAGATGATCTTAAAAATCCTAATTATTCAGGAGCACCAAATAACACAATATAAATTTAAAATGATTAGATCATCCCTAACCAAATCCCTCTATTCATCTCATGCATCCTTCATATCTTGGGATCAATCGCCATCGCACTTCCGATCATCAACCGGTTGTGGCAATCAATCTGATGGTCTGATTGAATTTAATACATAGGAAACTTTTGCCGGCCCAAATAGAAACATTCCCATCAATTCCACCCTACCATCTCTATGCCATTCTCTGTCTCTTTGATCTGCTTCGGAGTTTCTACCTTCTTTTCCGACTCGTTTTTTTATCTCTTGTAATGAAACAATAAATCAATTTTGAGTAATGTAATGGTTATGGGGTGATACTTGAATTTTATAAGAGAAAGACGATGGCAATTTGCCATTGTTTCCTGGCCTGCTATTGTAGGGACTGGGCAGATTAAAACCTTTGATACATATAAAGCTTTTTAGGCCAAGCCTGATGCTGGTGTCCCTATACTACATAACATGGGAATCAAGCGCAAGATTGTTTGAATTGGAAGCCCCTTCCCACCTGCTTAACCAATTCGCCATTTCCATTGATTGGAATGTTTCTTATTTGGAAGGGGCAAAAGGGTGTCGATAATCGAAAGTGCAGTTTGCATAGTTTGATACCAAAAATAGAGCATATATGAGATGCATCTCAAAGGAAAATTACTAATCAAAACTTATAATTAGTTTAGACTGATGTCGGGGAAAAAACGAATATTTTGACACACAAAACTACGAAATATTTGCTTAAAGCCATAAACTGGATACACGTGTAAAGGGTTAGGGAAATTCATACTTCTAGCTGACACAAATACGTGTATATCAGATAATTACTTATACGCATTATTTATGAGAGTGTGAGCATCATATATAGAAACCAAACAGAAGACAACCCTCCAAACCAAAAGTAATATATATATAGCTGGTATTGGTGCATATACCACCATGACATGACCCCCTTGAATTCAAAAAGAAAAAAAAAAAAGCAACTAGAAAACGAGAGAAGAAGTGGGACCTTTTTTTGAATATGGGCGTGGGAGATCAGAAAAAGGTGACAATACTACCTCCGATTGCACTATAAAGTGGATGGATCTTAATATTGTTTATCTTTAGCTAAACGGAGTTTGGAGAGTGGTGAGAACTAGAGCGAAGCCAGAGGATGAAGCTTTCGAGAGTGGTAACATCAGCTCTGTAATGCTTCTGTGTGAAGTCAAACAAATCGCCCCATTTGAAATCTGGGTACTTCCTTCCTTCTTCTCTTTCCATCAGATTTTCTGGTGGCCTCACTGTTTTGTCGTCTCTTGGGCTTACGAAATATACCAATGATCTCCTCTCTTTTTCTGTGTGTACCAATGCTCTGTGCATGCAGCTCTTGTATCTCCCGTTAGACAATGCCTATCACACACCAATATATATAAGCTAATTCATTAATTAATCAGCCTAATATTGACATATCAAACCAGTGCAAATAATTAAAGTCCTCATCAATACTATATGTGTGTGTAACATCTATTGATCGACTTTTCTTTCTTCGAGATAAGTTCAAACTAAATTACACAACACATCACATCTCTTGATAATAACACGCGTTACATCAAGCTAAGCATCAAGCCTTTTTTTTCTTCTTTGATCGTTCGGCCAAGAGGTGATACCTGGAATAAGGAAATGTTTTCGATGGTGGGAAATGTCCCAAAAATCTTAGTAGTCAATTCATGTGTATTGAAAGTATAGGCTATTATTAATTTTCTGTAATTAATGTTTAAGTTAATATATATATACACTACTACAAAAAGGGGTTTTAGTGGCGTAGCTCCTGTGGCATTTCTTTAAAGAAGCGTCAAAAATAGTTATTTATTTATTTAAAATCAAAAATATTTGAAAGCTTTGGCGCTTACAATTATAAACGTCATAATTGACGTTAACCTTGTATGACGTTTCTCTGAACAAGCGCCAAACAAGGCCTTCAATTTTTTTTTTAAAAAAAACAATAGGAAGCTTTGGCGTTTTATGTGGAAACGCCAAAGCTTCCTATATTTTATTTTTTAAGAAAAAGAAAATATAATAGGAAGCTTTGGCGCTTCCTTACGAAGCGCCAAAGCATCTTATAATTTTTTAAAAATATATATATAATAGGAAGTTTATGATTCCAAATTTCACGGTCATGTGGGCTGTAGAGGTAGATTGATTTTTATAGAAAACCGAAGCTTTGTCTCTGTCCAAACCAATCATGCACATCTTAAGGGTGTAAAAAGGGTCACATGCGTTCACTGAGTCAGCACAAGCAGAGTCTAACTTATATATATATATATATATTAAAAGTATACATATAGTGTTGACAAAAAAAAACAGTATACATAGAGTAATATATAATAATTACATTTTTGGTGTGTATATGTCTATGAAGTACTAAAGAACAGAGGGAGCCAAGGGTCACTACATGCATGGTGTTTTACCGATATTATATATATAATGCAATGTATATATGATCGAAGATAGGAAGCTTTGGCGTTTTATAATAAAACGCCAAAGCTTCCTATATATCAAAAAAAAAAAAAAAGGATCAAAGATGCGGTGTAGATAAAAGCTTCACATATATTAAAAAAAAATGAAGATCTGGGAAGCTTTGGCGTTTTATAATTAAACGCCAAAGCTTCCACATATATAATAAAAAAAAACGAAGGATATGAATCATATGATCATTGCAGATTTTTTTTGGATCAAGATGGATGGAAAGCTTTGTTTTGAAAAAAAAAATATGGGAAGCTTTGGCGTTTTATAATAAAACGCCAAAGCTTCCATTACAAAAAAAAATGAAGGGGAAGCTTTGGCGTTTTTTAATAAAACGCCAAAGGTTCCATTACCAAAAAAAACGAAGGGGAAGCTTTGGCGTTTCTTAATAAAACGCCAAAGCTTCCACAATTATCTTTGGGATCAGACAAGCTTTGGCATTCACTGAAGGGAGAATAATATAATTGAATCACGTGAAAGCTAGCTTTGGCATTTACTGAAAAGGTAAGTAAAAAAAGAATGGAGAAGAATCACGTGAAAGCTTCCACCTGCATATTTGTTTTTTTCATTGACAAGGCAAGTCATATCTATCTTGAATAGTAGTCTATACATTGATAAATCACTTTCCAAACTTTATAGCTGGCCATCCAACAGCTCCTTGAAGAGGTTGGACATAAATCACTTTTTGTATTTACGCATTAAAGAAGTAGTCATATTTGCATCTGCGCATTGAAGAAGATACTCACGCTCTTAATCTTCCTTGCCCTCACGCTCTTCCTCAGCTCCCTCGACCGTTGAAAGCCATCGTCAGAGCTCGCTGTTGGGAAAGAATCACAGGTTGGCCATTTACTTGATGAGAATCATGACTTCTTTTACAATATGCCTTTATACTTGGTGGATCACGCAATGGTTTTTTTTTTTTAATTACAACTATATTATGATGGTTAGCAATTGGCATTTCTGAAGTATTCAAAGCTGCTTGCTTTGATTCCCTGTACACAGCCCCACCATTAATTAGTTCCCTCTGATTCCCACTTTGATCCATGTTAGTGATATGAACTATATTCGTATTAATTGAAGTGACCAACAGGAAGCCATATGCGGCAGCAGGGCTCCTTATAAATGCACATGTACAAAACGCCTAGGACATGTTGTTAAAAAAATTATAATAGAAAAAAAATTCTGTCAGCTTTAATTTAGTTTTTTTAATATTTTTTAAAGGAATTTTTGGCGCTTTCTAAGGAAGCGCCAAAGGTTTCAGTTTTGTTTTATAACATTAATGGCGCTTATATAAGAAGTGCCATAGATACTCACACCTTTTTTGGCACTTTTTATATAAGCGCCATAAAAGGTAATATAAATGTTAAAAATTTTTAACACCCGCCATTGTTGCGTCCCGCCACTATCGCTTTCCTGCTTTTCTTTTCTATTGTCCCCACCCCCTTTCCTCTGTTTGACCGGCGACAAGTAGAAGCTTCTTTGGTCCCCCACTTGCTATTTTTTTTGTCTCCTCCTCGTGCAAATATTTGTAAACATTTGTTCGCCACTTTCATTACAGCATAGAGCTTCGTTGCGGTACAAAGCTTCCTCCCACACGTGTTCTTTTTCGTTTTGGCTGGTTGCAGTACAAAGCTTCCTCCCTCGTGTTCTTTTTCTTTTTGGCTGGTTGTAGTACAAAGCTTCCTACAGAAGCTCCTGTAAGTGTTGTTTGTTTTTTAACATTTTATTCACATTTTTTTAATTAAAATATGTATGACTATTATATATTTGCTTATACTTTTCTATAGAAGTACATGTTGTCAATAGTGAAAGAGTTGGGAATGGCACTATTGAAATGGTCAAATTGGGTAGAAGTGTTATAAATGCCGCTGGTAGTTTAATCAATGATTATTTTGGAACCAATTAATTTAATAAACGCAGGGTTGTATTTTTGTTGGCTTGTTATGGACCCAATTATTTTAATTACGACATGTAGTAGTGTTGGCCAATATGATTTATTTGGTGGTGAGTTGTGAACATTATTTAGATGTTGTGGGATTAATTGGTTGATTATTTGTGATTTAAGAAGAGTGTTTAATATTTTGTAAAACTTTAAATTTTGGAATGTTATGCTGCTGAATTTACTTTTTTAAAAAAATAAATAACAAATAAAGAGAACTTTAAGAGGCAAGCAACTGACCACTTATAAAAATATATATGTTTAAGGTATAGATGGATCGAAAATGGATGTCATCTAATCGGTGCTCAAGAGAATATATTGATAGGGTGAAAGAGTTTATTAGATTTGCAAGCGAGCATGCAAATGATCCTAACAAAATCTTATGTCCTTGCTTATCTTGTTGTTATGGAAAGCGGATTAGTCTACTTGATTTGCTAGATCATTTAGTGTGTCATGGAATTGATCAATCATATACACGATGGACAAGGCACGGTGAGACGGATGATGCAGATCGTGGTCAAATACATACCATGATCGGTGCTTCAAATGAGTTTGACTCAAGCATGTGTGATGAAGATGATGGTCTTCAAGAAATGCTAAATGCAGTTGAAAGGGTGCTTCATAACCATCCTCAAGAATATGAGAAGTTGAAAGGCGATGTAGAGAAGCCATTATATGCTGGTAGTACTAAATACACAAGATTGCTAGCAGTGTTGAAATTGTACAACTTTAAAGCACGCTATGGATTGAGTGATTCTGGTTTCACCGCACTACTTGAACTTGTGCAAGATATGCTCCCAGAAGAAAATGTACTTCCTACCAAGACATATGAGGCAAAGCGAATACTTTGCTCTACAACTGGCATGGGTTATGAGAAGATTCATGCATACCCTAACGATTGCATATTATTTCGAAATCAATATGCAACGTTAGAGAAGTGTCCTAAATGTAATGCATCTTGATATGGGAAAAAGAAAGGAAAGAGTCCCTCGAAGGTCGTATGGTATTTTCCAATTATTCCAAGATTCAAGCAATTATACAGTAATAAGGAGATTGCTAAGTTGTTGATATGGCATGCAGATGAAAGGATTGAAGACACGAACCTTAGGCACCCTGCGGATGCCCCTCAATGGAAAAAAATTGATCATGACCATCCTGACTTCGCGAATGAAGAAAGGAACCTACGCCTTACACTTTCAACTGATGGAATCAATCCCCACGGGGTTCAGAGTAGTACACACAGTACATGGCCAGTGATATTGATGATTTATAACCTTCCTCCACACTTGATCATAAAACGCAAGTATATGATGTTGTCTATGTTAATTTCTAGACCAAGACAACTTGGAAATGATATAAATGTATACTTGGCTCCTTTAATTGATGACTTGAAGCTACTTTGGGAAGAAGGCGTCAATGTGTATGATGGGTACAGGGAAGAAAGTTTCAATTTGAAAGCCATGTTGTTTGGCATAATTAATGATTTCCCTGCTTATGGTAATTTGTCCGGATATAGCGTTAAAGGATATTGTGCGTGCCCTATATGTAAAGATGACACTCATTCAATGCGACTAGATCATTGTAAGAAAAATGTATACATGGGACATCGAAGATTCTTACCATCAACACATCATTGGAGGAAGTGGAAAAAGGCTTTCAATGGTGAGTCAGAAGAAGGTAGCCCACCGAAGATGTTGACCGGTGCTCAGGTTTTTGAGAAGGTTAAGCACATGGATAACGATTTTGGCAAGCCTTTTGCAAAACAATTCGGGACAACCGGTTGGAAAAAGAATTCTATTTTCTTTGAACTTCCAAATTGGAAGTCCTTGTATGTGAGACATTTTCTTGATGTGATGCACATAGAAAAAAATATATGTGATAGTCTCATTGGCACATTGCTCAGTATACGAGGAAAAAGCAAGGACAGTGTAAATACGAGGTTGGATTTGGTTAATTTAGGAATAAGAGAAGAGTTGGCACCAGTTGAGCAAGGGCACCGTACTTATCTACCTCCAGCGGCTTACACTCTATCGAGGAAAGAGAAAAAATTATTTTGTGAATTTCTGGAAGGAATTAAAGTTCCAGAGGGGTATTCTTCAAATATAAAGAGCCTTGTATCAGTGAAAGAGTTGAAGCTAAAGAACCTTAAATCTCATAATTGTCATGTGCTCATGCAAAATTTCATACCGATTGGTATACGGTCAATCTTACCCAAAAAAGTAAAGAACACCATTACTAAACTTTGCATGTTCTTCAAGTTGATTTGCAGTAAAGTGGTTGATTCAACGAAGTTACAAGATTTGCAAAGGTTGATTGTTTGTACTCTGTGTGAACTTGAAATGTATTTTCCACCTTCATTTTTTGACATTATGGTCCATCTAACCGTACACTTGGTGAAAGAGGTTCAATTGTGCGGTCCAGTGTACTTGAGATGGATGTACCCGAATGAGCGATTTATGAAAATTTTAAAGGGGTATGTGAAAAATAGATATCGACCAGAGGGTTGTATAGCTGAGCGGTATATGGTTGAAGAAGCAAGTGACTTCTGTGCTGACTTCCTATCAAATGTTGACCCCGTAGGTATCCCCAAGTCTCGTCATGATGGGCGAAGATCAGGGAAAGGAACAAGTGGGAAGGATGTAATAAGGATATCGGTGACTGAATGGGAACAAGCTCACTTGTATGTGCTTCATAACACTGATGAGGTTGAACCATTTGTTGACGAACACAAGGCCGCACTTCGATTGGCACATGGTGACAGGAATGAAAATTTTATAACAAAGGAACACAACAAACATTTTCCAAGTTGGTTAAAAAGGCGCATTAAAGATGAGGTGGAGAGGAATCCTGATCTAATTTCTGAAAACTTGAGATGGCTATCGAATGGACCGAGCTTAAGTATATTATCTTATAATGGTTATGCAATCAACGGTTATACCTTCTACACACAAGAACATGATACAAGGAGCACGATGCAAAATAGTGGGGTAACACTTGTTACTGATTCTTGGCATAGATCCAGTGTCAAAGACATGCACCCTATCTACGCACCAATGTCATACTTTGGTGTAATTGAACAAATATGGGAGTTAGATTATACTGTGTTGAGGGTCCCTGCCTTCAGGTGTAAGTGGGTTAACAACAACAGTGGATTGCGGACAGATGAGTTAAGGTTTGTTCAAGTAGACCTTTCTAAAGTTTGGTATAAAGATGATCCTTTCATTTTAGCATCACAAGCAGAACAAGTGTTTTTCGTTCCCAATCCTGCTAAGAAGAATTGGTCCATTGTAGTTCCATCAAACAAGAATCATCAAGAACAAGTTGGTACTACAAGTAATGAATATTTGAATATTCTTGAGGATACTCTTTCCTTTGAGATGTTGTGGTCAAGATATATTGATAGAAATGAAGAAGATGAAGACGAACATTTATATATGAGACATGATCATCAAGAGGGGACATAGTTTTTAAATCAAACAAGAAAGAGAAAAAGATGATAATGAGTGTCTTGATTTTTTAGTATGTATGTTTTATTACATGTATTCATACATTCCAACTTAATTTACTTTTATTACTATGATTATCAATATGCACTGATATTTTTGTCTTGTTTATTTAACTTGTAGGAAAATGGATCCCCACAATGATCAAGCAACCTTTGAAGCCCACAATGAAGATGCAGTTGATCCTCACATTAAGCAAGCAGCCTTTGAAGCCGCTGTAATCCGAGGTAGGACTGTGATGCATAAACTGATCAAACTAAGGAGCAAGGGCATTATGTTAGAGCTTGAGTGGAATGACAAGGGAAATCCAATTGGTGAAAATGCTAGCAACTTTATTAATTATATTGGGACTATTGTCAAAGAAAGAGTCCCCATTACAATTTCAGATTGGAGACGGGCAAAGAAGGACTATTTTGATATGCTTCTGAGTTCAGTTAAGGTAAACATTATTTACTTTATTATTCTGATTGTTTTGTTGCATGAATTACAATCTAACAAAGCATGTGTGATTTTTTTGTTACAGTCTATCTTCATTATCGATGACGACAAAGACAAATTCGTGCTCGCAAAATGTGGCAAACTTTTGAGATGTTTTCGTTCCAATCTTATCAAATTCTACTCACGGGACACAGATGGCAATATCATTCATACGCCACCACAGTTGTACGATGGAATAATAACACAAGAGTAGTGGGATGAGTTTTTGAGCACACATACTACCGCGGAGTTTCTGGTAATACAATATTAGCCTTTACAGACTACTTACAATGTAATTGAAATTAATATTTATTGAAATTATTTGCATTTAAAAAGGAACGAAGTGATAGAAATCGTGAAAGCGCAAGCAACATGGCATACCGGTACTTAAAAGGACTACTATCGTATGCAAAGTTGGAGCAACAATTGGTAAGAACTTATAATCATTTCATATGAATATAATTTAGATGACTAATTTTTAACTACAACTAACTTTGTTATAAAGGTTAAACAATCACATTCTGATGTCACACACATGCCACGTCATAATTTGTGGCTGGCCGGCGTCACTAATAAAAAAGGAGAAATTCCTAGCGAACAAGCCAGAGAAGTTGCAGAATATTGTGTAAGTGGTGGATTATTCATAAATATTTTTCTTTGATTAAATGATTCTATTTTATAATAACTAATATTATTGCAATTGTTGTTGTGATAGCAAAAAATGACGCAGGACCAACCAGAGTTGATGAATAATGTTGGTCGTGACGATTTACTCAGCAGAGCTCTTGGAGCTCCTGAGTATCATGGTCGTCTTCGCGGTACTGGTTTTGCAGTCACCCAAACATCATACTTCGGACGCCAAAAGCGACCCAACAAAAATGACTTTATGCAACTACAGGAGCAAATTTGTGACTACAAGCAGCAACTGGAACAGCAGATGAGTGTCTACAAGCATCAAGTAGATGAGCAGATGAGTGTCCACCAACACCAAATAGAACAATTTAACGATCATATGCGATTGATGCAAGAGCAAAATACATTATTGAAGGCTCAAATTGACACTTTACTGCTTTCTCGGCCAGCACCAAGCCCAATGTGTGACAGCACAAGTGTGAAGAATGATAGTTGCCCCTCCACGCCTAAAGTCCCAATTCCTTTCGTAATTAATTTCTTCTCTAGTTAACTTTTTGTTATGTTTTAAATTAGTGTACCTTAATATTGACTCCATCTTTCATAGGGCGAATTGGCGTGCAAGCTGCACGTCGATGAATCTTTCAAGCATGCAGTTGCTGTAGGAATTGTCTACAACACCGACACTGATATCCTTCATGGTTCACCATTGCCTGAGAACACACTTAGAGTCAAGGTTGACGTATGCACAGATGCAGATGCCCTCCTACCAATCCCTTCTCTAGATGAACAGACAATGGTAAAAGATGTTGTTGGTGGTTATGTTGCATGGCCAATAGGTCTGATTGAGCCATATCAAAAGGTGATTTAATTTACAATTCCTTCTACTTATTCTATATGCACTTCTATCTAAAAAACTACATTATTACATTTTAATGATTTTTGTAGGTTGCTACTAGTCATAAAGGAAAAAGAATTGAAGGCCATATGAAGAACTCACATTGTTCAGCAACCCAACAGAAGTCCCAACCTTCTACTAGCAAACGAAACAACAAACCAATGGTCTCGTATCGCCAACAGTTGGCATCAATGGTACAACAATTGATCCTCCAACGAGGTCAGGAAATACATTTTCATCCGGACATCTATAATACAGAAGGTGTAATTGATCATGTCGATGGTGCTGTGCTGACTGATGTGCTTACTCGTGGAAGGATAGGTGGAACAGCTATCAACTTATGGATCAGGTATTCGTCTATCATTGTTATTATTATTCATCATTCAATTTTTTTTGGTGGAAATGACATTGTTTGTTTGATATAAAGGCATTTGTACCACGATGAGATAGTAGGCACGGATAGGATGCAGAGATTCATCTTTGTTAGCCCACACCTCTTTGGCCAGCATAGGGGGAGAGATTTGGAAGCACAGTCTAACGAACTTAGAGACTGCTTTATGCTTAGAGCAACCCCTAACAAGCTCTTTCTTGTGCCATACAATGTAGGGTAAGTGATTTGTGACAATATTTGAATGTATGTTTTTTATTTTTTCACTTTTACCATTAAATGATTGTCCAAATAAAATTTTCAAAATGTGTTTTTAGGAAACATTGGATATTAATTGTTGTCCATCCAGCAGCAGCAAAAAACCCTCGCATTTACTATCTAGATCCTATAGAAACTGCTTATCCAGATAATCGCCCTGATATGCTGATTATCTTCAATAAGTAAGTGTATGGGTGTATGTGTAAATCTTTTCGTGTGTGATTATTGAATAACCAAAATTAATCAGGAACTTCTTTGTTTTATTAGTGCATTAACCGCATATAGAGGAAAAGTTGGATTGACCTACTCTAGACGCAATGACCCGGCCAATAGCTATGCATGGAGGAAGATTATGGTACTTATATATGAATTTACTCCATTCTTGTTAGTAAAAAAAATTTATTCAAAAATTGACATAACTATTTCATTGTATTGTTACAGTGTCCATTCCAGCCGAATGATAATGATTGTGGTTATTATGTTATGAAATTTATGAAAGATATAGTTACTCATCGCCACCTTGTAATTCCTGTGAAAGTAAGTTCCCTTTAGTTGCAATTGATATTGTGAAAGTGTTTTAATTTTGATTAGTGATTTTCATTCTTTGTATACATGATTGTTTATGTAGTATTATGAAGATGCACGTTGTGCTGAGCTGTCTGACCATCAAATGGATGAAATCATTGAAGAATGGTGTGAATATATGGTCAAGCAATTAGTTAATTTAGACATGTAGCTTCTTTCTTGCCTATTCCTATTTTGTTTAATCATTTATAAAATTAATTAGTTGTACACTATATAATCATTGTTAATACAATATATTTTGTAGTTGTTAAACATTATAATTATTCATTGTAGTTATTTGAACATCATCGTTTTGTATTGTAATATTTTCCTATTAGACGAAATATATGGTCATTTGCTTACTACTATATATGGTCATCAGGTATTACACTGCACAGGAAAAAAAATATTTTAAAAAATTATTAAAAAAAATTAAATATACTAAAGCGTTTGAAGGAAAAATGCCAAAGGAGGGGTACCCTCCTTTGGCGTTTAAAGAAAAAGCGCCAAAGGAGGGGGTGTCCTCCTTTGGCGTTTTTGCTTTAAACGCCAAAGGAGGGGTACCCCTCCTTTGGCGCTTCCTTCCCGAAACGCTACATATAATTAATATATTTATTTAATTTAATGAAGTAACGTATGGTGTTTCTATAAATTGAAAAGCGCCACAGGAATTTTTAATGGCGTCAAGAAACGCCAAAGTATTTTATAAAATAAGCTCTATTACACTACTTTTTTGTAGTAGTGATATATGATGTCATTTATAAAGAATTAATCCATATATAAAACTTCTGAAGATAAAGACATTAAATAGAGAGTAAACGAAGAAAGAAATCAATGGAGACATATCTCTCTGAAAGTTGTCTCTTCTAATTAATTAGGTTCAGGAAAAAAAATTACTCCCTCTGGTCCTAATTATAGGACAATATTTGAAAGTTGATTTTGGTCCTAATTATAAGACAAAGTTCTAAGTTTGCCAATTTTTCCCCAAAATACCCCCTATTAATACTTTCTCAATAATAATTAAACACAATAAGAGTATATCGGAAGTTGTTGAAGGAGATTGACGACGCCGGATTGTGTGAGTTTGGAGAAGTCGTGTGTGAAGCAGAAAATGTACAAGAAAAAACAGAGAATCAATGAATTGGATGTCATTTTAAATTTTAAATAAGGGTATTTTAGGATAATAAATATGATTAACTAATTTAACTACTATCCTTAATTTCTCCAAAGTTAGATAAATATATCCTATAATTAAGACTAGAGGAAGTATTTGTTTTAATATCTCTGTCTTGTATTGCATGTGCTTTCAGGTATACTAATTGTGAGCCTGATTTGCCCGTACAAAAAGCCTAGGGGTCACTCTGGCCTTGCAAAAGAACTTTGTGGACAGTGGACACATCATCATATATAGATTATTTTTTTTTAATAGTTTTTACGATTTATAAGATAAATATGTGAGAGGAGTTTTATCTCGAGTTGCGCAAACTATGGTTTGGAGGTTTACCAAACACATATATATATATATATATATATAGCGGATCAAGAAACACAGATAGAAGGCATGATAATGAGGAAATTAAAGTTAACTGGATACGTACCATGAAAGTGTCGCCTATGTTTACAACGAAAGCGTCTGGTCGAGGACGAACAGCGAGCCATTTGCCCTCTGAAAGAACCTCTAAACCTCCAACTTGGTCTTGGTGAAGAATAGTCAATGAGATCGGGTCAGTGTGAGGGCCAGTCCCAAGGGTGAGGCTTGAGCTATTACAAGGTGGATAATAGTTGCATCTCATCAATGACGAACCATCTTCAAAAAAATTTCTATAGTAGAAACGATCCATTCCCAGACTAATGGCCAACAGCTCCATAATTATAAAAGACAGTTCCTTCGTTGCTTCACAGTACTTTTGATACACCCGCCTATTATTGCAAAACATACCCACAGACGTTTCCAAGTTAAATAATGACGAAGAAACTAAAGTAGTTTATATAAAAAGAAAAGCAAAGAAAGTGAGGTTGGTTTGCATGTTCAATCAAGCACTTTCTGTGGGCTACGGTCGTCGTGAGTGGGTCCAAGAAAAATTCATAGATCTCGGCAGAGCATGAGTGTAAACAGGAACAAAGGGAACTAGCTTCTTGGTGAGCGATGGCATGGAGATGAGATCTGAATGGTTAAGATTTAATTATTTTTTATTTTTAAAAAGAAATATTTTAATGGGTAGAGAATCTAAAATAAAAATAATATATTACCTAACATTTTTTCAAAAGATGATTTTCTCATTTAAAAATTACTGGTTAAAAAAATCAAATCTGAACCATTTAAATCTCATCTAGATGACCCATATGGGCCAAGCTCTCCCTGATGAGCAGGGAAACGGTTCCAGGAACAAAGCTAGCTATAAGCTAGGCTTTAAAACTCTACGTAACAGTTTTTTGTCGGTGTTTCCCTCAGAAAAAGTTACTTTCTCTTCTTCTTAATATAAGACATATTTAGAGAGTTGATCTTGATCCTAAATATAAAAGACAATTTTCATATTTCTCAATTTTTTCTTCATTTATCTTTATTATTTAATGCTCTTTTAACCATAATCAAGGAGGAGAGAGAATAAGAAAATTAAAAAAGATGACTAGGATGTTTTAGAAAATACATATCATATTAATTAATATTAACTAACTTAACTAATATCCTTAATTTAATTAAATTCGATAAATATGTCTCATATCAACGGAAAAATATTTCAAACAGTAGAATTATCAAAGTAAAAAAAAAATGGCGTGGATAAACTATGGTCAAAAAAAGTGGTGTCATACATATGATGTTTAATGATGAGGTTCATTGAGCTTACCCCGTGTTTTCGAGTTCTTCTCCTAAGACAGACTTAAAGTAGTCGACAATTTCGGAGTGGTGTCCGTCGTTTTTGTGATGATGCTGAAATGAAAAAATCTCTTTCCATGGCAACTGGGAATTGTAGCGATCTGCATGAGCACCAGAGTAGCCACAAGCACTTCCAGGTTTCCTTTTAGCGCCGAGCTTATGTTCAAGAGGGAGCTTGAAAATGAAGTCGGCTTCATCATAAGCGGCTCGAATGAGGTCCGGGTCGACCCCATGGTTCGTGACTTGGAAGAAGCCATGCTTCACACAAGCCAACTTCACAAGCTCAGCCGCACTCTCTATGGCTGTTTCGTCGCCTCTCATGAAGCCGCTCAGGTCTACGAGCGGCTCGTTGAGCTCTTCGGGTTGGGTTCTAGCCAAGTCACTAGAGGGCCAAACGAACTCGTCAGGCATTTTAGGTTGCTTTTGAAGCAAACCAGAGTCGAAAATCATAGCCCCATTATTATTGATCTCCTTCTTGGGTTCTTCCGATGAAGATGATGGAGGGTTTAGCAAACCAGTGGTGGTGGCAGTAGTGTTGGCACCAGAAGCCATTACGAGAGACATTTGGACTAGTTGCTCGGACATTTCAGGGGGACAAGAGAGGGTAAATATATATAGAGAGAGCTTCTTCAAGTTACGCGTCACCTCTCATTAATTTAATTTATCGTGTTTCACACATAGACACAAATAAATATATTAGACATATTGTCATTTCATTAAATTATAGTGCCATCGTGTTTGTATTTATGTGTATGTTTGAATTAACTTTTGGAGAATAATTTTTATAATTTAAGAGATAAATATGTGAGAGGAGTTTTATCTCGATTTACGGAAAAGAATTTTTAAAACTACGGTTTGTATTTCATCCAAACACATGCTATATCAATGACTACACCGTTAAGATATTTAGTGTTCTATCAAGTCTCACCCACCTCCCCTTTCATAGAAAGCATGGCTTGCGTCATTTAGAAAAGTGAACCGAAAGAGTATCTCACACACACAATTTTAAATATCAGTAGTATGAAATTTATGACAAATTAGATTATTTAAAAGGTACTCTATAAATAATGTAATTTATTTTTTTCCTTAATTTTATGACATGTGTGAGAAAAGGTATTTAATGAGGGAGATAGATGGAGGCCAACGGCAGGGACGAGTGGACGCCCGTTCTTCAGTAGTCCCTTCTCTCACTGTCTCTAGACATTGCCAATATCACCATGCAAATATTATTATTAATTTAATTTCTTAAAAGATCGACGTTGTTTATTATAATTTTATAAAGTTAGTAAAACTTATAATTTACTGATATTGCTGCCTGTAGCGTCTTATTCCCCGAGGGACTGAAAATATAGAAAGGAGCAGAGTGGATGCTGATGAGTCTCGGTCTTGTACCAGTACAGTCCTTATTTATAAGTCCACTTATAGATAAAATCTTTAAGTGATCTTTATTTAATTCTTACAGTCCTTATTAATAACTATTGTCTAATTTGATCTTTATTTAATTATTGTTGAAAGGAGGAAATTAAAAAAAAAAAAAGGAGAGTGGTGAGAATGAAGTGAAAATGTAAAGAGAGAATAATGATTATTGTTTAGTATATAGTATGTGAGAAGTCAGAACTACTTCAAATAAAGTTATAATAAAAGATATGGTGGTACTCTCTCATACAAGATAATCAACATAACAGGCTTTTTACGGCCAACTTATTGGAATCCAAACGGAATCGGTATCCACTGATATCGGAGTTTGCATGCATGGACAACTCTTATTACACGACACACTTCGAGGATGTCACAGCCCCTCTGTTTGTCTTTTTGTTCGTCTTTTTCTTTTTTAAACCCCCAAGAAAATTTTCCGACAATTAAATCTCTTCTGAAAATCATGAAAACTTGCTCTCGTGACAAAGAAATCAGGAAGTGCGACAAACATAGGAAGATTCTTCCTGATATGTCTTAAACGATCATAGCAGATTTAGAAGTCAATTTCGATGAGAATCCATTCCCAAATTCCAAGACTTGTTGTTTCTGTTCGGGTAAAGCAAGAGAGAAAGAAGCAGCACAAAACATCATGTGATGATCAAAACATCATCATCTTTATTGGGGTCATTTTAATTAATTTGACCATCCCTAGATAATTCAGCAAATTAATTAACTGAGAATTTCTCTGTTGACCAACCAGCTGCAAATCATATTCCATAACAAAGCAAAAGAGCTAAAAGACAAAAGAAATTAAAGAAGATAGAATCGTAAAGGATGAGGAAATTGTATATTGCATTTTTTTTCTATGATTTGTGTACATTATCACCGCTATATATAGACATGTATATCCGATATCAATTTAATACGTATGTCCTGTTCTGTGAAGGATCTGGAATCAATGTATATTTGTCATTTGGGCTTGCAGGGCTTTATTTTATCATGGGCTTCAATGATAGCATATCACCAACGTGTAAGTACAGGAGCAATAATTTGTCCAACTTTATAATTAGTTGGAAAGTAAGCATAATTTATGTAGTTTGGCATCAAATCAGTAGTAGTTAAATTTTGGCGCGCACTTAATTATTTCCATCTGTGGGAGTGTTATTATGATATTTCTGAGACCACAACTTGAAGGTCCTTGCAAATTATTGATATGTGTATTAAATAACGAGTCATGTCTCGATTGTTAGTTAATGGATGCAATTCATTGATGATCGTGATGAGCAAGTGTGGTTGCTTTACCTGTTATATGAGAGACACTTGGCCTCTCTGGAAATTCCAAAGATTTTTCAAAACTATGAGAGACTGATCGAAAAGCAACCATTTAATTGCCCATGGACCCAGAAACCCCCTTCCCCCTGGAGTTTATAAAATGATCGATTTCATTGTCCGCTGTTGGCAATGTTACTTGTCACGCTTGAATGAAATCCCAGGTTTAAGTCCGACGTTGACATATTTGTATTGGTGCATGTGTTCAGATTGTATTAAATCAAAAACAAGATACACAGTCATATTCAGCGGATGAAACCTATAACCTTCCCTCTCTACTGGATAAAGATTCTCATATATCCTATAGCACGGTAACACGCCTTCAACAACAATAAAGCTTTTATCCCATTAGGTGGGGTCGGCTACATGGATCGCACGACGTCATTGTGTTCTGTCGAAAATCATATTTTTTTGTATATTATTAATCAAAAGGTCTCTCTCTATGACTTCATTAAGCATGCGCTTCGGCCTTCCGCGACCTCGTTTTACAGGATTCTATACGGCTCACGGTAACACGCCTCCACTAACACTAAAATATTATTTAAAGACAATCCAATCCCCTGTTGTTCTTTTCTATAGGAAATTAGTAAAACGTATTTGTTAAAAACTTTCTTAACTGTAAATTATGTTTTAGTTGCATGTAACATATTTTCAATTATGTGCAAGTCGCTTTCATTTTGATGACTTTTGCTTACAGTTAAGGGCAAATTTTCACTCAGATCGATGACCTCTGCCCAGTAAACTTTCTAAACAGGTACTTTTAACCAATTTTTCCTTATTCTTTATTAGTTATATAGGTATGCATACTTTTTTATTGATACAAAAAAGGGAATCCTATGTAATAATCTCTCTCATAACTCTATTATATGAAGGTAATGGGATATAATCAAGGAGGCCAACTACATTTGTTATAGTGACGTGTGAGAGGGGCTGAAGAAATGAATAATGATGAAAGATGATGGAGGAGAAGATGGTTCACGTGGCCGGGCTATCTTTATATCTCGTCGTCGGGTCACATTGCCGCATAGCCCATCCACATTTGGTCTCAGAGTGTCCGTCTGGATTATTCTACTACGTCATCTTCCACGTGACCCGCACGTGAACACCACCCCCTCTTGGCTGCTCTGGCATCCTCCCATTGTATGTTCTTGCCTTCACACAGGTTTCCACAAACATGCCTTTTCTTTGACATTGACAAACATTATATGTCATTGACAAAAGAGCTCTCTTAAATAATTCCCAAAACTTCCGTACCATTATTATTATTATTATTGGGGGGGTTCTTTTTTTTTTTAGTTAACTATTCAAGGTCAGGATCTCTTGACTTTTTTTTTTTAATGAAATATAACTGCATTTATATAATGTGAAACTTTTAATGAAATATACATGAGTCCATTAAAAGGTAGGATAAATCCCAAAACACAGCTTTAGTCTTAGTAATGATTTTTATATGAGACTCTTTAACAAGTTTACAGTGTATAGGTATCTACTAGAGTGATCGATATATGCATTGATGTCACATCTCTAAGCGCCAATAACTATAGAACGCCAAGTCTTATGTTGGGGAGATAGCAACATTCATGGAGTTTTTCTTATCAAAAAATATTGTGATATAGAAGCTTCGTTGTCGACTTTTGGATCCATTGATATGGAAAATAATACCCCATTGAGGAGAGTAACACCATTTGTACGTGATAGCTATCATCGTCATCTATGATTTGCCTGTGCAAGGTACCATCGATGCAACAACGTAGCTGTAGTAGTCATTGCTCTAGAATGAACCATACTGATTGCATGTTGTGGACACATCTGGATGCTTGTATGACATATATATTTGATTTCTTGCAAACCACAAAGATTCAAGTAATTGGAAAATTAGTGGATCTCTTGACTTGTTTCTATAGGAGAAATGACAATTAAAACTCTTATAAAAGAAATTAAATCGGCAATAATTAACACACCTACAAAATCTTACACTGCTTCCTGTCCTTAAGATGTTTTATTAACAAAGATCTTTACTTAAAGTTAAGGAGCATGAGAGGTGCGACACACGAACTTAATAAATATCGATATAAAAATTATATAAAATGAATGTGTTTGTATAATGAAAAAATGCTTAGGTTTGAAGTAAAAACAAATTGAAGAGGAAGCTGGCGAAATGGGCCCGAGATGTGTGTCTTCTTCTCAACGGAAGGGCATGTTTCTGTGTTTGGCACAGTAGGTGAGCAGGAGGAGATAGATATGCAAGTTAATTTTGAAGGATTTTATATTTGGGACCGTCTGTACGGCTCCAAATCTTTGTGAGATCCTTGATTATTGCTTTTCTATGATAGCCTGGATTTTTACAATACAGACACACATATCTGTCCTATTCTTATGTGTCTCTTCATTATTTGGTGTTCCCATCCAAGATTGAGAAAACAAATTATAATTAATTATTGGCCAACACTTCAACTTCCTTTTTCACATTCTCCTGCTTTCTATTGCCTCAGAAGTGATGAGAAAGTGCTTTGTTGTAAAAAAAACTCCCAAGGTAGCACACGTTATTCACCTCTCGTACGTGGTTCCCCGTAAGAAATTGCATACCTTTTAAGTTTTAACTATCCCTATTGTCCTTAATGTAAGGCACATGTTTAACTAATTTAATTAGATTAATAAAATTAGATAGATTAATTAATATGCCACATTTTTTCCCAAAAAAACCACCTATTGTTGCCGTCCTTCGTAAATTTCATGCAATATATTAAATGAAATAACGCGTGTTCTAATCCCATATACTTCAAGGAGCCCGACACAAGTCATCAATAAAGTCTTTCAATTAGTAAAATTATTAGTTCATAATTATAAGATTGTGAGTTCAAATCCCACCAGTATGAAAACTCTTTTGATGAGTGATCTATAAATATTCCTGTAAATGCTCTTTAAGCCCGGAGATACGTTCTAACCCTGATGAGCCCCGGATCCCTCATCTATACTTTTATATATAAAAAAATAAAAAATGAGCCTGACACAAGTTGCATCGTTAATGGTTTATGGATAGCATAATTTTTTATTTATTTTATAGGGCAAAAGTGCAAAAATACCCATCTACATATGTCACATGTGCGCCTGGCACCATTTACATTCCTTGGGTGCAAAAATACACATGATCTTTACAAAAAGGGGCAAAAATACTAGCTCCGTCAATTGAGGCAAACGATCGTTAAGTTTTTTTTTGTGGGCCCCACTTTAATATTTTTTAATTAATTATTTTAAGGGCTAAGGTGCAAAATTACCTATCTACATATCCTTCGGGTGCAAAAATACCTATAATTATTAAAAAAGTGGACAAAAATGCCAGCTTCGTTAACGAAGGCAAACGACTGTTAATTTCTGATTTTGTGAGCCCACTTTAATCATTTTTAAATAATTATTTAAAAAACTCTCACCCTCCCTCCCTCCCTCTTCCTGCACCCCTTTCCCTCTCACTCTCCTTTCCCTCTCCCCGTCCAAACTAAAGCCCCACCTATACTTTCAATTAGTAAAATTATTGGTTCATAATTATAAGGTTGTGAGTTCAAATCTCACCGGTGTGAAAACTCTTTTGATGAGTGATCGATAAGTATTTTTGTAAAATCTCTTTGAGTCTGGAGATATGTTATGACCCAGATAAACCCTAAGTCCCAACTCACCTATACTTTTATATATAAAAAAGAAAGAAAGAAAGGAGCTGACACAAGTTGCATGGTTAATGGTTTATGAATAGCATAATTTTTTATTTATTTTATATTTTATACTTCTGTTACTATCAACATAAACAT
Organism: Inga oerstediana; assembly: GCA_963210345.1. Lineage (NCBI taxonomy): Eukaryota > Viridiplantae > Streptophyta > Magnoliopsida > Fabales > Fabaceae > Inga > Inga oerstediana. The sequence continues at coordinate 2,862,464 of OY723410.1, forward strand.
TGATGACTGGCCCCAAAAAAAAAGAAAGAAAGAAACATTTAACATTGTTGCAAGACCGTTACTATTCACTTTTCAGGTCAAAAAAGAAGGCTATAACTCGCGAGGAATGGCTAACATGCTCCAGAAAAAGTCAATAATTCATTGGGGGAACAAAATGACTCGGCCTAGATGTGAACGTTCGGTCCATCTCCAATTTTGAACGGAACAACTGTGTTTCTACTTTCTAGTCCGAGAAGTCCATTTCAGAATATTGTGTTGAATTCAGGCCCAATAAATTCTAAAGCCTTTGACTAATATTTCTGTTTGACTGATGGCTTCTGGAAAACATACACGCTGTTACCGATGATAATTGATTAAGCGATAAACGATTTGGTTTGGTTTAAGTAAAGTTTTGGGCTCAAGCCTTATGTATGCAGAAAATTTTTATTAGGAGACTCTCCTACCATGGCCAGGTGAGCGACGCGGGTCGGATCCAAATATAATCGAGGCAAAGCTCCAATGAATCGGACAGGAAAAAAAAAAAAACACATACACGCCATTGGTCCGGGAAAAAGAATCATGAAACAAAAACGTTTTGCGAGTAATTTATATTTAAATTTGTACATTCATTATATATATTTTTTTTAAATATTTTGCAATATTATATTTATTATTTAATTTGTTCATTTGAATATAAACAATTTAAATGACAGCTAATGATTCCATATTGTTACCTTTTCATTTTTTAATAGGTATCTTTTTATTTTAATACTATACACCCTACAAAATTGTATTTTTTTTTGGAAAAAATACACGATTTTGCAAATTGCAATTACAGTTCATTCAATAATTTAGATCAAAACAATATAAAAATATATTTTAAATCTGTAACTTGTTGAACTCATTCTAATACGAGACTTTCTGTACATATGACCGTATCCGTCGTCATTATACCAAATTACATACGCAATCATTTGGAAAATAAGCTTGTTTGTTATAGTATGTGCTTGGGTAACCCCTAAACCCGGTTTCAAAAGCTCTTTTCAGTAAATCTAGACAAAACTCTCCTCATATATTTGTCTCATAAATCATAAAAGTTATTTTCCAAAAACTAATCTAAACACATATTATAGTGACGCACATCAGTTTCTTCCTTACACCGTAAACACTGGTACTTTTAAATCGGTATATAGACACATGCTGACACATGCTCAAAGAGTCATGTTGGACCAATGGGCGCTCGGTCGAGATGGAAGGGTCTACGGCCGGCATCCCTCAGGACGAGGTTTCGAATCCTGGGGGTGACAGATGCAATAATTAACGCAGCCTCAAAGAGGTTGTCCCATCGGTACCGACCTACCCACGTAAGTGCTCCTCGGTTGGGTCCGGATTAGTTGGAGGGCGGGCAATGAACCCAGAATACCCCCAGATACCGGATGGTTTAACAAAAAAAAAAAAAAGAGTCATGTTGGGGTTTCAACTTTCAAGATCCCAATTTAAGCGAGCACTAAATGAACTCGCTAGCCAGAGGCCTTGAGTTCGAGTTTTGAAAACACGATAGTGCTATATTTACCCTGGAGTTGCATTGTTTTGGTGTGTTTCTACTCCCTCTGATAGCTCGATTGGTTTTTTAAGAGAGATTGATGAAACTAAATGAATTAGCTAAGGTGTTGTGGCCCCTAAGGGTTTGTTTGATACGAGGGATTTGGAGAGGAGGGGGAAGAGGGAAGAAAATTTTTTATGAATTTAAATTAAAAAAATTAGAGAAGTGTAGTTTCAAAATTTAAATGAAAATAAAATGCAAAATAAAATAGTAAGAAAAATTAATTAAAAACTTTCAATCCCACTTCTCCAATTTTTTAAAATCTAAGTAATAAAAATTTTTACTGCTCACCCTTTTTTTCCGAATCCCTCGTACCAAACTGTCCGTTGAAGAAGTTTAGATTCGCTACATTATTCTCATATTTCTTCACGCCTTCGTTTATTATTTCCCCCGTCCCATTATTTGTTTGTTTATCCCTATTATGTACAGTGGGAATATTGTTGGGACGCCTTGTAGCCCCTAGCATTAAAAATAGAACTATTAAAATGAAGGCTAAAGTATACATTTAGTCCTTTAAGTTTACATCAAGTATCAGTCTAGTCCCTTAAGTTTGTAAAGTGTATTTTTAGTCCTTAAATGCTAACACCGTTAATTTTCACTAACGGAAAATGCTGAGTCAATGATAAAATGCATAAAAAATATTTAAATTTGGATAATTTAATATTTGTATATTCTAAAATTAAAATAACGACAAATTGAAAATACCCTTCTCTTTTAAATTTCTATCCTACACGACAATGGCTTCTCCTCTTAATAATCAATATCTTCTCCTTTTCTTTTTGTCTTCTCTCCATGCCTCATTTTGGAGCCTCTCCTTTAATGGCCATGTGCAAGTAACTCATAAAAACCTCTATGTAGCACCCACACATCTCCCTCTCACTTTTACTCCGTTTTCCGCTCTCTCATAGAAGAGAAGGGCATTTTCAATTTTTATTATATTTTAATTTTAAAATATAAAATTATTATATTAAAATAATCTAAATTTATATATTTTTTTCGGAATTTTATCGCTGAGTCAAGATTTCCATTAGTGAAAGTTAACGGTGTTAGCATTTAGGGACTGAAAATACACTTTACAAACTTAAGGGACTAAACTGATACTTAGTGTAAACTTTAAGGACCAAACATATACTTTAGCCTAAAATGAAATTAAATCCCTTGTCCCATACTTCAAAATTCAACACAATATTCCGCTATCCTTTGCTTGATTCCTCATGCAATTCAATCATTACTCATCAAACAGACACTTCCAGGGGGGCATAGTTTCGGCTTTCGTGATTCCAGCGAACAATTACTGTTCCTCTCAATGACCAATACTCTGGAAATGTGCAGTCTGGCGCTTTATCCATTTCGTAATAATCTTGCTTGGAAAATAACAGTGGAATCTCACCGACTAAATTGAGATTAGAGGAAGAAAAAGTGTGATTAGTATTTTATTTGTAATTTTTATTTCGCCAATAATTCATCATCAGCAGGGGGAAATTTCTTAGAAGGAAAGAAAATGAGTAATAGTGTGCAAGCTTTAATAATGCAAAATGGATAAAGCGCCTTTTGCGACCCAATCAACATGGGTATGTGAACTGTATATTCACAAACGAAAAAAACGAGTTCGACGAGTGCACGCATCAAAAAGGCCAATTAACCGAATTATTATATGATGATTAATTGCTACTGGTCATGGAAACATGGCTATGACTTTCTCCTTCCGTCTTAACCGGAAGCTCAGCGTCATCTCTTTCAACTTTCAAGGCTCAAAAGCAAACGCAAAGGAAGCAACAACTCAACAATAAAAATCTTCACAGTACCTGAAGCTCCTCAATCGTTTTGACCTTTCTTTCTGCTGTCTCTTGCTGTTGCTGCTTCTTCCATTTTTGCAGGTAACTCTCTCTCTCTCTCGCCGTTCATCTTCTTTACAGTGATTTAATCGAATTCAAACATACCGCAATGATCGCCGACATGTGATTTTGGCGTTACGTTAGCTTCGATCATGCTTTTGAAGTTGTGATTTACGACATCTCGTGTTTGACTTTGAATTGACGTCTAAGTAAACTCGATGAAGATTTGATGTTGCAATTGCGAGAATTGTCTGTTGTAGTGTGTGAGTTAAATATGTGAGTTGTAATGTTAATCAGAAAAGTTGTTCGGATCTTTCCGAAAATCTAACACGAGACTTAAAACTAAATTTCGTTTCAGAAGTACCTGATTCAGAGTGGTAATGTTAGCTAAGCATATATACCGTAGCCGATGACCTGTCATAAACTTCTTAAGCTCAACATTTTTCTACTTCTCTGTTCTGCCTGCTTTGGAAGTGAGCTGAGAGATTTTTCCCCCTGAAAGAAATGTCGCGTTTCAATTTGAGTTCTGAAACAAATTAGTTCATAGTTCGACATGTGATTAAAGAATTCTGACCCGAATTAGGCTCTTCATTGTGAATATTTTGAAAGGAAGAATAGTTCGTTCACTTTTGAAAAACAAGCTGATGAAAAAGATGCGTGACATGGAATTTTTCTGTTTGAGCTAATGTGAATCTTTTCAAATTATATAGTTGATCTCGCTGAAATGTTAACTTCCTGTAACTTTTCATTCTATGCATCCAATTTAATTTAGGGAAAAAGACACAAAAAGAAATTTGAATTTACAAAATTTCAAATCAGGTATTACCAAAAAAATAGTTGTGAATTGCTTATCAACTCTCTTTAATAAACTTGATTTGAGATTTTATAATTTTAAAGTTTTTTTCCGTCTTTTTCCCTTTAATTTATTTATTCTCGCCACATGCAATTCTCACAGTTGAACTCTTGTATGGTCTTTTTCACTTTTTTTATTTCGTTTTAGTTTTTTCGGACCTATTTTATTTATTTATTTATTTATTTTTTTGATACAGGTTGAGCAAGGCTTTTGCTATGGGTAATACAGAGTCAGTGCAAGAAGAATCTCAGGATTATTTTGTTCGTGGACTGCCTTCAAATTCTGGTAGTTCAATGAATACTGGATATGAGTATCAACGCCCTCCTTATTCTGGGACAAGTAGTTCAGTTAATACTGGCTACGAGTTTCAACAAACTCATTATGAGGAAACTGGGTTTTCATCGACCACTAATGATCGACATAAGCACCAACATCGACATAAGCACCAACCAGCATACATATCTGACAATTTCAGTTCATTAGATGAGGTTTTTGCTGTTACTTTTGCTCACTGACTCGAGGAAGATAACCAGTATTAATTTTGGCTGCTTAGAAACTTTTTTCTGATGTATGTATAAGAAATTTGTGGATCAGTCAGTTTAACTAGATCGCAAGTTAGGAAATCCTTGCAGTGCTTCTTGATGACAAAATTATGGACTTGGTAATAGGTATTGAAACTTATAATTGTGAGTATTAAATTGGATGCTACAGATTACTTGAGAAGCAAGAAAGATGACTCCACATGGAGAAGTTTATCTTGGTTCAAAAACAGTTAAAATAACTTATCATATCACATTTTGGTCAGTTCGATTTGAAAGAAAACAATTGGTAGTGTACTACTATATAAGCTCATATTTTTTGAATATAGTTAGCATTTTAATTATAGTTTCTATTAAGCCTTCGTGCTACTTAAGGGCATGACACTCATTTCAGGTTGTATCTGCTTTAAGAGAAGCTGGTTTGGAATCTTCAAATTTGATACTTGGTATTGACTTCACCAAAAGCAATGAGTGGACAGGTTATTCATTTTAAATAAAAACTTGTTAATGTACATCCATTTACCTACAATGAATGCAGAGAAGTCACCTCTTGATAATTGTAGGCAAGTATTCGTTTAACCGGAAAAGCCTTCATTCTCTTGGCAACACTCCCAATCCATATGAGCAAGCAATCTCTATCATTGGTCGTACTCTGTCTTCTTTTGATGAAGACAATCTCATACCGTGTTTTGGATTTGGTGATGGTAAGTAGCTGATCATAATTTTATTTTTGAAAAAAAGAAGAAGATTTGTTTACCATCCATTGATTTCAATATATGCTTTTGTAGCATCTACGCATGACCAATATGTGTTCAGCTTTTATCCTGGCGATCGTCATTGTCATGGTTTTGAGGAAGTACTTGCACGTTACAGGCAGATTGTTCCATGCTTAAAGTTGTCAGGTTTGTTTTATAATATACTTTTCTTCCTGCTTTTATACAATTTACTTAATTAAGTGGAGGTAATTGTAGAGGGAGGGAAAGATAATTGCAATACGGCCTGAAAGCAAGTTGAGTTCAAAAACTGGAAATCCTCTGAACCTTGTTCTGTCAATATCTGATTGTAGTTAGGAACAAAGGCCAAATTTGAGAGAATAGAACCTGTTTGAAGCTATGCTAATTTAATACTACATGTAAGCTTAAACGTGAAATTGGAAAAGCTCATAAACTATAGACACTTTATAAACTTCTCACATGTAAATATCTTTTGTAATATCTAACTTTTCACCCTTCTCTGAAATCCTTAATTGGCAATTTTCTGGAAGCCCGAACTCCCTTCCCCTAATATTATCAGATCCATAAAGCAAATAACTGTCTCTTCTTGAATTATGGGGTTGATTTGGTAGCTGTTAGTTGGCTGTTTGGAAAGATTGAATCTATCTACCTCATTTGAAAGTTTTTGCTACTGTCTGTATAGGATTTTAAGGAGTGAAAGAAAAGAGCAAGTTCTTTCAGAATTGTGCTCATTTTACTTAAGTGCAGCATTTAGCCAGAACTGATTTCATAGACTTTAGCCAGAGATCCCATCCTCCTCATATTTGGTGGTATAGGCTTGTCATCTTATCCTCCTTGCAGGGTGCAGTTCATGGCTCTTTTTGAGGGAGTTGCATGGGGACTCGATTGATCTGATGAGCTTATGCATTTCTTCCCATTTTTCTATTACTACAGCAAGTCTTGTGCGTTTGCATGGAATTTGAGATTGTACCTTTTATATTTAATAATTTTGGTTATCTGATTTATGATGGAGCCTTATCTAGCCGCATTGCCTATTTTGTTTCTCTTGATGAATTATTCTTTGTCAAATTGATAAAACGAGAGGCCCCAAATATTGAAAGGCAATGAAAGTTCTTTCCCTCATCCATAGGTCCAACATCTTTTGCCCCAGTAATTGATGCAGCGGTTGACATCGTGGAGAAGAGTAATGGCCAATATCACGTTCTTGTCATTATTGCTGATGGACAGGTTCTCTTTTTCCTTTTGACTTGCTCTTCTGTACCAGTCATCTTTTTCCATGGTATAATTTTCATGGTCCTTGTTCTTGATTCTCTTGTTTATGAAATGTCTTTAATAGGTTACCAAAAGTCCTGATGCATCACAAGGAAAGCTCAGTCCACAAGAACAAGCAACTATTGATTCCATTGTTGCTGCAAGGTAAGGCAATTTCCTACAGGCTTAAGGTGCAAATTTACCAACGAAGTTTTGTCCGAGGGGCGACTGGCACACACATGTTTTAGAAGGGGCAAAAATACCAATAAACAATTAAAAAAGGTGTACCCAGCACAAAACCATTAAATTTGACCTGACACCGTTAGGGATTTCTTCTCTTATAATTTAACGCTGTTAAGTCAAATTTAAAGGTTTTGTGCTAGTTGCACCCTTTTTAATTGTTCATTGGTATTTTTACCCCTTTTAAAACATATTTGTGCTAGAAGCTCCTCGGACAAAACTTCGTAGGTAAATTTACACCTTAATCCTTTCCTATATTGCTATTTCTTTGATGTTGTTCATGGGAGCTCTCTTTGATGTGGAGCTTTTCTGATTATCAGTCACTATCCTCTTTCAATTATTCTGGTTGGAGTTGGAGACGGACCATGGGATGAGATGCAGCATTTTGATGATAACATTACTCAGCGCTTATTTGACAACTTCCAGGTATTTGATAGTTCTGTGGCCTTTGGTAAAATACAAGCGTGTTTCTTATTTGACAACTTCCAGGTATTTGAATGAGACATTAGTAACGAACTGTTCCTTTTGGCCCATCAGTTTGTGAACTTCACAAAGATCATGTCTGAAAACAAGGAGGCATCAAAGAAGGAAGCAGCATTTGCACTTGATGCCCTTATGGAAATTCCGATACAGTACCGGGCAACCCTAAGCTTACAACCTGCCAAGTAAGCCAATAATTGCAGTTTTAATGAATCATTAAAAAAGATATAATTAAAGATGACTGAGCACCTTTTTCTTCTGTTGCAGTGAACAATCAGTAGGTTATCGACATAAACAGCCCCGGCCCCCACCAAAAGAAGTAATAGATCATGACAATGCAATAATAGCAGCTCCACACATGACAAACTCTGAACCAGTTGAACCCACAGCCCCAGCTGCAGCCGAATCAGTATGTTTTCCCTCACGCCCTTCTTTCTCATGCTCTAGTTCTTGTTTAGGTGACACAATTGAGACTTGATAAATGTCTCTCCTGTTCAAGGTATGCCCTGTTTGCCTAACTAATCCGAAGGACATGGCATTTGGATGTGGTCACATGGTAAGTCTGTTTAATCTTCTTACTCTTGTTCAATGCAGCATGCTAATGTCGTGGGAACTCGACTTTTTTCTACTAGTAGTGAAATTCCCGAGTATGATAAACAAGATGATCACCCCTAAATCCTGATCAGATGATTATGCAAACATATTAACGTGGGCGCATAACATGAGATATACTTAGAAAGGAACATCTAAAAATCAATATCTACCTAAATAGTTAAATGTGGTAAACATTTCTAACACTATAATTGACCCTTCTTAAAGAAGAAATATTGAAAACCTCCAAAATAAATATTTGACAAGATATACTTTTTTTTTCAAAAAATATTCTCCGTAACCTAGCCCTCCTCAACAGGCAAGGGGTGTAGGTGGCCTCTTGAGCTGAAAGCTATTCGATTCAACAAAATATACCTTAACTTTGGTATGAGATGAGATGCATTTTTGAGCCCACGTGTTAAGCAGATTCCTGTCTCTTCACAATTCAAGCTTGCATGTTAACATCCCTAATATTTATGACCGTTGTTTCCAAAACTAGACTTGCAGGGAGTGTGGTGCTACCTTATCCTCGTGTCCGATGTGCCGGCAGCAAATCACAACCCGCCTAAAGCTGTACACTTGAATCCGTTAATTATTCCTGTCACGGTATTTGGTATTTGTATTCTTTTTATTTTTTTATTTTTAAAATGGAACCATGAATTATAGGTATCAGTGAAATTGCTCTTTTTCAGTCGGCTGTACAGCGAAAATGAGGTAAACTTCGTGCTCATTAAAATCTAGATAATTGATTTATATTATCAACATAAAAAACAGAATCGATAACGAGTTATTTCATTCGTAAGATGCAATTTATTCATCCTCTTCACATTAACACATCAAGTTTAAGATGAGAAAATGAAAAACGAATTATTTTAAATACTCACATCTAAAATGTTCATCCAAACTCGGGTACTCTAAATGCTTTCAAAATGGAATTAGGGAAAATTATTCATAAATTTTAAGAAATCTTAACATGAAGATATTAAAAAAAATTACTTTTATATATTTTACAAGTCAAATAACACAATTTATTCCATAAATATGCAGATATAAATGAGATTTATGGGCTTAGTGTCTGTTTCAGATTTTTTAGAAATGATTTTAGAGCGTTCAAGAGAGAAGTTTTTTTAGAAAATTATTCATAAATTTTTAAGAATGCTTAAAATAACACTATTTTGTGCTCATTTGGAATAGCTTATTTTTTAGTAATAAGTGCTTATAATTCGTGATTCACGGTATACGAGATAAATATATGAGAGGAGTTTTATCTCGGCTTGCTTAATAAGGACTTATTTCCCAGATATAAGCTTTTCCAAACACACACTTTATGCTTCCCAAACGCGCATTAAGTTGTGGAGATACGGGCATGCATCAGACTAACAGCCAATATTATCCAAAAGCTTGTTTGGATTAGTTAGAATTTGAATTTGAATTCAAATTAGGATCAAATTCATTGTCATTATAATTATCTTGGAATCTTAAATAACTAGTTTACTTTGAACATGTTTGTTATGACATTGATATTGTTTATAAATTAAAACTGTTTCGCATAAATCGAGACAATCCCTTTCATATACTTACTTCATACCATAAATTACGATTCAAAAAACATTTTTGAACATTCCAATAACTTATCCAAACAAACACCGTAATTTTTTCAAATTTTAACCATCCTCTAGTGGAACGAGGTTCATTGTTGTATTCTTATTTCAAATCTTAACCATCCTCTTTTCTTTTTTTTTTGGATACACTAACCATCCTCTTTTAATACTACCCAAACATGAAAAAGGCACGCTGGACACCTCGTTCTTGTTGGTCTGAATTATTTACACTACCCAAACAAAGGATTTTAAAAACACGTATTTTAGATGTGAAATTTTAAATATAAAATTTTAAATTTAAAACCTGAATCCGAGTCCATCTATCTAAGCGTCGATGCAAAATTGTGTCGATGAAAATAAATGTACAACTTTTTGGTAAAAAGTGTACAATTAATTATCCACGTGCATATACACACACACAACAAACCCAACAAGGCAGGGGATAGAAACTTAACAGGACCTGCGACGGCATAGGGCCAATTGTTCCCCTTCCACTCTAGTCTCAAGAACCGTCAGGTGGCAAGACCCACAGGATCACATTCTGAACAGCTGGTGATTAATTTTGGCAAGAGAATTAGAGGCTTTGAAGCAGATACGTAAATCACGCGGTACATGCACGTTCATGCAATATAATATAATCTCAATTTTGATGTTATACTTTGAAACACATCAGTTTAGGTACCGTTCGGATTTAGCGATGCAATAACCAACGTCTTGTTCTTGTTTTCAACCATCTTTTAAGAAAATTGTTATTTACACAATAATAAATTCAGACCTGGATGTCCTAGAAGTTCCACCGGTCCAATTGCAACCTTGCTTCGGCCATATCTTTCTGTGCCTTTTTCCTTCTATAAAAAATTGGGCAATCTCGACTGAAAAGAATAGTACAGTATTAGCAATTTGCAATTGGGTAATGAGGAACCGGAGAAGATATAGAATCCATATTACAAACGGAAAGACCTCTAAAACCGAACATTTGCAACTATGTCAACTCATGCCAACCAAACTTATCCGTGAAGGGGGCAGATAAACTAACAGATGCATAAACCATTTTAATAATGAAAAGTACCTTGTGCAGAGAACATCCTGATGAAGGGAACCTTGGCATTCTTGACACTGTGTCCAAAGCTTTCCAAAAAGCGTCTCTAGATCAGAAACTGCAGCCACACCATTCATTTTGTCCAATAACATTCAGCTTAAACCATCCAGAGCAACAAAACTCTTGGAAATTGAACACAAGGGGCTTGAAATTGATACCTACCTTGAGCAACTGTTTTGCAGTACAGCTCAGCCTCCCTTCCCTTGCAATGCGAGCAGAGAGTGCGATCTCCATTGCTAATCCGGCATAACAAAGTAAATATTTAGAGTTCATCGTTAGTTCAAAAAATTGTGCTCGGCAATGTTTGTGACATAAAAATCCAGCTCCTAAATAAATAAATATAATGAGCATGCAAAATGTACCGAAACACAAAAAGCAGCAATATTTAAAAAATAAAAAAGCAGAAAAGAGAAGTAAAATCTGACAAGCCTGAAGACAAGCTGATATTTTTAAAACACGAATAAGGTACCTAAGTAAAGCTTTGCAACCGATGCAAGTAAGCTGTTTCTTAGCAAATTTCATTATGCCACTGTTTGATGGCGTAGAAATAGAAATAGATCTTGTGTGGCTTCCATGGAGAAGTTCCTTGCTAGCATTCTTCAAAATAGGCTCAAAAATCCTCAGGATTGGCTGCAACACAAACAATTTGCTCAGGAACATGAAAATAAATTTAGAGGAAATCTGAAATATAAGCAGAACTAACCTTGCTAATTTGATTCTCAAGATAGTACTGAGGGTCTATTGGTATGTTGTTCTCTAGCACATAGATCGGATCCTCGGACCTTTCATAAGCCTAAAGTTCTTATTTTAGTCTAGGTAAAGTCCAGCTTCATAAACTTAGGGATATACAAGAGAGGGGAGGGGCAGCAAGAGGAATAAGATATTACCTTTGCACCTTTTGCAGCTTTAATTATGACATAAGGAACTCTATCACCAACATTTGGGGCAGTGGCAGCATCTCGCTGCCAAAAGTAAAATCAAGTAGAAGATATTTATGGCCCAGAAAATAAAACCATCACAATGGCAAGATGATATAGATGTTTTTGCCTTAATAAATAAAGCATGCCTCCACAAGAAGCTTTCATTTGTGTGTCAGTGCGTATGACTCTTGCCATCACATTTTATTTTTCTTTGTCAAATTAAAAGACTACAATGCTTTGCCTCAAAAAGTGCATTCAATTATCACAGCTAACCTTGCGCATCCTTTCAGCAAGTTCAACGTGAGCAGTTTTTACTTCATAATCATCTCCTATCTTGGTCAAACCCTGTGAGATAAACCCCATATCGCAAGTTCAAGACATTTATAATTTTAATTGTATGACACTCAAATGGCACAATTGGATTTTTCACAAATGCAAAAACCAATGTGGAAAAGCACTTCCAGCACCATTTAACAATCACCCAAAAGACATCCCACCTTTGTAATAACCAAAAGTGACAAATCCATGCGGTTCATGAGTAGATCTGAAATTGCATTCTTTACATGCTGGACTGCCCCAGGGACGTCCCTGTCAATCAGAATTTTGTGAAGGCAGTCATTGACCAGGTTCTTTACCAACAAACAATTATCTCTTCGAACTGTCTCAATCCCTGTTAAGTGTAAATGTATACCAAGAGTAAGAGGCATTTCAATAAAGTGACAGGAGCTCCTAATAAAGATCAGTATTTACCTTTAGTGTCCATCTTGTCAAATTTGTCTGGTTTTGTCCAAAATAAACCAGCATATCTCTTCTTGCTAATTAAGAGATATGGATAGTAAACCTTCTCAAACTCTAGTTTGATGGGCTTCACAACAAAATTACAAGCAGGTGAGTAGAGAGTGAGGTAAGCAATTGATTCTAAATATTTTCCCACAAGAACAAAGTCTCAAGAAAACTAAAGTTTAGGTGTGCATATATTTTCGCAGAGTTGTGCTTAAAACTGTAAAGACTCAATGTAAGAATTCAATAGACCAACTAAGATCAATATCCCTTCAACGCCTGTAATTATGAACTTTTGATGCAAGATCATGAACTACCATGTCTTTACCTGTCTATGTATGAAGTACCACTAGCCTAAGGGCTTATCTTCATTGCAGTATTGCACTAAAATTGAGATATTCAGTGTTTCTGTGAAAGCAAATGGCTAGTGCAGTGGGAGGAATGATTTGGAATCATAAAGGTGAATGGGTCAAGGGATTTTGTCAGAAATTAGAGGACACACCACCAGCTATTACAGAATTGTGAGGAATCGATATAGGATTAGAAATATGCTGCAATAGTGGATGTAAGAAAGTGGAGATTCTCATAGCGTATCCAAGCTATTAATCTAATTACAAAGAGTCTATTGAAGGCCACCCATACTAGGATTTTATTGAAGATACTCCCTTCGATCCTAAATGTAGGAATTAGCTGGGGGTTTGTTTTGGTTCTAAATGTAAGAGCTCGATCTCCTTTGTCTCCCAACTTTATTATTTTCCCCAAACTACTCTTATAGTTAGATTCTTCTATGATGTGTAAGCTATATTGAGAATATTTCAATGTAAATGATTAAAAGGTGTATTTTAGGAAAACCAGCATACATTTTTTACAAATAACTAACTTACCTAATTTCCTTGTTTTATGTAAATTAGTTAACTAGCCCATACATTTAGAACTAGAGGGAGTACCAGATTGCTCATTGCTAGGGAGTTGGATGTTTACTTTGATGTACAGATATTTAAACAGAGATGCTGACAAACTAGCAAAACTAGCTCATAATTTAATTGATATGTTTTTGTACCGTTAATTATCCACCTCGTTGTCTTAGAGGGGAGGTGGATAATAAAAGGAACAGTACTACAGGACATTGAAGTAAGCTTTGTTTTGTGAAGTAAAATATCTCTCTTTTCATTCCCAAAAAAAATAGAGTAACGTTCAGAACTATTAGTTAGCCAATCATTGTCTAGAAAATTCAAAGATCACCAATTACGAGAGTGAAGGTGATTCTAAAGACAGCAAATTGAACTTTTCAAGATAATAAATAGATCAAATTAAACTGTCAAAAAAGACATTCAAACTGACAAGGAACAAAAGAAAAATCTAGATATAGTTCTAAATTTTACTACATAAGAGCAGGAAACTTACTTTAATGAAAGTGCCACTTATATATTCAGCAGCCTCTCTCCCTAGTTTCATAGCCTCTTCTACAGAGGAAACACCAAATTGTACCATGACTGAGTCAGTGTCTCCATATATGACCTAATGGCATAAATTGCATTTAAAAGTTAGTAGTATAACACCAAAACTAGACAAATCCTAAGCCAGTAAATGGAGAGCTAACTTCAAGAGAATATATGTAACTAATCAAGCTTGTATGGTGTATTATGAGATGCCATACAAATAAATTTCTTAATGTCCTACCTCAGCAGTGTTCTCGTAACCATTGAGTGTTGTAAATTTATCTTCCACGAATTTTTTTGTGTGCTCAATCATTTGCCGACCTTTACATGACATTAAATTTATGCGATCATCAAACTCTTCAAATCAACAAAACAATAACTTTCACACAGCATGTCATCTTTCATGGGCATACATACCGTAGCTTGTTACACTAGAAGATATCTCTATGCAAGGTAACTGGCCAACAGTAGCCCCTGTAAACCCATATACAGAATTAGCACTGACCTGAAAAGGAAGACAGAATAAAGTTAAAACACGTAATCATTCTTAGTATTGCATGAGAGGACTGAACTATCACTCATGGTTTAGAAGACAAAGAAGAAATCACCAATATGCACAGGTTACCTTTAGAGCCAGCTGTCGACCATCCAGCACAGCCTTCTCAAGAGGATCTTTTGCCTCCTAAAGTACATAAAAGTGAGATCACAGAAATAACATGCAGAATCCAATATAGTAAAGTTTAAATTAGTAGAACACTACAGCTTAACAGCAAAGCTATGAATCTACCGTCATTATTGAAAATGAAATCAGAAAGAATACCTTCAAATCTGCTTTTGCCCTTCGACGGGCTGTTAATAACTCTTCAAGAATTTCAGGAAGTATTCCCTAAGTAGGCAGAAATAAATTTCATTACGTCAACAGCTTAACATCATATTAAACATCAATACTTCTTGTAAATGTATTCACTGAACTTCCTATCATTCATGTATACATTATGCTATTTATATATAAAGCAAACATCATAATCACTCATTTGTGGTGGGACATTGTCACCTAACATACCACCTAACATATCCCTGATTCCCTCATTCTGTGGGACATTGTGTCCTAACACTCTCCCTCAAGTTGAAGCATAGATGTTAATCAAGCCCAACTTGTTACAAAGATAGTCAACCCGAGTGCCATCCAAGGCCTTAGTCAAGAAATCACCTAACTGATCACTAGATGATACATGTCCTGTAGAGATAAAATTCTCCTTGATCTTATCACGTACAAAGTGACAATCAATCTCAATATGTTTCGTACGCTCATGGAACACTGAGTTGGAGGCTATGTGTAAGGCAGCTTTATTATCACACCACAGTTTCGCAGGTAATGACGTGGTCAGACCGACCTCCTTCATTAATTGGTGGATCCACACAATCTTCTGTACGGACTGAGACATGGCTCGGTACTCAGCCACTGCACTAGACTTTGCTACCAAATCCTGCTTCTTGCTCCTCCAAGATACTAAGTTTCCACCTACAAGAACGCAATAGCCTGTAGTGGGCCTTCTAGTTGTCTTTGACCCTGCATGATCTGCATCACAGAAACACTCAATCTTTGTGTGACCATGATTCATATAGAGTATACCACGACCAGGTGAGCCCTTCAAATAATGTAGGACATGTTCCAAAGCTTCCCACTGAGCAACAGTCGGTGATACCATGAATTGGCTAAGCCTACTGACCGGAAAGGTTACATCAGGACGAGTTACCGTGAGATAGTTCAATTTTCCAATCAGCCTTTGGTATCGCTCAGGGTAGGCAAACGGTTTAATCTTCTCAGGATCAATCCGTTTTTTCACATCCTCGGGTAGCTCATCAAACGGCACACTATCATCAATGTCCAAAAAAGGATTGGGAATCATGGGACAACTACTGGGTGTTGCTCCAAGTTTCCCGGTTTCTTTCAGTAGATCAAGGACATATTTCCGCTGGGTTAGGAGAGTGCCTTTCTTGCTTCTCATAACTTCAATCCCAAGAAAGTACTTTAACGAACCCAAATCCTTTGTTTGAAAATGAGAATTCAGAAAGACCTTGAGTGATGAGATCCCTGACGTATCACTACCAGTAATAACAATGTCATCTACATAGACTACCAAGAGAATCATGCCAGCATCCGTCCGTTGATAAAACATAGAATGATCACATTTACTTTGATTCAAACCAAACTTCTTAACCACAGAACTAAATCGGTCAAACCAAGCACGAGGACTCTGTTTCAAACCATATAAAGACTTCTGGAGGTGGCATACCTTGCCATGCTCCCCCTGAGCAACAAAGCCAAGTGGTTGCTCCATGTAAACCTCTTCAAGAAGAACACCATTTAAAAATGCGTTCTTAATATCCAGCTGATGAAGATCCCAACCGTGGGTAGCTGCCATAGAGATGAAGAGGCGAACAGAGGACAACTTGGCCACAGGAGAGAAAGTTTCTGAATAGTCAACACCATACGTCTGAACGTAACCCTTAGCCACCAATCGAGCTTTCAATCGTTCCAAGGTGCCATCAGATTTGGTCTTAATGGCAAACACCCACTTACATCCAATAACCTTCTTTCCAGGAGGTAAATCAACGAGAGTCCAGGTACCAGCCTTATCAAGGGCCATCATTTCATCGTGCATCGCAGCACGCCAACCGGGGTGGGTCAAGGCTTAGGAGAGGTTGGTGGGAATGGTAAGAGAATCTAAGGAGGCAAGGAAGGAACAGGAAATGGGTGATAGGTGATGATATGAAACAAACGAGGAAATAGGGTACGTACAAGTGCGTTTACCTTTTCAGAGGGCAATGGGCAGGTCAGCAAAAGTGACAGTAGGATCTATATTAGCAGGGACGTGTTCAGACACTGGTTCAGACTCTGGTCCAGGCACCAGTTCAGGGTCAGAGTCAAGGGACGGCGAGGGGGCTAAGTGCGGATCAGGTGCCGAGGCGGACATTGGTAGGTCAGAGAGACGAGCAGCAGCATTACTTTCCTTAGGACGTCTCTGATAAACATGATGGATAGGAGGCAGAGCAGGGGCCGGCACAGATGCTTGCACTGGTGGGGAATGAACCTCATACACTAAAAGATGATCAAGATCTGGGTTAACGGCAAAAGATGGAGGCAGAGCAGGGACAGAGAAGAACGAAGTGGACTCATGGAAAGTGACATCTATAGACACAAGATAACGCCGAAGATCAGGAGAGTAGCACCTATAACCCTTCTGAACCCTAGAATAGCCAAGGAAGACACACTTGAGAGATTTTGGATCAAGTTTAGTGACACTTGGATGAATGTCTCGAACAAAACAGACACACCCAAAAATTTTCGGATCAATTGGAAACAAGGGTTTGGAAGGAAACAAAGTGGTGTATGGAATGTCACCACTAAGAACAGGAGAGGGCATACGATTAATAAGAAAGCAGGTGGTGGACACAGCATCAGCCCAAAAGGATTTAGGAACATGCATTTGAAACATTAGAGCGCGGGCAACTTCTAATAAGTGCCAATTTTTTCTTTCGGCAACACCATTCTGAGCAAGTGTATCTGCACACGAGGACTGATGAAGCATGCCATGTGTAAGCATATAGTCGTGAAACTGGGTAGAAAAATACTCTTTAGCATTATCACTGCGCAAGGTTTTCACAGAGACACCAAATTGAGTTTTGATCTCAACACAAAAATTGCAAAAGTGAGAAAATAACTCGGAACGAGTTTTCATTAAATAAAGCCAGGTGGTTCGAGAAAAATCATCAACAAAAGTAACAAAGTACTTAAAACCAGACGTGGACATGACAGGACAAGGACCCCAAACATTAGAATGAACCAAATCAAAGGGGGACGTAGCCCGTTTATTGATGCGAGGTGCTAGGTGAACACGGTGGTGTTTGGTAAACTGACACGATTCACATTCTAAGGACGACAAATAATGAAATTGAGGATACAACCTCTGCAAGGATGATAATGACACATGACCCAAACGACAATGAACATCAAAAGGAGAGAAACCACCAGAGCAAGCAACGGAACGTGGCACCTGATCGTCAAGAAAGTAATGGCCGCCAGATTCATATCCCCTATCAATAATCCGCTTCGTCGTAAGATCCTGAATCACACAATGGTCAGGAAAAAATGAGATAAAACAGTTCAATTGACGAGTAAGCTTGCTGGGAGACAGAAGGTTAAAAGCAAGGTCAGGAACATTAAGGACCGACGATAGAGAAACAGAGGATGTAGGTATAACAGTGCCAGATCCAAGGACACGAGAAGCAGAACCATTGGCAATAGTTATGGAAGAGGGTTTGGCATAAGGTGTATATGTAGAGAACAAATGATGGTTACCTGTCATGTGGTCAGTGACACCGGAATCGATGATCCACCTCGAGGAAGTAGCAGCAAGGCATGAGTCACCGTTACCTGTAGCAAGCGCACTCGGAGTGGATGGAACATTGGCAGTTTGATCTGTGGATTGGACCATATGAGCAGCTCCAGTACGTTGCAGCTTGTTTTGCAACTTACGACAGTAACGTTTGGCATGACCAGCCTCCTTACAATAGTAGCAGACAATAGAACCAGGAGTCGAAGGATTGTTGCCAGAGCGTGGAGGACCTTGGTTCCGCGAATCAGCAGAAGTCGAGGATGGTGTACTATTTCCAGAGTTCAAGAAGTTCTGGTGGCGGTTATCAGTTGATCCACGGCCCGCTAACGCACTAGCATTAGGAGTAGAAGTCGGGTGTAAAAAGCTATCTGCACGGAGCACACGAGAGTACACATCCTGAAGCGAAGGAAGTTCAGAACTAGACAGAACCTGGGAACGAACTGTCTCATAGGCAGGGTCAAGGGTAGTAAGAAAGCTGATAATCGCCAGTTTCTCCATATTATCAACCTGTGCCTTAAGGTCAGTGGTAGGCGGCATTAACATCTTCAATTCTTCATACATTTTCTTAAACTCCACATAAAAATTCTTTAAAGAACGGCCTTGCTGTTCAGCATGATAGAATCCCTTGCAGACATCATGAATGCGGGTAATATTTCCTTTTCCAGAATACAGAAATTCCAAGCAACTTATAAGTTCCTTAACAGTATTACAGTGACTAATCGAGGGAAGGATTTCACTGCTACTAGAATTCTGGATTTGCAAGAATAAACGGGCATCAGCGCGGGCCCAAGCCATCTTAGGGTCATTCGTGGGAGGCGTATCAATCAAATGGCCCTCCTTCTCAATACTAAGTACATGCGAACAGTTTTACTCCAATCCATATAATTTGTCCAGGTCAATTTGTGCTCAGTAATTTTGTTAGTCACAGAAACAATTTCAGTAGTGATACTAGCCTTGGAATCAGCCATCAATGCAAGTAAAGAGCACACACAACGAAGGATCAACCTATCAAAGTGACCTCACAATCACACTAACCAAAAAACAGCCCAATAAGAAGCAAGCAAAACCAAACCCCGCAGAAGTAATAGCCAAATAAGTGAAGTAATAACCAAAGACACTTCCAACAGTGGCTAATAGAACAAAGGTGACAGAAACGAACCAGAAACAGAAGCAACAGCGAACTTCCAACAGTAACAAAGAGCGAAATCAACAACGAAACGACAAACCGTGGGTACCCACAACACAAAACCACCAGGGGAAGAACGGCAACATTGAGTCGACCCTATCGCAGCAAACGACGGCGGCAAAGTCGCCGGAAATATCCCTCACGCGCCGGCGCGTGGAAGTCCGGCGATTCTGGGGGTGGCGCGTGAAGGCCACGAGCAGGTCAGATGGCGGCGATTCTTCGGGGACTGACCAATCGAGCGACGGCATGGCCAGTGGTGCAACGCGTGTGGACAAAATCGCCCGGCCACCGAACCTCAGTGCAACGTGAACAGTGACGACAGAAGCAAAAACAGAACCAGAACAGCGGCGGAAAACGTAAAAAATAGAGAGCACCAAGGCTCTGGTACCATGTAAATGTATTCACTGAACTTCCTATCATTCATGTATATATTATACTATTTATATACAAAGCAAACATCATAATCACTCATTTGTGGTGGGACATTGTCACCTAACATACCACCTAGCATATCCCTGATTCCCTCATTCTGTGGGACATTGTGTCCTAACACTTCTAAAATTAATCATTTTTTGACCTTGGAAGAAGAGAAGAATTAATCCAATCAATTACATTTTGCAACTGACTGACCTTCTGTAAATTTGATTTAACAAACGTTTCACCAGATGGAGTTTTGTTCACAAATTCTGGAGGGAGGTTGAGCTTGCGAACATCTTCCGGAGTCACCTTCAATAAGGATGGTGAACATAAAAGTTCGTTCCCGTTATTGACCCAATAGGAATTAAATCAAGTGAATGGCTAAAATTAGATTCAAGAAAAACAAAACATAATTCATATTTTATGGTAGCAACTAGAGAAGGGCAAAACTTACCAGAGAGCAGTAGCATAGATTATATGCCATCATAATAGATGGATACAAGGATGCAAAATCTAAAGTAGCAATTGGCTTTTCGTAGAATCCAGCTCTTGCTTCCAATACCTGCCAGTGTTGAAGTTTCAAAACCATGTATATCCTTGTAACTGATAGGCAACAATGGGGAAACTAAAACATCTAATGCAAATAGTGCTTAAACTTACTGAAAAAACTCACAAGGAAAATGCCTTTACAGCTATGAAATGCAAGTTATACATGAATAGATCATATTGCCACATGGAATATAAGAGGGACAACTCAGTCCTAACTCAAGATCAAGATAGATACAAGACTTTGAATACACTTTGACGTTCCTCTACAGCCATGTGTCTGATACAAACTCGAGAGAACCAGTGAACCACCCCTCAAAAGCTAGTTCATTTGATTGTAAAGTTCAAGGTCCTTATAAACCCCACACCAGAATCCAATACTTTTAATGTGGGACTCAAGTCCCATCCCTTGTAATTGGCCCCAATAGCCTGACTACTACAACATCTAGTCTTCAGTACTCTAAATTATCAGAGAACGTAAGAAAAAAAATCCACCATATTTGCAAAATTAACACTTCAAGAGAAACGAACTTACAGTGGCACCTTCATATGTTCCTTGGTCTGACCCAGCCTGTTTGACATTAGGAATAACCAAGTTTTTCTGCTTTGCCTTCCTAAGAAGCTGAGACAGTACCTGAAAGGTAAGAAAAAAAGAAGCAATTGTTTAACAAATCCAACTTGTGATTGTTCTGCATGTTCCAAAATTGACAAGGGGGAACATAACCTTAATGCTTTGTCCTCTAGAAAGTAAAAAAGAAATTGGAACACCAGTTACTCGAGCCATCTCCACATAATTGTAAATAAACATCAATTTATCCAACAGTCGTTGAGGGAGATATGCATCCTGCAATCAAAGAGCAAAATAAAAATTAGTCTGCTCAGTTTTTTTTTCAATTTAACTTCTAGTGTGTTTTGCATGAATTATCCACAAAATACAAGAACATGTATAATGTAACCCATGAAGGATTCAGACATTCAGTAGGGATTGCTCAATAATATTGGGTTTACATAGTTTCTATCGGTAAACGAACCATAAGTATTAAAACTTGTTAGAGCAAGTGATGGAAATCGAGAATTCTTGCATTATTTATGGAATAAAACTGCAATCTTCCAGCTCACAAAGGATTAGATGAAAAGATATGGCAGATTAGAGTCATAACACCACACTAAAAATAGAAAATAGCATAAAACATATATGGGACCTCTAGCTTTCAAGAGGCCAGAGTCTCTCCCTCTTCCACCTTGCCCCCTTCCATTTAGTATCCCACCTCAACATGGGGCATTCTCTCAGTGGTTCCCACTCCCCCTGTTTTTCTGTCCTGTATTCTTCTTGTTTCTGCTCTTTCCGTTATACACACTAGTAAGCCATGGATCAACAGGTGGTTTCATCAGTAAGTAATAATCTAGAAGCATATGCATTGACCTATAAGGATTTTAAAAACATGCATAAATTATGATTTTTCCACCCACACATCTTGACGATATAGTAGTACAAAAGCTTAAATTCCTTGAACACTAAGCACTTCAAATGTTCACACCATGAAGAAATCACCCCGTTTGATACACTGAAGTCAAATTGTGACCCCCCCCCCCCCAAGGCCAAAGAAAAAAAAAAGAGTTGAATAACATACTATACAATAACCGCTGGTATTGAAGGAATCTTGTCAAATTTGGTTAACAGTGGTGATAATATGCAAGAATGTGCACTTCTGGTGGAAGCATCATTGATAGCAATCATAGCGTGGTGTCACAATGACAGAAGTTTTAAGCACACAACCAATGCTTGAGAGATGATACAATGTAATGGCATCAAAGGAGGCATGATGTCTGCAGTAATGACCTGGTGGTGATAGTGATAGATGCCAGTTTATAGATCGTGGTGTCAGAGGTAGAAGAGTCAAAGGGGGAGGGATGAAGAGCTATTAAATACAATAAGTAGATAATAAGCATTAAAAAGAAAAACAGCAGAAGAGGCGAGACCAATCAAGATACTTAGATTGGAACCAACATACGCACCTTCAAACAATACACAGCAAGGCGTCTCCTAGTATCTGCATTTCCATTCTGAAGATCCGATATAATTGAATGGTGAACATCCTCTTTCTGCAGTGTATGAATATGCAATGACGCAAGTTAAGAATCCAAATACAGAAATTTTCAAGGAAATGAAATTTCTGGGAAAGGAAGGCGACTTGGAAGTAGAAAATGAAGATAATCCACATATTTCAACAACGGGCAAAGAAAAGCTTAAGATGAAGACACTTTGACATACAATATCATAACATAAAATAATATATCATGGAACAGATAACATAATCATCATAGACTTGGACCTAGGCTTATAGAATGAGGGTCTCTACTTAATATTTACTGAAATAAAGTAGAGGACAGTCTAGTCTAACAGAGCAAATCTAAGAGTTGAATCACACGATAAAAAAAAGAATGTGGTCCGACCATAAGATTAAATATTAATAGTATTTTATAGGAAAGTGTGAATTGCAGCTTCCATCAAAAAAATCAAGAGTCCTTTAAACTTGACCAATTATTGTATATCAACTAAAGAAAACCAAAAATTAATTGATATAATGTCAAAAGAAGAATCTCACCTGCTCCGAGAGAAAGTGTGCTGAAACAGAATTCAATGAATAAGAACTTAGTTTGTAATCTCGCTGCACAGCCTGTATATAAATAGATAATTCATAAACTTTTTTATTGATAAGTTAGATATACCAAGTACAAAGACAAAAAGGAAAACACTGTATTAGCAGAACCTGGAGCAAGTCAAACTGAACTCTCCCTTCTATTGTAACCTCTTTGCTTTCCCTAGTCCCAAGCTGTCTACAACATCAAGCATCACCAACGAAAATATTCAGAGTGATTGAACAGCTAATATAGAATAAGACCCAACGAAAAAATTAAGCATGCAAAGAGTGAGTCCAAGGTTCATAATCAAATATAAAATAAACAGAAGAGATGCAACTACTCCCTACAGTTACGTTAAGCCATACTCACTTCTGTAATAGAGTCCATATTTACATGTAAGTTTATGTAATAATAATTACCTGGTTCACCAGCCAAAATAGCATAAATGAAAGTGCTTCCATACAAAAAGGGGGCAACAGAATTGAAGTAGCAGCACTATATGTGGATAGACTAGCAGTTAAAAACAAGATATATTATACTCATTGCCCCAAAAAAAATATTCAAAGTGGCCACAAGCAGAACATCTAGTCACACAGCAAAAACTACATTTTCAACACTGTTTATTAGAAAGAAAGCCCATATAATAAATAAATATTGGCAACAACTTGACATCAGATGTTTAGATCCCTTTACCTTGATGAGAAAGTTGTATCTTTTACTCGAACTCGACTGCTCCTGATGCGTCCAAGAATTGGGAATTCCGCTATTTTCAGAGCATCAGCTCTCTGAATGGGAGGAAGAACAAATTATAGTTTAACAAAACTGGAGCATAACCAAATGCACTGAATATTCCCACTAACAAGTAACAACCCTTAATGCCTTTTAAAAATCTCCAGGACAGACAAGTCAATCACCTCAATAAGATATGGCAGGTCAAATTTGCAAATATTATATCCAATTATAATATCAGGGTCCACTTCACGGATGAAATCCTGAAAAAAAAAATATATAATAATAATAATAATAATAATAAGTGAGATAATAAATATGCAATAAAGAAAGGAGTATACTCAACAATTGCATGATATCAATTAGACTCCTTATATACAAGTCAAAGACCCAAAAAAAAGCTAGTTTGTAACAGAATCCACTGACGGGGTTCAAACCTTTATTAAACATTGTACCATATCATATACCATACAAGTCTATTAATAAATTAGCATATCTCTGACTCACTGCAGGCAAAAGTAAAAATATGGATCACAACAACTCAACCAACATGCTTATCTGACAATGTTCAATCAAGTTTAGCGGCATTATTGCAATCAGAATTTATATTCTTACCAAGCAACAATTTTAATAAAACACAAGAAAAATAAATCATGAGAGGTTAGCTGAGGTGGCAAAGGTAAGATTGAGCATAAATAGTGTTCAAAGTTCAAATCCTCCTCATGTAAAATAAATATACAAATACAAAAATAATACCCTCCATGCTAGAAGGACTTCTCTTTCTGTATCAAATGGCATCACTTCAGTGCCAACTATAGGTGAACATGATTTAAGAGTCATGACGTTACGAATAAATGGTTGACCTTCTCCTTGTAATGTGACCAGGTTGGCAATCTAAAAGAAGAAAACAGGACATCAATTAAAGAACAATAGGCTTATAGAAACTAGATTTATTTTGGAGTGGGAGATGGACCTGGATAACAGGATCATGAGTAGGTTCAGGAAAATGACCTTTGCGACCAGCACACTCAATATCAAAACTCAGTATGCGAAATGGAGCCATCTTTGAAAAATCCCCTTCTGGCGCATGGCTAATCAACTCTGAATACCTAGAACATTGTTAAGGAAGCAGGGGAAAAACCAGAAGTAACATACACCAAATATGATAGTGATTTTGAAGTGAAAACAAATGACTGTGCCTCATGAATAAGGATACAGGCAGTCAAACTCTAATTGGCAGTAAGACAAGTTCTTTGCTGTTTTCTTGTATTTTCCGGCAGGTACTTCAATCCAATTCCCACCAACTATATTGCAATCAATCATGAAACGAAGGGCAAACAGAACATTGCTTTCATAAGTCATGAAGCTCTTCATGCCAAGGCCATCAATCTGAATACCTCTGTCAAGAATACCTGCCAAAATTTTAAATTTTCATAATAAACAAATAAACTCACAAAGAGACTGCTGTTCAGAAAGACGACAATGAAAAAACACATAAACCAAAGCATGAGTGTATAGAAGGAAGAAACTAATGCCACACTTGCTCTGTTATGCAGACCACAGTCATTCCATGAAAATCATAATACTTCATAATTTTATGACCAACAGGCCTAATAATGAAGCATACAGCAACTATCAGGCAATAACCCATTATAGCATGCAATGGACTCACAAATTTAGGAAATATGAATAATATAATACCTCCATTTAAAAAATGGACAGATATAATGAAACAGAGGGAGCATATTACAAATACTTTTGATAATATCTAGCTTCACCTCGACAACTAGCAACCATTGTTGGCAGTGCAACAACAATTTTCAAAAATGGCTGGGAGTTCTGCTGCTGGTAGTGCATAATACTCTTTGTCTGCAACATTTCAATCCGACGAACAAATTGTGGCACTTTACTGTTTCTATTGGACTCTTTCATTCTCCCCTGTAGCATCCAAATCATGCATATAAATGAAGGCAACTCATAAACAGAGTAAATTATTTCTCTTCCAGTGATAAGCCAAGTACCTCAAGGATTTTATGGAAACCAGAAATATCATCCGGCCTCATCCCAGGAGGGCAGCTGATGTAAAAATATGGCTCAAATCCATGAACATTGCAGCAGACACTATGTCCTAACAAACAACCAACAGATGAATGTGTTTCCATGACGCATAATTGAAGAACACACTAGTACAGTATAATAATAAACAATTAAATTCCGGAGGCACAACGACTTACACAAGCTCCCCCCCCCCCCCCCCAAAGGAAATAATAATAATAATAATACATGAGTTGGGTAGTTAGAGAGAACACAGTGGAGCTATGAATGGTTCATACTTTCAAGGTTGATTTATAGGCGCACTATTATTGATAGATGTGATTGACAGTTTTTCATATAGCTTTCACACTTAAGTCACTTTGAAAAATCTTACTTGTAAACTGTGAAAAATATTCAATTTAAGATGCTGATTACAAACACACACACACACATAAGTCACTTTGAAAAGTATTCAAGATGCTGATTACACACACACACACACATATATATATTCAGAGCAAAAATGCGGAATAATCAGTATCCCAAGTCTGGATTTGGCACCTAAACTTTTAGTTTATTTTCAAATGCGCAAAAATATAACAATGCAAGATACTTCACTATAAACAATGGCAAAAGTCCGTCAAGTATAGAGAGAAAAATCTCCAACTGCTGCATTCGATTCTTTCAGAAAAAAATTTTAAATCTGAAGAAAATTTGATAGTGAGCTAACCTTCCTTCGTAACTCCAAATATTCTAATAATGGCGGCTGCTCCGGACGAATTTGGAAGTAATTCTTTGTGACTCTCTCCAATAACATAATCAATCTCCAGCTGCTGAAAAACTAAAATCCGAAAAGAAGAAGAGACGATTAAACTCCACGAAGACAAAATCAAACCCTAGGAAGTCAGCGCGGGGGGAAATCTCAGAAACTGTGAAGTTGCAAATACTCACTAATGCTACAAGATTGTGAAAGATACTCAGAGGAGAGAAGAGGACGGGTCCATTTGGCAATGCGAGAAGCGAGAGCCTGGCGTTGCTCAATGTCACGGAGGATGAGGGACTCCTCGTCTTCAGAGATAAGGGTTTCATCGAGGAAAAAATCCTCATCTACGAACTCTTCTTCCTGTGAGAACGCTTGGCTCTTAGGCTGGTTGGCCGGTGAGGGTTGCGACGCCGGCGGTGGTCGTTTTCGGGAGCCGTTGTTCATGGCTGCTTTCAGATGTTGGACGAGAGGAGCAGGAGACAGTGCAGTGGGGGTAGCCTTGGAGAATGAGATTCCCGCCAGTTTTTGATGTGGGATTTACTCTCTCCCGCCGGTTTTTCCCGCGGGCAGGTGCCTGATTAGGGCCCAATCTGTAAGGATTTATATGGGCTGCCACGGGCCATCTCTTGTGATCAAAGAAAAATACTTCGACTGGGAAAGCGATTCAAAATGACAAAATCAATGCTACATATCAATAAAGTTTGGTCTACTTAGTGCTCATACTAGTATAAAATTTTGAGTTCAAATTTCATCAATATAAAAACTTTACCTGTATCTTTATAGATTTTTGTAAGCACCTATAGATTTCTGTAAACATTTTTTGAGCGCACATAATTTTAGAGGTTTAGTAAAATAAGGTGTTAGGTTGAGTGAAATAAGGTTTTATATGATCTTCAATGCTATTCTAGTATCCTATGTTTTTTTTTTTTTTTTGTGTTTATACAATTTAAAAAATGTAAAAAGTTTGAGATTCTGTTAAGGAAAAAAAATTAGGTCAACTGCTTTATAATGTTTACCCGTGTCACAAGTGTGATTGGAGAAAGGAGTTTGACCTAAATATTTTTCTTTTATTAACTATGATGTTTTGTCCATCCATTTGATCTAAAATGGCATTTCAAGAGATCCTCCCTCAAAAGTCAAAACTAATTGCACGTCATAATAATTATCTGAATAATAGGAAAAATATAAGTTCGCATGGGAAAAGAAATATTAAGGTTAAAAGGAATTTTTGCCATGAAAGCTTTTTTTTTTTTTTTGTACAGATAAGCATTGATCACCCGAAAATTCTTATTTTAGCAAGATTGCTCCCGAAGTTAACCAAACAACATCATCCTATTTTAACACATCCAAACAATCAACCGTAAGTTGACTAATATTTATTGAATTGGCTTATTATGCCGTATTATCATTCCACGTAGTATGCCTGATCATAAGAAAATTAAAATAAAAATGTAAAATACCGAACATAAATATGCTAGAAGAATTCAGAGAGATCACCCACCCAGAGAGAGGAAGATGAACAATCCAAATTAAATTACTACTCAACACCGAATTTTAAAGATGGCGGGGGAAAAGCAGAGGGGTATACACGATTATTGAAACTGCCAAGAAAATTAAAAAATCATTTAAACTAAAAATAATAAATTCTTATCCCTAATTTCTATCTCTTACTGAAAACAAAACAAATAATCACATCCATCAACGATGAAAACAAATAAATAATCATATCAACAACCCAATCGTCGCTTTGCCATTATTTTCCTATGGCAGTTAGAATGCCTGCCTCCGTCAAAAGTAGGGCTGGCTGCCGGACGATACTCCGGTAACAGCCTTCCGGACTTGAACCTCACACCGCAGGCATTACACAGTGTCTTGGGCCCATCAGGCCCATACCTCCATTGCGGCGTCTCCTCCGCCTTGCAATGGCTGCACCTCTTTCTTTCAATCACAACGGCGCTTCGTCTCGCCTTATGCTTCATCGTTCTACACTTCTTCTTCGTAAAGCCACTTATTGCATCTTTAGAGATCCCAAGCCAATCATCGTTCACAATTCCATTTGTCTGTTGTCTTATTATCTCCACACTTCCATGCATACGAGGCTGGTCACTGGCAATTTGGTTCCAAGTTATAAAATCATCAGAGAAGCCGGAGAAGTCTTCCAACGATGTCAAGTCTTCTAACGAGTCAGGAGGCAGAGGAACCCACAGTTGGCTCTCTGAAAATTCATCATCAAAGCCAGGCAAAACTAAGTCCCCGGACTCAAGGTCGTGAAGGTCGAAGCAATCATCATCAACTGCCATAGACAATATATATATATATATATATATTAAATATATATTTGCTCTTCAATGAGAAAATACTGATGGCTTAAGAACACAGTGCATGTATATACCAGTGCAGAGGCAGTTGATAGGAACATATTTAAAGAAGAGGCCGGGGTGGGGCCATCAATATTTTCTTCGGCGAGAAGTTATGATACAATGATAATTTGAAATCTGTTGGCCAAAATATATATATATATATATATATGTATGTATGTATAATCTACGTAAGCGTGATTGTTCATCAGATTAACGCGTATTTACGTAACAGTTCAATGTTATGCAAATTTGATTGGTCAAGTGACGATATGTTCTCTATCACCGTCTATTTTAAATGTAAATTATAAATGTCTTAATACAGAACCATTTTTCTAGGGAAAAATTGCTAATAATCCCTATTTGATTTTTTTTTTATTCAGAATGACCTAAGTTTATTTTAAGAACCTAGATCCTTTAGGGCATATATAAATGATAAGGAAATTACTAAAATGCCCATACCACCATCCTCTCTCACATTATTGGTCGCCTTTCACTCAGCCTCTTACTCACACCGCATTTTTCTTGATCGTCTTACTCATGATTGAGGTTGGGGACAACAATCATCCCCTTCAACAACTGTGACGATAGCTTCATTCAAAAATGACAACAACGGCTTTTGAACGAGAGGACAATGGTTTCTTCATCCTTCAATCTAATATGGAATTTTTTCACCCTCTCTTTCATTTATTTTTCTCTCTTGCAACCCCATCTCACTACCCTTAGTTTGTAAAAATAGATCTCTGGGTTCATCTTCTAGAGGTATGAGTGTGAGTGGCAAGAAGTTTAAGGAAAAAGAAACTTGGAAAGTTTATTTGCAGAATAGGAAAAAGATGATTTGCACATAAAGGAGGATTTTTGTACAAAAGGAATATTGCTTGCGCTAGCCTAATTTGCACATTTTAGCTTAATTTTGGGCCACATGGGAAGACATTTGCATATGGGGAGGATGGATTGTGTACAACGGAATTTAAGCTACACATAAGAAAGATGAATTGCATATAGGGAAGATATATTGCACATAAGGACAGTCGTTTGCACACAAGGGACCACTTGCACTAAGGAAATTAAATATCGTTTGCATAAAGCATTATTTGCACATTATGGATTAATTTTGGGATACAAGGGAAAACATTTGCATACAAGAGAAGATGTATTGCATATAATGGGAGTTAAATTGCACATAGGGAAGATTTTGGGATATAAGGGAAAACATTTGCACACGAGAGAAGATGTATTGCATATAATGAAAGTTAAATTGTACATAGGGAAGATTTTTACAGAAAGGGCAGTTTAATCATTTAATCCTTATATCTGTTCACCTTAAAAGACCAAGATCATTAAAAAAAAACTTGAGATATCATTAGGCACTAAATTTCTTAAACAGGTCCTTTTAAACAATTTTCCCTCTTTCTAGAAGGCGGTGGCACGGGGACTCATTTATCACACCATTAGTATCAGCAAAATCAACATCAATAATCAATATCATAAATATGCATGAAAAATCTATTCAGATCCTTTCCGGGAAAAAACAAAAAAACCTAGTCAGATCCTTATCCATCCTGACATCCCATTATCTATAATGGGTATATAATGACTATATTAAGTTTATTAATGGTAATGAGTAATAATTAATTACTTATCTATGTATATAAACACGCATTCAAATGAGAATAACAACACCAATTACAATTAGATTCTAGAATCTCCGGGCAAAAAAAATCTAGAATCTTCCAGCAAAGAAAATTCTAGAATTATTTGTCATATTATTTTTCAGAAAATTTTAATTTCCCCTCGTCTATTTTATTTGAGCTTCCATTTTTGTTAGATTTAACAAAAATTAATTGTTGGTTGGAATGTGTCAATAGCATAAAGGATATTCATATTCTTTATACTGGCATTCTTGTTAATTTATCATGCAATCATGATTGTGATTAATCAAAGTTGGGAAGTACAGTGAACGTGGGTGTTTTATCCATTCGTGATTAATGTTTCCTCTCTTTTCTAGTAGACAAATGGGTTGATCGAGTTGGTTGCATTTTAAGTCCATTCAGCCTATTAAACCTAAAATGTCATGACTCGAAATTAGAAGAGAGATTGATATGGAACATTAGATAACTTTGCACACGTACGTTTATCTAAATATACGCATCTGTACTCACACTCAAATTCTCTTTGTAGAGGTAATATTGTAAATTTTAAACCATAAAAAGAAAAAAGAGAGAGAATAAATTATAGAATACATCATAATCATAAAGAGAACTCTAATTTTAATCATCATCATATAGAACAAAACATACCTCCTCTAATTCCGAACTCCGTGTTATAGGGCACCTGATGGAAGGTGTGTTCTTAGTTTTTTTGTACAGGGCATTTGTTAATTTTAAGGTGTATTTAATAGTACTGTATTTTAACACATTCTTATTTAATAGAGGCAATTAGAGGGAATAGAAATTAATACTCAGTATAAGGTTAAAGTTTAGGATAGCTAATAACTAATAATTATAATAAAAAAAATCAATTGACTGTTTTAAACTATTTTTATTAGCACGCGGAAAAGTTACTAACCATTGAGATAAAAAGAGCATATGGGAGACTGTACTATCAACTGTCTGCTCGTTCAACACCCCTTCAGCCATCGTGGACTATCATTCAGGTTGATAGAATCAGGATCACATAAAAAACAAAAAAAAAGAATTAGGTATTAAAAACGAGTGCTTTTTTAAAACGATATAAAACATTTAGGCCTGTTTAGTTCGATCTCATTATATCTTACAATACAGTACAATACGATATAATGATAATACAATATAATATTAATTACAGGGCTAGTTAGGGGTGTTCAAATCCTGGACCGGGATCGGGATCCCCTACTCCCGGTCCCGGTTTTTGGCCGGGATGCAAATTGCATTCAGGTACCGGTCCTGGTCCCTGTAATCCCAGAATAGGACCGGGACCAAACCAGGAAATCCCAGTTTTTTTTTAAAATTAAATTTAAAATATATTATTATATTAGTTAAATTTTATATAATCTAATGTTTAAAGTGATTATTTAACACTTAATAAGGCCATAATAATCACACAAATTGATCTAGAATTGAAGAATAACATTTTATTATTATTATTATTATGACCACCTTCATCATTTTCGTTATTATCTTTATACATTATATAATTAGGATTAATATCATAATATATATAGTTTAACTCCAACTAAATATGTGATACACATTTTATCAAATGATAGTTTAATTTATGGGATAAAAAATACAAAAATACAAGAATAACTTAGTTTTTAAGGGGGAAAAAATAAAAAATAAAAACGGGACCGGGACCGGGACCGGACCGAGATCACAAGATGTGTGCCCGGTCCCGGTCCCACCCGGGATGGGAAATTCTAGGGATCAAAATGCTCGAGACCAGGATCGGGAGTCAGGACACTTTGAACACCTCT
This sequence comes from Inga oerstediana, assembly GCA_963210345.1. Lineage (NCBI taxonomy): Eukaryota > Viridiplantae > Streptophyta > Magnoliopsida > Fabales > Fabaceae > Inga > Inga oerstediana. The sequence continues at coordinate 2,894,937 of OY723410.1, forward strand.
ATGACTAGTGTTTGGTTTGATTTTTAAGTAAGATGCAATGAGCTATTATTCTAACAATTATTTAAAATTAATATATCACATAAAGTCTATTTTACCCTTAATATAATCTTTGCAGAAAAAATAATTAAGAATCATCCCATTGCTTCATCATAACTTTCACGCTATCTTGCCGATGATCATCCGATGGCGATGGCTGTGGTGGTGGAGGATGGTAACGATGCTACAATTGTGGCAATGGTAGGTGGTGATAATGACAACAATGAAGGAAGATGTAGTGGCGGCGGCGGCGGCGGCGGCGGCAACGACGGTGGAGGAGGAGTTACTAGTGGCTGGCTACAACAATAGTGGAGATGGCGGTGATAGGGTTTGGTGAAGGAGGAGGAGGTCATGGCAGCAATGGCAACGACGGCAACAGCGGTAGAGGAGGAGGAGGAGGTAGTGGCGGCAGTAAAGTTGGGGGTAGGGGGCGATGGAGGAGAAGGAGGAGTAGGGGGGGCGGCAGGTGGAGGAGGAGGTGGCAGCGGCGGCGGTTGTGGCAAATAAAATGAGATAAGTGAAACAAAGACACGTGAAATTAAAGGGTAAATTAGACTTTTTTAACTATACAATGAGATGGTAATGAGGATTCATAGTGGAGAGCTATGAATGTAGATTATCAATTTTTTGGTAATCATCATTACTATGGTAAACCCTATTAACATGCTAAAGAGTAACCAAACACTTTTCTCTTGATAATACAACAATAATTATCATTACAGGCATGTAATGGGATTAAACCAAACGTGCTCTTAAGTTTTAATTAATGCACAGATGAATCTAAAAACGCTTACGGTTCACCATAAAAAAAAGTTTCATCGGCTTTCAATTGAATTCAATTCAGGGCCTAGCTTGTCCCTCGATAATTTTAACACAGGCCACGTTACAAAAACTTTAGAACATGTCCCCCACTTGAGAATCTCAACATTTATCAGGTTTCATTGCGACTACACGCACCGGAGAAAAACTTGAAAATCTCCCTTGATCCGTCATGGAAGAAACTTCCTCTTAATTAGCTCTATCCAGAAAATTTCTAATCCCCAATCAATGAACACGAAAATCCTCCTCTGATCCATCATGGAAGAACCTTCCTATTAATTAGCCTTAACCTCAAAATTTCTACCCCCATGAATGAACATGAAAATCCACCTCTGATCCATCATGGAAGAACCTTCCTCTTAATTAGCCCTAACCTCATAATTTCTAATCCCCAATGAATGATAAAAAAATGGACGATGAAAAAGAAATTTGATGTTTCTCTTTCATCTTTATACAGATGCCTGCATCGAGTCCCAGTTCTGGCCCAAACTACATATACGTTATTGCTTGTATTTTGTTAATATGTTTGCTTGCTGGAGGGGCATGCCTCGCCTCGTACTTAATGCTTCCTGTATCAGAGGCCTCGTCCTCGTTAGCCGTTGCAGGGGTCACATTGATTGGCCTTCCATGGGCGTTTTGGGCACTCACATTCTTATACCGAATCTTGTCACGTATGTTTGGGTTTAGACTTGGAGCTGGTGGAGCTAATTGTGGAGGAGGAAGGGGTGGGAATTTCACCAATGCCCCCGAGAATGCTAATACAGGATCTGGTGAAGAGAACGTTCAAGGTGGCCCTAATGAGTTAAATAGGGCATTGTCTGTTGCTTCACATGAAAGTGAAATGGCATTGAATAGCTAAATGCCCTCGTCAGAGTATTTGGATTTTGGTTCATACTTCAGGGTTATTAATTAGAGTTTATGCCCGTGCCACAAGTACTTCTGTAGCGATTCAGGGGAAGCCATAAAGCTATTGCTCATTTCTTTATTTTCATATTTTTGTTGAGATGGTTGAACATCGTCATGAAGATGGCCCTGCTCTGACCAGTGCCATGCAGTTTACACCTCCAGGAATCGCCTAGGCAAGACGATGCAAAGAGAATGCAGAAACTTCAGTTTTTTTTTAAGTACCTGAAATTAAAGAAGGAAAAGGATTGATGGAACCAGCATTTTCACTGAAACTCGTTAATTTTCAGTTTTTCAAGAGTTTCTGATTTGGGCCAAACCATATGGGAAGCGGGAGTCAGAAGTTTCAGCTTTATCGGTTATTATTTCTGATGCAACACACCTCGCAGACTAGAAAGTTATCAGCTAGCAATGTTTTTTTCCATATAATTTTAGCACAAGTTTGAATAGCTTTGCTTAGACGATTATGTTAATGACTTCAATTTTATACCTTTTCTTCTCATGCAAAAAACCAGCCAGAGATAGAATGGATTAGGGAAATAGTCTAAATTGCTAGAACGTTAATTTATCAGATACTACAATTTGTACCTTTTAAACAATTAAATTACTAAAGGAATTATTTGAGTTCCTTTTGTTTTAATAATCATTCTTTCACATTTTCCTTCCATTGAAAAACAGGGTATGCTTAGTAACTCACTGTTCCTTGTGAGCATGAAGGCCGGTATAGACATAAGATCTCGGGTCTTGATACCATGAGATATGATATTCACTATGGTTTCGCGGGATGTCAAACAAAAATTGCCCGAGTTTGCCCACGTGAACGAGCTCCAGCTGATGTAGCAAATGGCCAGTTTCGGGAATGAATTTGGACCTAAGAACCGAAGTGATACATGACCAAGCTGCATGCCTCGGGCTCTGTCATTGAAACCATAGACATGAATCTACGTCAATAAAGTGAAACAGTTGCGCAATCATAAAAAATAAAACTGTTATGCCACTGGTACAAGCTATCTTTAAAAGAAGGGACAATTACAATGAAGTCCCACACAAGAGAAAAAATGAAAAAATGGTCCTTGAAGTTGTTAATGATAAGTCGAGGAGTGTCCATTAACAAGTCGAGGAGCTTACACTGACAACTTCAGGGACAATTTCTTCATTTTTTCTCTTGTATGGGATTTCATTATAATTGCCTCTTAAAAGAACTATAATGTGAACTTTAACTACCCAGCTGAATAATCTGAGATAGTCTACTTCAAATTTTAGCTTTATCGTTATCAAATGTGAAAACAACGGGGCATGAGAGCTCAATGAACAAAGAAACAATTCAACTTAGTTAATCTGAATATTTGGGTGGGGCATCGCAATAAAAAGATTGTCAGAATTTCACTAACCAAGTGATGTGCTACATTGGGCAAAACGAAAGATATAAACAGTACTTGAGAGTTGTGGCACTTTCACTCAATAGATTAGACCAGCCTTAAGAAATGAATTCTCCACCTGACTCAGGTCAAATCAACCAGTATCCTAATCTTCATCTGCAGTTCTAATTGCAACCGTGCTATGGTTTATGCAAGCATAAATTATTTTTTCTTTGTAGAACTCATATGCCTTAAGTTCTGTTATGAATGGTCCTCTCTTGAATGAAATTGAACTATTCCATCGAGTAGATTCATTCTTCAGGTGCTAAGATTCACAAGCAGCTTAGAGAATAGAACTATTGTAACCACCCTGATGATATAACTTTCCTTGCTAGCTGTTATGTTAATAAAACTCACCAACAGTCTGCTATGTATTTCTTTTTTAAAAAAAATAAATTTTTCTATCCTAGAAGGAAAAAGCTACATCAAATTTGAAGACATTTTTTATCTTGTTTCAAGAGACTTGGCTGAATGCTGGAAAGCATTTCTTTTCTTTTCCTTTTTTGTTTTTCCGTCCTCTGAACTAGCTCTATTCTAAAAAATCTCGATTCTATCAATATTTTCACCCTTTTCAAAATGTTCCTTTGAAGAAACCCCCCTTTTACATTTTATTTACTATATCTGCTATTTTCTCAAGTGAATCCTTGGCTGATATTTAATTTTACAAAAAGGAAATGTCAAGGATAAATGATGGCAGAAAACTAATAGCTAGACGTGACCTGTTAGCACATCTCTGTCAATGCAAGGTAAACATATTTGAAAAAACTACTTCACTATGGCTTGATTAAGCATTAGACTAAAAGCAAAACGAAAGAAGAAAAAAGAAAAGAAACAAGAAAATGTAGTGGAAGCAAACCTGCTTTCCTTCTGATTGGATATTTAAATAATGTAGACATCATGCTCCCCGGTTGGGGCAGACATTAGCAAAGTGAGACGGATCCCCACAGACAAAGCACCTCCTACCAGATACAGGATCACCAGTTGCTGATACAAAAGTCACCGAAGCAGGATGAGGTCCATTCCGGCTCCCTCTACCTCGGCCCCCATTTCTGCTAGTATTAGATGCTCGAATACTATTTGAACGAGTCACATTTCCTCCTCCAGCACTATTGTTGAGGCTATCCTCCCATCTGTAGGGGAAAAATGTTAAGTATTAAACTTCTATAAATTTCTGCATCATTCATCACTTAAGACAGATTTAGTTTACTTGTTGGCGTAAAGCAAAGGGAAAAAGGTTGAAAAGTTAAATCATTCCATTGTCTAGATATTATAGTGCCAACATAGGTACTTGATATGAAAATTTGACCAGCAGCAAAGTTGTGACAATAATTTTGCATAAATAAGCATTGACGAAACTCTCCTCCTCCCAAAAAGACAAAAGGAACAATGTACGAACAACAGAACAGGCCCCGCATCTTCCACTGATTGAAAATCTTTAAGATTTCCAAGGTTATTAACTCCATCTCAAAAAACCATCATACAATATTTTTTTATTAATCAAAGATCACAAATTCACATACACAAAAAAGTTGCACTCCCGAGATGGACACGTGTAGAACTTCCTTCCCCTGTTGTTTGATGTATTTGCTGTTCTCAAAATACATGGTGTTCCACACGTATTGCATGAAGTAGAAGCTTCCCCTGCAACATTAGGTTTCCAATAAGCCATGCGTAAAAATTCAACTTTTAAGGATGCTATACTGAAAGTAAAAGTAACATCAAAATTTCAAGGATTCTAAGAACTAATAGGCTTCCCTTTATGCAGACTGATGAGTCAGTTCTAAATGTTAATAACCTGGGCAGAAGCAGGAATATGATACAAAACTCAGCAAAGCATAAGAAATTAAAGCTTTGTGCAACATGATTATAGTTTATTGGTTTATCATGGATAACATAGGTTGATTTCCTCCAGGTAGGTTGTTTCTCTGGGCAGGCAAGGTGGATAACCAAGCCCATCAATATTAAATTAAAAGAGAGAGAGCCTTTGAACTGAAACACATAGCCTTTGTAATTTCACAGACCACAGTCCTAAGTATGTCAAAATAACTTCTGCCTCCAAACTAAAACAAATTAAATTTCAACGCTAATTAAGCCATAGAAAACGTCCTAAATCTTCAAAGTCTTGACTAACCCAGCGACTGCTTCCAAAATGGCAACTGAACCATCATAAATTACAGAAACCAGAACCTTCAAACTAGTGTATCACTACCAATCATATCCCATGACATCACATCAAAAAGGGAACCCGAGTATTATGCTTCAGACTGTCTAGACTGGTGATTTATACAACTGCTCATATCATTACCAGTATGTTGGTTCATTCCATGGCGTTGAGCATTTCTGGAGACTGAATTATGTGAAGGACAATCATTGGAAAAGTGCCCTGTTTCTTGACAGTAGATGCAAACTGCTTGCCTCATGTTAGTTTGGTGAGCATTACCAGGCGGCGCAGTTGATCCTCTCCCTCTTGCTGGAGAACATGCTAGGGTAATTATAATGGAAATGGCAGCAAAAGAAGAATAAAACAAGCAATGCATCACTCACTTGTGGCCAAATATTTCCTTGAACTTTAGTTTTTCTTGAAGATCAAGGTGAAAAAGTTCCATATACAGGAATCTTGTTAGAAAATACAAATTCAAGATAAAGAAGTTCCAAATACAATTATTAAAAAATACAAATATTCAATAAGTCAAATTTAGTGGTCTCATTTACAAATGGTTCGTGGAAAACATTGAACTTGGATTGAGACTGCCATATGCATATTCATTACCAGATGAGTTTTGTTCAAGAGAAGCGCAAAAATATTATGTGCATCTTGGTTAAATAGAACTTAATATAAAAAAGGAAAGAAAAAAAAGTACTGTTGGCAATTTGTTTAATGGAGTCTCTGCCAACTATTTATAGGGCGTTTGGTACATGGAAAGCAAAAGCTTTCCCTTTCCGTTGCACAAAAATGAGATATGAAATATATATACGATACCTTGTTATCATTATTTAACACTGTCCTTTTTTATTTTTATTGTTGTTATTATTATTTTTATTCAAGGGCTTAAGGAACATTTCCAAACTACAAAATTAATTTGTCTCTGTTCATTTCCTTTATCGCGTTCTTATTTATGTGCAAAAACACCAAATTGTTTGTAAATAATTACATACCTTGTAAACGAGGACCAGTGCCACAAATTTCTGACAACTGCGTGAGAATCTCATCACAGCCACCAATGCAACCTATCACACATGTATTTAAGAAAAGTAAATGTTTCATTTAAAAATTCTCAATCAAATCTTTTTATCTTCATTAACTTTTATTACTAGAGCATACAATAAGGGGCTTGTTTGATTGAAAAGAGCCCAATCTCGAAAAATTTAGTAGACTCAAAGAAGGAAGGTAATTGTTGTTGTCTTGAAACTTTTACAACTCTTTGTTTCATGCATAAATACAAAAATATTGTGAAATGATATTTTTACAAAAAATAATAACAACTCATTTCATCAGTAGAATAGAAGTGCACCTACCCAAATGGTTGACATTGTAGTTTGGTGGTATTTCCAGTTGGCGAAACTTGAATTGAATCAGGTAAACAGGGCCTACAAAATGTTATAACATCAATCGAGGAAAAAATCTTCTGAAACAAGAATCAAGATCACTAATTACGTAACATACCACAAAGATAAGGAAAGTATATTCCATGGGCTGCCTAATTAAAAATTGATGGAAAAAAAATATGAAAGATTTATTCGATGTTTTAACAATTTATTCTGCTACACTTTTTTCCTTGAAGTTGAAGCTAGATTTTATTGTTATTGTAAGTTAGGGTTTGTTTTATTTTAGTTTTCAGTTAATGTTTAGGCTCTATGAATAGTCCTAGGTTATTTTCATTGAGAAGCCTGAAGTTTTTGTTGAATTATTACTATTGAGAAGCATTTTGCCATCAGCTAATATGGCCAGATTGTCACTCTCTGCTGGACCCCCTTGATAGGAACCAGTGGCCTACATTTGTTCATTCTTGGAAGAGACGCTGCAATTAGATATTATATTTGTTTTATGTTTTATGTCTATTAAGTGACTTTGTATTAGCCATTATAAGTGTCTTATGTCAATTATTTTAAGAAAATGTCAGTTAATGCCAGCCCTGTGTGTTTAGGAAAGAGTAGTTATTTACAGTTAGTGTATTAGGCTATACATACCAGACATGTACTCTATCAATGATATGAATGAATGAAGTTATTATTCAGATAATTATCTCCTTTGTATCCCTAGAACTCAGATTCTGGTTCCAATCTCTCCCTTTTTCTTTCTTTCCACCTCTCCTCTCCTCTCCTCTTGTCTCTTCTAACTCCCTGTTCAAATAATCTCTAGGATTACAGATTCTGGTTCTAAAGTTCTTCTTCTCTCCTCTCTCCGTTCCCCTCTCCCCTATTTCTCTCATTCTGCCTCCCGCTCTTCCCCCTTTGCCTACATCATCAATACAATTATTGCTCCCCAATTAGATACAACCAAGCATATAAGAATAATTTGACAATACCAAAACTGCCAATACTAGTGTTTATTTCTCGTGCTATAGAAGAGATTAAAAAGAAACATAAAATTCCTGTACATCACCAAAAATTTGTCAGAAGGACAATATTTTATGTTTATAAAAGCTGAAAAGAAGTCAATAATCATTTTACAAGCCACGAACCAGGGCTGCAAGAGGTGCAAATATTGGTGGTCACAGTTGCTTCTGATACTGATCTTGGGAGCCAAACAGCATTCCTACACTGAGCACAACGTCAATGTTCTTTTAGAGACAGTTAGTCAAGAGAGAAAGGGGGGTGTGGCAAAAGGGAGAGGGAGTGAGCTTTCAACACACAGTTGGAGAAGGGACCAAACAGTAAGGATAAGGTTTAGCACTAACATATATTGAGTTAAACTTCTGATGAGTGATGGATACTCACACATGCATTTGGAATTTTATCTGAGAAAGCAAATGTGTCAAAAAGACCAAAGATTCCTTTGAAAGGCTTCAAATAAAAAGAAACTAAACTTAAAGGAATTCACTTTAGAACAAACCTCTCCACCAATGCAATACAGAAGAAAAGAACAGTTTAACATGAGTCAAATCAACGAGGGGTTTAGAATCCATAATTTGGGGGAGACTAAATAATAAACAAAAGACTAGTTATGATCAAGGGCTATAGGGTAATAGAAGATGATCAGTCAAGAAATTGATTGGGCAATGCACACAGCAATAAAAAGAAACAAAAAACAGAAACTTGATGGGGGGTCCCTAAGGCCTAAGGTATGGGAGAGGAATTCATGTTCAGAATATATGCATCAAAATGGGAAGATACTCGAATCATAGGACAACATAATTCAAAAGTTGAAGTTTACTACATTATAATAAAGGAGTTCACAACGATCAGAAAGAACAAGAAAACCAACCTGTGGGAATCCCAAACATCCAACCATAAAATTTCCGTCCTGGTAAAAGGTAGCATAGAATTTCAATCAGATCAAAAGTTACGTCTGTATTCATTAAATTAATCCATAAAATATCACTTAGTTTATGAATCAGATCAAAAGATACCGAGTGCCTAACTGATTCATATATTCATGATTGATCATTATATATAAATCATATGGATAGAAAGAAAGCAAGAGATTCCTGATATTTAACAAAATTATTATTAACATGTCAGAAATATCATAGCCATCCACCACCAAGTACTGAGGAAAGAACAAGAACGAAACTGTATCATGCTTAAAAAATCAGATTAGTAAATCAGAGCATTAGATTAAAGAGTTCTGCCCCATTTATATGAACAGCCAAAATGCACATGACCACTGACATTGAGCATGATAGTGCTCAGGAAGGAAGGACGTGACATACCATTAGATTGAAGGATGACATGATAGATAAAAATTGGATAGAAGGTATTTTATCGCAGCAAAACTGACTCAGGCAAACATTTCCATGTATGCAAAGTAAACAATTAAAATACATACTCGATTTTGCTTTAGCACCATCTCTGATTCTTGACAAAGCCCACATGGCCGAACAACTACAACTTCTCCAGCTGTATGAATCTCATTGCTGCCAGATCTATTTGATCTGAAAGGGTGTTTAAATATGAATTAAAAAATTGGATAAAAAGAGTTCATGAGACTGAATGTTGACAAGGTTATCACCTCTCGAAAAATATCGCCATGGCTTCTAAAAGTTTTGCTTTATTCAATCTTGCCTGCATACATTTACAGGTTATAATAGATTTTTGTCCAACAATCTTTATAAATAAGATAAATTAGGTATGTTACATGCAACCAAAAATGAAGATGCTACACGCCAACCCACTTAAGTGAATAGCTGAGTCCAAGTTCCAAGGAAAATGATTACAAGATATTAAGAATTTAAATGTTGCTTAGAATCCATCCTACGAAGCGTTGAGATCTGTTATTAATAAATCACTTTGTTGCAACCAGCTAGGGAAATGTAGGCAAAGTTGACCCACCCTCTCACTTGGCAGAGAGGGAGGAAAAGAATGCCCCTCCCTTCATCTCTTTGCAGTCTATTAAGTCCTTGTAATTAGACAAGTTCTTTTTTTGTGCTTGCATAAAGTCCAAGGAATGAGTCACATTGTTCATGACATGTTAATATTACAGCATGCTGTAAATTCTATCATACATATTGATATACTTATTACAGCTCAACAGTTTCTTTCTTATCTCTTATTATTAATTTTAAAAGTAGGGGCACCGAGGTCATTTTATATCCTCACAGTCACTTTTTTATCCCATTTTTCATTCTATTCCTTTCCATTATGTTCATTGAAATCCTTTAAAGGTTAGGTGACGCAAAATTCATCCTATCATACCAAATGACATGCAAGTGATATGGGTGATTGAGTAGAGATCTCCAAAATGGAGGTAAATCAATGCCTAAAGTTTGGGAAGGCATCAGATATCCAGTAACTAAAATGCCAGCTAAGCTAGAAAAGAGAAATGGAAAATAATTTACTTCAAGAATTAAGCTTTGATGAAAAAGTTCATAATGAGACACTCAAACGTTGGAAAAGCAAATATTTCTTCCTCCAAAGAAATGAAAATTACTTTGATGTGTATTTTTCTAGCAAGGAAAAACCTACAAGATTGAATGAAAAACAACAATTCATGGCTTTTTATCATGCAATGGATGGATAACACATGAATCCTAATTCTTTGCTGCATATTTGTCCTACGTTTTGCAATAAACTTTCTTAATCAGTGCCTTTTTTATTTGACTTGATTTTTGTTGGACTTCTATAAATTAGAATTGCTTCAAGCAACCACCAATCAAGATGTTTATCAGCCCAATGTAAAACTAGATTCATGCTTTAGAGCCATGATTTTTAAATCAAGTTATTGGCGGGAGTGTGTAGATTTCCTTTGAAATGAAATCTTGGTAACAACTAACTAAGGAACAACAACCAAATAACAGCTTACATCTAGGAAGCAAGCTTTCATCTGCTGCAAGCTGCTTGCCAGAACTTCAGCTTTGGTTTTATTACCTTCACTAACTTCTTTCATGTCTCGTTCCATAACTGCTCTGAGATATGGTTTCCAGAGCTTATACCTAAAAAATAGGTTTTCCACAAATAGTTACCTTCTCTAAATAAGACAGATGCTCAACTAAACCAGTAGTTCAGGAGAATGCTGAATGGCTAACGTAAGAGAAAGCAAAATTAAGATTCAAACAGAAGCCAAATAGCGTTCTTCTGACAAAGCATCCCGGAAACTTGGCATTGCATAACACATGGGAAATTAAAACATTGCGACAGCATTAATCAGGTTTTCATATTTGAACTTTTAATGGTTGACTGACTGTACTTTTCCAGGCTCCAGAAAGACCCAATCTGAGCACATCACAGTGAGAAACATGGCATATATTAACGAAAGACTTCTTTGGGTACCAATTTAAGAAAATTAGGGGAGGTTCTAGGGTCAATAGACATAGTTCCTTGGCACTGGGGGTAAGAACCTAACCTGGAATCGTGCCTTCATCGGAATGAACTATTTAAAGGGTGGTGAACAATTACCTAGTACCAATGGGCCCTAATGACCCTCGTCCGTTTAAAGGGCCAAAAAACATGGGTTCCACAGTATGCATTGAAGCTTAAGTTTTGTATAATCGTCACTGAAGACCTTTTTACATTACTTAAAGGAAGGCAAAGAATTACCTAGTATCATATGCTCAATAGCTCCCATAGGCCCCCAATTGCCAACACCCCCCCCCCCCCAAAAAAAAAGAAAAAACAAAACAACTTGGTTCCACAATATGTATTGAAGCTAAAATTTTGTATAATCTTACAAAAGTTTTTACATGATGCCATTCAAGTTTCACACAGTATTACAACGTCAATCCAGACCAGCCACGTGATTTAAAAATTTATTGCATCTAAATGGTGAATTTTATCTTGAAAGTTCTATACATGCTAAATTAAAACACAAGAAGATCTTTGGGAGATAGATGAGAACTTGAAAATAAATAAAATAACTTACCCCATGTCATCATAGCCCATAACAAGTGCCTCACCCTGCAAGCATTTTCAACTTGTAATTCTTGACAATATATTTATGGGAAAAGATATTGCCACGCTTCACTATCTAGTTTTGATTGCTTGTGCCAAAAGTTACAACTCTACCTTTTAAGAATTCAATACATAATAGCCAAGAAACAAAACAAATTCTCGTGAAGTATTCCTTGATGAAAACACTTGAGGGGACTTTTTTGTCTTGATTTTACTTTCTACAAACCTATGGATAAATTCTTGTTTTTTGGGACTAAGTTTTAGAATGCTGTCACTATCTGCATGTTTACAAACATGTCAGACACTGATGTGCAGCTCCATGGAAAATAAGATTGCCAAGGACAGACAACAGCTGACTCAATGCCATGCCTAGGCGAGCAAATCCCATCTGGCACCCATAATAAAATATATCCATTTTATTAGCATATATTTTGTTCTTATCAATATTGAAAAGTTATAAATTGTGAAGATTCATTCCCTAATGGGGCAACCATTGCCTTCTCCATGTTCTAAGAAATGCAGCTATATCATGTTATACAGACACCAAGCCATAAAATCACTCTCCTGTATTGCAACCAACCTTTGTTCAAAGATCATCAAAGAAGAGACATGCACATGCAGCGGTTAAAACCTTATTAGTACAGTTCAAAAATGCTTTGCAACTGAGTCAATTTTTCTTCCCATTGAATTACAATATCCCTCAAACTGAAGAGAATTTTTTTGTGGATGACTAATAAATATTTCATTTATTACTATATCCTCTAACAACCTTATGTAATAACTCTTCCATCAGTAAACTGTGAATCAGGCAACTCAAGCAAATTATCATAAGAAACAAAGATCAATCAAGAAGATATGTCTCAAATATTGACTTGATCTTACAAGATTAGTTGGTGTGAAACGTGTATTTGCATCCTTGGTTGCATAAAACCGATCAAGAAGCTTCTTAATATGATCATGCATTGTAGCATCTGTACCAATACCCTCCTTTTGAAATGAATTAAAAAAAATAAACAAAAATCATTTTTCAATATAATGAACATATAATTGTTTTACAGGCAATGAACTGTCAAATATTTTAATCATAAGTTTCAGTCTGCATCAGCTTCTATATCTTTCGCACCTTGTCCATACAACTCAGTAGATCAGCTTCACTCAGTAGTGGCGGGGGCCTGGTCACTCCTGAATCAAGGGTCAATGTTGTTGGAATAAACTGCAATATCAATAGTTCTCCAATGAATATTTGCTTTTGAATCATAATACAATCCGCAGTTATACATATAATGTTGATGCAAAGTTCAAACCTGAAGAATTATAAAACAAATATTATAGGAAAGTATTTTAAACGTGTTAGAATGAAATTGGATTTACAACTCATTTTTTCCGCAATATGATCCCCTCTCCCTCTGGCTGAAATAACCGCAAGGTGTTCATGTGCTGGATTCATGTGGGTCATTATCAATAAAATATGCCAAATCAAAATTTCATTATATTTGTTGACAATGATGGTTTTTTTGGTAGCGTTCATTCAGTCAAATTAGTGCTCAAAAAGGATACCAGTAAACGAAGAAATGTTGGAAATTCCTATCCTACCCTTGCTAACCTAGTCAACTTCAGCATCCATATTCATTGAGCAAAAGTCTGCTGGATTGCTCCCTCAACTCTGGAGAAGAAATTACGTCACTAATGACCTGATTTTATACTTCTTATCATGTCATTAATAACATGATCGCATCTCCTCTCTCCATTAACACCTAGCATTCCATTTCCTTTTCCCCATCTCCAATGTCTTGTTTCCAATTTTTCTCCATTGTAATACTTGTACTTATTTTAGAATTGTTTCTGCTTTAGGGCACTGAATCCAACAGCTATTTTGCTTGTAACTGGCAGACCTGTTGCCACCTCTTATTCTATACTCCCTCCATCCCTCTATATAAAGCCATTTCAACCAAATTGCGAGATTCTAAAAAACAGTTAAAATTAGTTAAATGTAATAAATATGTAGAAAATATAATTTTTTTCCAAAAATGCCTCTATTTATAAATAAGAGAGTAATAATGAAAAAATGATGAAAGAGAATGTATGGTAAATGTTGAGAATGTCAAGTTTAGAAATATTAATTAATTATTATTATTATCAGGGACATCATTTAGTATTTATTAGAATTAGATATGAATATTATATTTAGGAATATATCTTTAAAATATTATGATTTGATTTTATTAGGATAGATTCTAGGGTTAAGGTTAGCCTATTAGTTTGCCTATATAAAGGCCTCCTTGTACTCTCTTGTATTCTCAAGGATCAATAATATTAATACTTTCTTTTTGTTTCAACGTGATCCTTCAATCTCAACATCGTACAATATGATCCTTCAATCTCAACATGCCTTAAGGTTCTTTCTTTTACCCCTGGTGGTTTCGTTCTCGTATCTCATGATTTCATATTTGGATGAGTTTCGTCTTCTTTTGGCTGCATTCTTTTGATTTTGGTTCCTGGTGAGACCTTTTGTATTCGTCCCTGGTGAAACATTTGGAATATTGGACTATTTGGTATTTGTCCCTGGTGAGACATTTGTTGTTGGTTTGGTCCTTGGTGAGGTTGTTTGTTGTTGGTTTGGTCCCTGGTGAAACCGTTTGTTGTTGGTCACTAGTGAGACGTCCATTGTTGCTTTGGTCCCTTGTGAGACCGTTCGTTGTTGGTTTGGTCCCTGATGAGACCATTTGGTGTTCATCTCTAGTGAGACGTCCATTGTTGCTTTGATCTCTTATGAGACCGTTTGTTGTTGGTTTGGTCCTTAATGAGACCATTTGGTGGTCATCCCTAGCTTTGAACCCTTATGAGACCATTTGTTGCAGCTTCTACTATGATTTGGTACTCTTTGTTGTTCGAGCTCCTAGTGAAGCTGGTGAATTATTACCTCAGCCTTAATTGTTTGAGTTCAAGGCTATGAATCATTATTTTCTTGAAGATCACTTGCTGCATGTGCAAGATGCTTCCAGCTTGAGGAGGAGTGTTGAGGATATCAAGTTTAGAAATATTAATTAATTATTATTATTAGGGATATCGTTTAGTATTTATTAGGATTAGATATGAATATTATATTTTATGAATATATCTTTAAAATATTATGATTTGACTTGATTAGATTAGGATAGATTCTAGGGTTAGGGTTAGCCTATTAGTTAGCCTATATAAAGGCCTCCTTGTCCTCTCTTTTATTCTCAAAGATCAATAATATTAGTATTTTCTTTGTGCTTCAACATGATCCTTCAATCTCAACATGGTACAATGTGATCCTTCAATCTCAACAGTAAATAAATGATATGAGAGAATAAAAGGTAATAAGAGAAATAAAATATTAATACTTGGAGGGCACAATGGGTAAAAGTGCAATTATTAGTGAGACAAACTCAAAAGGGATCTTATAACAAGGGACAAGCCCATTCCAAAAAAGAATTTTATATACAGGGATGGAGGGAGTATCTTTTTTTGCCACCCATGTACTCTTTACAGCAGTGAAATATTCACAATAATTTTAAGCATCTTCCTCTCTCTTTTCTGGTTTTTCCTTCCAGAAGATTTCAATCATCAGCCCAGTTAAATGTTTTTTTGGTAAAGAAAAATGCTAAATAAAATTAAATAGTTGCAAAATGTTGTATCCAATACGATGTTATAACTTAAAGCAAACCTGCTGACCAACAGTATAAGTTGGAATCATTGATCCACCCCAAGATTCAAATCGATAAACGTCCAGGTAGTTCCTCTGATTCAATAAAAACCAGTCATGTAACAACAAGTCAACAATAATAGTCAGAACATTCATGGCTTACTGTTAAAACAATCGAGGAAAGAGGATTAAAATAGAAAATGAAAATATATACTCCTTCCGGTCCTAATTATAAGATAAAGTTGACTTTTTTGGAGAAATTAAGGAAGCTAATTAAATTATTTTAGAATATTTATATTTATATTTTTTTCTTCAAACTAATTAGTTTGACTAATAAATTAATATATATAATCTAAGGATACATAACATATGATATGATTAAGTAACTTATTTAGCTTCCTTAATTTCTCCAAAAAAAGTCAACTTTGTCTTATAATTAGGACCGGAGGTAATAGCTTCAATGAGACAGAATTTTTATTTTCAGCCTTACATCATCATGGGATAAAAATCATACAAATCTACAATGGGTTTGTTTCAACATGACAGAAATCTCACCGCAAGTATCACCCTCCCAGATGCAGAAAACAGTTCACCAGCTATGTCAATTTCGACTGTGGTTTCAGCTCCTACAGCAGGCTGTGAGACACATGCTAAAAAATGGCGAACAACTAACTCATACAATTTCTGTGACAATCAGGAAATTATGTGAATATCCAGGAGAAATGCCAGGTTTGTAACTTAAACGAGTAACAGAAAGTAATATTTTACACGGTGATCCTGGCTCCATCTAGATTCTCCTATAGAAAACTTTGTGGGGTGAATTGGTGGGTGGGCCTTGTCATCATGCCCCCCATTACTAGGGTTTCTCCAAAGTGCCGCCCCAGGATCCAACAACCGTTGTGCATATGTTCCCCACTCAGGATGCGCTTGTTGTTCTTGTACAATTGCCTGCAATTAAAGATGAAACAGCCAAGAAAAGGGCCAATCACTAAGAAAAAGCAGATGGGTGAAACTAAGAATAAGGGTCAGCATTAAGTTCAACAGGACTAATAACAGCATCTTTGATCCATGAAATAAAAATTTGATGAAGTTTCACATTTGTTAAAGACCTAACACAACCATCCTCCTTTGCCCGGCCTTGGTATTAGCTATAAAGAACTTAAGCGAAGTTAATTTCACCAGGACAAAAAAGAACCAACGTAAAACTCTTACGTTGAAAAAAAAAATGTATATCAGAATACTTAAGGAAGAAAGAACAAAGAAAAAGAAGCTAACTCAGTACAAATTGACTAATTCAGGTAAGAACCTTATAAGAAGTGATTAATCATATAAGCTTTCAGAAGCCAAATCCCACTTACTTAAAACTATATATCCTATTTGGCAAAAATAATATATATAACCAAGAAAACACATCTTTATAGTGAGGAACGTTTGGGAAATTTGCATTTCTCATTGATCTAAAAAATAAGATACATCCAAATATATACAACAAGGGAAAAAGACAAGAGAATAAAGGCTAATAAGCTGATAAAGGCCATACAATCAGAAATAATATTTACAATAAAAATTAAAGATATTCCCACATAGCACAGGTTAGCAGAACATATACAGATCTCAACACACATCAACATGTCTCAACATCATACAAAAACATACTTGAGTTCCCTTCAACATTCAAGGTGATGAGTTCTCCATAATTCCTTTTCTCTTCAAAGATATATTTCCACTATTCCTTTTTTTTCAAGTATATGATTTCACTGTAAAGTTCAAACAGATTCTCTAAGACCCATGTCAAAGAGCACGTTCTCAATAATAAGAAAAAAAGGGTTGCGTCCCTCTTCGCAAACTCAGTTAATTTTTTTCACCATTAAATGCATCCCAACGCTAACTATGGCCCTTTCCTGTATCTTAATGTCCATACTCCATACTCAACTTGGATCTACAACTACAGTAGTTATACATGCATGGACAGGAGGTAAAAAGTTACCCACATGCAAATCAGTCCTTGAAGAAAAGCTATCAGTTTCTGTACGAGGATAACTGATGAAACCAGCTTGGTATAGTTCTTCTGCCACCTGAAAACAGTTAAACAAGGTGTGATCAGGGGATGCATCTATGAAAAATCATACAATCAAAAACCATTCAATGAAAATACTGAAAGTTGCAGTTAAAAGTTTAAAACTTAGATGTGGGGAATGGAAAGGCTTAATCACTTCCAGAGCAATATAAACAATGACAGCTCTCTCCAGTCTGCCCTCCCAAATTTAAACTAAATCGTAAACCCTTTACTCATGCGTGAGAGAGTTTCCAAACATTATTGTAAATAATTTAACATGCCCTTTTAATTGCTACAATTTATCCTCCAATAGCTGATAAATCAAACATAATAAAGAACAATGTTGCACCATACCCATCAACCAATTCAAAACACAGAAAGAGCTGCATAAAAAGCTTTGCTCATTCAACAAAGCTATCAAAGTTTAAAAGTCACAGATGCGACCAATTAGTTGTCCAAATAATGAAAGACACCAGCAGAAAAGCTTCAAATGTAATGGTAAACTAAGTCCTGCATCATACAGAGGCATATATGCATGAACAGTTCTTACATACGATACAAGTTTATAGCACATATTAGAGAATATCCAAATTACTTCTTGCTTTGAACATAGTTTTCCCCCTAGTTTTTTGTTTGGTGATTGGCACCATCTAGAAGCCCATTCTTTCCTTCTATGTATCTTCATAATCAGTAGTTTAAAGAAAGTAAATCACATGGAATGTAATTACTAACTTCAAGGAGTCATCGTTCATCAGTAGAAAGAAAGCTAGATCAAATGGATTCCCAACATCTCAATTACCTTCATTGTTTGTTCAGAACTCATCCTGAAGTATCGTGAAGCACGTTTCTCAAGCTCAATGGTATTCAGAGGATGTGGAGGATACTTCAGCTTCTCCTGTTGTCTAACTTTCATGACCTGAATTGTAATTAATATTTGCAATGAAACAATACTATGGATTCTGCACATTCACAATGACAAGCTGAAAGTATGACTTACAGTTGCAGTCGGTTCCTGAACACACATCTCATATATTATAACTGCACAAGTATAATCAAACAAATGGCCCCGCCTGCCAAACTAAATCACATTATATCCTGAGCCTGCAGTTAGAAAAACTCAAAAAGAACTATAAATGCACCAAAAGTTTCATGGCTTACATCCAACTGAAACTAGCAATGCCTTCATCTGATTTATGAGAACAATTTATGGACCAAAACTCTTCTGGCTCATGTGCTTGTATCTCCCAATATCGCTCCACAATAAATCCAAGTGTAGGGAACTGTAACCAAAACAAACACTCAGAAGAAACAATATTTGCTTGAGCATAACAATCATAAACCTTTGTTACATGTTTATGCTTTCAACTGTTGCAAACCTGACAAGGGCCATAACTTAAGACAAGATTTCTATCATCCGTAGCAGATTCAATTATGAAAGAATCTTTCATTAACATTGTCTGGAACCTGGTGAAGGAAGCACCAATACGAAGATCTATTTCCTGAAAACAAAATATTGACATTATTCATAAAGATACAGCATGTGAGGATAGTAAAACACATGCCATTAAAATTAACTATCAGGTTCTTATATTGCAGGTTATGGCAGATGAAAAAACCAATTGAACATGCTAGTAGATTATCAAAAGGCAAGAACGTCGAACTTGGATAAAATAAAAGCTCAGCATTAGTGTTTGAACAGGCGACTCACTTGCCTTGCATCCACGGCATCAGCAAACCACTTATTAGGTTCAACAAGATTCTGCACAGCTTGATGTATTTCCCTGCCATCACATAGATCAAAAGTCAGTGACAATCAAACCTTAAAACGATTGTCTCTGAAAAAAGTGTTAAATCTTAGTAAGTTTGCTTTGTGACGGGTACACTATAAAACCTGTCAATCAAGGCAGAAAAACGAGCCCTCTTTACAGTGAGATGGCGATTTACGGTAGTGCATACTTCTACCACTTCAAATGCAATGTTTTCACCCTCTCGATCACAGTCAAGCCACAAAACAAGCCACTGGCACCTCCTTGCTTCCTCCTCCAGAGTCCTTTTAATATCCTTTTTGTCCTACATAAATAGAAACGGAGAAAATATGCTCAGTAAATTACTCTCCACAAACGACAGGAAAACACTTGCAATAATTTGTCAAAATCGATTCAATCATTAAAAGCTACGAGAATATGAGGAATGGAGTGAGAGTGTAACAAGAAAATAACAGAATAACGAGTATCTAAGACCTCAGGAACAAATTTATGGACAGGAGCATGGTAAAGATTGGCGGGGTCGCATGAGAGCCATTTGCGGTAACGCTCTTCGAATTCGAGTTCCATAAGGTGGCCAGTGACGGATGTGAACAGCATGTGGCAAGGCTGGCCCCGAATCGCATAGTTGAACTCGAAAATCTTGTTATAGCGGGAACGGCCCTCCCTTACTCGCAGGCCCTGGTTCCTCGATAGTATAGTGGCGACGGACTTGGCCACCGACGGCTTCTCCGCCACGTTGAGTACGTTGACGGTGCGCGCGGCCATCGATTCGAGTAGGACCGGAATGGGGTTAGAGGATTATGAAGTTCAACATCGAAGCTTTGCAATTCATGATTTGCGGTAAAGGGGTTTTTGCGGGAGATTGGTTTTCCCGCCCAAATTTCCGGCTCCAGGACGTAGCACGGTTTCAAATTAATGGATAAGTTCCATCACTCATGGTCATAACTCATAAGTGGCGTTGGCTACTCCCTCCCTTTCGTTTTTTTTTTTCACCCCCGGTACTTGCAAGTTGCAAGTTAAAATAATGTGATTTTATTATTAATAAAAAGGAGTAATTAGGGAATGAATGGTCAAAATGATGACATTTTATTGCTTCAGGTTAATACCGGCCAACCTGCGGCCTAACCCGTGACCCGCGGGTTTTGATAGGTTAGGGTTGAGAAAATCTCAACCCGTAAAATTATTGACTGCGCAATCCCACACCGCATAGCTCATGGGTTGGCGAGTTAGCCCGTAAATTTTTTATTTTTTTTTACATATAATAATTTTAAAAAACTTATACGTTTTTTACTCTTATCTTGGTACCTCCCAATCTAAAAAAAAAAAAAAATCTTGATCTCTTCCCTTTTTCTTTAAACAAAATTATTATATATTGATTGCTTGAGGATGAGTTTGTGTTTTATTTATAAAATTTTGCAAATTTGATAACTTTATCTCTTAAATTGTAGATTATGTTTTTAAATTTTTATAAGAGAAATGATTGATGCTAGGAACGTAAATTTAATGACTCATATATATGTATCTTATATTTTCGATTTTCTTTAAAAATAAGAACTTTTTTTTCAAAAAAAATTGTGGGCTGGCCCGCAGCATGCACACTGCTCCTGTAGAAGTGCGGGCCGCACAAGCCGGCACCGCATGGGCCACGGGTTGGTGTGAGCCAACCCGCAAGTTGGCTCACATTCCCAACTCTACTCCTGAATATATAGATCAAAAGTCAAACCCACCACTTAATACTCCGCTGATCGAAAATATAGGAGTCGAATACCTATTTTATATTTATCAAAAAATTAGTTAAAAATAATAAATACATAAGATATTTATTTTTCCAATATACCGTTATTTATTAAAAGAATAAATAAGAGAGATAACAAATAAAAAAAAGAAAGAGAATGAAGGGGAGAAGAGTGATGAGAGAGAGGGTGTGGTAAATTTGAGGGGGGAGACATCGTAATAGACAAAAACAAAGTGGATCTTATATAAAAAAAAACTAAAGCTCCTTATAAATTTGGCTCTTATTTTTGGAGTAAAAGGGAGTAATTAATACCACTTCCATTCCTTAACATACTAGTAATAAGTACCCAGTTCATTTTTTAGAAAGAGTAGATAAGCTAAATAAGTTATACTCCTATGAGAGAGTATAAATATAAAATATGAGATATAAAATATGAGAGAGAATATGTAATAAATGAATGCATGAAAAAGAATTAGCGGTGAGTGGGAAGTAATTAATATAAAAATGTGTATTTAATAAGAGTAGAAAAGAAAAAAAATAATTTAAATTTTGAAACATAATGAGAAAGTTGCTTATAAAAAAAATCAACCCCAAGAGAGAGAGAAATGCTTATAAAAATGACAAGAAAGAGTATCAAAATATTTATATTTATGATTTTTTTCAAATTAATTTATCTCACTTATAAATGGATAGTCTCTCTCGTCCTATTTACAAGCAATTTTTTTCTTGTTTGAGCAAAACAAACTGATATTGTGTCAAAAATATCATATTTTTTTTTCATATATACCTTATTTATGAAAAGAGTATATGACAGAAAATAAATAAAAAGTATGAAAGATAATGAGTATTTAATAAAAGTAAAATAAGAAAAAGAAGTTTACATTTTTAGATAAAAAGTGAAAGTTATTTATAAAAATAACTAATCAATGAGAGAGAAAATTGCTTATAAATAAAACCTAAGGGAGCACATAATATAATTAAATTATTTATTTAATTTTTTTATTCTCTACAACAAAATCAACTAATTCTAATTTAAAGAGGAAAGGGAGTACTTTAATATGTTATGGATAAATTCGTACCACGGGTACCTTGAACATAACTGACTGTGTGTTTGGTATTGCTTTTTGGAGGTCAATAAACAATTATTACGTAAGTTGAGGTAAAACTCCTCTCACATACTTACATTGTATACTATAAATAACGATTTATAAACATTTATTGTCCAAAAATAAGCTATTCCAAACGAGCACTGAATGCATATAGAAAATTTTAGCGTGCTGGGTTTGGACTCTGGATCTTGAAAATTTAAATTTAGTGTTTGTATGGAATACTAATTGGAGTTTTTAAAAATAATTTTTTAATCATGATTTATATTGTATGAGGTAAGTATATAAGATGAATTTTATCTCGATTTACGTAACAAACACTTATAATTTTTTCAAAAATGATTCCAAACATGTTTTTAATTGGGAAAATGACACTAAGACATTTTGTATACGTTCTTCTCATCAATGAATAATTATATTTAATTAAAAAAAATCTAGAAAATTTTAGCGTGCTGGGTTTGGACTCTAGTTCTTGAAAATTTATTAAATTATATTCAAAAAAATTATTAAATTTAAAATCATAAGACTAAAAAAATACTAGTACAATTTAAAACCATCGAACTTGATGGCACAGGCCACAGACACCGTGGTCAGAGAAACCACGTTCGCCGGACAAGATACGAAGGTAGGCGGAGGATATAGACGGGACTCCCAGTCGCATGACGCACCCAATGGCGATGATCTTCCTGCTGTTGACCTTTCTTGCGATCTCTCAAGCACAAGATGCTACAACTTTACCGGCACCAACGTTCTGCATCATCGGCAGCGGCATCGGTGGCTCCTCAGTCGCCCACTTCCTCCGCAAGTACTCACCTAATTCCTCACCTCCTATCAAAATTCAAATGCTCGAGCGCAACGGACTCGTTGGGGGTCGCATGGCTACTGTGAATGTTGCGGGTGACACCTTCGAAGCTGGAGCTTCGATTCTTCATCCCAAAAACTTTCACGCCTTGAATTACTCGAAGCTTCTTAATCTTGAGTTCAAGGAGAAGGATTCATCTTCTGGTTCCTCGTCTCTGGGAATTTGGGACGGGAAGAAGTTTGTTTTTAAAACGGTCAAAATTAATTGCAATGTTCCCCTGTTCGATAAGCTCGTCTCGCTTGTTAATTCGCTTCTTCTGTTCATCCGCTATGGCTTTTCACTTCTTAAAATGAATATTTTTGTCGAGGTACTTCAGTTTTTATTTCTCTGTGATTCGTTTTATTTGCTTTGGCGGAGCTCCTCTTCTTCTTGTAGTAAATCTCCTAGTCAACGTATGACCATGTTGTACTGCCTTTATTTTTTTTGTTATTTAGGGTACCGTGAATCGATTCTTGAAGTACTACGAAGAACCAGCTTCGAGACCTATTTTCGAGACTCCGGATGAGATGCTGAAATGGGCTGGTCTGTATAATCTTACAACCAGGACTTTGCAAGATGAATTAGTTGATCTTGGGCTGTCTCCCCTGTTGATAAAAGAACTTGTCACTGTAAGAGCTCTTATTGATTATGCTATTTTCAAATCTCTTTCTTGCTCTGTTGAAGTGTTGTGTGCATTGGAAGCGCCTCTTTTTTTTCAATGTTAATAACAGTATTGGTATTTCGTTCATCTAAAAATAGAAGTAGTGATATTAATGGTGCTGGCGGCGGCGACACTGGAACAAGTGAACTGTTTCACCATAACAGAATCACAGAGCTGTATTTTTTATTCGGTAAAAACAGCAATAAAATTTTGATGTATTTGCAAGAAAATTCAATCTGGGAACCAAGACCAGTTATATAAAGTTCTCTATGACATAGGTGGTGAGAAGTGATGAGTCTATCAAAATTGGAGTTCAATAACCTGATTTGTGTGTGGATCTCAATGTGTTTATGTTCATCTGTGTACCAATTTAATGGTAGCGGGGTTCTGTGAAAGTATTTATGTGACTAAGTGACCAACAATCTGGAATAAACAAAGTCTCAAGACTTATGAAGGTGGGTATCAGTCTACCCTTTTAATATGGCCTGTCCACCAAATTGAAAACTATTGCTTATGCAGCTTATTCATGTCCCATGTGAGTGAACGCATGTGTTGGTTCTTTGAATTACAGGCTTGAAGGTAGGCCTATTTGAAGTTTTGGTCCGAACAACTTGTTCCATGCGGAGGTCAATTAAAATTTTCTTGTCGCGTGGCTTTTACAGGGTTTTAACTGACAAAATAGTTTATGCCCATAGTTTTTTCAGTTTTCGCTGAGAAGTAGGATGTGGATGTCATGGTGCCTCCCCTTTGTTGTTATATTAACTTGTCCAATTAAGTAGCAGGGTGTAAGATTTAGGAAAACTCATCAGAATATAGAATCCTCTTCATTTGTACAGGTCATCACACGAATTAATTATGGCCAGAGTGTATACATCAGCGGGCTTGCAGGTGCAGTTTCTTTGGCGGGATCAGGTGGAGGACTATGGTCCATTAAAGGAGGCAACTGGAAAATGGCAGCTGGACTGATTAATCAGTCAGATGTTGCATTGCACCTACATGAAGAAATAGAATCCATTGCCGACCTGGGAGATTTTTATGAACTCAACTCCACGAAAGGCAACAGTTATGCCTGTGAAGTTGCAGTGGTTGCTACACCTTTGGATGAGTCAAATATTCAATTTATTCCTCAGATATCAGTTTATAAAAGAAAAACACAGCACACCCATACAACTTTTGTTAGGGGCCTTCTGAACCCGGTAAGTATCTCAGGAGTCAGAATCTTACTGACGTTGTTTAATAAGGATGTTTCGACTTTTATCCTCGTCGTAATGCCTTTTCTCAGCGATTCTAATCTCTAATAGTGATGTTCTGTGTTACACAACATAAGGCATACTTTGGTCTCAGTGCGGTGATGGAGATTCCAGAGCTTGTGGGCACAGTCGAGGATCCTGACCTTCCTTTCTCTAGCATTTCAGTTCTCAAGAAGTACGATGAAAAGGATGCCACTTATAAGATATTCTCTCGTCAACCAATGTCAGACACATTGCTGGATAGCATCTTTAGGTAAAGTATTAACAGCTAGGTTTTTAATTAACAAAGTCATGTTGCTGATTTGTGCAACAGAATCCTTTGTCTAAATCCACTCACTTGCTGCCTAGTTCATAATTTAAGTAAGCGAGTCCGTTAATCAAACCCCATATCATCTTCTATTGTGGCTAATACCTGAGGAGGCACAAAACATATGCAACCCAATGTTGACATTTTCTTGTATTGTGTTTCTTGTGATTTGGATTTGAGATCTCCCCTCTTCTGTTGCCCTCAAAAATGAGAAAAAGGGCTGCAACCAAATTTTAATGGTAACTCTTTTTAATTGCCGCTACTTGCAGTGTGAGGAAAGAGACTATTAGGATAGACTGGCCTGCCTACCCTCACTACCATGCCCCTGAAGTATTTACACCATTTCTGTTGGATGGTCGGCATTTGTATTACGTCAATGCATTTGAGAATGCAGCTAGCACCATGGAGACAAGTGCTGTAGCAGCTGAGAATGTTGTCCGACTCATACTGTCCAGATATTTTGGCACAAAATTTGTGCTTTCCTCCAAGTTGTCTTCTGGCTCTCATAGAGAGCAATCCCATGTAGATCTGTGAATTGCAGTGATTGTAATATATTCTCAAGTAGTTTGACTGCCATCAAGTTTGAACGTGGAAGTTCATGTACATTGCTTTCCCCTTCCCCCTTTTTACAGAGTTCGTACATTGGGCTTCTAATAAGAAAACTATTTCCCACAGTTGTTAGATGGATGGTGAGAGAGGAAATGTCATAGTGGCTTCGACTTATTTTGTGGGGATTGCTTTTCAGGCCGCGCAGGCTTCACGTTGAATGGAAACTTCTGCTCCCTTGGGGATTGGTGTAATATTAATGGAGCTGAAGTGAAATCAAGATAGTTTAATCGTTACGTTTTGAAATTTTAGTCAAATCTGATATTTCAATCTCAAAAAAAATACTACTGCTATTTGATAGCATTTGTATGGTTAGATCAAGTAGCGAGCTTTCATTTTGGAACTGAATTCATTTTCTTAATTTGCCTCGTTCCAAAACACAATATTCATCATCTGGACACAATAACGGAACATATTCGCTAAATCACGGATTCTCTAGCTTTAATCCAGGCCACAAGGCAAGAGAGAACGACGACCTTGCGAACCAGGTGTCTAGTATGTGGGTTTAATTTATCACATAATTGGTGTTCTGTGTATGATTTAGGATAAAACTAATATACTCTTTGGATTCTATAATGTGTGGCGCTTCAAATGGGATAGATGGTGAATTAATTTGATCAGCTAGTCAACACGATTCCAGAAAATGGTTAGTGTTGGTGAAATAAGCGTGAAGTTTACATCACTATTACATACACGCACGCTATAAAATCTTTAACACTTACTTTACTAACTCATTTACAAGATGACCTTGCCTCACACAATCTCAGCAGTAAATAAGAAAAAAATATATGAATATATTTTAGGCATTGACTGCTTGATGAACCACCAGTAAATCAAATTACTACTATAACAAAGATGCTTATAGCACCCACGGAAGGCATTCTGCCGAAGTGAAGTTGGAGAGGTATTGATAAGTAATTCTGTTTCAAGCTTCGCGCAGACTAATTACGCCATTAATAACGTAGTCAGAGTATCTGAAAGAAGTTTGGACAAAGCACAAATACGCTTTTCCATATTTGATTTTATGAATAAAGAAATCTTGGTCAACTCTGAAAGCAGTTATCGAATCTGGGTCACCGAGATTTCAAATTTTAATTAATAAACATATTTGGTTACATTGCAAAAATAATTTTTCGTAAGGAGTGTACTTTATACTTTATAGCATGTACTAGTATTTGATATCATTTCGCCGCAAATTATAACCCGTCGGCGTCCACTCACTTCGTCTGGATAACGCGACCAGATGCTGACTGCTCAAGGATTCATCCTATGAAGCTGAAGATAGAACGCTTCACCTTTCTCTGCAATGGCTTTGACGAGTAGCTTCACCGTTCTACAGAACAGCCTTTCCCTGGGACGTCATGGATTTAATTACGCTTCTCCGAAAAAATTCGTCTCAATTTTATTGTTCAAACCGAAATCTTCTCTGGTGACTCAAAATTGCAATCCCAGATGCAGCAGTGGCAAACACTCTGTAACTAAGAGGATGCTCAACCTTACCGTCGCGGCAATGTCGATGTGCGGTTTGCTCAATTGGTTTACTCCATTGTTGGCTGAAGAAATGGATCTGGAGAGGTACACGGATTCAAAGGAAGGTTTCACTCTCCTGAAACCCTCTTCTTGGACGAAGGTAGTTGCTTATATATGAATATTTTACAACTGGCCTTTCATTCTTTGTGTGGTTAAATCTATTTTTGTTCTAAAAGAATTATATTTGTTAATAGGATTAATACTTAACAGGTTGATAAAGCAGGAGCAACTGTGCTGTTTCAAGAGGCAAATATGGGAAGTAACAATATTGGGGTTGTGGTAAACCCGGTTCGCCTTGAAAGTCTTGAAAAGTTTGGAAGTCCTCAATCTGTGGCTGATAAGCTTATACAAGCAGAAAAACGCAAGGTAGCTGTTTGTTACGATTCTTCTATATAACTGTCCTAAAAGTAATACTGGCGGCTAATGAACTTGATTGTGCCGCTTTTAACCATTGATTGCGCTATTTTTTATGATAAAAGCAATAAAAAGGGCAATCTCAATTTAACATAAACCTTAAGGTTGATTACAGCAGAGTAGAAAAGCAAAAGGTTGACATCTGAAACTTCACTGAAGGCGATGACAATGTTTATTTGAACTTATAAGTAGCCATTCTTTTATTTTCTGGTTCAGGAAAGCACACAGGAAGCAGAGGTGGTTAAATTTGCAGAGAGGTCAGGAGAAGGAGGCTTGCCAATTTATGAGTTTGAATATGTAGTTGACAGTACTCGAGGAGGAATGAAGAGGATTTTTTCTGCAGCATTTGTGGCCTCAAAGAAGCTCTATCTTCTTAATATTGTTCACTCTGATAAACCAGAGAGTCCTCTTGACTCTCATAAAAGAATGATATTAGAGCAAGTGCTTCATTCTTTTGATGCAGCAACTTTGGTATGACTTGATTCAGTTCTGATTCTTTGTTCATGCCCAAGCCATGGCTGTCGAGTACCAAAAAAAGCTAAAATTTTATTTCACTAGTATTTACAACCAGGAAGCATGACAATTTGATGTACATCTTTAACTAATTTCAAGGTATTTTTTTTATATGGCTGGACGTTTTAACACCATTTCATTTTAAGGAGACCTAAAACTTCTTTCTGTATGTTTTCATTCATACATGGTTTTTGTGCATGTGTGCATTCTTAGTCCTCAAAACTCTTGAGCTATCTCTTTTATTTCACGAATATTGCGTAGGTTACGTTGATATTAAATGACCAATAGCGGACATCGATGTGAATGGGAGTTGAGTTACAAGATTAATGGAATAGTGGAGGAGAAATAGGCGTTACTCGAGAAATGAAGAAGAAGATGGAAATGGTTGTCCACACATTTTTTAATTCATAACAATTTATCAATATATATATATATATATATCTCCACACTATAAGCTGTATTGTTCACAAGTTATAAGAAATTGCATGTTACTGAAGCAAATGTTCATTCACTCGGGTAAAACAAGCAGTATGATAATTTATCACTCAGTTTTCCCTGCTTCTTATACGTACTTAAGGATACACTGATGGCATAAAGTCATAAAGTAGCATACAAGTTATTTAGCAGCAGAAGCTGTTCTCAGAGACTTAGACATGAGCTTACAAGCAAAGAGTAGAGCTTAGACATACTAATTAGGGAACTACTCCCCCATTCACAAAACGGGTAAAGTGAGGAGGAAAGTTCTGCACCTTTGCCTTCATTTCTCTCAGTTCTTTTAACTCCTCCATCCATATACTGTAGCTTGAGTTTTTAGCCAGAACGTCTTTGGATACCTCCTTATTTTCAATGAGTTGGGCTGCATAATTTTCAAATTTCTCGATGTTATCCCATAAATAAGCGTCCTTACTCGGGTCAGTTTCACTTCTAACACTATCTAGCCAGTCCCTTGCTTCTTCTACCCTTGCCCAGAAGCAGGTATCTTGGGTCAAACTTGCAAATGTGCTCCTTGTATGATTTCCTTCTGCAGCAGAAGGAGTTCTTTCCTTCCACCATCTATCAAAAATTTCATACCTTCTCTCTCTACCATGCTGTATGTAGTGTCCCTTGGTTCTGTGCATCCCTTTCCCGTAATACTCTGCGATATCTAATGGCTCAACTAAGAGTTTATAGAACTGAGAAGAGTTGACCCATTTTCTACTCTTTTCAAAGTCATAAGGTAGCTGATTACTTTCCATCATCTCAATCACATTGTTCCAGAACCTGGCAAGTTTGAGACGGTTCATGTTAATTTTCATGCCTCTTCTTGAAGAGCCCCTCCTCTTGAATGAGTCATAGTACCCAAGCTGATCATCTGCCTCATCACACAATGTTTTATACCATTCTACTTCAGCTCTGTAAGGTACAAACTTAGATAAGGTGACTGCTAGGTTAGCATGTTTTAGAGATGGTGAACGACCCATTCTCCTTGCCATCCGTAGGCTTTCCTTGACCGGTACAGCAGCAGATCCCTGTATATTACACGTAGCTAAATTTGTTAGATTGTTTCAAAAAGAAATTTGCATGTCATGTTTTTATTTGCCCGTGTCTTGAATATTCAGCGCAGTTGGATTACCTGACTAGCCATCCCTGAGGACTTCAAGGCCAGTTCAAGCCCAGCTTCATAGCTTGAGTCAGAAATGTTATCCTGCACGCAGCTCTTCTTAAAGGCTTGCAGGGACAAGTTATTTACGTAATCTCCATACTTTAGGTGATCATCAATACTGCAAGCTGGAGAAGAGGGTGCAAACATCAAATGCATCATCTGTATTACTGTTGTTTCACTATCCACACACACTGCACCATTCTCTGAAACAAAGACATAGCTGCCAAATGGGTGAAATGGAATTTGCGGAGATCCATCTTCATCGGGTGTTGCTGCTGCACTCAAGTAAGCCATTACAAAGGAAAACAATTCAGCAATTTCTTGTTCAGAGATTTGAACCACAAGCCTTTGAAGTCCAAGTGAAGTCATGGACAAATGCCAAAACTGAAGCAGGAAGTTCAGGTGAGATGTGAGAGGAGGTTGCAGAGGAGCAAATAGAAGCCTTGGCATTATGTCAAGTTTGGAGACTACGTGACAGAAGTTGCCACCCCATCTTTCTTTGTGAATGGCTCGGGACAAAGACTTGTTTCCCAGTAACGGCGAGCCAAAAGTGATGCACAAGACTGATATAGCAGACGAGATGGATCGGAGGTAAGACAAAAACCAAATGGTGCACAGAGAGGCTATGGCTCCTCCGAGGGAATGGCCGGTGATGACGATGGACTTTGCATCTGCGCTTTTTATTATTGCAGACATCTGAATGGTAACATTCCAAACGGTTAGTGAATGTTGCTTATTAGGAATGAGATTAGAAACAATGTTGAAGGCCAGGAATAATAGATACTAGAGAGAAAGTAAAGTACTTTCAAAGTTGTTAATAATAAAAGGGCTTATAGTTAACCTTAAACTATTCTCCTTACGTCGTTTTATACATTTTTTCCTGTGAATTAAACTTAACTTTTTAAAAAGATTTGCAATGCCGCCAGTACGGGTCACAGGCAAAGGTATTATGGATTAGAGGTGGGGCACGATTCTTGTCTGGTAGTGGAACATCTTCATTACTCAAGTCTTGGAGTCTTCCTCCTGAAACGTTGAACAAAGACTCGATGCATTTTGTAACTTAGCGTGACAAAACGCGGTCGCTGTCCTCCCTTTACTTGACCTGATTTTTTTTTTTGGAACAGCCAGCAAGGCACTACTTTCCTTATGTTGAAAAGGCTAAAGTACACCCCCATTACTTGACCTGATTGACTTCTGCGATAATGAATTATGAATGATTGTACTCCCTCCGCTAATAAATAAATGTAAGAAATATTTGAATAGTTGATTGTGATCAAAATATAATATATGATTTTTATATTTATTGAATTTTTTAATTTATTTTTATTGATGTTCCTTTAACAATAATTAAGGAGAAGAGGGGATGGAAGAATTAAAAAAGATGACTATGATGTTTTAGAAAATATATGTAATATTAACTACTCCTCCGGTCCTTAATGTAAGACATATTTACCTAATTTGATTAGATTAATAAAGTTGGTTAAATTAATGAATATGACATGTACTCCCTCCAGTCCTTATAAATATAAGATATATTTACCTAATTTGATTAGATTAAAGGAGTTAGTTAATATGACATATATTTTATAAAACACTCTAGCAATCTTCCTTAATTCCCTCATTTCTTTTCCTCCTTGATTATTGTTGAGAAAGCATGACTAATCTCAACTTCCCAAATATATCTTATAGTAAGGATTGGAGGGAGTATTTTTTAAAATACCCTAATCATAGGTCTTAATCCCCTCCTTTCTTCTCCCTTGTGATTATTATTGAAGGAACATTAATAGGGGTAAATTAAGAAAATATTGACAAATAGGAAAACTTTGTCGTATATTAGGACCAAGATCAACTCTATAAATATGTCTTATATTAAAAACCGGAGGGAGTAACTTAACTAACTTTCTTAATCTAATCAATTGTTAAAGGAGCATCGATAGGGGTAAATTAAGAAAAGATTGACAAATAGGAAAACTTTGTCGTATATTAGGACCAAGATCAACTCTATAAATATGTCTTATATTAAAGACCGGAGGGAGTAACTTAACTAACTTCCTTAATTTAATCAAATTGGGTAAATATATTTTATAGAGGTTGGAGGGAGTAATAAAAAATAGATTTAAGTTTAACCTGCTACCAGATCACTAGGACTAGCTTCTGAGATGCCATTTCTCACATGCATCATAAATTTAACCATCTTAAATTACTCCCTTAAATTTAAAGGTAATCCATGTTTTATAAAATTGTATGTTTTTATGAATTTTAAGAATAAATAATAATTTTTTTATCTAAAAAGTCTCTTTGATTGTATCAAAATTACTTACCTTCTGGCTAAAAAAATAATTTATACTACCCCGGTTTTAAAAAGGCCAGTGCCTAGTGGCACAGTGGTCACTAGAGTGGGCTTAGGCCACTTAACCCCCCTCATGAATTCGACCCGTGTCAGGTGTAATAAAAAAATATTTGAAAACAAAAAAAATGAAATCTTAATTCTAGCAATTTTTTTATCAACATGTATATTAAAAATAAGTTATATTAAAAATGAAGGGAGTATGTAAATATTTTCAAATCCCACTAAAACAGTCGGATCACCACCAAGGGCTCTGATAATAACATCACTTGCTTATATTAGTAGGACATTCATGCTGCAAACGCAGCGAATCCCCCCACCCAAAAAAAAAAAAAATCAATATAATACAGGTACATATTATATTTTTATCAAATATTATTCTAAAGTAGTAGTAATTGCCTACAGGGCCAGCAAAAATAAAGCATGCATGTCTCTATTCAACAGAGAAATTATATACATATAATCCAAATCGAAACAAGAGAGCAGCTTTGCTGATCAGCGCATATATACGTCATGCAATATTGTTTTCTATGTATTTATTATTATTATTATTATCATCTAGTAATTAGAAAAGGAAAAAGAATGGGACAGGAGTTTTGAGGGGACCAATATTTCTTTTTTTTTTTTTTTGAATTTCTTCATCCGGTATCCCAGGGCAGGCCATCTTTCAGGCTTATCAACGGCCCCAGACTAATCCGGATCGAGGTGTGATAGGAACCCGAAGGTTGGCGCCCCTGGCCCCTAAGATGCTGCATTCCCACGTCTCGAACTCAAGACCCGTGGTTAAGCTAGGAGAGACCCTACCATCTCACCTAATCGTCGTGGTTCCAATATTTCTTTTTCTTAGCGGAGCTGTCACCACTCGCCGTGAATGAACGATGATTGGGGTAGTATAGATTTCTAACCGGCCCCAGTATCATATGTGATCCCTTACCTCAGCACCCAGGAATCTATGAAACAAATATAGGCTCTACTTTGGGTACATAAGTGTTATTTTCAAAAAGTGTGGCACCATTTAAAAAAAAAAAAAAATTAGTTGTGTGAGTGGAGGGTGGGGTGTGAAGCGCATGAGTGGAATGTTGATTGATGGTTAGTGGGTGACTGGGGTCCACGGCTATAGGGTTGTTTGCCTCTCGTACCCCCCACTCAGATATGACCCACAACAACAATTCATAACACCGTCAATCAATAGGGGTGGAACAGGTCAAGCGGTATGCTAAGAGTATGTGATCTAATCTATTTGATAATAGTAGCATGCTCACTATGTTAGAAGGCATGTTTCTCTTAAAAGATCAAACTCAGATCTATTGATAAGCTTGTTGGGTCAGTTTAAGCCTATTGTGAATATATAATATTATAAAATAGTGTAAAAAATAAGTATTAAATGTAGCATTCATATTTCTATTTTTATATTATTTAATTATCACTATGTAACAATTATTTCATGATAAAGAGATTTTATCATGTAATTAGATGGGTAACAAGAATTTACCAAAAATATGATTTATTAAAGTAAATGAAATTGTTAAAAAGATATTAGAAATAAAAATAATATAAAATAATAGAATTATAATAAAAAGGCAAAAGATTAAAAAAAATAAAAGAAAGTGAGTTAAAAAATAAAAAGAAAAGATATAGGAAAAATATTGAAACATGAAAAAAATATAATAGAAAACTAAATATTAAAAAATAAAAATATTGCAGGTTTGTTAACAAGTTTTAGGCCATGTCAGACTTTTTACAGGTCAGACTCCGGCTTACTTATTACAAAACAGGCCTGATTTGTTAAGCATAAAGTGTGGCCTATTTTCACCCTTAACCAACAACCATGTGAAGTCACTTTCCCGTCCGCCGTAATTATATGTGTTTGTTTTGAATAGATTAGAGTTTTAAAAAACAGCTTTTTAATCGTGATTTACGGTATATAATATAAGTATATGAAAAAAAAATTATTTCAATTTACGTGAATAAACACTTTTAAATATTTAAAACGTGATCCCTATCAATCACTATAGAGTTTGGAGCTTGGATACAGTAAATTCCATGGCACCAAATAGCTATTTTTTTTATACATTTTTGTCAATTTTGATTAGCTTGAGGGTTGCGTGTGCCTTTATACGCCCGGATCTTTCATATAGGATATGTTTGGTTGAGCGATTCGATTGCTTATAAGTTGCTTTTTAATAGTGATTTACGGTATACGAAGTAAGTATGTGAGAGGAGTTGTGTCTCGATTTACGTAAAAAGCAACTTATAAGTTTTTATAAGTTGAAACAAACATGCTTATAGTAAGTACGTAGGGATGCCAATATAATCCCCTCGACTTACTTAAAACAAATATTAATTCACGCAGAGGGTAAATAAATTTAAAACTCATTATGTCCTTATATATAAGAGCTTTTCAAGCGAATTTTCAGATTCTAAAAAACAGTTAAATGTAATAATTATATAGAAAATTATTTTCTTCTCAAAAAATGCCTCTATTAAATGGGTGAGAGAGAAAATAATGATGAAAAAATGATGAAAGAGAATATATGTAGTATAATAATCAATTTAAGATAAAATAAGAAAAAAAATTCATATAGACTAACTCAAAAAGATCTTTTATTTAGAGTCGAACCCATAAAAAAAAAAAAAAGCTTTTTTATAGAGGGACAGAAAGAGTATTTAAGAGGAGAGCTTGGAAATTAAAGTTGAAAGGGGGAAAAGGGAAAATAGAACGAAAAAACAGACCAAAATCTTTGCGTTAATTATATTAAGCTCACACGCGGCGTGTGAAATTAAATTGCGGCTTTGATTTGCATGAAGTTACACATGTTACGAAGGTTGCATGCAGAGTTCAGTATATATATATAGAGAGAGAAAGGTAGAAACACTGAAACAGTTTTTGAAGAAACAAACCTGATTTTGAAATGAGTGGAACAGCGACCAGAAGAGATTAAGCATCCCAGCGTGCACCATCACCGGCACCCCGCCTTCCATATTTCGGCGCGATGAAAACAACTTCACGTCGCCGATACTATCTAAGGCTACAAGGCTCCCCCAGCCCGGATCCGACCCGCCGGTCATTTGGACACCAGAGAAGGTGACATAAACTATGCTGCCGATCCGCTCGGTCGTGAAACTCCACGGTGCGGCGGCGTTGGCCTGGCTGCACAGCTTCCATGACTCCGATAACAAGGGTGTAGATGCCAGGAACGTTGCCAGCATCTCACTAGTCTCAAATCTACCCCAAGAAAGTGATATCAATATTAATCGTAAACAAAAACTAATTAGATGCTTTTGGCTTTTCAGCAAGATTGAGACTAGGAATCATGAAGGAGAGTTGAGAACTTACGGGGAAGCTTCGTCGGCATCCATGGAATTTGGAATAGTCGTTTTCTCTTCGTTGGAACCTCTCAAGAGGAAGGATAATCTTGGGATGAAATGAGAATTTGTAAAGTTGATGCGGTAGGCTTTAAATAAAGTCTCTGAAACGCATGTTTATAATAAAATAATATACTCCGTATACTCCTATGCTTAATTTAAGACTAGAGTTGGTGAAAAGGATTGTCCCTTCAAGGGTCAGACTCTTTTAAGCCCGGCTAAAGAAAAACAATTATTTGTTTTTAGGTCAGGTCTATGATCATAAGGGCCAGGGTCGGGGCCAGCCCTACAGGGCTAAAGTTATTTTTACAATTTTTTTAGTTTTTTTAAAAATTTATAACAATGAAAGTCTTAATTTAACTATAATGTCGTTAAAATTATGGTGCAAACGATACACATCATGTAATAAATAAATACACTCACTATGTCATAATTAAAGGTAAATTATTATTCACATAACACAATTATAAGTAATTAATGCGAAGATTTAACAAAATTAAAAATATTTCTTATAAATATGTTTTGAAAAGTGTAAGTAGTTAATAAAATAGACAATACAAGATATAAGCAAAACAATCATTAGAAAATAAGTCAAAAAATATAAAATTGGTAAGAATACTTATGAAATAAGAAATATCTTTTATAAGTTTTTAATTTTTAGGATTCTTAATATAAGATATTCTTATGAAACTTAATTCTAAAAAATATAATAACAACTAAATATTTATAACATCATTAACAAAATATAAAAAATCAATACTATTACTTTCATTTAAATATTTTTAAAAATAAAAAATATATATACGTGCCGCCCTCGATCCTATAGAGTTGGTCCTTTTATACCCGTTTTCACTTTTGAGGCAAAAATCTTAAACTCGACTCTTGTAAATTCAAGGCCCAAATGGGTTAGCCCGACGGACTTGGCTCGTTTTCCTGGCTCTATATAAGACATGCCTAGAAACTTTATTTTGTTGGTAACTATAAGACATATTTTCTTATTTATCAATCTTTCATCATTTACTTCTATTAATACTCACTCAACAATAATAAGGAAAGGGAAGAAGGGAATTACTCAAGAAAAATGACTATAGTATTTTAAAAAAATACATATTATATTAACTAATTTAATTAACCTCACTGATTTAATTAAATTAAATAAATATCTTTATATTAAAAACAGACTGGAGTATGTTGTTTTAAATTCTTCTGAATAGACGTGATGTAATAAGACAAATGTTTTTGAAAAGCTAATCACAGTCTTGATCAATTTCAGTGAACGGGATTAATTCAAGTCAGTCCGAGACAACCGATCGAGACGAGGTTAGAGGATAGTGCATGTTTGGTATCCCGTTTTGTACAGGAAATAAGCTCAATTTACGCAAGCCGAGAAAAAACTCCTCTCACATACTTACCTCGTATACCGTGAATCACGAATTATAAACACTTATTGCCCAAAAATAAGCTCTTCCAAACACACACTAAGTCAGCAGGCTCAATTGTGGTGCATATTAATTACAAGGTTAATAATAATATCGTGTCACCACTCGAGTTGTCAAGTCATCTTTATTTTTGTGTATATATATATTTTTTCGCATGGTAATGATCACAGTTAGATTATTCCAAAAGCCATTACCTCGGCGCCTTAATTTTTTTCTCTTATTATTCAAGGGTACTTTTTTCTTTCAGATCCGGCCATATGATCTTCTCGATATCTCTGTTTTTTTGGCACATACAAAGGCAACAAAATTAAAGGGAAAGAAAGGAACCTTGCGAATGTGCAAATATGATTTTGTTCTCATTTTCTCTCTCAAATGGCTATACTCTAGATAATAATCTAATGGGGTCAATATTATCTTCGGTCGCTTATATTTGATCTCATTTTAATTTCATCCTCTAAATTAGTTTCAAACTATTAGTTTTAATTCCTGCAAGGAGCAGAATGATAAAGATATTAATTAAGTTATGGAAATTAATATTTTAAATTAAATGAAATGAAATTGGAGAAAATAAAGTTTATGTTTTTAAAATTGAGAAACCAAAACTAAAACAGTGGTAAATTTGAAAAGAAAAACAGTATTTTCTCTCTGCTTTAATTAGTGAGACTGAAGTATCTCAAATATTGGGCTTGTGTCCGGGGAAGAAGGTAGTTCACACCCAATAATTGATGTCCTCTGTGCGAACAAAAATAATACGTGTAGGAGTCATATATAATAATAAGGGCCCCGTTATTGTACTGGAATCTTTCAAGCATAATTGTGCTGAGTGCTCTATTATTTTGGGGTAGTGAAATGATTTTTGCGTAGCCGTCGCGAGAAGGACGTGGCAGACGCAGGCGGACCGTCTTCCTAACCAGACAAAAACATCATGCAAGGGGCAATAACTACGAGGTGTCTAGGAAGATATTTAATTGCCAATAAGTGTTAATTACAGGTAAAGTATTGTCATTTTTTTACATTAATGAAACTTGTCGTATGCTTTTTATTGTAACTTCTTTATAATCAAATCTTTTTTTCAGAACCCATAATAGTTCTTTCAAACAGCGTCCTACTGTCATCTTTTTGTGGTTTCTGACTTTCTACCATTAGTGTCGTCTACGCCACCAGCCGTTAGTTCCCTGCACCCACTTACACGCTTCTACTCAGACAATGACAATGTTCACATGAGCCCCCAATAATTCACGACGTGCATGTGCGCTTGCACCAGTCATGTACGTACGGCATTTGGATTGTATTATTTCCCTCGCAGCTTTTTTACCTTTTTACCTTTTTAAGCTCAAGAACCTAACTATAACATCTCCTTTCTTTTTGTTGCACATGACTTCACTGATTTTAGGATGTTCAGATTAAGTTTATAGCTTGGTGATAGGAAAATTCCTTTGTAAGTGGGAGGCCGCATGTATATTTGCTTTTGCTTGTAATCTCGGACTATTAACATCTACTCTTTTGATTTAAAAGGCTAATTTAAGATTCTTTTCACAGGACCGTTCAAGTTAAGAGAGATAGAAACAACAATTTGGTGGATCATCTGCATACTCTCTTCGATATATATAACTTAGCCATATCACGTACACCTGTTAAATTTCATGCCAACCCATCAATGCTAGTTGCTATATAGCTAGGCGCATGCATGTTTGCAAGTTAGCAAATCTAATGAATGTGAATATGGTGAATTCAGGCGTCCCTTGTTCACGCAGTTTATCTGGGTGTGTTACTAGTATTCTTATTATATACGATTTATATTACAGAATGGAATCAAAATTACGCATTCCAGAAGCTGTCCTGCTTGAAAGATTTTCATGAGATTAAATATCGCCCAACCCTTCCAACTTTTTTTTAGTTTGGTAAATGGTTCCCCTTTCTCTCAAAAGATTTTCACCTTTTTCAATAAATACGTTTTACATAATTTAGAATTGTACGTATTCTCTTTCATTTAGGATGAAGCCGCTTACCACCTCATATAAGCAGTTTATTGGAAAATTAATCCACTTTTATTGGAAGTGATGGTTTACCATTTACCAAGGGCTCCTATGGCCCAACTAAATAACCCGTTATTTAGGTTTTTCTTGTAGGTGTTTCAGAGATTATATGATCCACCTGAATTGCTTTGTTGATTCACTTGTGAAACAGGCAGCATGTTTGTTTTGACATTTGGCACAGGTAATCATGCAATTTGGGGAAAAACTTGCATTGTTCATTGAGAATGACTTATTACCTATGTTTGATATGACAATTTGGAAGATGGCCTTATTGAGTTAGGCAGCTTTTTTTTTTTTTAAAGCTAGCTTTTGTAGCTTTTGTAGCTTTTGGAATCCACCGATTGGCTTTTTACTGTTAACTATGCATTTATTCCCTCTCTTTTAATTGCCAAGATCCTCACTCGACTGTGATCTCTTCGTAGCATCTAAGATTCGGCGATTTCGCAAAAATCCCTTCTCCCGTACGGACCTTCTTCTTACTTCTGTTCATCGCATCTCTTTCCTCCGATGTCAGCACCGGAGTCACTCGCTCTTTGCTCCTATCTGCCTCTCGTTCATGTGTACGTCCGTTCATCATTTATTCCTCACTAGAAATACTAATCTCTGCTTTAGACAAAGAAAACAGGGGAAAATAAGGACCTCGGACGTGCACTTCCAGATACGTGAGGAAGGGCTCGTGCATAGCCAAAATGGTCTCAGGTTCTAGAATCTGCGCGAAGAGGGTATGGCGGTGGATGCCTGCCACCACATGCTAGGCCACCTTGCTTTGATCGTGGCCACAGAGTTGCTTAATGGCCAGAAGGTCGTCGTGGTGCGGTGCGAGGAGATATACATCTTTGGCGGCTTGATCTGCCAGAAGATGAAGTACATGAGATTCCTTTGTAAGCATAAGAAGGCAAATTAGATGAAGTACATGAGATTCCTTTGTAAGCATAAGAAGGCAAATTAAATGAAATATAATAAAGTTCCTATTCGCTCTAAAATGATTATTATTATTAACCATAATATGATTTATTCCCAAGCTGATGTAGATTTAATTTTAGGGAAGCTGAAAATGAGAATATAGCTAGTTGATGTAGATAATAGGCAAGATTAAGAGTCTTCGTCAACAAATGATGTTCAGACATCTTCAACCCAAATGAATCATGTTTGTGACATCATGAGGGACCAAATTGTACGGGACCTTTGATCTGATTAGTTCTGTTATATTTCACTTTATAAAAAATTTTAAGTTTATATAATTTCTAATTTATCCGCATTTTTATTGTAATTTTATTATGTATTTTACCACTGTCAAATTTTTAAAGTTAATTTTTTCACTTTTCATAATTTTTAACATTATTTCTCTTAAATATCATAAAAACCATTTATGCAAAAGTCAAACCGAACACCTTTTCACTTTCATAAAAACATTTATTCAATTATCAATCCAAACATTAATCATTTTACCTAATCTTACTTTTTTCCAATCTTAATATTTCATAAATCAGATTAAAAATAAGCTACTTTTCCTGCCACTGTTCCAAACACACCCCGGGTCTCTCTGCTATTGATTATTGGCGACCAGTCCGGTTGATCTGAGGGTTCGTTTGGTGCGCTGGAATTGATTTTGATGGAAATGGGTATGGATATGGAAATGGAAATGGGGATTAAAAGTATGTTTGATATGTCATGGAAATGAGACATAATTTTTGTATAAAAATACCAAAATGTCCTTCAATTTTTTTATTTATATTTTTTTGAAGGTAGTAGAGGGTAA
Source organism: Inga oerstediana (assembly GCA_963210345.1). Classification (NCBI taxonomy): domain Eukaryota; kingdom Viridiplantae; phylum Streptophyta; class Magnoliopsida; order Fabales; family Fabaceae; genus Inga; species Inga oerstediana. The sequence goes on from OY723410.1 coordinate 2,935,704, forward strand.
TAGATGGAAATGATCACATGGAATTGTAAACTAAGGGCCCGTTTGGTTTCTATTCCATTACACCCTGCGATGCAGTGCAATGCGATGCAATGGTAATGCAATGTAATATTAATTACAAGGGTAGTGTTTGGTTTGATTTTTAAGCAACATGCAATGAGTTAATATTTTAACAATTATTTAAAATTAATATATTACACAAAGTCCATTTTACCCCTTAATATAATCTTTGTAGAAAAAATAGTTACAAGTCGATGATGGAGGGGATGGAGGAGGAGGAGGTAGTGGTGGTGGCAATGATGGGGGTGGCAGGGGAGGAGGAGGTGGTGGTGGTGGCAATGGGTGGTGGGCTGTCGCCGACGGCGACTGAAGAGGTGGTGGGCCGCCGCCGACGGCGACTGAAGAGGTGGTAGTGGTGGTAGCAGCGAGGGTGGTGGAGGAGGTGGTAGGGATGGGTGGTGGGCCGGTGGTGGCGGAGGAGGTGGCGGTAGGCGACGGTAGGCGACGAGGGTGGAGGAGGTGGTGGTGGTGGTGGCGGCAGCGGGGGTGAGGGTGGCAACGGAGGAGGAGGTGGTGGTGGCGGTGGGCGGCGGGGGTGGAAGAGGTGGTGGTAGGCGGTGGGCCGGTAGTCTTGGAGGAGGAGGTGGTGGTGGTGGCGGCGGCGGCGGGCGGCGGGGGGTGAGGGCGGCGGCGGAGGGGGAGGTGGCCACGGTGGCGGTGGGCCGGTGGCTGGGCCGGGGGTGGCGGCGGGTGGAGGTGACGGCGGTGGAAGAGGAAGAGGTTGTGGCGATGGCAGTTGTGACGTGATACGGCAAGTGAAATAAGATAAGTGAAATAAAGATAAGGAAAACTAAAGGGTAAATTAGACTTTTTAGACCATGCAATAGGATGGTAATGAGGATTCATAGGGGGGGAGGTATGAATGTGGATTACCAATTTTTTGGTAATCATCATTACCATGGTAAACCCTATTACCATGCTAAAGAGCAACCAAACACTCTTCTCTAGGTAATGCAATCATGATTGCCATTGTAGGCATGCAATGCGGTCGAACCAAACGGGCTCTAAGGTATTTTGATGGAATTGATTGGGTGGAATTGAGCCTATTTGGCTTCCACATTGAATTGAAAAATTTTCCAATTCCATTATACCAAACAAACATCATGATGGAATTGATCCTCAATTCCATTTCTATCACTCCTAATTCCATCATACGAGGGCCTGAGAACCTTGGCTGACAGAGAGCCTGGGATTTATGTCCCCATGAGATTTCCTTAGTTGTACTTGGGACTGAGAACCTTGGCTGACAGAGAGCCTGGGATTTATGTCCCCATGAGATTTCCTTAGTTGTACTTGGGATTTGCCCTCTTTTGTACCCAGAAAAAAGAGAAATATGATCCACCAAACAATGGCCTTTTCTACACACACAGGTTAAGGCCCCCTTGCTAAATAATACAGACCTGTCTCTCTTCAACCGTAAAAATAGAAGACACGAAAACGTCTATGGACTAGGAATATGATACCGGAAAATTTCAGTCAGCACTTTAGTAAATTAATTTCAGTAAACTCTTAAAATTTTCTAAAATTTTACTGCACCAATGATTAAAATGGAATTAATTTGTGTGGGTGAGGAGATAATGATGTCCTTCTTTTCCCCCGAACAGAGTGTATAAAATAGACGAGGGCATTTATAAGATAAATAAAAAGATTTACAAGACAAATAAAATGATTCGAAAGAATCTAGATAATTAAAAACATTTTGTTTATTTATAAGATAAATATAGAAATTCATAAGACAAATAAAGGGATTCAAAACCTAAGGAGTTAAAAATATTTTAGCCATTTATAAGATAAATATGAATATTTATAAGATCAATAAAGATATTTACAAAACAAATAAAATAAGGACATAACCGTCTTTTCGCCACAAAATTAACATCATTTTGATTATATAATGCAATCAAATTTCAGAATTTTTTAATGATTTATTAAAACTAATTTGCTGGAGAGGGCTAACTTACATTTTCCTTAATGATAATCTTTATTAAAGAAATTATCATTGAAGTAATAGTGCCATGGTTGAGCTTGATTAGTTACTGCCATGGCACTATTACTTTTATTTTATTTACTATTAATACCGTTTAAGATAAGATTCATGAGGGACAATTCTTTCTTCAGTGATCGTTTGTTTCTTATCTCCTCGAAACAAAATTGATTTGATGTGGATTTAGTAATTAAAAGTCAAAATGTCATAATATCCACTCATCTTATGAAAACGGAGTCCCATTGAAATCATTAGATCCTAGCAATATTCAGTATCGCTGAAATAATCTATGTGATGTGCTATTTCTAAATTCTACCTAGAAGGCAATTTTTTCTCTATCTAAATTCTACCTAAAGAGAGACAAGTAATAGCCCGTTTGGTTCGATTACATGAGAGAGGATTACATGTAATCTTAATGTAATAGAGTGATTACAGCGTTTGGTTGCACTTATGTAATGTAAATAGGATTACATTTTGTAATCGTGATTACATCATTTAATGTAATCAGGATTACACTGCTATGACTGATGAATGAGGATGCAGACATCTTGTAATCAAGTGAAAATGACACTATTGCCATCATAATTTTTTAAATTGACCAGAGTGCCCACCCATAAATGTTGTTAAATATTAAATAATTTTATTTATCACCAGTAAATATTAAAAAATAATTAATAATATAGAAACTTAAGAAATATTCCCCATTAAAAATTAAAAAATTATATTCCACCTTTAAAAAAATATTAAAACATGTCATTAAATAATATTTCCATATTAAAAAAATTAACATGAACCCAACCTATACACTACTGAATAATATTTTCATCATTAAATATTAAAAAATTACCATGAACCCAATGTGTATATTGCACAGAATTAAAAAATTATCATGGACCCATTGTGTACATTATTATATATATAGACAGGGGTAATTTTGTCTCTTGCTATATTATTCTTATGTATTTCTCATTTTCAATGTAATCCAACCAAACATTGTTATGTATATATATCATCTTTCCCTAATGGCAAACCAAACAAATTATGTAATCATCATTCCATTACATTCCATTACACTACCTTTAATTCCGTGAACCAAACAGGCACTAAATTAGTGATTTTTTGGGTCTTCATTTAAAAAATAATCACATTTACCTCGCGGCAAAATTCTCCAGAGGAAAGCGGGGGAAAATAAAAATAAAAATAAAAAGGCCTCCCAGGCATCCCGCCACCGCATGTATCCTCTGACTATCCGAAAGCAAGCTCCGTCGTACTGACCGGAGGAGGATACGCCCCCACCCGACCTCTCCTTCTGTCCTACATCAGATCTTTTCCTTCCCTCTTTTCTTACTCTCCTCTCAATTATTATTCTCTCTTAACTTGTCTATCTTCTTCAATCTATTATTTAATTTTTAAGATCCTCATTACCCTTTTCTTTCTCCAAATCACTGCGAATTGTCTCAAACCATGAACGACTTCGATGGTCTTTTAGCGAACGATTTCGGGTTCAAACCGCAGGGCAAATCAGCTCCAATGGCCGCATCCAAGGGATCCTCTAATACCACCACCAGTACCTCCCGATCCGCTCGTAACTCTATTAACTCAAGTGGGAATTTCATGGATGGCAGCAAGTCGCCATTTGGGTTGTCGGGTAATCAAAAGAAACGAGATACTGCTGGTTTCGATGATCTTTTTGGGTCTTCTGCGAGGTTCCCGAGCAAATCGCAAAGTCTTAACGCTGATTCGTCATTCAATTTGGATTCCATGTTTCATGGTTCCGGCGATTATGGTTCCAAGTCTCCGAATTCGCCAGTGTATGACAAACCCGTCTATGATGATGACATTTTCGATGGCGTTCCTGGGTTGAAGAGTTCGTCTAAAGTTAAATATGATAACATTTTTGCGTCGGCATCGTCGGCGCCCCCTGGTGCATTTGATGACCTCCTTGATGGGTTTGGCAAGGCAGAGCGTGAATCAAAGAGTTCGGATGGGAAGAGACCGGGAAATAATGATAGCAGTGTCCCAGACTTTAATGGTAGAAGCGTGAATCAAAATGCATTTGATGATCTCCTTGGTGGGTTTGGAGGCAGGAGCCCCCCTAGTGATAGGTACGGCGATCGTATTTTTATGGACACCGAGTTTCTTAGCGATTGGGATAGCTAAGTAGCTGCCTATATATGCAGTAGTTATAGTTCCAACCATCAGGCTGTCTAGAGATAAAGGGGTATATCAACTAATTTACTGAACTCATGCTTCAGGGAGGCATGTTTTGGGCAACCCCTAAAAAAAACAGTAGCACACAAATTGAGAAATACATTAAATATTTTAGAATTCCTTCTAAATTTTCTAAGACGCCCTTAATTTATCTTATGTTTTCTCTTCATAATTATCTATCTAATTACTTTATTTAGGTTAGTGAAGAGTGAAGATAAGGATATAATTTGGAAAATAGTAATTAATGTTGTTTTGGACTTTTAAAATGATGGATATATGGAAACAATTTTTCCCAAAAGGAACCATTAAAAACAAATGGAGGTTGTAGTGAAAAAATTGGTTGTTTGGGTCTTCAGAGTGGAGTACTAAGTTTATTGCTTTAAGGACTAACTATTTTAGATCATGCGTTAATTTTTGGTGGATCTTTCAAGCAGATATAGGATTTTTATCAATTTGTGTAGTTATGGTCTGAATTTTTTATTTGTGTGAGACCAAATTTTGCAGTCATGCGTTCAACCAATATTGAAATGAACGTAACAACAACAAGCCTTATTCCACTAAGTGGGTTAGCTTCATGAATTGTACGCGTTATTGTGCTTTATCAACAATCTAATCTCTGGACACGTGAACATAATGCAGTTTGGAAAATTAGGTTTAGCTTTTTTTAAACCTGGTCATTATAATTGGTGTCGTTGATTTACATGTGAGCTTTGTATTTCAGGAAAAAAGTGTGTTTTTGTTACCATTCTTGAACCAATGTACCCAAAATAGAAAGGATACAAATCTTGAACCTGATTTGCTTGGGGATTTTGAGAATATGTTGCACCACTTGAATATTAAGTTTTCTTGTTTCTTGCTCAACGTATATTGCCTTCTTCACAGGCCAGCTCCTGATATTGGTTTGTCCTCAGAACCAACTGCCAGGGCATCTAAAACAACCCCTGGTATGGCAGAAGATCCTTTTAAGGTATTTGAATCAACTTCGGCCCCACTTGATTCATCTTCAGGCCAATATATGGACCCATTGGAGGAAATTTCTCAAATTAGTAAACCTAGTAGTTCTAGTAGCATGAAAAATGATAGTTCAGTAAATTCTAATGGGAGAGTATATGATGATATTGATCCCTTTGGGGGGCTTGGAAAATCTGTGCCAGCATTCTTATCAGGGACAAATAATAGGAAGGGTGGCAGTCCTCCACATACAAATACAAGCTCAAATTGGACTAGAGACAAGGAAACAATCGAGAGATCTTCTGTGAGGACTCCTGGGAGACAATCACAAAGCAGGATACCAGTTGATCATAATAAGGAATTTCAAAAGATGCATTTTGACATACCTTCATATTCATCTGATTATGATAAGCCAGTTAACCTAAGGGCTTCTTCCCCATCAAACAATAATACTGGTTTTAGAGAGGCTAATGTTCAGGTGAATATGTCTCCTAAATATGAAGAGAATTCAGAATTAAATGATATATGGTTAACAGTATCAGAGATTCCTCTTTTCACTCAACCAACTACTGCTCCACCACCATCAAGACCCCCTCCCCCACGACCTGCTTCTGCCAATGTTAAAAATAAGGCTAAAGAGGCTTCTTTTCTAAGTTCAACTCAGTTCTCCCAAGGCCCTAAGTCTGCTTCTGCTGCAGCAATGGCATCATCACAGTTTGATGAACTTGATGATTTTTCCATGTACAGGAATCGTGGTAATGATGATGGGCATGTAAATAATCTTGTTAATGAAGAATTGGAAATGAACTCTGCAGCTGCCGCTATGAAGGAGGCTATGGATAGAGCTGAAGCTAAATTCAGGCATGCAAGGGAAGTTAGAGAGAGAGAGAACATAAAAGCTTCAAGAAGCAACTTGGAAAAAGATGAGACAGTTATGCAGGAGGATAGCGAGAAGCTGGAAAGGTTAGACCATGAAAGGCAACGAAGGGAAAAAGAGGAAAGAGAGCGAAGGAGACTTGTGGAAGAAAAGGAGAGGGAGCAGAAAGAAAGAGAGCAGCAACTTGAGAGGGAAAGGGAGAAAGCGAGGGAGATTGAAAGGGAAAGAGAAAAGGCAAGGCAGGCTGTAGAAAGAGCTACTAGAGAAGCACGTGAAAGAGCTGCTGCTGAAGCTCGGATGAGAGCTGAGAGGGCTGCTGCCGATAAAGCCAGTGCTGAAGCTCGAGAACGAGCTGAAAGAGCTGCAGTACAGAGGGCGCAGGCTGAAGCCCGTGAAAGGGCTGCTGCTGAGGCAAAGGAAAGGGTCGGAAGGGCTGCAGCAGAGGCTAGGGAAAGGGCAAATTCAGAGTCAAAGGAGAGGGAAGCACGAGAAAGAGCTGCGGCTGCTAGGGCTGAAGCTGAAGCACGAGTTAGAGCAGAGCGTGCTGCTGTAGAAAGGGCTGCTGCAGAGGCACGAGAAAGAGCTGCTGCACAGGCTCGAGAAAGAGCTGCAGCTGCTTCAAGGATGAATCAACAAAAGAATGAAAATGATCTTGAATCCTTTTTTAGCATGGGTACACGAGCCAGCAGTGCTCCAAGGCCTCCCAGGGCAAACTCTTCTGTGAGGACCTAATACCTTATGTGTGTTAATCATTATCTGACTGTATGGCAGGTTGGCATATTAATTTTGTTAATCTTTATGCTTTCAGGACTCTGTGTTTGATAACCAGTCTCAACCAGACATAACAAGGAAATCTACGGGGGTAGCTTCATCCATGAAGAAAGCATCATCATCAACTAATATTGTTGATGATCTTTCCTCAATTTTTGGATGTAGGTTTTCATGTTTTATATGGTGCTTATTGTTTTTTTGGGCAACAATATGGTGCTTATTGTTGCAATAGTGGTTTGTATTCTTTGTCTCATATTTGCTTACTTGACAATTTTTGTCCCTTCTCTTTCATGGTTTATAGCTGCTCCGTCAACATTTGGGGAATTTCAAGAGGTTGAAGGGGAAAGTGAAGAAAGACGAAGAGCTAGGTTGGAACGCCACCAGAGGACTCAAGAGCGTGCGGTGTGTGTTAATGTATTATGGTCTCTAATTTGATTTCTTCATTGATCTCAAAATGAATTGTCAAAGCAAATGCCCCTTTTGAACTAAATTTGTTATATTCATATTCAGTTTTTTTTTTTATGAGTACCATTGAGTTTTGTTGAAATTACACACATTTCATTTACCACAAACATATATACTTTAATTCACTTTTCATTTTTATTAAAATACCCTCCATTAACTTATATAAATATATACTCACATGTGTACAAATAAAAATAAAGAGTAGATTTTGTTTTCACTAAAATTTTAACCCAAAAAGTCTGTAGCTGGGCTAATGAGGGTATTTTAATAGCATAAATTTTTATTTGACAGGCCTGTATATATTTGAAAATAGAATGCTAGCCTTTTTTAAAACAAAACTTGGGAAAAGTTGGTGTAATTTGTTTTTTTTCTTATAATTTTTTTGTCTATATGACCTTTGATGTTTTGTAATTTATTCTAGGCAAAAGCATTGGCTGAGAAGAATCAGCGGGACCTACAAACACAAAGAGAGCAAGCTGAAAGACATGCAAGTTTTTTGTTCATTGTTCCTTATAAATTTTTTGTGCTGAAAGGGCACATTCTTTTTGTATACTTTTTTTTGCCAGAAGAACATTCTTTTTGAATACTTATCCATGAAAATATGCAAACTTGTCCTTGTGACATTTTTTTATTTTATCATCTAATTTCATGGATTTCAGAGGATTGCTGAAACTTTGGATGTAGAAATTAAGCGTTGGGCAGCAGGAAAAGAGGGGAACTTGCGTGCTTTACTCTCAACCTTGCAATACGTATGTACTTGGCATAACAACTTTTGCACAGTGGATAATCTCTCTGAAACTTCTCTTCCCCAGACCCATGTAATGCCCATATGTTTTGGGCTTACAACCTTGTGCTCTTAAATTTTGAATGCGAGCTTGATAGTTTTGTTATTCATAGATTTTTTTAGCAGTATTGTTCTTTCCAATTGTGGGAATAAGGCTGTATACATTTATTCCTTTCCAGACCCCACCTGGTGGGAGCCGTGCACTGGGCCCAAAAAAAATATATTGTTCATCCAACTAGTGGGAATAGACTTTGTTGTTGTTGTTGTTTCCAGTTTGTCTTTGCTTTTACAACTTGAATATCTAATACTGGTTTGTTTATTTCATGAATGATGATCAGGTGCTATGGCCTGAATGTGGTTGGCACCCAGTTTCTTTGACTGACTTAATTACGGGCACGTCCGTTAGAAAAGTTTATAGGAAAGCTACTCTGTGCGTCCATCCTGATAAGGTGCAGCAGAAAGGTGCAACACTTCCACAGAAATATATTGCAGAGAAAGTATTCGATTTACTCAAGGTATTGCAGACCATGGGATATAATTTGTTTATATTTTTTATCATTGCTTTCTAAACTGCACTCTTTACCTTTCATGAGTTTGTACATGGCATTTTTTGGTCACGGAGTCCACATTAAGATGGGAAATTTTAATGTCCGTTGTTTCTTACACAGTTGTATCCGTATGAGGTCTTCCATGATGTGTTGCCTTTGCAGCACATCATATTTTAGTAATTGAATTGTTAATAGTTGGCTAATTAGTGAGTTAGCTTTTGCTTTTGGACATAGATGGCCTTCTGGGGAAAAAAAATTGATGAACTTCGGCAAGCTCACTCAGTTTTACGCTTGACTATAGCTGCATATAGTAGTTACATTCAAGTCCCTGTATAAACAGCTCAACATTTGACTGATAAGAGTTTCTTCTACTTTGATGCCCTTTAATTGATAGTAAGAAACAGTTTTGCTTTGTATTGCTTATTCTGGAAATACTTAAATCATGTGAAAGTTTGGTTGTCAATTACAGGAAGCTTGGAATAAGTTCAATTCTGAGGAGCTTTTCTAATCATTCAAGGTGGTTTGTTCATCTATTTTGTTGTGGGGGCCACAACCTTGTATTAGCCACGCCCCCTCCCTCCCCCCCAACCAAAAGGGGGCCACATCTGTCTCTTCATCCATATATTATTCCGATTGGAAGTGAAATGCATGGGTGGTGAAACATTGCTTCTGTGTAGCTTCGAGGTTGCCGCAAGGCTGCACCATGAAGTAATCTTTGGCGTAATTGATGTTCTTCCTGGGGGCTGCAAGGTTTTCACAGGCTACTTGAATGCAGCATGGTTTCTTTTGGGTGTAAAAATATCAATTTGTGGGCAACTTTCAGTATTCTTTGAGTGGGGGCTGTTGAGCGGCCCGTTTTTGCTGATCCAATTTATTACTTGTGATAGAGAACGATCTATTGAATATATATACCGACCATCGTGGAAGTGTGGATTTGCATCAAAATCTGGGAGACTTAAAGTGTGGAATTGAGCCAAGAATCACCCACGAGTCTTTCGTGCAAGCATATTCAATTTATGAGATTGCAAGTTATTTGTTGTTTGTGGTGTTCAATCAAGAATGTTTCAACTATTCATAGGTGGACGGGATAAATTCTCAAGCACCATCGATTATTGATGGTAAAATTTTGTATGCTTTCCATTTGTTCTGATTCTGATGCGTTGTATCTGTATTTTACCGAATCCTATCTTCCCTGTTGGAATCATTCACGCGTTCTATTTTTTTTCCCCCGTTTAAGTACACGATCCCCATTTAATTGGCCGAATAATATGGATCGTTAATGGTTTTCCGAATTTATTTATCAGATATCAGGATGAATAAGTTCTGTTCTCTGAAGGAAAATGTTAATCAAATGATATAACCTATATTGAGAGAATTTGATTCAAATCTTGAATTCTTTACTCAATTTATCACCCGCTGGCCACCACTCAATGCACGATTTATCGGCGTGTTATTTTATTCCCCATGTAATGTAAGTGTTATATGATTGACATTATTATTGATCATCACAGGAAGCAAAACAGGTCATTTAAGTTTTTGCGCTGGAGAAGTGTCCCAAATTTTTTGTGCGCTCAATGTAATCCTGAAAGTATTTAAAATCAAGCAATGTTACACTATTCTAATGTTAACTAAATGAATGTTTGTCATATCAGACCTTATTTCACATATGACATGATTGTGTTTTTTTCTTTAATTATTTCTTACTGAAGTTTTCGTGATAGAGCAACGTCACCTCAAAAATATTAAAAGGAGCATTATCACTCAAATTTAACAGTAAGACGGGGAAAACGCATAAAAAAGAACAATAGAGACGCAGAATGAAATACCAACATTAAGAAATGACCTTTAACCCAAGCAAAGCTACTCCCAAGAGTTCAGAATCTGTCACGGAACTAATGATGTCGCTTCAGTGAAGGATAGAATTGCGTGAAGCTCCATTAGTTCATGAGAGAATGAAGTTGACGCTATTGTTATTTTGGGCCAAAAAAATCATTGCACACACCAATAGTCGAAGCTAGAATAAAACGCTCAAAGAAACCTTTTCATACAACTTAATACACGGCCCGCCATAAACACAATAAAAGAAAACAAAACTTGCAATACTACCAAGTAAACAACATATTTGTTACAAAAATAAATAAATAAACAACATATAATGCAGAAACAAAAACAACAAACTATATCAGAAACTATTAATAGAATGAGTCCTAGTTAACCATTGCCTTCTTTCTGAAACTTACTGAATTTCTGCTCTTGAGAGTCCCTTTTGAAAAATGGCTAACATAGAGAGTGTCAGGACCACCAACCACAACCAATTTCCATGGTACTCTCCTTTACATGCCCCAGCTATTGTTGGAAGTAACTTTATGTTGCCACAAAACTATCTCTACAAAAGTTGCTGACTTGGCAGATAGGGTTCCATTATTGTGCTTCGCTGAAGGGTGAGGGCCATGTTTAGTGGGATGGAATCTCTTTCCCCGGTTGGATTCTGGACCACATTTCTAAATCATGTCAAGTCTCGTCTCGTCTCGTCTCCTTCATATAAGCCCCAACTTTCTCGCCTGCCTTTCATTCATTCATCTATTGAACCGTTAATTTTCTTCATTTATAACGCGTTTGTTCTTGAAAATACCCGCCATTGTCTGTTATTCCTACATCATTTTCATAAACCATCTTCCTTTATAAGCTCCCACCCGACCCGGTGTTCTTTTTCTTTTCTTTCTTTTTTTCTGGTTGTCTCTTAGCAATCACTAATAGATGTCAGTAACAAGCAAGGAAACTTTTTGTTGTGAGTTGTGACTCATACACTCATTATAACCTTAATTTATAAAGGGCTCTAACTCAACCTCACGTTTAAGGAAGTCTTAAAAGAAAGCATCTGATGTTTGTTAGACTACAGGGCCATGATGGCTTAAAGTAATAACTAAATACATAACAGTTTACTTGAAACATTAATTTGAATAAGTGTGTTATTGTTATTTACCTAAATTCTCGACGCACTGCTTCTATAATTTCGTTTCATATATTTTATTACCTTGTCACTCTTGGTAGTTTTATCCCCTTTTCCTGTATTTTCTCTTTCACACCTTCACTGTCCCTTTAAAATCGTCAATATTCTGAGACCCCATGTTACTATTAATATTCTCTTTAAAATAATTCCTGAGAGCTAAATACAACGGAGATTATCAATGGAAGAAGACTGGAGACTTCAAAAAGTTTTTATGCTCTTTTCATATCAGAGACCTATTCTGTCAATAAAATAATGATGTGCATTAACTCGCAACTAATTTCAACTACTCAAATTAATTCCTTAAAACACGTGTTCTTTTTTGACATGCTAGATAATTATGAGTGTGTTTGGTTGGGCTTATTATGGCCAAATAAGCCCGTTTATTATGGCCAAATAAGCCCGTTTTCTGGAGATAAGCGTGAAACAAAACGTGTGTCAAATATTTGAGTGTTTGGGCGGGCTTTTTTAAATTGGGTTTTAGGTAAAAATAATCCCATATTGAAAAAGCTACTGAACCCAACTTATTGCTAATGCGTTTCATGTTTTGTTACCGTTAGCTTTAATAATTGTCACCAACTGTTTTTTTCACTCCCTCTTTTCCCTGCAAAGCTGGTCTTCATCTGTTGCAAAGGGAATCTTTACACATGCTCTGCTTCATTAGAAAGGTGCCTCTCGCTGGTCTTCGTCTCCCTCTCGTCGGCGGCCACGGTCGGTTGGCCGATGAACCTGTTTCGTCTGTCTTCCCTCTCTAGGCGTCTTTGTCGTCTTCCCCCTCTTGGCTCCGTCTTCCTTCTGTGACAGATCCGATTCCCAATTCCATCCGTGTTGTCAACTTCATCGCATATCTGATTCCTTCGCCTTCATCGAAAGAATAGAGGAACCCAAAATCGTCTTGATTTTAATTTGTTTTTTGTTTGGTTCTTTGCATTTTGAAAACGTAGCTCCTTTTCGCTTTGAATTCGTGCTATTTCGATTCGATTTTCTTGCAATTAATTGATACATCGTAGTGCATATTTCATTTCAATTTTTTTTCATGCACGCTGCCGTCAAAATTGCCGGATTTGGAGCTCTCAATCACCTGTAAATGTGCCCTGGAATCACCGAAAAGCGTGGTCTGAAATTGCAGTTAGCGGCGGGTCCTTTTGGGTCCGATTTATGGGTCGCATTGGCCAAGTCGGTTGGTTAGGGATCCAATTGACGAAGATGAAGTGCAAAACGACCTGTCATTTTGCATCCAGAAAGGCTCCTCTTCTCTTCTCTAGGCATCACATTTTCTAACTTCACTTTTTTCACTAATTTTTACTTTTAAATATATTATTTTATTATAATTAACACAAAAGCACTAATGTAATAACTAATCTAAACAAGTTTTTATTTTTAAAAAAACACTTATACAATCGCTAATCCAAACATATTTTGACTTATGGGAAATCACTTATTCAATTACTCATCCAAACATAAATCACAAATCAAAAACTGACTTTTTAATAAGTCATTTTTAAGATGATAACTTGTCAAGCAAAGTGTCTTGTGCGGCAAGTTTCATTTACCAAATCTAGCTGATTTCAGTGTCTGTGTTAACATTTGGTGTACTCATCCAAGTTTTAAAAAAAAAAAAAAATAAAATAAGAAAATGTCACATGAACTTCAAAACCCCAAATGAATAATTTTCTGCTAAAATGAGTTGTCAAGTGTTATACTCTTGTAGTTAATATCTATGCTTTTATAGAAAACAAAACTGATTTGGAATTTTAAAGTTTAAGTGATATTTTCTTAGATTTCTCCCTTTTTTAACCTTGTACATCATTCATGTTCAAATCAATTAAATCCTAATTTTTTGTATTTTTTTTATTTCGAATACCTCCCTTCTATCCTTAATATAAGACTTATTTGGGGAGTGATCTTGGTCTTAAATATAAGACTCATTTTTTATTTTTGTCAATCTTTTCTTTATTTACCCCTCTTGATGCTCTCTCAACAACAATTTAAAGAGTAGAAAAAATTGAGAAATTAAGAAAAATGATTAAGGTATTTTGGAAAATACGTGTCATATTAACTACTTTAACTAACTTTTTTAATTATTTTGAATTGGTAAATTTATTTTATAGTAAGGACATGATGGAGTAAACACTACTAGAGATAATGCTTTTAATATCTATTTTTTAGTCTTTTTAACTTTTGAAAAAAAAGAACGCCTATTTCGGGGATGTAGTAAAATAAGAATACGACGTTCATTAAAAAAGGTGAGGTCACTTTAGGCGTCCCTTTTTTAAAATAGATGACTAAAGTCATTTGAAATTGTGAAGAATTCAAACAATGTGTTTACAGATGCTGAGGTCGTCACCTACAGAAACAAACACAAGTTCCAGACAAGAATCCTCTGTGATAGCTTTATTGAACACAATTGCTAACTTTTTCCGTTCTTTTTCTGGCTCCATAACTCTCTTTTTTTGACATCGCCACACTTCCACCACAAAGCGTATTATCATACACGATTATCCCTTCAATACCAATTTTATCAGCCTTTCATGGTAATTCCAATAGTTCTTCTTGTCTGCATCCACTACAGCAAAGTCGAAGCTTCCTTCGTTTGCAGGCTGCACCATCCATCGAATTCAATCATTCCACATCCAGATCTTATTTTCTCTTCCATGTAACTAAATTGAAAATTATGCAAGACAGAGCAAAGTGTGTGCTTACATCTTCTAAGAGTTTGTTTAGAATTGGGAGGGCTCGGGATCCAACATTAAAATCTGCAATCAATTGATTTTCAATCACAAGAAAGAACAGATATTACATAATGATGGACTTGAAATAAGATAAGCGGATAAGACGTTTTCATCATCAGGAAAGCTTTAATGGTGGAATTGTGAGCGCAATGAAAGCTTTAAGAGTCTTTAATATAAGTGAGCCAACAAGACAGCATTTAGCATCCTTTGATGTCTTTATTTAAATTAGGAACGCCAAAGATTGATCTTTAGCGCCCCTAATAGGTGGCGTCCCTAATTATTAGGGGTCTCCAAAGTTTGGCGTCCCTAATAATTGGGGACCTCACCTCAATTAAGGACCCTTAATTAGGGATGTCACCTTTTGCGTCCCTAATTTAATTTGGAATGTCAAAGGTGGATATTTGACGTGTTTTTAGTATTAGGATGTTAAAACTAACTCACAGAATTATAAAAATGCTGCCGTTTTTATTTTTTACTTCCCTTTTTAAAAAAGGGACATTCTTTAGAGTAGTAAAATCTATATTTTATAGTAGTAAAGATATAGAATGATATTAATGTCATGATTATCAATTTAAAAAAATAATTTAAATAAAAAATAAAAAATAAATTTAAATACTTTCTTCGGTCCACCATATAAGTCACTTTAACTAATTCATCTGAATTAAGAAACGATAGTTAACTTATTAAATTTATCTTAAATTAACAGAAATTTCCAACTTTACCCATAATAAATTAGGTTTTGAAGGAAAGATACAAGTATAAGGAGCCCTATTTAAATACTCCCTCCGATCCTGAATATAAGATCTAATTAACTTTTTTGAGAGGTTAAGGAAGCTAATTAAATTACTTTAAAGTATTCAAACTTATCGTTCTTTCTCTAAACTAATTTGTTTGATTTGTAAACTAATATATAATTTAATCATACAAAACACATGATATGATTAAGTAACTTATTTAGCTTTTTTAATCTCTATAAAAAAAGTCAACTATATCTTATATTTAGGATTTGAAGTAATATTAATTATATGAGAGGAGTTGATAAATAAATATTTATTATTCTCTAAATGACTTATATTATAGACCAAGTCAACCTTTTAAAAAGCGACCTATATTATATACCGGAAAAGTAATACCGACAGACTAAACAGGGCAAATAGGTAAATTAAGTTGCATTAATTGCTGAAGCAAATAATAAAAGAAGCTGCATTTATTGAACAAACCATACAACAACTACGAGATTTTGGCATGCGTGGAGCAGAACTTTGAAGGTTCTATTCTATGTAAACCCAAAAGATGTTGAAGTAGCAGCAGAGAACGGCACGTGGAATCCCATAACTTAATAAACAACTATCACGTGGCAGATATTAATCATTGGGACATTCACCATTAGCCAGGAACAAATATGGCCAAACAAAACATAATGCCTTCCTAATAATCAGACTTAAACGGTCTGAATTTCTTAAGATCAAGAAAGACACCAGCCACAGAGCCAGTAATAGCCACAAGAGACACTAAAAGGCAGGTCAAGCTAAGCACCTGAAGACAAATCCATTTGCCACTCCATTTTGCGATCTTCTTCTGTGAAATATACATCCTCACAGGAAAATAAACGTTCACTGGCCAAAACATAAAAGCCCCTATAACTCCCAAAATATCATTGAAGAATGGAAGCATCATGGATATAACTGTGGTGATCATCACAAACACTACTCTCCACACTAATCTGAACAGGTTGAGATTGTAAGGTGAAAAACCAGGGATTGGAATTTGGAACTCTTTATTGACTCTGGGCCATTTTTGTGATGCTAGCTTCTCAACGAAAGCGAAGATGGGTTGGCAATACACTTGGTATGCTCCTACCAGGTGAATCACTACAGCAGCATGAGCTATGTTTATGACCCAATATGTGTTGTCGAAACCAAAACCAGTTAGCACATTCCCAGGTGTTGTGTCTCCAAAAGCTGCATACCCCGTTAAGCCACAAAGCATGTAGAATATTGTGGTTGTTATAGTACTGATCAGTGTCGCCTTCTTCATTGTCTTTGCTTCTGATGGTGGAGATTTTACCGTGTCCTATTTCAACTTTACATATTAGCGCCTAAAATGTTTCAATCCATATTTGGTCCTCCAAAAATAGAAACTTTTTTTTAAAAAAAAAAATTTTTTGTTATTGGGTTTGCTCATAGAAATAAGTTCCAAAGTTGGTTACCTGAATTTCAATGAGAACAACAGCAAACGAGTAGGCAAAGGCTATGTCACCAAGGGCTTGGCAGGTCCTCCATATATTCTGGGCCTGAGTTACAGTTCTGATGCTTAGTCCTGTGAGGCTTCCCTTTACTACACCCGTTTCTGCCACCACAAATCTCTGCCGAGTTAACTCATATACTGTAATACAGCAAATCATCTGATATATATATATATATATATATAGCATGCTTTTACCTGCAACTTTGACGATTCCAAGAGCAAGACCAATCAAAGAATAGGTGGCTGACATGAATGCAGCAACTGTGGAAAGCCACCATATCTGATCAAAGTCTGGAATCTGAGAAAGGAAACACTCAGTTGCCCCATAAATGAGTGTGTATGGGGTGCTTGACATGTGACATGGGTTTTTTCCTCTCGAGGAATGGTAACAATTAGACCTTTTTATTGACCTGTCAAACAAAAATCACCTATTATAAAAACTGGACTTTAGTATGTTAATAAGATGTTGTGCCAATATTACTCACATCATGCTTATGGAAGCTGCTATAGAGTAACCTATAGCAACCCCGAAAAGATTCAGGTATTGAATTATGGCAAGAACCTTCGCATTAACTCCTCCTGCAAATTCAGTCATTCAGGCTTAATTAAACCACTTGAACACTGCATGTGTAATGCTAATAAGACTCTGTCTCTGTTTGTGAAAACAGCGGATTACCCAGAATGGATCGAACCGCGTCCGAGTAAGAGTAGCTTCTCTTTCCAGTCTCAGGATCCCCGACACGGTAACAATCTGCTAGCAATGTTGAAGTGCAGTAAGTGATGGCAGAGAACGTAAGCATCACTGCGGGACCAGCAATCCAACCCAACTGAGCCACCGCCCATGCTAAGGACAGAACTCCTGATCCTATCACAGCCGTTATAATGTGCGAACTTGCAGTCCAAACCGTTCCTGTTTCATTTCATACACACTTATATTTGTTACATGAAAGTTAGATGAATGAGCAAGTGTACATTTGTTTTGTTTTTAAGCAACAGAACAGAGAATTTTAGGAAATGAATGGTGCAGGGGACGCAAGTTATGTTGATAATATGTACCAGTTCGTTTAAGACGTCCATCATCGTCATAGAATTTGCGTTGAGATTCTGAATTCACACCGTCTCTGGAATCTTCAACGTCAAAGGCTTGAAGTTGGCGAAGGTTGGTGGCGGCAGAGTTTTGAGCCATCTTAGATGGAAAAGACAGAGTTCAAACTTGGAAAGACAGAAAATATTTATTCAATATCTCTGAAAAAACCAGTTTTCATTCACAAACAAAACAGAGAGAGAGAAGGAGGGAGAAGGAGCGTTTAATTATGTGGGGTAAGGAAGGCTAAGCATTTTTGATACTGAATGGTTAGGCAGAGGAATCTTTTTATAGAAGGGAAACTGCACTAATTAAAATTTAGAAAGCATAAGATAAAATTTTAATTTTTATCAATTTCTTCCTAAAATACCCAATTGATACAAAGCGATAAAAAAGGATGGAGGAAACAAACGGACTTGACATATTATCACTCACATGACGCGATTGATTGCCAACGTCTTCAAATTAAATATTCTTGAGCCTTTGACCGCGCTTACCCAGTGAGAATGATGGTGCCCACTTATACAAGGTTAAACTTCAAAACTCGACTTTTATTTGTCACGGCTAATTCAATCACGTGCGGGGTGATTGATCCTTATTAAATAAGGATATTTTAGAAAAATAAATAAGATTAATTAATTTAATTATTATTCTTAATTTCTCCAAAGTTAGGTAAATATATTCTATAATTAAGACCGGAGGGAATAGTCTTTTTTCGTGGTTATTGCCACTTTTTAAGCCACTGTTATGGCACAGTAGCACTTGTGCCCTGTTTGGTATGGTGGAATTGAAGGTATAGAATTGGAATTGGAATTCAATTCCATGAGTTGTACATGTTTGGTATAAAGAAATACTCATAGAATTTAATTCCACATGGAAGCCAAATGGGGTCAATTCCATCAAATTCAATTCTACCCAAATAGCTAAGATTTGCAATTCCATGTCTTCAATTCCAACCTTACCCTTTCTGTGATGAGACCTAGGTTCAGGAACCCGGCCCGGCCCGGACCGACCGGTCTGGCCCGGAAACAGGTGAACCGGTCCGGTTCCCGGTCTAGTTCGGGTTCCAATTTTTTTTAAAATTTTTTTTTATATTTTTCTTTTAGAATTTCATACTATAAGCCTAAAATTTTTAAAGGAGAGGGATTTTTTATTTTTTAATTATAAAGGCATTTTGGTCTTTTCACATATAAATTTGGACACATTTCCATGACATTCCAAACATTTGAAAAAAATGAAATGGTGCAGGTTTTCGGGAGGAGAAGGTTCTGGGCTTCTCTGAATGATGTTTTTTTGGGGGAAAAAAATTTGAAGGACATTTTGGTTTTTTCACCTAAAAATCATATTTCATTTCCATGACATACCAAACATACTTTTACATCTCATTTTTATTTTCATATCCATATCCATTTTCATTTCCATCAATATTAATTCCATCGTAACAAACGGGCCCTTGATGATTCGCAGTTCAACAAAGTTAAGAAAATTACAATATTCTCCCAAGCTCGCACGAGTATCATTTTTTGTCATTTCTATTTATATGAGACACTGAAGCTTTAAAGTAACGAAAATATATTCTTTTTTTTTATATAGTAAAAAGAAGAAAAAAAGAATATCTTTTCGTTACTTTAAAGCTTCAGTGTCTCATATAAATAGAAATGACAAAAAATGATACTCGTGCGAGCTTGGGAGAATATTGTAATTTTCTTAACTTTGTTGAACTGCGAATCATCAAGAGCCCGTTTGTTATTAACGCAACGAAACCCAGATAGGGGTGACAACCTCCTTAAATACAGGAACCAAAACAGTGTAGAAACATCGTTTTATAGCATACTTAAAATCACTCTCTGAGATTCTCTTAAGAATTTATCATCCACTGGTACTAATTTTCCTTCCTTTTTTGAGATCTAACTTTTCCTTCCTTTTATTTATATTTTTTACTTTTAATGAAGTGAACTAGACCTGTATAGAGCACTAGAGCAGAATTCTGTAGGTTTAAATTAAACAAAATATGAGAGGTCTGAGTTCCATCAATTAAAAGGAAGAAATATGTCCACATATTATTCAAAAGGCTATTCAGGTTTTTTTGGAATAAATAATATCGGAATATACTAAATTGATACTCGTATTATTTATCACTCATAATAAGGCCTAAAGCCAAAACCAATGGTTATTATTTTTTGCCGAAGAGAGAATAGTTCGGTTAATTAACTAAAAAAAGTGCTTTTCAAAATAATGATTAAAATTAAACACATTTATGTATAGTCAAATCCCACGTCTGACCAATTATTAGCTAAGGGCCAATAATTCGTTTAAATGGTGACAAGAATCCGACAAAGAGCAATATATATGCACAACAAGGGGGAATTTTTTAGCGTCCCTCTCTGCAGATTATTTCACAGTCCTCTTGCTCTCACACACATCTCCAACAAAACAGAAGTAAATTTTTGCTATTTTATTCTAAATAATTGGTGGACCCCGTTGGGATTGGAAGAAATAATGAAATATAGAATAAGGTGGGGTAATTTACATCGAGTGGGATGGTGAAAAACTAGAAAACAAAAATATGTACAGTTTTTTTTTTTATTGCCCATTGGGTTCACCGGAGTTTTACTTCGACTACATCTAGATCCGACCCGCGTCGCGCACCTGGCTATAGTGGGAGAGTCTCCCAATGAAAATTTTCTGCATACATAAGGCTCGAACCCGAGACTTTGTTTAAACAGAATCAAGCCGCTTACCACTTGGACAGAGCCGGGAATTCGGGCCGAGCCCGTCAAGGGCCGGGCCTATAATTTAGAGGCTGAAAATGGAAGCGGGCCTAAAAGGGCCGGCCCTGTAGGGCCAGCCCTGAAGCCCTGCAGGCCGGCCCTTTTAGGCCCGTTTAATATTTTTTTAAAATAAATTAATAAAGATAATATCATTATATCAAATTATCAATATGAGAGACACCTAAGTTCCTAATAGAGTATTTATAATAAGCAAACACTTATTAATTGGTTTAATTTATTTTATTTTCTACAATGTTTTATTCATTTAAAATTAAAAAAAAAGGCTAATTTGGACATTAGATGATTATTTTAACTAAAAATTTATGAAGAGGCTAGATATTTTTGCCCCTGAAGCTGAGGAGGAGCTTACTTCTAGTGAAGCACAATCAAATTTCATTGATAGTGATGGAGAAGAAAATGATAATATTATTCGTATTGTTTGATTGTAGCTATGAACTTCTTTGGTTGTAGTTTGTGAACTTGTTTGATTGTGGTCTTGTTCTTGTAGACTTATTTGATTATGGCTTTTGTTTGTGGTTTATGAACTTGTTTGAGTGTCTGACTGGTTATGGATATTAATTATGGTTTGTTTGTTAGGTTTTAGTGTTTATGTTTTATTGAATATGGATGCTATATATATGTTTTAAGTAGTTTTAATAATATTTATATGTTAGATTATGTATTTTAGTCATTAGGGGCATAAAAGAGAGGGAAAACGCTAAACGGGCTTGAAGCCCGCGGGTTCAGTTAAACGGGCCGGGCCGTCAAATAAGGGCTGTTTTTAGGACACGGGCCTAAACGGGCCGGCCCTGCAGGGCCGGGCCAGCCCGTTTGCCCAGCTCTACACTTGGACCAACTCCCATTGGTAAAAAAAAATATGTACAGTTGAAAGTGTGAGTTTGAGCCAAAATGTGTGGTGGGCCTTGGGAATGCAGTAGTGATGAGCAGATTATGAATTTGGAGGGGGAATTCAACATGTGGATGTATCAACAACAAATCTAAGTGGAGCTTACTTGATCATTCTGGACCACACAATTTTTGAACAAAGTAAAATGGTTTTCTAGGTACACTCTGATTATTATTGCTCTTCACAAAGTTTTAATAATACACCATGACTCAGATGGGTCGAGTTCATGTGCTTCCTTTTCAATAATCAACCTTAGCGATATAAAGTGAAGGAGCAAGTGGATCTCTTGGCTAAGTTGTCGAATATGTTCCATCTTTACCAGTTGGCTGCCTACGCTTATTAGGGAGCAAAGCCTGTGAAAACAGTGAAACAGGGTCAATCTCCTTTGGAAGATCTGGGATGAAACTTGACCTTGATACCAGTTGTTAAGGAACGAGGAGTGACTGCGCGAAAACGGAGGAGAAAACTCTACTTCCTGTCAAATTTAACTGAAATACAAATTAGATATTATATTAAAGATAAGAGACAATATTACTTATTAAACTCAACTTTATAAAAAACAGAATTTTCCACATCAAAATTAAGGCCATTCACACTAGGATATTCTAACAAACAATAACAATATAATAATGAGGGCATATGGATCATGCAAGATTTAGTGTTTCCAATGTCCACTCAAGTTTTAGGGTTTGTTTGGTATGAGGGGAGAGGAGAGAAAGTTGGCGGAGAAAAAAAATTTTGAGTTGAATTTAAAAAAATTAAAGAAGTAGGGTTAAAAGTTTTTAATTAATTTTTCTTACTCTTTTATCTTATATATTCTCTTTATTAAAATTTTATTACCCAACTTCTTCAATCTTTTAAAATTCAACTCATAAAAATTTTCCCTCCCCTCCCTTCCCCTCCAAATCCCTCACACCAAACAGGCCCTAAATGCAAAGCTATACGTATACAGAATTTTGCAAGTACAGCATTGAATTCTTCTTACATAGGTGGCCCTTTTTCTTTCCATCTCCATACTTCCATTTTCTTTCCCTTCAACAAGAGGTGTTGATGTGCCTTATATTACTCGTTACTACAAGAGAAGCCAAAAAATGAAATGTGTTGGAATATTGTACTCAACATAATGCTCTGCATAAATTTTTTATCCAATCAGCAATGTTATAATCATTACTTGAAGCAGTAAACTGAAAATGGAATTTGTGCTTTGATTTCTGGGATAACTGCACTTTCTTCTTCATTAATGCAAACAACAAACTCTATTAGCTGAGATGTTAAAAGACAGTTCTATTAATTGGAGGAGTGATTCTAATCATTGCCCTAGACAGAAGAATAACATCGCATCCAATTCAAAGTTGATATTGTATATATGTGCTTAATTAACTAACTAGTAAAGAAACAAGTACAGTTATGCTTCCAAACTAAAGTTGCTGCTTCCTCTTTTTTAATTCTCCGAGAATAATTTCCTGAAGCCCTGGTGGGGGATGAGGATACCAAAACGGTGACACCTGTTATTGCATGCATATATGAGGTTTTGTTCTGTGAATGTGTGTGTGATAGAAGCTAGAGGGATATTACTAAATATATGTTATTATTATGATAATAATTGGAAACTTCCGGATCATGATTCATGACATCCTTTTCAAATCAAATCAAACTCTTATCCTAAATGTCATGTTTTTCAGAGTTTCAACGAAGCTGAAGAATGAGGAGCCAAACAAAGTGATACTCTACTGATATATGTTCATGTGTTCATGATTTAGAGTTAGCGGCCAGGCAAAAACTCATCATTTCCCATATTATGCTTCCATCTTTATCCGTTGGTGTCACGAGCATAATTACGTTACGTGCAACAATTTGTATTGCCCTTGGCTTCTTTTGTTCGATACAATTAATGCATGCTGTAGTATAATATTAGAATCACCCTTTTTCTGATATAGTTGAAGTTACAAATTTACTTTCCAGAGTTTGAATTGTAAATCTGATTTTTACCTGCGGCAAGAACAATCACATTACATACAGATTAATTAGATGAAGATACATCAACTTTAAGGCTTTCTACACATCACATCAACCACCTCCTCTCCAAGCAAGAGGGGGAGGTTCTTGATCAGGTTCTTCTTGCTTTTGTTGTATCCCCCCACCCAGTTATTCATTTGGCACTTTAGCTGCTTAAGCAGATGGCCTTAAGTTTGAGTCCATGTCAATATAAGAGATATTGTTGGATACATAAATTTGGCGTAGTTAGATAGGCACATGAAATCAAAAAATATATGATATGCTTTCCAATTTTAAAAATGTTAAATTTGATTTGAATAAGACTTCACTAAATTTGAAAACACGGGCAAATTATTAGTGGCCAAGAGAAGAAATTTCTCTTGCAGACCAGGTAGCTAAACTATTTGATGGCAATTTTTACATCCTTGATCGCCCTCCAAGTGGAAGTTGATGAACAAAACTATACTTTTCTCTGCACTTTTCTTGTGTTGATACTGTGAGTGTGTTTGAATTAGCGATAGTAAAAGTGATTATTTTTCAATAAGACTTTTGTAAATTTGAGAAGTATAAAAGTCAGATTGTAGTAATTTATGTTTATATTGACTTTTGTAAAAGTAAGTTTGATAACATCAACTTATTTAGATGATTGATAGAAAAATAAGTTTAGAGGTAAAAAGTTGAAAAAGACATAAATTTTATAAAAATAAAAATGGGTAATGTATTATTGGGAAAAATTTTAAAACACTAAACTACTTAAGTGTTTTAGGAAAAATTGGGGAAAAGTCTCTTACAAAT
Source organism: Inga oerstediana (assembly GCA_963210345.1). Lineage (NCBI taxonomy): Eukaryota > Viridiplantae > Streptophyta > Magnoliopsida > Fabales > Fabaceae > Inga > Inga oerstediana. The sequence goes on from OY723410.1 coordinate 2,959,890, forward strand.
TTAATTGGTGAGAATGATCTAAATCAAAATACTGTCATAATTTTTATATAAAAATTTATTAAGTAATGCTTACCAATCAAATTTCTCATGGATCTAAATCAAAACACTGTCATAAAAATGTACCACCTTGGTCCTCATTATAAGTTTGTTTTAACCAATCCTCTTACATCTTTCTCTATTTCCAATGAGAATTAAGTAAGGATAAAAATGGAAAATAATGAATATTAACTTTTAAGTGAATTTATATTTAGGGCAAAAAATTTTATCTATAAGAATTTACAATAAGGACCAGAATAATATTTGAATTAAAAAAGAGAACCCAACATCTTTATTTCACAAGCTGCTTTTCTTTCTCCATAAATTGCCTTTTTGTCCCAAAAACTCGGTTGAAAAAAAGGCTATTCCAAATACTTGGAAAAAAAAAAGAAGCCAAAATCACGTTTGCTACCACAGTGGATTAGTGGAATAAAGTTTTAGGGCGAATTCCAAGTTCAATGGAATCTACTCAACAGCTGGCCCATGGATCCAATGGGATTGTCAATGGCCCAAGCATGTATAAAACCAGTAACAAGACCCAATCGGAAAAACTTTCTGATCTCCGGCCCAATAAATACGAATGAAGTGGAGTTTCCGATTCATGCCTTCATCAAAGCGAAACCCAGAGCAAAATTGTGCATTTTTCTTGTTGTTCTTCTCTGTTCACATCTAAGCCCTTCGTTTCCCGAAGAGGGGAGGTGCACTGCAGAGAAAGTTATCTGCAAAAGGTAAAATAGACACATGCTCGACATTGTGGATCTTCATATATATTCAGCGACATGATTCATTTCCATTGCCCAAGGAGGCTTCACGAGCTTCTTTAATCAAAGAGGAATCAGTTCTCCTCAATCATTTTTCTCGAAAAATTCGAATTTTCAAGTGCAAGAAGATTTGCAATTTCTAACAAGCAAATTGTTGGCATCTATCTAAGCACTATAAGCAGAATGCTTTCAGTTTGTAACTTTGGGCCCTTGATATCCAGTCGTGGCATTGATTTCTATCATCAGTCACATAAAAACTTCATACAAAGCCAATGTCTTACACATCCAGAAGCATCGCTGATGTACACAAAGTGGGAAAAAGTTATTATGAAGCAGAAGCTACGACGTTACACTCTGTCGCTTGGGAAAGGAAAGAAAATGCGCTTACTTTTTTTTTTTTTTTTGCCAATTAAGAAAATGCGCTTACAAGAAACTACAAATCTAAGCCCTCATTATTTGCAACAATCTCTTTAAGCTTTCTTCTTATCAGCTTGCTGGGTTATGTTGATAGTAGCAGATCTCTTGTCTTCCACTATCTTTGCAGAAATCTCTCCGATCTCTTCGAAATACCTCTTAAATGCCCTGGGAAGGAACCTCGGTATCAAGAATCCAAACAGATTGATCGAGAAATACGCCAGATTGGCCACCGCCAAACTCCTCCCGAACCAATACCACGCCACGTCCTGCGCATATAAAGTCTTATAATCAGTTCAAATTCAAATTTGATTTTCGCTTTTAGTGTCTGTAACGTACTTTATAGTGAGCATTAGCAGGCAAACTCTTGAGGAGCCACACATGGTTGATCCAATCGATATCCACGAAAATCCTTCGAACCGTATAAAGCAAAGGCACCAAGGCTCTCACGGGCGGCGTGAACAGAGACTGTGGGTATGTTTGGTTGAACGATTCGATTGCTTATAAGTTGCTTTTTAATAGTGATTTACGGTATACGAAGTAAGTATGTGAGAGGAGTTGTGTCTCGATTTACGTAAAAAGCAACTTATAAGTTTTTATAAGTTGAAACAAACATGCTTTTAGTGCTCGTTTGGAAGAGCTTATTTTTGTCCAAAACGTGCTTATAATTTGTGATTCACGGTATACGAGGTAAGTATGTGAGAGGAGTTCTTTCTCGGCTTGCGTAATAAGTGCTTTTTGACTGTTCAAAACGCTATCACAAACACCCCTTTATTATGTTATCGGTGAGAATCTTGTTGTAAAATATAAGTGTTTGAGTGGGTGTGTTAAAGAAGCTAGTCCCATATTATTTGGGAATAAAATATATATCACTATACTATTTTGGACTTGTAAAGAAGCCTAGAGGAGTGGTGGGCTCACGCGCACAACAATGAGCCACCGGAAGGCAAACGTAGTTGAAATCCGGCGATTACCCCCTGCGCGTGAATAAATACGCAGTACTGGCACTTTTTGTAAAATATTTTTTGCTCACCGGAAATATTAGTTTTAGATAATAAAAATAATATTCATTTTGGCTTGCCAAAAAGTCGCTATATTTTAGGGTTTGAAATTCATGACCCTCTGTGACTAAAAGTTGCTGGCTGTCCGGCACTTCGTCGAGCGACCTTTCCGTTGGAAACACACGGGCTTGTCTGTTCGGTGGTGGCTATCCAGTTTCAACGGACATATTGTCCGGGTTCCTTCGTGACCGATGACTCTTCATGCAAACGCCTATAAAAGAGACACAGGCGGGATGCTCAGTACAACATATTCTCCTCTCCTTTCCTCTGTTCAATATTTTCTGACTACCGTTGCCATTACCTTCCGCCAGTTATGTTGCCTTGATTATATCAAGGAGGGTCTGTTTAATCCTGGGGGGTGTCGTTCCTCTCTGCCGGTGGTCGCGGAATAACTCTATAGGACAGTGTCCTCGAACGCAACTCAGATCATATGTTTCGATCTTTACAGGTTGTTGTTCATCTGTTCGTCCAGTTGTTCGTGATCGTCTACAATCTATAGAGTTATTACCAGTATGGAGAACAACGCTGATAACAACATTCCTGAGACTCAGACTCATCGTGGTGCAACAGTTCTCGAGCCTTATTCCACTGCAATAACGGTGCCTTTTGCCATGCCGCTCCCAAGGCCTTTTCCCGACACCTCAAAGATTGATGTTTTTGACAGAAAAAATTTTAGGTGCTGGCAAAAACGTGTTTATTCTATTCTCGATATGCATAGGGTGGCTGCTGCTCTCAATCAACTGGAACCTTCATCAGATTCTGACCAAGCCGTGAAGGATTCTTGGACGTAAGCTAATAAGGTTTGCAGGCACACCCTTATAAGTACTCTCTCTAATGATCTGTTCGATGTTTACTGTGTCTACAAGGAGACACAAAAGATTTGGGAGTCACTTATCTTGAAATACACTGCTGACGACGCCAGGAAACAAAAGTTCGTTGTAGGGAATTTCTACAAATGGGAAATGGTCGAGGATAAGGACATCAAACTACAAATCAATGAGTATCATAAATTGCTTGAAGAATTCCGGGCTGAAAAGATCAATCTACTAGATGAGTTTGTAGCAGGAATCTTAATAGAAAAGTTTCCAGAAACATGGAATGATTACAAACAACAATTAAAGCACAAGCAGAAGCAGTTGTCATTGTCGGATCTGATTACGCATATTATCATTGAAGATACCAATAGAAAAGCGATCCAAGCAGCAAATGGGAGGCAAATGACTGCAAAAGCAAACTTAGTGAAAGGAAAGCCGCACGACAAGAGGTATGGCTCTAAACATCAGCACAAAAAGAAGTCTAATTACAAGCCTAATGATTCTAACCCTAACCACAATTTTAAGAAAAAAGGAAATTGTTATTTCTGTGGAAAGTCAGGTTACTTTGCAGCTCAGTGTAGGAAAAAGGAAAAAGTTGAAAATCGTAAAAGAGATGAAAATCCTCCAAAGCCAAAAGTAAATTTGGTTGAAGGAGAAGAAAACAGTGATGATGAAATTTTTGTTGCGGTAGTCTCTCAAGCCTTATTGGTCTCTGAGGTGAAGAAGTGGGTGGTAGACTCTAGTGCCACTAAGCACATATGTGCAAATAAGGACATGTTTGCCTCCTTTGAAGAAGGAGAAGACCACATTTATTTGGCTGATTCACGAACTGTAAAAGTTCAAGGACAAGGAAAACTGGTACTAAAACTCACATCTGGGAAGACATTAGCACTGAATGATGTTTTGTATGTGCCTGAACTTAGAGCAAATTTGATATATGTGGCTCTATTAGGAAAATTTGGATTTAAGGTGTCATTTGAATCAAATAAGATCATTATGACTAAGAACAATGTTCTGATAGAAAAAGGGTTATTGTAATCAGAGTCTTTTTGTACTGAGTGTTGATGAAAATAATAATAATGCATTTTCTTCTGCTTACTTGATTGATTCCTTTGATTTATGGCATGCTAGACTAGGACATATACATAAATCTTATATAAAGTAATTGCAAAATCTTGGGATAGTTTTTGAAATTAATATAAATAATGTTAATAAATGTGAAGTTTGTACAGAAACTAAATTGTCTAAAAGAACTCATTTCCCTATACAAAGAGATGGTGAGTTATTATCACTAATTCATACTGATTTAAGAGATTTAAAACAAACTGAGACTAGAGATGAAAAAAGATATTATATAACGTTTATTGATGAATTTTCTATATATAGTAAAGTATACCTATTCAGGAACAAGGATGAAGCTTTTGGAAAATTTATTTTGTACAAGGCAGAGGTAGAAAATCAGTTAGATAGAAAAATCAAAAGAATTAGGTCTGATAGAGGAGGAGAATATTTACCATTAAATGACTTTTGTGAAAAAGAAAGCATAATTCATGAAATAACTCCTCCATATTCACTTGAGTCTAATGGGATAGCAGAAAGGAAAAATAGAACTTTGAAAGAAATGATGAATGCCTTACTTGTAAGTTCTAATACACCTGATAATTTATAGGGAGAAGCCTTATTAACTGCCTGTTTTCTATAAAATAGAATACCTCATAAGAAAACCAAGAAAACGCCTTATGAGTTATGGAAAGGATATACACCTAACTTGAAATATTTAAAAGTGTGGGGGTTTCTTGCAAAAGTTCTTTTACCCGATCCTAAACGGAAAAGGATTGGTTCAAAAACTGCTGATTGCATGTTTATTGGTTATGCTTTACAAAGTGCTGCTTATCATTTTTTATTTTTGAAAAGTGGTATTTTAGAGCGTAATATAATTATTGAAACAAAAGATGCAAAATTCTTTGAGAATATTTTTCCTTTAAAAATTGAGCAAATTCCTAGAAGAGTTGAAAATTTGTCTGAACAAATTTCAAATGATGATTTAGTTAAAAATTTACGGAGAAGTAAAAGACAAAGAAAAGAAACATATTTTGGAGATGATTTTTATACATATCTAGTAGAAAATGAACCTAGGAATTATTATGAAGCTGTTTCCTCTTCAGATGCAAATTCTTGGAAGGAAGCTATTAAAGCTGAGATAGATTCTTTGAATCAAAACAAAACTTGGGTTTTAGTATATTTACCTATAGAAGCAAAGCCTATTGATTGTAAGTGGGTGTTTAGGAAAAAATACTTTCCTGATAGATCTATAGACAAATACAAAGCTAGATTAGTTGCCAAAGGTTTTACCCAGAAAGAAAATATTGATTATTTTGACACTTTCTCGCCTGTGATAAGGATTTCCTTTGTTAGAGTTTTAATTGCCTTGGCATCAATTCATAATCTTGTTATTCATCAAATGGATGTCAAAACAGCATTTTTAAATGGTGATTTAGAAGATGAAATTTATATGGTTCAACCTGAAGAATGCATTGTTCCTGAGCAATAAAACAAAGTTTGCAAGTTAAATAAGTCATTATATGGTTTAAAACAAGCATCCAAACAGTGGCATGAGAAATTAGATCAAGTTTTAATAAGTGGTGGTTTCTTTACTATTGAAGTAGAAAGATGTGTATATATAAAAGCTTTGAATAATGATTGTATGATTATTTGCTTATATGTCGATGATATGCTTATCTTTGGTACTAGTTTAAAGGTAGTGTTTGAAACAAAAAGTTTCCTTGCTTCAAACTTTGATATGAAAGATCTTGGAGAAGCAAAGGTAATCTTGGGTGTAAAAATCATAAAGAATGAACATGGTATTCAACTTTCTCAAGAACATTATGTTGAGAAGATTTTGAAAAGGTTTGAACAATTTGATGAAGAGCCTTTAAGTACTCCTTATGATGGTAGTATACATTTGAAAAAACATGATGGAGATCCAATAGCTTAATCTAAATATGCACAAATCATTGGGAGTTTGTTGCATTTAATGAATTTTACTAGGCCAGACATAACATATGCTGTGTGTAGATTGAGCAGTTATACTCACTGTCCAGGTAGTAAACATTGGGAGGCTCTCATAAGATTATTACGATACTTGAGAGGTACCATAATTTATGGTATACAATACAGTGGATTTCCCGCTGTATTAGAAGGGTATAGTGATGCTAACTGGATCTCAGACTCAGATAAGACAAAATCCAATAGTGGCTGTGTCTTTATTCTTGGTAGTGGTGCAGTCACATGGAAGTCAGCCAAGCAAAACATAATAACACTGTCATCTAGGGACTCTAAGTTTGTTGCTATGGAGTTGGCTGGTACTGAGGCTAAATAGTTGAAAAACTTCTTAGCGAATATCTCACTAGATGACAAACCAATACCATCATTGTCGTTATATTGTGACAATAAAGCAGCGATAGCCACAGCTAAGAATAAAACCTTCAATGATAAGAGTAGACACATACGATTGAGACATAATATTATAAGACAGCTGCTAAAGGAAGATGTTATCTCAATCGATTATGTAAAGTCAGAAATGAATTTGGCGAATCCGTTAACAAAACCTCTTGGGAGGAAAATGGTTGTTGAAACGTCAAAAGGAATGAGACTAAAGCCGACTACTAATTGACAACGATGACAACCCATCCTTTGTGATTGGTGATCCCATAAAGAAGGTTCACTGGGTAAGAACAAGTCATTCGTCAGTTCTGACTAGCACAAATATTTTACGTCCCTTTTTATGACATTTTGAATGTGCTAGACTGCATTATTGTAGGTTGAGCAAATCTCTTAATGATTTCATAGTCGAACAAGACAGTATACATAGTGCAGGTACACTTATATGAAATCACCTCTATGAATGTGGAGTGTGGCCGGTCCTATGAGATCATGGCAAAATCTCTAGAGCATTCATTACGCACCAGGCACGCGCATGGCCGACATAACGCGCAAAACCGTCGTTAACAGTGGAAATGTTAGGATATAATCTGATTCTTAATGCCTCTGATATGCACCAAAGAAATGTGAGTTCATAGTCCATAGGACCACTGACATATCTGTGTATCATGTGTTATTGGTCTAGGTCTAATTCATAGTCTATCGGACCACTAGATTCAATAATTATATCCTGTGGGTAACACAGTGGGTTTCTTTGACACATATGGGGGATTGTTGTAAAATATAAGTGTTTGAGTGGGTGTGTCAAAGAAGCTAGTCTCACATTGCTTGGGAATAAGAGGTCACTAGCCTATATATATCACTATACTATCTTGGGCTTGTAAAGAGGCCTAGAGGAGTGGTGGGCTCGCGCGCTCAACAACGGGCCACTGGAAGGCAAACGTAGTTGAAATCTGGCAATTATCCCACTGCGCGTGAATAAATACGTGGTACTGGCACTTTTTGTAAAATATTTTTCGCTCATCGGAAATATTATTTTTAAATAATAAAAATAATATTCATTTTGGCTTGCCGAAAAGTCGCTATATTTTGGGGTTTGAAATTCATGACCCTCCGTGACTTTAAGTTGCTGGCTGTCCGGCACTTCGTCGAGCGACCTTTCCGTTGGAAACGCACGGGCTTGTCTGTTCGGTGGTGGCTATCAGGTCTCAACGGACGTATTGTCCGGGTTCCTTCGTGACCGATGACTCTTCATGAAAACGCCTATAAAAGAGAACAGGCGGGATGCTCAGTACAACATATTCTCCTCTCCTCTCCTTGTTCAATATTTTCTGACTACCGTTGCCATTACCTTCCGCTAGTTCTGTTGCCTTGATTATATCAAGAATGGTCTGTTTAATTCTGGGGGGTGCCGCTTCCTCTCTGCCGGTGGTCGCAGAATAACTCTATAGGACAGTGTCTTTAGATGTGACTCAGATAATCTGTTTTGATCTTTACATGTTGTTGTTTATCTGTTCATCCAGTTGTTCGTGATCGTCTACAAATCTAACAGGACAACAAGAACAAATGAGGAGTGGCGGATCTCACTGCAGGTTCATCTCCTCTAGTGAAGTCGCCGAGGGGCAAGAAGAGGCCTATGGTGGTTCCGACAATGACATAGAGTATGAACATTCTGCTGCTATGGAAGATTTATTGGGAGGCAGAGGAATTAGCGCCGCGAGAAGGGAAGGCGAAATGAGAGAGGACCAAGAGGTAAACGGAAGCGAACGTCGGGAAGATTAGGTCGAGAAAAGGGACGAGGCCACTGCGTAGAACACCATTATGAACGCAACAAGTTGAAGCTCTATGACTCACAACAAACCCATCACTCCTCCAACCGCCGCCGCTTCTTGTGGGCGGTGGGGTTTTGTTTCTGGTTCCGACCCCGGAGGCATGGAAGCCACGACTAGAGATACCCCTAACATTGCTTTGTTCTTTGAAGTTAGAGGTTGGAACTAGGCAGTTGTGATTTCTAGAGATTAAATTAAATTTGGGAACAACTGCATTGTCTAAATAGGATAAATGTCCACAAAAGGAAATGGATAGAGCTCAGAAGGTGAGGGAAATCAGTTAACAGAGAGAACGATGCCAAAGAAGAAGAGATCTTTCAAGTGAAAAGGTCATAATCGCAGAAGAATCATCTCAAATCAAAACACATGATGCAGAGCAAATGAATTGGTGTAGGGAGATATGGCTTGAGATTATGCTACTATAAAGCGATGCAGTGGCTTGTAAGGCGAACTATCGCCACATGTAATCAGGCATGCGCAACACATGGCCATCCACGTAGTTTGTAGGACACATCCCACGCGTTGCTTCCCATTGGACTTGCCCGCAACAGTTTCTTTTTTTTTCTTGTTTTTTTTTTGTAATTTAGGAACTTAGATTGAGAGATTCTTCTGCACGGCGTCGGATTTAATTTCTACGTTGGCCTAAACCAACCATTTTTGTTTCAAGAAACGCCACCTTAATCCCTCTTAATTTTTCAGCTGCGCGTGCCATCTAGGACATGCTAAATTTGGTTACTTTATACTTCGTCCGTCCGTGAATAATATAAAATATTTTTGAGGAGTTAATCATGATTATAAATATATTAATTCTTTTTAATTTACTTTTATTGATGTTTCCTCAATGATAAATAAAGAAAAGAAGGAATGTGAAAATTAATGAAGATAACTAGAATACTTTAAAAAATATATTTTATATTAACTAATTTAATTAATTTTCTTAATATAATGATTTAATAGGGAAGTATATGTAGTCTATAAATCATTGAAAGACAGGCTTCAATGTCATAAAGAGTCAAGTCCTCCCCTGCGTAAATGTTGTTCTGAAAAATATAGGCCGACATTCTTTGGGCCTCAGCGCCTCGCCAGGAGTGAAAAACCAATTAAATAGGCCAACGTCAGCGGGGGGGCCGCGTATGAAATGTTGTTTTTCTCAGTACAGAGCTTAAAAGGAAATTATACCAACACCTAATATATTCTGGCGAAGAATTGGAGGTTAATGTTACTGGGCTTATACAGGGCCCAACTTCAAAAGCCCAAGACTGAAGGCAAGAATAAACAAACAAATGAGTTTGGTGCTTACGAAAAAGCCAGAGAAAGAAGAAGGTTGACAAGTCAAGGTTGGCAGCTAGTGGGAAGGAGGAAGAAGGTTCCCAGAAATTAGTAATATTAACAAAGAGACAAACAAGTTCATTTCACTTGGACAGTTGGACCTATTGTTCCATTACATCCAAGCAGATTTGGTGCTGACACAGATGTTTCATCCCCGACAGCGTTATTATTATAGTCACCACATATTACTATCATTAATAATTAATCCCTTCTTAATCTAAAGTATCCTCCCAAACCATATGGCGGCGAATAGGAAGAGCAAAAGCAGCCTTGACGCCCAAGTAAGTAATAGGAGCCCCCATCACACCACAACAAGGCTATAAACTTTAAAGTCAAAGCAGTTTCAAATGGGAAATGCGATCCAAGCTGGCCAACTTGAAAAGCACAAAACAACATCACATCAACTTGACGTAGGATCAATGGTTAAAAAGGGGTTCGGATTTAATACTGACCATGAGCCAATCCGAACCACGTACAGTTGGCTCCTGTTGCATGAAAGGATCATGGATCTGTCCAGATAAGTCTTGAAAAACTATGCCAGGCAACATCCAGGGAGCTTCCACATAGTACCAACATCCTTATCTGCCTGCGTGAGTCACGCACCCTAGGACGATATATTTATATGCTTACTTTTCTCATATGCCCTTATTTTTCTTATTCTTATTTTTTTTAAAAAAATTACATTCAATTTCTAAGAAAAAAAGGGAAATAAAAAATGGTTCATTAAAATTATAAAATGAAAAAAAAGGATGGTATGAAATCATTAATACCCTCTTGTGGAGTTATCAATTAAATTATTTTTTTATTTTATAATTTTAAGGGATTATTTTTTTATTTTTTTTCTTGGGATTGGAATGTAATTTTCCCTTTTTTTGCCCTAAATAATTTGATTTCCGTGGGACGGTGCCCCTTGAGCGAGAGGGATGAAGAGGGGTTGTGACTTGTGAGATTCAATGCATTCAACCTGTCCCTTCTTACTTTTCTTTTCTAAAGGCATTTATTGTCACGTGTGAGGATAATTTAATTTACCAAACATGTATCTCAAATTTTTTTAAAATTTATGTTCTTTGTTTTAGTTTTGAAATACTTTTAAGGGTGTCGTAGGAATTTTAGAATTTTGAAATGATCCCCGGAGTTTTTAAAATTTTGTTTGGTGAATAAAATTGAGTTTAATAATAAACATATAATAAATTCATGAATTTGAGTTAAGATATGATGTTATTCCACTGGCCATCACCCCTTGGTCTTAAGGTTTGAGCTCATAATCGCGCACATATTGAAACTAAAACTCAAAATGAGACTTGCCCTGAACTTAAGTGGGAGTAAGTAGCCGTAACTTGGATAATAATAATTTATTATTCGCTGCGGTCAAAATATAAGATATAATTGATTTTTTTTAAAGAGATTAAGGAAGTTAAATAGTTATTTAATCATAATATATATTATTTATTATTGGATTATATATTAATTTATAAATTTTATAAATTAGTTAAAAAAAAGACGATAAATATAAATATCTTAAAGTAATTTATTGAATTTTTTTAATATCTAAAAAAATTAATTGAATCTTATATATTATATATATGGGGGTGCTATTAGGCTTTTGTGGAGGACAGGAGGGGTGAATCTAATGCTTGGTAGGTAAAAAGGTCTTTCAAACATTTATTGCATACTTTTATTTTATTATTCTGTCTTATCCTCATGGATGAACAGATGATTGATGCTTGAGAATGTTCTCGCGAGATGCTTTTTTTTTTTTTTTTTTGGACTTCTCGTTTTCAAAAGTGTATTTGAATGAAATGAGCAACAGGTCAAAAAGGAGCTCGGCTGAGAACTTTACCCAATCAGAAGGGGAAAAAATATTCAGGGACGGCAACGAGACACTAGAAAGCACTAAAAATTCGGCCAAACACCACATGCTAAAACTTGTAAAAGGAAGCATCTAGTATATGTAACTTCGTTGTTTGTATCCTATGTTTCTGACTACAAAATGCATGTTCTGCGGGCAGTATTAATCCTACTCTATTTTTGGATACATATTATTATCATTCTTATTCTTTTTTTAGACAAATTATCATTCTTATTCAATCACCAGCTTGCACGATATTTATTTTGGGGGTTTTGAAATTCCGCGGTGGGCGTCATATACAGCGTGATCCAATTTTAAATTTCAGTGGATATAGAAAATTCTCATAATTCCGGAGCCCCCACCCCAAGAAAACCGAGAGTCAAAATAACATAAAATAAAAGTAAGATAATTAAATCTGGACTGGCCAGGATACCGAGTTAAAAGTCAGTGGGTTAAATCAGAATCAATCCAGAGTTAACCTAAGATCAAACCGGTGAGAAATTGAAAATTTTAGGCTTATTAATATAAAATTCTAAAAAAATAGATTTTTTTTTTAAAGTACAGGACCGGACCGGTCTATTAACTGGTTCGATTGTTTTCAATCCGATTTGGGTTTGAGTACACGAAAGAGATATGGTTTAAAAAGGAGATAGAAGGGGGACAAGAAACTGGCACAATGTTGATTTTCCGCATATTGTGCGGTGACCACAGACCATATATAATCATCGACCCAACCCATTTTAATTAATGTGATATATATTCCTAGTAACGTCGCACAAGAAACGTGTGGGTGTTTCGTTGACTATTCTCCTTCATTTTCTTGCAAGAAAGTATCATAACCCCAATTCCAAGCACGTAATGGCATGGCATTTTTTCTATACGCTCACATGATCGCAGATATATTCAAAATTCCTACATTATTGTAGGTCAAGGATGATTTAGTAAAGAAAGTTCGCAATATTTTTTTTAAAAAAAAATTGGACTGCTTTATTTAAAAACTATAACATAATTTAAAAATTCGTAACTTATCAAGTCAATATAAATATAAAATTTGAAATAAATAGTATGAGTTTTAAAAATTTATTCAGTAAACACTAAAAAATGAACACATGCATGTTTGATTGTTTGGGTGAGTCGATTATGGATAATTATGGAGAAGCTGGGTCCGCATTCAGGGCATGTCATCATCCTAATTTTGGGTGGGTTCATTGTTTTTTTATTTTTTTAAACACTCTTATTTATTTGAATTAAATTATATGTTACACTCTAAAATATTTTTTTTCTGATATTTTAAATTAATTAATTTTTAGTTTTATATTTAGAAATATTTTTTTTGAAATATTAAGATCCTGTAATCTTTTTTCAATAGTACCCAATATTTAAAATATTTTCTTAAAATTAAGTATTTTAAGCTAATTATTTTTTAGTATACAAAGTATTTAAAAAAAAAACAGAACAAAAAACACCAAAACTAATTAGGATGATGAGCTTTTCTGGCTCATATTTTTTATGAGCAGGAATGTGGATCTGGAGAAGCCAGCAACAAGATGACGCAAACTTGCCAACGTATGGGCTGACAAACATTGAATATATATTTAATTGCATGCGCACTTTTTTTAATAATATTTATCTCCCTTGGCAACACATAATTCCGTGATTTATTTATTTTAGGTTCAAAGTTTCTGAAAATAGTGAAGCACGTAGTAGTAGGCCACGATTGAATGTGGAGCAAGCAAGGCAAAGCGGCTGCTGAGACGGTCAACGACGCCCTTATAAGTTATAACTGGTTGAGCCGACTCTTTGAAAAGATGGGGGAGGCAACGCAAGCAATGACTGAATAACCAAAAGGTGGGGTCACTGACACGTGCCTACTACCCACTCATTCACTGCCACGCGTCGAATCATTTCTCCCTGTAATGCCGAAATCCCAACCCTCTTTTTACTTCCGCCCGCTTTCGCACCTATTTTATTTATTTATTTATTTATTATTATTATCAGTATTATTCGGCTTTAGTCCCCCTCCCCCGCCACCGCCACTTTGATAAAACCACGTGTCATAATTGAATTTCATGTTTTCGCTCGCTCGTGCTATAAAACGCGTCGCTCGCTTTTGTTCGACGGTTCAAGTCGCAGTGCACAGCAGCAGCAACTAGCAAGCAAGAGAGAGAGAGAGAGAGAGAGGAATCTGAGATTCAAGCTTGAAGCTACTTCATCCAAGACCATCGAATCAGAGGTTATTAGTGAGCTGAAAGGAGAAACAGAGAGAGGAGAATCGGGAATGAACGGTGAATTACAGTTACCTCCCGGATTCAGATTTCACCCCACGGACGAGGAGTTGGTGAAGCACTATCTGTGTAGGAAATGTGCTTCCCAGCCTATTGCTGTTCCTATTATCAAGGAAATCGATTTGTACAAGTTTGATCCTTGGCAGCTTCCAGGTACTTCCGTTTTTTTTCTTCTGAAAATCATTTAGTTTTCCTTGGATGAACTGTGAACAAAGCTGAGAAATGATGATGTTGAATGAACAGAAATGACGCAATACGGAGAGAAAGAATGGTATTTCTTCTCACCGAGGGACAGAAAATATCCAAACGGATCAAGACCCAACAGGGCCGCCGGAAGCGGTTATTGGAAGGCCACCGGAGCAGATAAGGCCATCGGAAAACCTAAGCCTCTCGGAATCAAGAAGGCCCTCGTTTTCTACACCGGTAAAGCCCCCAAAGGCATCAAAACTAATTGGATCATGCACGAATATCGCCTCGCCAATGTTGATCGCTCTGCTCGCAAGAACAACAACCTCAGGGTATATATATATATATCTCTCTACCCCATTCCAACTTCTATACTTGTGCTTCTGATGTTGTGTTCGATTTCTTATTTTCCTTTTTTGTTATGGCAGCTTGATGATTGGGTATTGTGCCGGATTTACAACAAGAAAGGGGTGATTGAGAAATTCACCACCCGGGATCAGCAATCGGGCGGGTTTGTTTCCTCAGATGTCGATGAGCACGAAACTAAACCAGAAATCAACATGGTCGCGGGTGACCAGCTGTACATGGATACGTCGGAATCGGTGCCGCGGATGCACACGGATTCCAGCGGCTCCGATCACGTGGCGTCGCCGGACGGCACGTGCTGCGACAAGGAGGTGCAGAGCGAGGCCAGGTGGAATGAGCTGGCACTGGGATTGAAAGACAACGATTTCGATTTCGAGCTCAACAATTACATTGACAATATGAATAGTAGCTTCATGGGATATGACGCTTTTGCCCCTCAGGCCCAGTACCAAATGAACCAGCTCTCGCCCTTACAGGACATGTTCATGTATCTTCAGCAGCCATTTTAAACACACATTCCCCACCGCAATGGTATATTGGATCCCACAAATTATTAAATTTGTTGTAGGAAAGTCATAATGGAGAGCGAAGCTAGAAGAAGCAGAGATTCATCTCGTTTCGATTGCTAAGGGTCATGTAGGATCAGATTGTTCATAGGGGTTTGGTAGGAAATTCTTGTTCCATTGGGGTTGAATTTTTTCACATGACTTGTAATATATTATTTGATTTTTCAATTCAAAATTACACATTGACAAGTATTGCAGCCTTTTATTTCAACATTATCAATAAGGGTGGCCTTGGACCTCTGTTTCGCAGTGGTGCCCCCATAACCTAGAGCGTTCATTTTTGACGGAACAGAAGCGATAATACTAATAAAACAAGTCAGTAAACATATCTAGTACCAGCACGATTATTAAAATATAAGCTTTTCAGAAAGAACATTGAACAAGTATCTAATCTAAATCGGCGGCCGGGTTTTGGCCCTTTTGGGGTCTCATCTTTTTCTTGTTTAGGACTACATAAGACTTATATCAGCAGAAATCCTGAGCAAGAACATATTATATTTTGATTAAGAAAAGCAGGCTTACTAGTCAGACTTAAGTGCAGCAGGGTTCATACCTCATACTTCAATAGTCAAGGCTCGCAACAATGCAGGCAAATTGTAATATGACTAATCACTTTCTATTCAGTACTATGTACAAATATAAATCTATGTACTGTATGTTCACACCACCATCTTGATGAGCAAATATAAACACAGATAATGAAGAGATAAAACAATCATTCTGTTCCAACAATCTATATATATAGATATACATATCTTCTATATGATCAAATGCTGACATCTCTGAATTTTGGAAGCCGGTCGCAGTTTGCGGGTGCCCAACCAATCAACTGCTTCTCATTGTCGAATACCATCACTTTGTCTAGCATGGATATGTCTGCATAAACAATAAATGCTTAGTTCACACACCCATTTGGTTCAATCCTAAAAAGAATGAGCAGAGTCAATTGTTATATATACTAGAAGAGATCATGTTCACATTCTCTACCTCCAATTAGGTTCATATCTCCCATGCCTACTTCAGAGCCGTTTAAAATGCCTAAGCAAACATTTCCTTTGGTCTGCACAAACAAATTGGTATAGCCAATGACAGATAGCAACAAACAATATATCAACCTCAAAGATATAGGCAAGTTAAGGAGTTAGGACTCACTGATATTATCAGATAAGCTTCAGGTGGAATTTCAAACTTAGCTTCACCTTTCCCACCTCTGGTGAAACTTATTGCCAAAGGCTTGAAGTATTTTCTGGCTTCACTTACCCTCTTGAATGGTCTTTTACCATGCCAACAAACAGGAACAGTCAGGTCATCAGGGGCTTCTTTAACAGTCTTCCTGCTTAACTCCTTCTTCAACTGCAGTTTAAGATTTAACAAATACCAGTATTACTTCACTAATCTGACAATATAACAGTAGAAACTTCCTATCTCGTTTGATGAATTCTGCAAGATCTTGTGATACTTAGAAATTGGGGGATATAGTGAAGTTTCTTTCAACTGACCCAAGAAATCAATGCTTGATAGGCTTTAGAGTTGAAGTAAGTGTAAGAGCTGCCACTGTCAAAAGTAACAGGACCTGCAACCCCCCTAGACTTCCCGCCAAAAATGAGTTCAGCTTCTCCTGCTGAGTAATGCTTACTGATACAAATTCCAAAGAAAGGCTTTAAAAACACGACAAGTTCAACAACTAAGAATCATTGAAATGCATGTGGGAAATGTGGAAATGAGTGTCCGAGTTCTGAAGGGGTAGTTACGAATGATCTATCGATGTCATTGGTGTCCAAATCAGTCGAGAAGAATCATAAATATCTCCGAAGATGATGTACCCTCCACCTTGTGCACTTAAACAGTGTCCAACAACATTTCTTGCCAAACCCTGACCACTAAGCTGTGATATCAAGCTGGTTTTTCCCCCGCCAAGCCCAAGTAATCCATCTAAAGGGTGGTAAGAAGAAACCGGGAATATCTGATCATACCCACATCTGTAATTAACAGAACAAGCAAAGAGACACTCAAATATTAACTGACAATGATGGAGGTAGTGTTACAATAATTTATTATAATATCAAGCTTGGAGAGCTACTGACCCAAGTGCCATACGAACTTTAAGCTGCTTTCCATTAGTGAAGTTGAGGATGAAGACATCCCTAACAAGAACACCAATAGTTGAATAATGATCTGCGTAATTGATTTCGTAGTCACATTGATCAGGATGTTGACACCCGTAATCTTCAGATGGCTGCAACGATGCACAGAGGGGATCGTTGCAGGGAACTAAGTCATTGCTCGGTTGGTACAGTGGATGCGGTGTCTGATACATAAAGCAACAGAAAAAAAAACTTAATGGACTTGTTCTTCAACACAACAAACAATCAAGTACCTACGAAGACTATGGTTTTTTTGGCTCGTTTTGCAGATTTAAGATCAAGAATTTTGTACCTCAGAACCACGGATAAGAGGAGCATCACATTGGAGCCATGTGAGGTCGCTACCCGAGTCAATATCAAGAAAATAAGGCCTCGGTGGGTGGCCTATGTTCATAGTAACATTATAAAATCTGCAAAAGGAAAAAATACTTTACAGTCCTCTTAGAACGTCATAGTCATGTATTCATGATTTTATCTCGTTATCGTCTTGAGCCATTGTAGGCTTCTAGCCTTGCCTAGGTGGTGTGCTTTTCTTTCTCGATGAACAACGCAAATAAGCTCAGAAACTGAAGGCAAAAAGGAAAGGAAAAGGGGATGTCACGTACCCTACAGGATAAACGTTACCGTGAACCCGGAACAGAACGGAAGATCCAACACGATTTAAGACCCATGACGACGTCGTTTCACCTGGGAGAATGGACTTCCTTTCCTTTTTGTGCTTGTCACCAAACCAGGCTGAAGAAGACGACCAGCTGGATACCAGAACTATGAACACCAATAATCCCACTTTCCCTATCTTCATCATCTTCTAAACTCTTCTTCCTTTCTGTTTGAATAATTTTCAAGGCCAAGTGTCGTTCGAAAATATGGTAGTCTCCTTGTTAATGTTAGAAAACTGTATGACCATGCACGTACGTCTTTGCCGTTTCTTAACCAGGTTGTCTATTAAGGATTCATTGGTATTGCTTCTTGCCGTAGAGATGAGATTGTTCACAAAAGTTAACCATTTGGGTTTGGGTTCAGAAATGACCGAACCTCACCAGGGCTCAAGTTTGGGATTTCTTACGATGCATGCAATGTCAGAGGTTCTTGTTCCTTTCCCAAGTGACTTTCCCCTGCGGTTTTAGGGTGGGTTGCACAATATTTCTAATTTAGTACAAGACTTAACCATTATTTTACTCTAATTTGCTGAGATTGAAAATTGGAAGTTAGGTTACATATATTTCACCCAAAAAAAATCATTTCTAGGAAGGGGAAAAACTCACTAAAGAAAGACTTCTAGTCCTAGAGGCGCTGGATCCTTGATGTAAGTTAGGTCAAACAGCACGAGATTTCCCATATTTCTTAATGGCTTATATTAATAATTATTGGTAATTTAAACATAAAAAAATAAGATATTTATAATATTCACAAGCCATATCTCAAATTCCGTGTAAATATATGAAAGCCGGTCTCGTGTGTACCTAAGAAATTTATGTTCATTCCCTAAGGCGAGGTCCAGGTCCGATCCAAGACAATTCCAATTATGTACAGGTGATTCTTAAACATGGGTTTATACAAGTGCAATCATAAAGAATGTTAAATATGAAAGCTTTAACGCGCATTAAGAAATCTAACTAGCAACCAATATACTTGATTTTGAACAATTTACAAATGTAGTAAATAGACAGCTTAAAGACCACCGTAAATAAATTCTATTAAAAATCTTGAAGCTCACAATCGGAAGGAAATGAGAGCAAAGAAGAGAAAAAAGGCAGATGACAATGTAAAAGATGCTGGAGAGCTGTGCTAAGTGATTATCACGTCGTATGAGCACCGTGTGTCCGTGAAGCCCATATTCCAAACACAAGAAACCAGAAAATGAACAAAATTGCCCAGTAACGTGCAGGTCCATACTTGATTCTGGTGAGCACGAACTGCAACAACCAACAGAAGAGAATAATTAGTTCCTTAATGAACCCGAAATTGGAAATAATCACAGCTTGGCTGCAACTGAAATGGAAAATGATTAGGATTACAACCCAAATTTTAGACAACACAGAAGTTCTAGAGAAAAAAACCTCTGACGCTGAGGCATCAAACGATCAAAGACTATAGACAATTTTAGGCCAGACTCTTGACTAGATGGCTCATCTTGTGATGTACACGTAAAAGGCATTTTATGATTCTATGTTTTCAAAAGTCCCAGTAACGATTCTCCACAAATCCAGTACTTGGTTGTTAACATGTTTCAGTCAGTTTCGACGGAATAATGGAAAATTATGCCACTAAGATAAACTATCTTGTAATTTCTTAGTGCCCATTATAATTTTTAAAATGATTTATTCACCAGTCCGCAGCCATATTTCAATTGTGCATGAGGGTACACTCAGTCCCTTTTTCTCTTTTAAGTGCTATTCTTAGAAACAATCAGGTCATTATCAAGGCTAATTTATTTAAACAGATATTATTTAAAAAATGCAATAAGAGGACCAGAGAATGTTCAAGGTGCACTTACAAAGCGGAAGAAAACCACAACCGTTAAAGCGCAGATACCGCCAAGTAGGATATGAAGACCATTTCTTGCAGTTTTCTGCACAATACATAAAATGGAATCACACATACGCTTATAACATATTGCTAAAACGAACAATTTTCAAGTGAGTCGTGTATTAAACAGGAGTGATGATACAATAAGAACTCTCATGCCACCTAATTTAATAAGGAGATGCCATTAAATCCCCATAGCTGAACAATAGACAGTATCCAATCTAGAAATTTCAACTCTGATGTGAGCTCATTAGTCCCATGTCCTGTACATACCCATCATAGTCTTCATTTTTAATTCAGCTACATAATTTTTACTCTTCGCCCCCCCTAGAACTGATAAAATGTTAAATGGACAAAAGAAATCTCTTTATATCACATTTACAGTAACAAGTAACTAAACCAATTAAATAAATATTTGATCCACCAGATCAAGAGACACAAACTTAATTGCAAGGCTCTACAGGCTATGTTGAGCCAATTGAAAGCGACATATTATGCATGACTAATAAAAGTGTGCTTCACTATTTCATGCAATGACAGAATCAAGAATTTCCCACGTGAACATGCCAAAACGTTTATGTTCTGCAGCCTTGGGGTAGGGGGGCATGAGTAAGGACAGTGACCAAGATTTGAACTTTCCTCAGGATGTAATGAAGAAAGCATGCACAGGTTCCTATGCCATCCTAATAAACCAATTCAGTATTGCACACCTTTCCAACACGAGGAGCTATGAGCCATGCAAGGGTGACAGTAAGTAGCCCGGTAGCAAGCAGGATCCCAGTAACTTCCACTGCCCACTTAGTTGCAGGATTTTGAGCAGGTGCAGCATCTTCGGGAACACTATTTAAAGGTTGTTCAGAAACAACTGGTGAGACCGTGTCCGCATTGTTGTTGTTAATGGTATTACGGGGACAAAACCATAGTGCAATTTCACTTAGCCGTTGCCTCCTGACAGCAGCCACAGCATCAGGATCTATACCAGTATTTGCATGAACTTGAGCAAGACTGGGTTGCCCAATGGCAGTTCTTTCCCTCAATGCTTCATATTCTTTCAAAGAAGTGACAACCTTATTGAAGTCAGCAATTCTGATATTTTTTGCCACATTTCCACATATTTCACAGACAGTAGATCCATGATTGACAAACCATTTAAGAGCACAAGCATAGTGTACTGCAGCAAGGTCATTTTTACAACAGCAGCCAAGTTCAATAAGAGTGTCTCGATGAGAAAGACCCATTTCTAAATCAGTTTTGCAAATGAAAACCTCTCCATCAGGGCTTACAAACTCCACAACCCCAGATTTACTTCCCACACTTCTTTTAAGAGATGCATTTTTGGAAATTTCCTCACAATCTGGCCTTTCTTCAACATTAGTTACATCAGATTCTAAAACTGGAGCAATGCCCAAAAATTCTAGTGCAGCATCTCCCCTCTTATCAGATTCAGCACACTGGCACACACGACAATTCATCCTCGTCCAGCCTGTCTCCTTCTCAGGACTATGTTGAGAGTGAGATTCTGAATCCCCAGTCTCAGCATTTGAGTAACTATCCTTGCTGACTTCTTCCTTTACCATTTCAGACGAACTTTCTGTGCCCAGTTAAATGGCTGAGACTGAATGCTTAAATTCAAATATACAATTTGTGATTTAAGATTATCGGACCATTATGCTTCAATAGGGAGACCAGCTTAAGCATTAAGAATTACAATCAACAAGAGATGAGGTACTGACATTTCGAAGGCAGAACCAACACACAAGAAGATTTTAGCATGCTACAAGTTGTTGGAGCAAGTCCGAGAGATGAACTTATACACAATCTACATGACCACAGAAATCTCAATGCTGCTAATCCAAGCCTTCTATTACCTGAGATACAATGAAATCCCCCATTAAAAATCTGAAAAATGAATTATAATAAAAGGGTCGTCCATGAGCAGCATTTGCTGTTCAAAGGCTGATAAAAGATTCACTTACTTAGCCTGAAAATAAAAGTTTCAGGACTAAAAATAACTCGGGTGTTTATTTAAGATCTACCGAAAATGAGTAGGTGAAGCTATGCCAAGAAAAATTGTGATATATGACTATGAGATGAAGGAATATACAGTAATCATTTCTACGTAAAGAAAAATAACTCGTTCCTTCGATGAATAGTTAAACGACAATAATCGAATTTAAATATAAAACTTTTTTATTCCACTATAAGCCAATTTTTTCTTTCAAAACACATTCTGAGATTCAGTTTTACCAAACACACCCTCGCTGAAAACATAAATGTCGATCCCAACCTCCATATTCAAATAAAACAATCATTTTGCACTCCAAGAGAAAAAGGGCGATCATAAAATTGAAAATGGCAAAAAGAAACCTCCCCTGCAGTAGATTAGTTATACCCACATAATTACGAACTCAATATATAACAATAAACTTCGGAAAAATACACACTGAATCAAAACATGAAAAAAACCCAGAAGACACAAATCTATCAGAGAAAAACGTGATAGCTTAAACCCAAAAGGGGTCCCAGAAA
This sequence comes from Inga oerstediana, assembly GCA_963210345.1. Lineage (NCBI taxonomy): Eukaryota > Viridiplantae > Streptophyta > Magnoliopsida > Fabales > Fabaceae > Inga > Inga oerstediana. The sequence goes on from OY723410.1 coordinate 2,982,030, forward strand.
TGATTCATCATCCTAGATTATCATGACATAATTCAGAAAATTAACAAAGATGGACGACCGGCAGTAAATGAATCGAAATGGGGAAAAAAATACGGCAGCGAGAAAGCTTTCCGTTTACCTGGAATTTTGAAAATAGGATGATGAAGCTGGTCTGGAGAAGCAGAGCAAGCTAAGAGCGATTAGATTCGGGGGCCTCTGAACTCGAATCCAACGCGTTATCTTTCTGCCACTGTAGCCGTCAGCTGGTGTGTATGATCTACTCAGTAAATATTAAATAAATGATTACGTTGGACTCTTCCAGTGAAATCGATTGGGTGGAACAGTCACCAGTGAGAGAAAAATGAAGATATGTATTGCGTGACTACTGTTCTTTTCCCCCTTCGGTCTTCACCAATTGTTTTTCGTTATTATTTATTTTTTAAAAAAAATACTTAAATACTGTTATAAAAGTATATGTGATAAGAGAGAAAATTGATAGAATTTAGAGAAAGGATTATAGAATTTCTAGAGAGAAGTTAAAGAGAAGTTCTCATTCAGTTCAACTGAAACAATCGATTACAGCCCTTTATATAGAGTCAGAAATCTAACCCTGGTTGCCTGACCATGGTTATATTTAACTCTGGTTACATGATCATGGTTACTTTATATCTTCTTTATGTCCTTGTCTTCTTTTATTTTTGCTTTGTGTCATGTCTTCTTTTCTTCTTTATGTCAAGTTGACTGTAAGATTAATATAAGTCAATGGACATTCACATATTTAATATTCATAACACTCCCCCTTGGATGTCCATTATGAAGTGCCTCATTAAAAACTTTAACTAGGAAAAACCCAATGGGATAAAAAACTAGCCAAAGAAAAGAGTACATCATTCATTGATACACCGTCGAGTGCTGCCTCATTAAAAACCTTTCTAGGAAAACCCAGTGGGACAAAACCTAAATAAGGGAAAAAGAGTACAGCGCGTATCGACTCCCCCTCTTGATAATATCAGTTGAAATTTTTGAATCTCCGAAGACCAATATCATGAACAAGTTTTTCAAAGATTATACCTGGGAGTGACTTGGTGAATAAATCTGCTAGATTTTCACTTGAACTGATTTTCTGGATATCTATTTCACCATCCTTTTGAAGGTTGCGAGTGAAGAAAAATTTTGGTGAAATATGCTTCGTTCTATCGCCCTTGATATAATCTTCTTTAAGTTGAGCGATACATGCAGCATTATCCTCATAGAGGATTGTTGGGATCATTTTGCTGGAAGATAAATGACAAGTTGTACGTATATGATGTATTACTGACCTCAACCACATACATTCTCGACTTACTTCATGTATTGCTAGAATTTCTGCATAATTAGATGATGTAGCTAATATAGTCTGTTTCATAGATCGCCATGAAATAGCCGCACCTCCACATGTAAATAGATAGCCCGTTTGTGATTTATCATCATGTGGATTAGACAAAAATCCGACATCTGCATAACTAACCAGTTCATGCTTGGATACATTTGAGTAGTATAACCCCATGTCTGTAGTACCTCTGAGATAACGAAGAATATGCTTTATTCTATTCCAATGCCTTCGTGTTGATGAAGAACTATATCTTGCTAATAAATTAACAGCAAATGATATATCAGGACGTGTGTGATTAGCAAGATACATTAGTGCTCCAATAGTACTAAGATATGGTACTTCTGGACTAAGTAGTTCTTCATCACCTTCTTCACTGATTTCTCGGGGTCGGAATGGGTCTTTATCCACCTTCAAAGATCTTACAATCATTGGGGTACATAATGGATGAGATTTATCCATGTAAAATCGCTCTAGGACCTTCTTTGTATAAGTTTCTTGATATATTTTTTTGTTCAAATAAGTTTCTTGATATATAAAGATCCATTTCTTGAAGTACTCAATCTGTAATCCAAGACAAAATTTTGTTCTTCCCAAGTCCTTCATTTCAAATTCTTTCTTCAAACAATTAATTGCCTTTTGAAGCTCTTCAGGAGTTCCAATAATGTTGATATCATCAACATAAACAACAATTATAACAAACTCACTATTAGATCTTTTCATAAAGATGCATGGGCATATCGGATCATTTTTGTATCATTCTTTTAACAAGTATTCATTAAGGCGATTATACCACATGCGCCCTGATTGCTTCAGGCCATACAGGGACTTATTTAATTTAACTGAGTATTGTTCTCGAGAACTTGAATTGGATGCTTCTGGCATCTTAAGTCCTTCAGGGACTTTCATATAAATATCATTATCAAGTGATCCATATAAATATGCAGTCACAACATCCATTAGATGTAAATCAAGTCCTGTATCTACTGCTAGACTAATTAAATAACGAAAAGTAGTCGCATCCACTACTGGTGAATACGTTTCTTCAAAATCAATGCCAGGTCTTTGTGTAAAACCTTGGGCTACTAGACGTGTCTTATATCTAGTTATTTTGCCCTTTTCATTTCTTTTTCGTACAAAGACCCATTTGCATCCAACTGGTTTTACATCTTCAGGTGTAAGGACTACAAGTTCAAATACTTTTCGTTTTACTAATGATTTTAATTCTGCATTAATGACATCTTTCCATAGGGGCCAATCTTTTCTTTGTTGGCTCTCACTAATGGATTTTGGCTCATGATCCTCATTATCATTCATTACATCATATGCTATATGATAAGCAAAGATGTCATTAACGTTGACTTCATTTCTATTCCATCGGATTCCATTCATAACATAATTTATTGAGATCTCATTATTTTCACATATGTCAAGTACCTGGGTCTCTTCTGGGACTACAACATTCTCTTCTGGAGATAATATCTCTTCAGGAGATGGCTCTTCTGGAGCTACTAATTTTTCTTCATTATCCTCGACTTGACCATCTATATTATTTCCTCCTTTTCTTTTTCGAGGATTTTTATCTTTGGAACCAATGGGCTTGCCACGCTTCAGGCGTGCTTTAGATTCATTCATAACAGGTTGTCCTTCAGGGATATCAATTTTAATAGGAGCATTAGCAGCTGGGATATGTGACTTTGTCACTTTCTTTGGGTCAGTAAATGTTTCTCGCATTTGATTAGCTAAATTCTGTAAATGAATTATCTTTTGAACTTCAAGTTCACATTGTTTTGTACGAGGATCAAAATGAGCCAATGATAATTCATTCCAACTAATTTCTTTACCCAGCTGCTTGTTTTCTCCCCCTAATGTTGGGAAAAATGATTCATCAAAATGACAATCGGCAAATCGCGCCGTAAATAAATCTTGTGTGGATGGTTCTAAACATTTTATAATTGATGGAGATTCATACCCAACATATATTCCCATCTTTCTTTGAGGACCCATCTTGGTGCGTTGTGGCAGTGCTACAGGCACATATACCACACACCCGAAAGTTCTTATATGGGAAATATTAGGTTCCTGACCAAAAACCATTTGTAAGGGGGGAACCTTTAAATAACTTGTTGGCCTAATGCGAATTAACATTGCTGCATGCAAAATAGCATGGCTCCAAGCAGAAATTGGTATATTAGATTTCATAAGTAAAGGTCTTGCAATTAGTTGCAACCTTTTAACCAATGATTCTGCAAGTCCATTTTGCGTGTGAACATAAATTACAGGATATTCAACATCAATTCCAAGGGACATACAATATTCATTAAAAGCTTGTGATGTAAATTCACCAGCATTATCAAGACGTATTTTCTTGATAGGATAATCAGGGTAATGTGCTCTTAATCTAATCAATTGAATAAGTAATCTCACAAACGCCAGGTTGCGAGAAGATAATAAGCAAACATGCGACCATTTAGTTGATGTATCAATTAAAACCATATAGTACCTAAATGGTCCACATGGTGGGTGTATTGGCCCACAAATATCTCCCTGTATCCGTTCTAGAAATGTGAGAGATTCACTTTATACTTTGCTTGGTGAGGGGCGAATAATTAACTTTCCCTTGGAACATGCAGCACATGAGAAATCATGGGATTGTGGTATTTATTTACACTTCATGATTGAACCGGGATGGCCTAACCGGTCATGCCAAACAATAAATTCATTGGTAAACTTCTGGTTTACATTATCAAACTGCTAGTTTGAATTGGCAAACTTCTGGTTTGCATTAGTAAACTTCTAGTTCTCAATAGTATGTGTTTCAATTGTGCTTATACATGTGTAATACAAACCAGAAGAAAAAATAGGAAAATTTTCTAATATGCATTTTCTACTAGCAACTATATCTGCAATGACAAGATATTCCTGATTATTTTTAGTTGTTGTTTCTAAATGATATCCATTTCTGCGGATATCTTTGAAACTCAGTAAGTTTCTTTTAGACTTGGTAGAATAAAATGCATTATTAATGCATAATTTTGTTCCTTCAGGTAACAAAATATTAGCTCTTCCGGAGCCTTCAATTAAATTTATACTACCAGATATAGTCTGAACATTGGCTTCTCGTATTACCAAGGAAGAAAAATATTTATCATGTCTAAATATGGTGTGGGTTATTGCACTATCAACGAGATATAAATCTTCAAGATTGATGCCAATAGGATTCATTCTTCATAAAAACATAAATAAAATTGATACATATGATAGAAACAACTTTAAATAAAATATAACAATTAAAATTATATTAAGAAATCTGAAACATCTAAATAGTTATTATCTATATCGCCATACTCAGAATTCTCGCCCTGATCAACATGATTAACTTCAACATTTGATCTTTTATCAGTATTTTTAATTGATTCTTAGTAAAGATCAACTAGGTGCCTTGGTGTACGACAGATACGAGACCAATGGCCCTTTCCACCACATCGATAGCATGGGTTATCAGCATATTTGTTATGCCTACTGCTTTCCCCTTTTTGGTTCTTATCAGTCTTTTCCCACTTCTGGTAGGAATTTGAACCTCCATGATATCGACCACGACCACGCTCACGACTGTAGCCACGCCCACGTCCACGTCCATATCCACGTCCACGGCCACAATAAAATTCATTAGTTACTACATTTACTTCAGGGAATGGAGTTGAGCCTGTTGGACGGGATTCATGATTTTTCAATAAAAGCTCATTATTTTGTTCAGCCATAAGGAGACAAGAAATTAACTCAGAATATTTCTTGAAACCTTTTTCACGATATTGCTGCTGCAGGAGCAAATTGGATGCATGAAATGTGGAGAATGTCTTTTCTAACATATTATCATCAGTAACATTTTCTCCACATAATTTCAATTTAGAAGTAATTCTGAACATAGCTAAGTTATATTCGCTTATAGATTTAAAATCTTGCAAGCGCAAATGCATCCAGTCAAAATGAGCTTTTGGAAGAATGATCATCTTCTGGTGATCATACCTTTCTTTCAAATTGTTTCAAAGGACAAGTGTGTCCATTACTGTCAAATATTCAGTTTTTAAATCCTCATGTAAATGGTGGCGAAGAAAAAATCATGGATCTGACTTTATCTTGGTTGGATGCCTTATTCCTTTCTTTAATCGTGTCTTTCAGACTTTTGGCATTCAGGTGAATTTCCGCATCCAACTTCCAAGATAAATAATTTTTCTCGGTAATATCAAGAGCCACAATTTCAAGTTTTGTCAGGTTTGCCATTGTTAAAACTAATTAAAGAAATAAATGAAAATAATTAAAAATATGAAATGTAAATATGCAATATAATAAATGTAAATTCATAAAGACAATAAATAATTCATAAAGCAAGATAAGAAAATTAAAACATGTATGGCTTCGGGCCATTTAATCTCATACTTCAGGTCATGTATGGCTTCGGGCCATTTAATCTCAAGATGAGGAATTAACTATTATCTTCAGGATAAAAGTTGTACATGACTTCTGGCCGTACAATAAGATAAAAGATGAAAAATATATATAGCTTCTCGCCATATAATAAGATGAAAAATGTATATAGCTAGGGGAGAGTAATGGGCGGGTTGGGCAACCCATGGTCAAACCCATAGCCCGCCCATTTAACTTTAGACGGGTATGGGCTAGCCCAAACCCGTACCTCAACCCATATAAACCCGTGTAAACGGGCTGACACATAAATGGGCGGGTTAACACGGGTTATGGGTAACCCATTTAGATTGAACCTACTTATTTTTTTGAAAAAGAAATATAGATAAGCAGCAAACCTTAATTTCAAATCCATGATCCATCAATCTAAATTATGATATCACAATTCACACAAAAGAATCCAAATTTAGACAAGTAGTAAGTAGTATCATAACAGAATTTTGATGTTTAAACTCCAACTTTTAAATTAAAACCAATGATCTGAAAGCCGGACTGGACCGGACGGTCCGGTCGGCCGGCCAGACCGTTGGCCGGAGACGGCAACAGCCCGTTTTTATAGGTAGAGCCGTTTTCGACTTTGAGCCATTTCTGACCGGAAAAGAGCCATTTTTCAGCCGGAAAACGCTTTTGAGCCGGGATTCGAAACGGCTGTGCGACAACCGGACGGCTGAACTTGTTGGTGAGAAATGGGGAAGAAAAAATCAGAAAAGGATGAATGTGAGTTTGCTGTGTCTGGTGCGTATGGTTCGCCGCAGCCGCATCTTGCCCCAACTCCTCTTGCCTTTGCTCATCCGTGTCGTCTGGTCACTTCTTTGGTTCTTTGTCTGAAAGTTTAAATTGAAACACAGCTCTCATGGAAGCCGAGGAAGAGGTTGATGGCTAAGAAAGTTTGGGGTGGGTTTTCACATTTTACACCGAAGGAGCTGAGTTGGTAGGCAATAGGAGTGTGAGGTAAGAAGAAAATTAATGCTGCACAATGCATTGTCAAATCTGTCAGAGAACACGTGATGGGGGAGAAGGCTTGATGCAACATATTTTAACTTGATTTTCCCATCAAATTATTATATATTTGGCCCAAAAAAAAATCAAATTATTATATTTAAGTAAACACTAAATGTCCGGTCATGATTTGATACTGGGAGAGAGATTTTAGGTGAAAAAACTGAAAAAGATTTTATTCTACATTATAAAAAATATTAAAAATAATTTAGTGTAATTATGTTGTTTTGTTTAAAAATTTGTTTTGATATTCATAAAAATGAGAACAACTCTAATAGATTATTATAAAATAAAATGTTATATTTAAAATTAATGTCATATGTTTATCTTATTTTTTATTTAAAACTATTAATATTAATATAAACTTTATATATATATATATATATATATCTAATAATATTTATTTTTTATAAGGTAAATAATATTTTTATTTAAGTACTATGCACCAGCTCAACCGAACAGATGGACCGATTCGACCGGTTGAACCATTACCCGTTAGCATTTCCGGCTCAACGTCCGGTCCGACTTTTAAAACATTGATTAAAACATTACATGCAACTACAAATTCAAAGATCAACAAAATGACATTCTTCCATTGAATATTTGATATCTTCATGAGTTGATGCTTCATTTTTCACCATCATCATCAGATTCAGGTGAGGAATGGGGTGTAGCTCCAGAAGCTAAATCTTCTTCTACAAAATAAATTAAGAAAAAACATATTCATTAATAATCTAATATGCAATAAAACAAACTTTGCCTTCAACGAGAATGAACGAGAAAAAAATTAGAACAGAAAAATACGTTTAACAAGATAAGAATCGATCAAAGTTGAGATAAAAAACTCGGACACTCACTTGAATAAAGGACCGAATCTACAAGATGCTAATCACAGCTGGAGAGAACGAACTCAAGGACGACGAGAGCGAATGACACTACTGAGAGACTGACTACTGAGACTCTGAGAGTGGGATTGCATGCAGGAGCCAGGAGTGGTTGAATGAGTATGAGACTAACTTCTAAATTTCTAATTAAAAAACTAAGAGATTGAGAGTGAGTAGGATTGCATGTTGTACGAGTGATAAGTAATCAACAAAGAGACAAAATGATTGGTCAAAAAAGTGAAAAAATGAAAAAGTAATTAAAGTATGAGTAAGTGCATTGGAATGGACGAATGGTGATTGATTGAGTGAAGAGTGGTATGAATAGTATCCAATGAGGGAGGGTCGTCGGCATGGCAAGGTAAGGTTAATTTTTTTTTTAAAAAAAAACTAAATGGGCGGGTACGGGCAGCCCAAAGGTGTGCCCATAGCCCGCCCATTTAAGTTTTAAATGGGCGGGTTTCAACCCGCCCCATCATGGGCTCATTTTGGGCAGGCTCACAGTGACCCAATTAAACCGGGCTGCGGGCTGGGTTATGGGTAACGGGTTTATTGCTCTCCCCTATATATAGCTTCTGGCTATATAATAAAATGAAAAATGTACATAACTTCTGGCCATATAATAGAAAATCAAATGGATATGGCTTCTGGCCATATTATAAGAAATTAAAACATTATGACTTCTGGTCATAATTTCAAGAATCGGATGTGTATGGCTTCTGGCCATAATAATAATAATAATAATAATAATAATAATAATATAGAAGAACTTGACAATATATATAAATGATATAAAAATAATGACGATCTCCAATCTTAGCCATGGAACCCGATGTTATATAACAATCGGTAAAAGTATCTCTCTAATTTCATATAGTGGCTCAGATTATCCCAGATCTATAAAATAAAACAAGATATATATAATCATTAAAGAAACCATAAGAAGATCATACATTCTTTTAGAGCTTCGTGCTGATAACGTGTTATAAAAGTATATGTGATAAGAGAGAAGATTGATAGAATTCAGAGAAAGGATTATATAATTTCTAGAGAGAAGTTAGAAAGAAGTTCTCATTCAGTTCAACTGAAACAATTGATTACAGCCCTTTATATAGAGTCAGAAATCTAACCCTGGTTGCCTGACCATGGTTATATTTAACTCTGGTTACATGACCATGGTTACTTTATATCTTCTTTATGTCCTTATCTTCTTTTACTTTTGCTTTGTGTCATGTCTTCTTTTCTTCTTTATGTCAAGTTGACTGGAAGATTAATATGAGTCAATGGACATCCATATATTTAATATTCATAACAAATACTACTTTTAAACTTCAAAACCTTAAATTGATTTTATTAATAAAAAGAATAATGTGATTAACAAAAAGATACGATAATTAACAATTCAGGTTTTAAAAAGTCGTTTATTTAAGATTTTAAAGTTTAATTGATATTTAATTATTTTTTTAATTATTTTTAGGAAAAATCCCTATAAAATACTGCCGAAAATGCTAAATTTTGTTTTAGTACAGCGAATTCCTAAAACCTAAATCAGTCCTGTGTCAGTACGAAATGAACAGTGCAAGGGTGTTAAAAGACAATTTTGCCTTTCAGCCCTCATTCTTGCCACTTTCAGAATAACAACATAAGCCTCTTAATTAACAACTTCGGATTCTTGATTAACAACTCTATTTTATTCTTTCACATATTCGCATCTTCAAAATATAGTATTGTTAATGTAAAATATGGTGTTGTTATTAGCCCTAAAACTTAAATTACAAAATTGTGAAATAAGAAATGAGAATTGTTAATATAGAATATGGTGTTGTTAATAACAAGACCGGTATTGTTATTGTGAAAATAAAAAGATGAAACTGGAGTTGTTAATTAAAAGGCTCGTGTTATTATTCTGAAAGTGGCGAGAATGAGGGCTGAAGAGCAAAATCGTCTTTTAGCATTCCTACACTGTTTATTCTGTACTGACACAAGACTGATTCGGGTTTTGGGAATTTGCTGCACTGAAACGGAATTTAACAATTTTAACGGTATTTTATAGGAATTTTCCCTTTTTTTACCTGAAATTTTTATTTTTTTTTGTTAATAAGTTAGTTTTTTCCCTTCAGAATCATCCGCGAATAATAACGGTAATTGGAGGCAAACCTCATGTTTAATTTTTTTCCCTCATTTTCACATTGATAATATTTTATTACAAAACTAAATTATATGATTACTACAATCAATTATAAAAATAAATATATACTTACATAATTAATTATGCAAAAAATTATTTTTTATAGTCATTACGCATTTAATTTTCTCTGCAAGCTCCGCTGCGCAGTCAAATATATGCCAGAAAATTGTGTCTAATTTGAAAGATCATCAACGTAACTTTGAAAATAATGTGATGCGTGACTCATTAAAAAGTGATAAATGTGATCTTTAATTTTTTGTGAACAAAGTGTAACTATTTATAATATATAATAATATGAATGACTTCCACTTATTCCTATTATAGGGTACTTTTTAATTAGAAGGATTATTTGATTCATAATACTCCGTTGGTACTTAATATAAAATATATTTACCTAATTTGATTAAATTAAAAAAGTTGGTTAAATTAGTTAATATGACATGCATTTTCTGAAATACCCAAAGCATTTTCCCTAATTTCATTATTCCCTCTCCTCATTGGTTATTGTTGAGCGAACATCAATATTGATAAATTAGAAAAAAAATTGGCAAATATGTAAACTACCACTCTGGTCCTATTTATAAATCTCTTTTGACTAAAAAATTTGGTCTTATTTATAGGTTCAGTTTCAGAGTAGTAAATGCATTTTGTACTTTTGTACCCCTATTAATTACAATAAACAAAAAGAATTTATTCATGTTGACTTTTAGAACCAATCATAGATAAGGGCGAAATTGAAAATTTAACCCATAATTAATGAGTTAACTAACTCTCTTTAGTATGTGAGAATTAGTTAAAAATGACTTATAAATAGGACTACAGTGGTATGTTTTATATTTAGGACCAAGATCAATTCTCAAATGTTGTCCTATAACTAGGATGGGAGGAGTATAAGTTATTTGGAAAATCATTAATTTTCATCTGCTAATTTTACCGTATAATTAAAGATTAAATATAGTTCTTTGTATTTTCTCCTCTTATTTAAAACCTCATTAATATGGGTAAGGCTAGAAAATTTTATCAATTAACAATTTAAAATAGGTAGAACTATTTATAATGTATAAATAAGGTGAATTATATTAATAGCTAATGAGTTGACTAGAACGTGATAACTAATGATCCCTTTCCTTTGTTGTGTTAGAGTCCCTCTTTGAAGCTTGTATACAGTAGTGCGTTAGAGGGAGAGTGTGGAATAAGATTAGATATTAAGAAAAGAGATTAGGAGGCGTGAAGTGAAGGATTATGACTTATGAGAGAACAAGAATATAGGAATGTACAAAGAGAAAGCCAATCTTATATGCCTTGCAACGTCTAATGTGTGCGATTTGAATGGCAAGTTACACCAACTTGTAATTAGTTTGTAGAGCACGCAATGCTTCTTTTGTTTTTGAAGCATCTCAAGATTAATGTTATCCATACTCATCCAACATAATCTCATAATAACCTTGTACATGACAAATAATTGATTTTTTCCTTTTGATTTAAAGTTATTATGATATTTAGATATGAGTGGATCTTAAGTGAGTGGAGAAAACGTCACATTGAATAAAGTTGGGTTTAATAATATATACTATCTCTAATCCTTACTCTTTAATATAAGATATAGTCTATAGGGCAAAACTAAATCTTATATTAAGAGCAAGAGGTAGTATATAATAGTATGAAAAAACTTGCAAATATAAACTTTAAGGTTTTTTTTTTTTGAAAAAAAAAAATTTTAAGTTTTAAATTAAGATGCGATCTTCTTCACGTCTCATGATTTATTTGTTATTTCTTCACTAAAATATAGTGTCCAACTGTCCATCACCCTTGATCATTATTTCTCATTTTTAATATTTTGAAAACAAAATAACTATAATTATCATGTTGACAACGAGAAATTCATAGAAAAGAAAGGCGTCACAAGACAAAATCATAGAAAAATAATGGCAGGTACATTATTGACATGTTGACAAGGAGACAAGAAAAAAATTAGTCGTTGATTGAAGAAAGGTAAAGGACAAAATCATAGGAAAATAAGAGAACACAAGGATCATTCACTCATGCACAATTCGTGAAATGGAGGAACAAAATCAAAATTTTGTTGAACGGAATGGGTGGCTCAAAGCTCAATCCTGATTAAGCAAGGTTTTGTTCCCCGAAAAAAAAAAAAAGGAATGCAACTATGCAAGTTTGGCTTTGTTCTGCAAATCTCTGTTTATTTTAAAGGGAGAATGATAAAAAAATACTGCTTGAACTTCAAAAACCCCAATTAGTCCGTTGACAAATATTTGCGTTGTCAATCCCATTACTATTCTTGTCAATTCCATTACCATTCTTGTCAGTGGGATTTTGAAGTTTAAATGGTATTTTTCTGTCATTCTCCCTATTTTAAACTGATACTTCATAATAAGAAATAGTTTACATTTAGCAAAACTACGTAATCGGCATTCCAATTAATATTATTGTGTTTGGCAACATTTTTAAAAGTACTTTCTTCCCTTCAAAATTTAAATTATCTAAAAGAAAATATCTTTAGGATAATCGGTTTTAAAAAGTAGAACTAATTTTAATAAGCAATGATCTTGTATAAGTGAAACTTCAACTACAGAAAAATGTTTAATTAAAAAAAAGGCCATTTTCACGGAAAAGATCTGTCAAAAATTATCTGATTCCATTTCCATCTGGACCATAAATAACGTCAAAAGGGAAACGTATTATAATTTTTCAAGCTTAATTCCTCGGAAGATGACTAATAACTTGAATCAGATCTCCACTGATGTGAGCCAATATTTTTGAATGAGTACAATAATATTGCATAGTCAACGGAACCAACTTAAGTTCCCATTCAGAGGAAACGTATTGGATGCTTCAATGAACATTATAGGCACTGGGAGTCTAAATACAATGGAAACCAGCATATACATACGACTCCAGTAGCTTCATCAACACCATTTTTGTTCCCCCCAATGGATTCCATCAGCATATTGACCGTTGTAGCTCATGCTTTAGCATCCAGATTCCAGAGCATGGCAAGATCCTTTTGACTGCACTTGGCCAGTAACCAATGAAGGTTAAGCCATTCGAACTTGGGATCCTGAATGAGTTCCAAGTGCCCGAATGTTGAGCACCATCTATCTGTACTTGATATCTACAGGCAAAACCTAACCATGAATAATGATGCATGAACATACTATTTAAAACTCATTCTCAGCCACGGGATGCAAAGTGGCTATTAATGAAGTGAATCAGGTGGTGCTTAATTTGGAGTTTCACAAAGACAGATAGCTAAAAGAAAGCTGTTTTGTTGGTATTTCACATAGAATTCTCACAGCTCCTAAATGCACACAAAAATTGTTCAGAAAAATCTGAGGAATAGGCTGAACTAGTATAAAATTTCATATCTCCACCAGTTAAGAACCCATAATTTTATGACAAGCATATCACCACAAAGTGATGGAACAAAATGCATTACCTTAGTTACGCCTTGACTTTTGCTGTGGAGGGTATCCAGGCAACATCATTCCACCGTCTTTCCTTCTCAACTGTTCAACAAAGTAAACAAGAACATTAGAGAAGAGGCGAATGAAAATTCAGAGCCAGCCTCACTCCTTTCCTTCCAACAGAAACAAGGGAAAGCAAAACACTGAACCTGCTGCTGCTGATGAGCCTGTGCAACACCTCGTGGCATAGAGATGCCAGAATTCATTCCACCACCCATCCCTGCCTGGGATGCAAGATTATAAGCTTGCATAGGCGGCAGCCTCTGCATGCCCACAACGTTCATTGGCCGAGCGACAGATCTATTTGATAAATGACCACCTGGCATGCCGCCAGAAACAGCATTTCCAGATGAAACCTGACTCAAATAATAAGAAATAAGTATACACTTCCGGAAGTATGAAGGAAAGAATGTTTACATATGTGCATCTATGTGAGATTGCACACACTTGCAAATTTGCAACTATGTAAATTATTCTTTAATGTGAACAAGCGCTTCTTCTGAAAGGCAAGGAAGCTGTAATTTCAATAAGGATCCATGGGATCAAATGCACCCAAGTCAAGAAGCATATGTATGATTGGCCTAAGTAATGAATATCACATATATAATGTGGTCTCATTTTCTGAAGGATGAAGCGGACTGCAACAGTTACAGATTAGTAAAAATACCAAGTCCATCCTCCCTTTGGAAGTCACGATGAATTTTATCAAGGCTTCATGATTTTCTGTGGAGTTCGAGAGAAGATATCCCAGTGAGGTTTTATCATTTAAAAAACTGCTTTTACTAGAGATAGATTTGGCTATTTCTTCATGAAAACAAGGTTATAGAAGTAGTTCCAAGAGGGAAAGCTGTAAAACTCCATCACATTCCTCATCAACTTAAACTTGAATACTCTCAAACCTGATTGCCCGCATTAGAAAAAAATTATCTGCATTTAATACACTAAATTTTATGCCATTTCAGTGTTAGGCTGTAAAAAGCTAAACAAAGAAGCAGTTCTTGACATATACTTCACTTCTCTAAATATGCACAGAACTTGCACATCAAAGTCCCAACATTCAAATAGCATTATTTTTCCAGTCCAGGAGCCCTGATTTGCAATTAATAAAATGTTGTTGCATACCGGTTGAGAAGGTTGCAAATTGGTTGTCCCTTCAAAATCTATTGTTGAGTCAACTGGACGAGTGGGATAATTCACAATTTTCTCTCCAGGTTGGCAGGGCACAAGAGCACTGAGAATTGATAATGTCTAGTTAATAGATTTATGGAATACACGCTACAATCCGTTAAGTCAAACTAATATTGCTTATGTATAGAAATGTAAAGTAACCAGTGGTGATAAAAAAGGATCTACCCAATAAAAAACATAGCATAAAATATCAAAGCAAAATTAAAAAGGAGGAAAAGAAGGCCCTTACTTCCGCCCAGGCAGTGGTTCCATTTTGAAATACCTGGTTAAGAAACATAAATGCTTAAAAGATGATAGATGAAATAATAAAAAGAAACTAATTATATAGACAATATCATCTACGAATCTTGCCAATTTCCAAAAACAGAGATTTATCCCAAAATGAACAGTAAAACTACATACATAAATGATAAAACAGCTAAGAAAAATAATCATAATAATTCAGCCTTTCTTATAGTTTAGCTATTTCAATACTTAAAAATCACATAAGAATGACCAAGTAAAAAGAGAAGGCCATACTCATGCTCCAAAGCTTGTGCTGCTGTTATCCGCTTTCGAGGATCATATCTGCACATGAAAAGCAAATAAATGAATTATTTCAATAAAACAGCAAACTGACTACCCTGACGAGGGAAAAAGAGTACTTTGAAGCGCATGTGAAGTTTAACCCCACACTCGATTGCATTTTGTGTCGCTTAATTTGTGGAACAATTTTTTATGACAACTAAATTTGGGAACAATTAAAAGAATCATTTAAAAGAAAAGAAAAAATTATATCTAAAAAGCTTGGTAAAAAGGGAAAAGAAAGCTTACTCAAGCATCTTTGATAGGAGATCATAAGCAGGACTTTTTGGAGGTAGGTGTACTACATTACAAAGGCTAGTGTTGTCACTGTTGCATGCAAACATCAAAAGAGAAATTTTCATTATTTGAGGAAGGAGTAACAAAAGTAGGAAATAGGCTTATCTTACATTTTTTTTAAAACTTCCTGAGTACTGTACTTGTATGCATGTGACACATAAATTAATGACAAAATGTCACCTAAAGTATTGTCAAAATATCTTACTATTTGTGCCCTTGTATATGCTGAAGATCTGATTGCCAATGGGGAAGATATGCTAGGGTAGGCCACTTTTCTAATGTGGGATGGCCTGGCACAGTAATAATGTCCAATCATGAAACTCTGATATATTCATCAAGTATGAATAAACCCACCAGAGCGAAAGAAAAACTAAAGCAGACGAATTACCTAAAACCTTGAATATCTTGTCAAGTTGATCAAGCTGCATAATTGGTACAAAGATTTTATAGAATTAGAATCCAAAATGGACAAGGTAATACCAATATAAACATTAAATACCACAGCATGACAGCAGCAACCACCAAAAAATAGAATCAGAAAGCTAAAGGTTACTTAATGACAACCTGAAATGGATTAGGTGTGGCTTTGACTTCTGCTCCTTGAAACAGTGGCTTTAGTGTTAACAGCTCAGCAAAAATGCATCCAACAGCCCACATATCTAAATGACTATTTAAGGACGAATGGCTGGTCACTTTTTAAATTAGATCTGTAAGCTCATGAAGATATTCAAATGCCTCATGATTGTTTATCTTTCTTGTAGACCCTCAATACTTCCTCACATCTAAGATTTAGTAAAATCCATTTAAAATTCAAGCAACTATCTTAAGTTGATCTAGGGGAAAATGAAACCAGGTACCTTGTCAACAACAGATAGATTAAAAAACCCTTGAGGGACAACAATGAGAAAATAATGATTTTATTTTGATAGAGAGAACATGATAATTTCTTCATGGTATCACTCATAAGTTAACCATGAGATGCAACAGTATGTCAGGTTAATAATTCGAATGGTAAACATTATAAAAGCATACAACTTCTCTTCTGGTTCCTTGACTGCCCGGAATATTAAAAAATGAGAAAGTTAAACTAAAAGGATACCAACAGCACTAGTATAATGTTTTGCCCCAAGAAGCAACTCGGGTGCACGATACCATATTGTAACAACAACCTGCACATTATTATTCTCTCAGTCTAGTAAAATGAAAAACATCACCAAAATATGAAAGCTCAAAAGTAACACAAATGCACGGCTAATTAATGACCAACAGAAAACAGTTGGATAAAAACATAAAGGAAAAACTACTTACTCTCCTAAACTAAGGCATGCCAACAAAATTGGTACATGAACACAGGCCAAAGTAATGTTTTCATTTTATTTCAAAATTCAAATAGCAAAGTGTATTTTGACTGTTTTTTTGAAGTAAAAAAGATGCCTCATACTCCATTTTCAGATAAAGGCTTTAAAGGAGCCTGATATATTCTTGCAAGTCCAAAGTCAGCAATTTTAACAACTCCGTGTTCCTCTCCTTCACCCATAACCTGGTCATTGAAAGTTCAAGTACAGAAATAGTACACTTAGTTATTTACACACCAAAAGAACAAAATGAACAAGTGTACTAAACACAAGGGGACCAAAAAGGAGGTTGAAATAAAAATGGCTAGATATAACAGTAAAAGAATATATAAGTATACAATGATAAGGCAGCTGGAGGCATACCAATATATTCGATGGCTTAAGGTCTCGATGAATTATCCAATTGCTACAGCATAAATGAAATATGTTGAGCCCATTTATGTGAAAAAAAAAAATTGAAAAGGAATTATTTTCAATGTCATAACAGAATACTCACCTATGCAGATAGTTTAGTCCGTTGAGCAACTGCCAAAGTAATGATTTAACAGTATATTGATTAATAGAATGGTTGACTTTGTCCCTGTGATGTCGAATGATTTCCTGGCAATCATAATAGAAAGTTTTAGATTCAATTTGTCCAACAAGAAAATAGATTTCTTTCAAACTATACATTTATTCCCAGATTGACTTAAAAAACCAGGGCTACGATAATAATATAAAATCCATAGTAGAGCTACAGCTTTAAACAGTAGTGTAATACAGGAAAATGAGCAACTGATTTATTTTTTAAAGAAAAAAATCCAAGTGAGACTAGAAAGTAAAACACGTCTTTTGAAGTGAAGTCTACATCTAATTTCCAGGGGAACATCAGAATGTGAGGAGACAAACATCATGTCAAATATCAAAGAATACATATTTCATCAGATCTTTTTTGCAGAGTTCCATATGAGATTACATTTTTAATTTAAATGCTTAAATTTGCATTTGCTCTAAATAATAGGCACTCTTTACAACTATACTTACATAAAGGTCATGTTCAGCATAATCAAAAGCAAGGTACAGAGACATATCCGCATGATTGATGTGAACATTTACAAGCTTCACAACATTTTCGTGTGTTATCTCCCTGAGTAACTGCAGCATAAAAGAAATTACTAAAAATGAACACTCAAGGCACCAGATGAGTAAAAATGATAACGATCAAGAGAATCGAAAGATTCTTAAAGTATGTCTTCCAGTTGCATTCTAAATATTTGATTTGTCAAATGAGGTTGGGAGAGACCAAGGCCCATATAAACCATAAATCAAAATCTCATACTTCCAACGGGGGACTCAAGTCCAATACCATGCAATTGGGGTCCATACCATACCAGTATACCACCATGCTCAGCAGCCCTAGCATCCATGCAGGCTCCTGCTAACCATCTAGCCTTAGTTTCACATTACAATGTTGGTCACCACATGCCCCACAGATTTGCAATTGGAAGGAAGTCTACGGTTATAATACCAACAAACTTTAGGAGAGCCATGCACTCGTGTGTGTGGCTTGAGTGCCAAAAGTTCCTCAAAACCCCATTTTAGAATCTTATACTTCTAGCATGAGACTCAAATCTCATATTTGTCAAATTTGCAATTGGTGTAGCAGGAATATGTTTGCCAATTAGCATCAAGTTTTCCCTATCTAGTCAAGTACAATAATAATACCCACCGTTCCATTTCTGACAGAGTGAAAAGTAAATCAGACGTCAACACTGTATTGGACGATTTTGTTTCCGAATGGAGGACATGAAATAAAAGAACAAGACTGTAAACAAAAAAACAGGACAAGACTTGGAGAACCAGTTCGTTTTGCCAAGATTGGCTGACTGCATTACTTACAAGTTTGCAATAAAACAAAAGGGTACTATTTGTAAATTCAATATCAAAATCCCTGGGTGTTTCTTATTTCATTGACCTCACTCCCAAATATCCCTTCATTACAAAGCAACTGTAATTGAAGCAGCAAATGAAAAGGGCAAGCGATGGAAAGAGAGAAGGAAAGAGAAGGCAGACCATAATTTCGCGGATAGCGGTGGGAGAGACACCGTCGCCATCCTTGGACTGCTTGAATTTCTTGATGGCAATTGATTTTCCACGATTCGTCGCAGACTTGATCCTTGCGAGGAAAACAAGACCATAGGTACCTTCCCCAATCTTCCCTATCAGATCGTACTGTTGTAGCCACTCAGGCTTATTACTGTTATTGTTGTTAGATCGATTGTTGCCGGAGGCACTACTGCCATCTCCCATGGCTCCTCCTCCTCCTCCTCCTCTTCCCCTCTCCCAATTTCCTTTTAAGCGGTTGTGCATACTGTATGCGCTGATTCTTACACGAAAAAACGCGGGCCCGGTAAGACAACTTCGCCGTTAGGAATAACAGATGAACAGGGGTAAATATTTGAAGTGTGGTCGATTAGTATATTATTTGGATTTAATTTTGCATTAATTTTAACTTATAAATTGATGAAACATTCAAGTACGGACCCAAATCATCAGATTAATTAATTAAATTTATTAATTTTAGTTTCTTATGTCGTAAATGAAACAACTAATAAGGTTATCAAACTCACAAATTTAAACAAACTCATGACAGGAAGATAAACTCGTAAGAGTTTATATTTATATAAGGGTAAAGGTGTAATTTTAATAACAATGTTTTGTGTTAGGGGCAACTAGCACCATAAAGTTTTCAGATGGGCTAAAACACACAAACATTGAAAAGTGGGGCATTTTAACCACAATCATTAAGTTTGAGATAACGTCTATTAGTTTAGGCAGAGTGGGTTTCCACCCGTTGCACAGCTGTTATCTATTTGTCTCCTTTGACCGTTTGAAAGCAACACGTCTGAAAATGCCTAAGGACATTTATTTTCCTTGAGCCATCCGTTGAAGACGCACTCCGTCCCTGAGCTCTCAATTAAAGACACTCGAAGACCTTTGCTCGCTTTAATTCTTTCAGACTCTGTAGGTGGGAGTGAGTTAACTCCATTCGGCTCTTCCATTGAAGAATCGATCGGCAAGAAGGAGAGATCTTTGCTAATGCAACCCAGTCGCGAGGATGAATATGAAGGTTCAAAGAGGTATTGCCATCATAGGTCATTTGCACCCTGATGGACGGCATGGACGGAAGGCAATCCGGGGAGGAGGTTTTATGGATGTCGAAACTACTACAACTTAAGGAGTGGATTTCAAAAAGTTGATTGGGTGTGGGTCTTAAATTGTAAATTATAATGTGTGCTCATGAACAATGACAGGATAGGGGGTGTGGCTACTTTGCATGGCACGATGGAAATGGAAGACATTAATCAAGAAAATAAGGATTGTGGAGAATAATCATAAAAAAGGAAAGAATAAATAATATGACCGTTGAAATATAACCGTTGGAAGCTTCTGACGTAGAAATCCATTTTCCAATTCATGTGTTAATCCTTGTTTGGTCACCTGAAAAATGCTTAATCATTAATATAATGAAGTGTTAGAGTGATTAAAAGCAAGAAGAATTAATTATAGAATCATTCCAATGATTTTTTGAAATTTCAAGTTTTCTGTAGAACGAAGATGTTCGAATAAGCCTGTAAATTTAATAACTATAATTCTTTGGATATAACTTCAGATTTGGCAAATGACCTATCAATTGAAAACTTTTTCAATCTACATTCAAATGAAAAAAAGAATCAACTCCAAATTCATTGTATTCTGGAAGTTACGATCCAAATACTGACTACTGTTCTAGACAGATTTTGAATTCATGAGTGTCAACTTCTAGAAGACATATCTCTTCGTATATAACTCCGAATATGACACATGACCTATCCATAGAAAGCTCTTTAAGTCTAATTTCATATGCCACTAGTTTCATCTCAATCGGATATATATTTTGAGAATTATGCCTAACATACTGAACATATTTTGAAATATGACGGTGATTTGAATGTCATATTCTAAAATTCATATCCCCTTCATCTAAGCTCCTTTTAACTTGATATTGGTATCAAAATGACGCATCATAAGTCTAGTTTAATATGAATTAAGTTTCATTTCAATCAGAGTTATGGTTTGGGAGATATGACCAAATTACTAAAGCTCTGTCATGCTGAACGAAACAGAGTCAAGTGATAGATCGATTTGGTTTCTTAGTAAATCGATTTATCTTTGGTTTCTCAATGAGGTAAATCGCTTTATCTATACCTTAAATCGATTTACCTTGTTTTATACCATTTAGATGCCATGGTAAATCAATTTGAATGGTAATAAATCGATTTACTTGAGTTTTGAAAACCATATAACCTTTTGCTAGATTTGTAAATCGATTTTCAACTTCCATAAATCAATTTATTTCACATTTAAAAATATGTCAACTTAAGTAAATCAATTTGCAACATCCATAAATCGATTTACTTCATATTTAAAAATCTGATTACTCTACCATTTTAAATAAATCGATTTACTACACATCTAAAAATTTAGTTGCTCTCAGCCATCTTGTACAAATCGATTTACAACATAGCTAAATCGATTTACTTTATATCTAATCACTTAATTGCTTTTGGCAATATTTGTTAAATCGATTTACCACATATGTAAATTGATTTACCTCATAATACAGAAAACCTTGTTGTCATATAAATCGATTTGCTTCCTAATCCAACATTAAACACAACAATTAGTCCAACCTAAAGTTTTTAGAAGTGATACTGCAGGCAACAACATATGGTTACACCTATTTTACAGAATATTTCCAAAATAATTGATAGTCAACATGCCATGTACAAAATACTATGATATAAGTTCACAAAATATATTATAATCACCACCAAGTCTAAAAGAATTAAAGCGAGCAAAGGTCTTCGGGCGTCTTTAATTGAGAGCTCAGGGAGGGAGATGCGTTTTCAACGGATGGCTTAAGGAAAATAGATGTCCTTAGCCATCCTCAAATGTATTGCTTTCAAACAGTCGAAGAAGGCAAATAGATGACAGCTGTGCAGCGGGTGGGACCCACTTTGCCTAAACTAACGAACATTATCTCAAACTTATTGGTTGTGATAAAGTTGCCCCACTTTTCAATGTTTGTGTGTGTTATAACCCCTCTAAAAACTTTATGGTGCTAATTACTCTTGACACAAAACATTGTTATTAAGATTGCACCTTTACCCTTTATATAAATAAATAATTATTAATAGTATATGATTAAATACTTAAAATGCAAAAAATGAATAATTTGTTTTAAATATATTTTAAATTCAAATTATTAAAATTAAATCCATCGACAATGATAGTTTATCATAATAAATAAAAAAAATTCTATAAAGTTTATATATATATATATGAAATCATTAAACATAATCATATTAAAAAAAAATAAATTTAACAACTAGTGAATGTTGGGTTATAATCCTCTTCTAATTTTTTACCGTCGCCATTAAAATCCTCGCTTGTCTCATTACCTCACTGTCAGTATCATTATAATTTTTCTTAACGTCATCAATATTCAAATCAACATTCAGGGCGACATTAAATGTAGATTGGCGATGTTCTCATTAATTTTATGAAGTTAAAGAACCTCTTTATCCTCTTCCTCCACACCCTCTCTACTATCCTCTTTTCATTAATCCATTTACTATTGAAATGAATAGCATCAAAATCATAATTACAAGCTCTTATATACCAAATTCAAATAGGTAATATGCCATTTAATTAATCATGCCATTTATTCTCAACATACTTTCATTAATCATGCCATTTATTCTCAGCATACTTTCATTAATCATGCCATTTAATTAAATTTTGTTCTTATACGCCAAATTCAAATAGGTAATATTATCATATATACTATTATCATAAGTGTGGGAAAACACTTCTTGTGCAACGCACAAGAAGATATAGCTTGTTATATTGAAATTTTTTAAAAAATCTTAATAATAGTTATAAGTGTCATAAATCTAATTTTACAAAGGTAAAATAATAAGTCTAATTATGGGTGTGCTATAACCAATGAACAAAAAACCGGACCGGACTGGCCGGTTCAACCGGTTGAATATGGAACCTGTCAGTAGTCCAGTCCGATCTGCCCATTAAACAGTAAAACCAGTTTGAAACCAGTTGGACCAAGTAAAACCGGTGGTTTAATTGGCTGGAATGGTTTCATTTTTTTATTTTTTAATTATTATTTTGTGCTATTTTTTAGGAGAAAATGGACGATTGAAAACCAAAATGAAGAAAAAAGTAGGTAAAGAAATAACAAATTTTAAAAAAAATGAAGAAGATCATGAAAAAAATTATTTAAAATGATATAATAATTATAGGAAAGGAACTCATTATATAAATACATGCATTATAACTAATTCTAATAGATTTTAAGCATTTTTTTTCTAAAAATCTTCATTTTTATCTATAGAAGTTTAAAAATATATTAATATATATTACTACTGATAAATTATAATATTTTAATATGACCGATTCAATAACCGGTTAGACCTTGATTAACTCATTAACCCTTAAATATGTATCATGATTGATTTATTGTCCCATCCCGTTTTTCATTATTTGGCTATAACTTATATAGCTTGGCATGTCCTTTTTTTTTGTTGGGAAAATCACTCTTAGGTTCGAAGAAAGCAAAATATTATCAGAAAAGTCCCTGGAAAAACTGAAATATCTGAAAAGTCCCTAGGGATTTTTCTGATGTTATTTTTCAAAGTCAAATGACACACATGCCCCTCTTCTATTATTTCTGTTGGGTGTCATAGTGCTCTGTTTTTGGGAAAGGAAACAGAGGAAGTGGTATTTTTGAAGTGGTGGGGTGCTATGAAAACGTTGATATGGAAAAAAAATTGTTGTTAATTCGTGCAATAGTAGTTGTTAATACGAAAAATGAGGTTGGGTATCATGGTGCTCTATTTTTGGGAAAGGAAATAGTGGAAGTGATATGTTTGAAGTGGTGGGGTGCTATGAAAACGCTGATATGGAAAAAAAAATTGTTATTAATTTGTGCAGTAGTAGTTATTAATATAACAGTAGTAGTTGTTAATACGGAAAATGTGGTTGGGTGTCATAGTGCTCTGTTTTTGGGAAAGAAAACAAAGGAAGTGGTATGCTTGAAGTGATGCGGTGCTATGAAAACACTGATATGGAAAAAAAATAAACTGTTGTTAATTCGTACAGTAGTAGTTGTTAATATAACAGTAGTAGTTGTTAATACGGAAAATGAGGTTGGGTGTCATAGTGCTCTGTTTTTGGGAAAGAAAACAGAGGAAGTGGTGTGTTTGAAGTTTGAAGTAGGAATGATTGATTCTCATAGTGCTCTGGTGGTTGTTCTTTTTACAACTGGTAAAGCTTGTTTTCATAACAGGTTTAGTATGTTTTACAACCTTCCACATGTTTCTGCTTTACAACTTGTTTTCTCATGTTAAGCATGATCAATTGTGTTGTTTATAACTCTTAAAGTGTGTATTCACAACCTGTTGAGTGTGTTTCACAACCTCCCACACGTTTCGCTCTGACACAAAGTTTTCTCACGTTAAGGATGATGAATGGTATGTTTACAACTCTTAAAGCGTGTATTTACAACCTGTTGAGTGTGCTTCACAATCTCTATATCAACATTTTCATAGCACTCCACCACTATGAGAATCAACCATTCACACTTCAAACACACTACTTCCACTATTTTCGTTCTAAAAAACATAGTACTATAACACCCAACCTCATTTTTCGTATTAACAATCACTACTGTTATATTAACAACTACTACTGCACGAATTAAGAACAATTTATTTTTTTTCTATATCCACATTTTCATAGCACCCCACCACTTCAAACATACCACTTCCTTTGTTTACTTTCCCAAAAATAGAGCACTATGACATCTAACCTTATTTTCCGTATTAACAATTACTGCTATTATTTTAACAACTACTACTGTACGAATTAACAATCATTTATTTTTTTTCCATATCAGCGTTTTCATAGCACCCCACCACTTCAAACATACCACTTTCTCTGTTTCCTTTCCCAAAAATAGAGCACTATGACACCCAACCTCATTTTCCGTATTAACAACTACTACTGTTATATTAACAACTACATATGCGCAAATTAACAACAATTTAATTTTTTTCTATATCAGCATTTTCACAGCACAATGAGATTGGAAAAGGGGGATGAATTGGACTATTCATCATCATCATTACCTTCATCCCTTCCTTTTTTAAAAATGGCGGAAGCTTGAGATAAAAAAAATCCCACCACCTTCCTTCCATCTTCTTCTTTGTTCTATCTTACATCCCATTCCACAAAATCTTTCACCACCTTAAAGTTTTGGCCTTCACCATCACCACCATTTCTGCAGAGAGAGAGAGCAGGGAGCTGAAAAACAAAGGTCAGATCTGAGAGCAAAAACACAGAACGAATGAGAGAGAGAAATAATAGGAGAATGACATGTGTGTCATTTGACTTTGGGAAATAATATCAGAAAAATCTTTAGAGATTTTTCAGATATTTCAGGGATTTTTCTAAGAATATTTTGTTTTTTTGGGACTTAAGAATGATGTTCTTTTTTTTTTTTAAAGCAGAAACCTAGCATGTCAAAAGTAGGAGTATTTGATGATCTGCACTGCCGGGCAATACGTTTTTGAGAAATGTGGGGTCTAGTGTTGTCAGACTTCTTGTTGAAATGAATCCTGAAAGAGTGAAAGGTGAAAAAAAGTTCGATAGGCTGACTCGTAGAGGCGCTACGCACACGCGATCCTAGCGAGTTTGAATGTTTGTTTGGAATAGTTTATTTTTAGATAATAAGTGCTTATAATTCGTATTTTACGGTATACGTGAGAGGAGTTTTATCTTAACTTGCGTAATAAAGACTTATTATCCAAATATAAACCCAACCAAACACACACTGAATGGCTCGCGATTTTATACGAGTCAGTAAGACTTAAGAGTGACAAGTTTACATGTGATCCTGCTTGGAATTTTAAAAAATAGTTTTTTAATTATAATTTATATAAAATAGGTATATAAAAAAAATTTTATCTTAATTTATATAACAAGCGTTCATAAGCCCTTCATACGCGATCCAAAACAAGCTAGATCTCAACTAAAATAATAAACTCTGCAATTTTAACGAGTTGAATTGCGTATTTAATAACTATTGAAATAACTTCAAATCTGCACAAAACGTAATATGGAGGCAAGTATTGAATTAAGAATATAGGCATTGCAAGATTTGTTTCACTTCTTAACATGGCCTTGTTAGTAATATTTAATTCATCAAAACTTAAAAGCATTTTGCTTGCGCTTTCTATTCTTAAATTGCCATACATCAATCATAGTATCTCCCTAATCAGTAACAACTAGAGGTGGTAATATGGTCCGGCCCGGTGGGTTCGGGCTAACCCACCACAGGTTGGGACCATATGAGTTCGGTCCCAAAAGGATCACATCAATATGGGTTGGCAATCCATAACCGCTGGGTTGGCGGGTTGGGCGGACAAACCCATATTTTTTTTTCAATTTTTTTTAACAATATATTAAGATTGTTTTTTTTATATACAATAAGATTGTTTTCTCTACACACTTAAACATAAAAAAATTAAAATACATTACAAATTAAATATTCATCACAGGTCCATACATAACAAAATAAATATAAATCCACAAGTCATCAGTATAACTTAACAAATTAATAATTAGTTAATATTAAAGGTGTTTCAATTTGAAGCATGCTAAGGAGAGTAGGGATTGAGGAGATTTGGACTTTTGGCTAATGGTTCTTCCTTTTCCCTCTTAGTTAAAAAAAAATATGGGCCAACCCGCCAACCCAGTGGTCCAACCCGTGACAGGTTGGGACCATATGGGTTCGGGCAAAAAAGGACCGCATCAATATGGTTTCAATTTTATAGAACCCAAACCGCCCATTTTATTGAGTTGGGCGGGCTTGGTCCACGATCCCAACCCATATTACCACCTCTAGTAACAACTTCACGGCGCCATATATCAAGGTCAAAATAGTCCAGAATGCAGCAACGCAACCCGGAAATAAAAAGGAAATAAGGAGAAGGTCCTACCGGGAGTCGAACCCAGGTCGCTGGATTCAAAGTCCAGAGTGCTAACCACTACACCATAGAACCCTGGATACTCGTACTGTGCATTTAATATTTAAGTTTAATATGATATGTTATAAAGCTTGCAAATCAATCTCGCATTAAAAAGTTTTAGTTCACCATGTTAATCAACCCATAATACCCATTTAGTTTGATTGACTAATAACTAATTGAGAGGCATGAAAATTCACCTAAACTTTTGGTGTATAAAAAAATAGTGATGTAATCAATTCAAAGTTTTGGATCATATCAAACCAACGTAATTAAATCTTACATGGGTTTATGCTGTTATTTTGACAGTAGATCTAAATCTCTTACTCTTATGTATAGCTTTGAGTCTTTGACAGCAAACAAAAACCTAATTTTGAATAAGGTAAAAAAATTAATTTGACAAAGTTATAGGACAAAACAACACCCATTTAAAAATTATAATCACTAACCAGTGCTAACACTGGCAATTAGCAAACAATTCGGGAAAGTGGGATGGAAGTTAGATTAGATTTAATTGGATCTTCACACCCTTAATATTCCATAACGAAAATATTTTTAAATGATTGAGATTTATTAAAATTTAACCATTATTTCAATTGAAACTTAATTAGACAACTTAGTATATAATTTACTTTTTTTTATAGGACTGGCCATCAATCAACTGTGTCAGGCTTTTGTTTACTTTTGTTTCTACTTCCCAATGTTATTATTTCTTGTGGAATGAAAGATCACATCACATAATACCACAAATAAACAAAATCTAAAGAAACTCATTTAACGTTATTTGGATAATGAGAAAATTAGGAAGGAAAACTCCAAAAAATAAGAATTTTTTTTACTATTTTTAGAAATTTTTCTCCTAGTATTTTCTCCCACTTTTCTTACATAGCCTAAGAGTTAGAACTGCTTCACTTCAGTAATGCTCCTCATTAAGGAAATTTTTTGCTTTCTTGTTACTTACGCAAGGACTTGCAGATACCCCAGGCACACAAGTAACTTTGGGGCGATCCATGTTGAATCCATGAGACATGATTGGATAAAAACCTTAGATTTTGTTTGGGTGAACTTTTCCCCACCTTCCCCCCTCCACCAATGATTTTTAGCGTCGTCCTGCTCTGCTTAAGCTCTTACTTCTAGGAAATGACTTCCCAAAACCATTACGGCTTTTCTCAGAGGTAATGCTTGGGATTCTCGATACTGAGGACAAAAAATCTCTTTTTTGGGAATTCAAATCGCTACGGCGTAATTTTAAGAGTTGATCTGCACTTTTGGGACTCTGTTTTGCTTCACTGGTTAGCTCCATGGGTTTCTGAGAATCATGTGGGAGGTCTTCCAGTGTTGCAAGAGACTGTAACCGCTGACCAAGAGTTGCAATGGTTCTCTGGCACTCTGCGAATCTACTAGCAGCCAGTGAAAGTTCCTTCTCCTGCAATAAAATATTTCACAAATTAAAAACAAATTCATAAAATGGTTCATGCAAAGCACAAACTCAACAATTATCACTTAGTTTTGCCGGCTAATCAACAAATGCAAGTTCAACAAAGATTCGGGGGTCTCACTCACATCAACTAACATTAACCCAAAGACCATGATTATGTACGTGCATACATGGAAATTTAATGCATAATGCACTTGACTATTTTTATTATAGAAGGCTTAAATTATGGAAATTTAATGTGTGGCAAACTGACCTGCTTTAACTTCAACTCGCTAACAATTCCTTCCCTATCCTGTATCTCGGCTTCTCTCTGAAGCTGAGCATCATGCTTTATTCTTGAAAGTTCATCCTCCAACTTCTCACCCTTGGCATTATACTCAGCTGACAAAGCTTGCTCCTTCTGAATCTCTTCCTCCAATGAACTAATTTTTGAAATCAATTCCTGTACCTCAGTTTGAAGAGCTGTGAGTTTTGAACAAGCTACCTCATTCTTTGTTTTGGCTTCCTCTAGTTCCTCATACGCTTCTTGATTTGATTTCTTTGCGAGATCTATCTGAGTTTTAAGTTCTGCTATCTTGAACTCCGCATCCTTTATTTGACTCTGAGATGCATGTAGCTGCTCTTGGCACTCAGTTAATTCCATCTCAACCTCAAGTTTATTAGCCTCCATCTTCTTTAGTTGTTCCTCCAATTCAGAATTCCTTTGAATCAAAGATTCCAAATCAGTATTGGCTAGGTTTTGGTCACTTTTAGGTTGATCCAGTGACAGTGCTGCCTCGAGAAAACTGCTTCCACTCTGTGTGTCTGGCAATGCAGCAAGCCTTTCCATCTCAAGGAAATCATCCATGAGATTAATCTCGATAGAAGCAGCCATACAATTTTTTCCAGTAGTCTTTTCATTCTTAAATTGATCAATTTCAGTAATCAAAGCAGATGCCCATGAGTTAGAACGACTTGGCTCACATTCGTTGGTGCTATTTTCATCTGTATGTAGCCTCTCTCCACTTTCTGACAAGCTATCTGTGAAGGAATCTACATAAACTGAGGAGGCGGTCAAAGACCTGTGATCATTAGCAGAGCATGTTTTATGAGCTATGACTTTTAGTCTCCTGCACTCGGCTTCGAGCTTAGCGATCTTCATCATGCTTCCCAAATGTTGCTTGCTTGCTGCTTCAGCAGCTAGTGTAATTAAATCCCTTTCAGTGATCATGAATTCGGTTTCTTTAAGTTGAGATTGTAGCTCAAGTTTAAGGCTTGCATTCTCTTTCTCCACGGCCTGAAGTTCCTTTCTAAGATCAGAGCTAATTGATGTAGTAGTTTCTGCTTTAGCTGTTTGAAGCTGGGCCTCAAGCTCAACAACTTTACCCTCAAGCTCTGATTTTTTGGATTCCCAGATAAGCAAATTGTTTGCAACAGCTTCATGGATTTTTAGCTCTTGCTCTTCTCTAGCTTGCCGAAGCTGCCTCGCACACTCCTTGAGTGCCCTATCAAGTTGACTAACTCGTTCTTCAAGATGTGAATTGTTCTTCTTTGCAGCGTCAAGTTGTTGTTTAAAAGACAATACATCATCTTCAGCCTTCTCCCAGCCTAAATATAACCAGAAGCTAACATCATGTGGTTCAAGTCTAAAGTTTCAAACGAAACAGAAGAAATGGAAGTGGTAACGGTGAGGCCTTCAGAGTCGTTTACATAAATTCAATAGTATCACCACAAACAACAAAGTCAATAATAACAGCTGCCAATGAGCAGATTTTTCTTTCTGTGAAGATAAATATGACTTTCAGGTTGCTTCCTCGTGAAGCATTCTATGAGGATAATAATTAAGGAGAAACAAAAAGTAACGAGTGTCAAACTAGATGCACTAAATAATGATCTTAAATGCGAAGCCACAGCAAATCCCAAACAGCGTTATTCTTAGGAGATAAATATGAGTTTCAGGATGCTTCCTCGTGAAATTTTTTACATAATCTCCTAATTTGCTGCTTTATTCTTTGAATGCTTTTTCAAAGCAGCAGATAAATACCTGAGATTGCTTCGTCCGCAACATTTGCATGCTGCTTTATTAAGTCTTCTTTGACACTAATGCTTAGGAGAGCAGCAGATAATTTTTCTTTTAGAATCTTTACATCCATAACCTCTTCTTCATTTGATGCAGCTTCAGACATGACTTCCGGTGATGTACCAGTAGTTTGTGTTGGACATGCCTTCAAAATCATGGCAAAAACATAAGATCCGAATCTATTTCTCTCCAAATTTAGAATAATCAGAACAACTCAGTTACGATAAAGGCCAACACGCTTTAGAAAAGAAATACTTAACATATAGAACAAGTGATAATCGTTTCCATCTTGCCTAGACACTACAAACTATCATTTTCAGAAAGCGATACAATAACCAATAACATATTCAACAAGACTTCAGAATTTGTTACTTTGCCACCGAAATAGCAAAGATAGTGATGGAGAGAAATATTATCAAAATATGAAGAATCATGAACACTGAACGGAATGTTAAAAGGAATGTAGCAAGCTGCCCTAAAAAAAAGAAAGAAAGAAAGAAAAAGTAGTCAATTGCGACTATTATGGCATTGCCTACCTGATCATCGAAGATTTCCGAATGAGATGACATTGATTCTGAACTCTCTGTTTCGGCTAGACTCTTGTCAGATGATTTCCTGCGCCATAACCAGCTTCGACGCTCCATCTACGATTTAAGCAAAATTAGCACCTGAATTAACTCGCAAAGACTTTATCTGGAATATCACTTCACAAACGCCATTGGCTGCAATCTCGTTCTTAGCTTTAAGTAAAAAAGAAACCTGGACATTGTTCTGGCAATAGACATTGCATCCAAGTTTTGTCTAGCTAATGAATTTTGATCAGTAAGTAAGCATAGAGTTTGAAAAATCTGTAAGCAACATCCATGTAATCTGAGCAAATTTGAGAATAAATAAGAAGGCGGGTATGAGCTTCGCTTAGAATTCACTTATCAGCCCATCTAACTCCATTAAAACCTCAGTGAAACTGTTCACTCACGTGACACTGAAACATAAATCACAGTGCCCTTTTGAGAGGGGAGGTGAAATGCTGTATTAAATGCCTATTACTAGAGACTCAAAATTCAAACAACTCGTTCGACGGGCACCTACCGATGCCAAGTGGCCCCATTTTCACGCGATGTTCTAATACCTCCGAAATCCGAATCCGGAAACCCCAAATTCAAATACGAAAATAACTTAAAGAACCTCACTGAATAAAACCGATTGAAACGTTAAAACAGAAGTGAGATTGATACCTTAACCAACTGCAAGATAATGAAGCTGGAATTGGATGCAGAATCTGAGGAATGTCAGAGGGGAAGGAAAGAACATGCCGGGGTGATTCAGAAATAGTATTCAGAGCGTTTTGTTTGTGATGGGCATAGAGACAAGAAGAGGGTAGGACCATCTGGATGAAGCGGTGGAAGGCTGTGTTAAAAAGTCCACAATGCCAGACAAATTTAACTTTTTCTCGAGATTTTGCAAGTAAATTATTGTTCGGGGGTTTTCAAACCAAGAGGGCGTTATTCTCGCGCCATTGGTCGTCCACTTTCACCGCCACATGTTCCCTCGCATACTCACTGCTCAGGCTTGCGCAGTCATTGCAGAACATCACTGGGCTAATCATGGAGATAGGGCCATATAGGGGCCGATGATAATAAATATAATATTTTAATCTAGTCCGTTCCACCTTGATTATCGCTATAATATTATTTTAATGGGGTTTTTATACTATAAATGCTGAATTTTGTTAACAGTGATTATGTTAAAATCCCACATTCCACTTTTTCAATATTATTATCTAATATTTGAGTTTGTGTATACCCCTTCAATACATTTGTGTCTTAAATTCAAAATCAAGAGGGATTTAGCTATGCTTTAAATCATTAAATTAACTTTATGTTGGTCTTGCGTTCCACTCTATTTAGTTAGTGATTTTTTTTTTTTTTTTTGGCTAGAAGAAACTGAGTTAGTTATTAGACACCAAGGTGGCTCCATGTGTCGACTCCATTATCCCGAAAAATATTGCTGACGGGGCATAGAGCAGTTGAAACAAGTGGAAGGTATTCAAACCACCATTACGCTTCCCAGGTTAGAGCGGGGATTAACGAGCGCCAATTAACTAACCATCAACAAACATATTAATTACAAAAAAAGAATATTATCCCTAAATCTGATGTAAGAAAAATAAATATAAATAAGTTCTCCAAATTTTTAATAGTTTCAAGCTTGACCTGGAAATGAAATATTTAGCAAAACTTAAGTCTATATACTCGATCAGGAAGTAGGTATATATATAATATAGTTTTAAGGGAAAAAGATAGAAAAAAAATTTTAAAATTGTAAAATCCTAAATCAAATTTATTATTAAAAATTAATAAGAGAACAATGAAACTTGATAAGTAATTAATAACTCATTTTTTAAAAAAATAACTGATTTAGAATTTTACAAATTTAAACTTCTTTTTCTGTTTTTTTTCTTAGTTTTAATTTAAAAACTTTTCAAAAATTGCAAATAATATTACTTTCCCCCCAAATCCTACAGTTATAAAGGGAATAATAGCCTAACAAAACTAAAGACAACGAGTGATTTATATATTTCTAAAATTGAAACTGAAATGTTAATTACAGTTGACCCTTTCAGGGGCTTGGGAAAAGAAAGATGATCGAAATCCAAGCTTTTAGACGGATAGAGGAAGGTGGCGGTTGCAAGGCTTGAGACAATACCCGAGGGCGATCGAGAGATAGAGAGAGAATCGGCGATCCGATTGAATATGAGCGGTCAAGTAGTGGCTCCTCCTGGTCCGAGGAGGAACAGCTCCAACCATAAGCGAGCCCCCTCCGCTTCCAGAAGGTCCCTCTCCAGCGAAAATAACAGCGCCAATGAACCTTCCTCTCCCACTGATCAACCGTACGTAACTCTCTTCAATTCATGTTTTCTTTTTCTTCATTGTTTACATTTTTTTTTCTATTCACAATCACGCTTCGAAATTAAATCTACATTGCGTTGTATTTGTATATGGTGTCCTGTAGCACCCGTCAGTCTAACCGTTTTTGGAGGAGTACGTCGTCTCAAGTTACATTTTATCATCGAGCGTTTTTTTAGCTTAATTGGGTCGTTTCATGCATATTGGACGTGGGGTTTCGTGTTTTCAACGGGTGAATTTCCCATGTCTCGGGTAGATTTTGCACGTACGTAATGCTTCAATCATGTGCTGGTTTTGTCTACGCATAATAAGAGCGACAATGTCAATTACAAATTTTTGCTTATAGTTCTTTTCTCGAAAGAATTAAAGATTTTTCACGGATAGGCTTCTCGTTGATATATTTTTTCTTAAATTTAATTGGGTTGATTCATGAAACATTGATCAGGCCAGCCGGGGAAGATAGGACGGTCAAGAAGCTTCGAATGTCAAAAGCCCTCACAATTCCAGAGGGCACCACAGTTTCTGAAGCATGTCGACGTATGGCAACTCGCCATATGGATGCTGTTTTGTTGACTGACTCCAATGCTTTGCTGTCTGGAATTGTGACTGACAAGGTGCGTTCTATTCTCTGTCCATTGAGAGAAGTGCGCGCTTGTGTTTCTTTCTTTATGAAATGTTTGAAGCTCGCGTATGTCTTGTGATCAGGACATCGCAACTAGAGTTATCGCCGAAGGATTACGGCCAGAGCAGACCATAATGTCTAAGATAATGACACGTAATCCTATTTTTCTGAAGTCGGATTCTCTGGCTATAGAAGCTCTTCAAAAGATGGTTCAAGGTTAGCTTCTTTCTCATGATCGATCACATTCATTGTTATTATTATAGATGTTTAAGTAGGTAAAAGTAGGATAGAATGTATCATAATTGCCATCAACTTTCAATGTTTTGTTGAGTTTTCGAGCTGTTCCCTTAATCAATTGGATCCTATCTCAATAGTGGTTACTTTATCCCACACTGGTAATTACATTTTGCACTTTAGTTCTCCAAAAGCGGGTTCATATTAAGGAAGATATTATGCTACATTATGATTTACATGGTTAGCATTGTTTTGGCTTTTGTTTGCATATTAAAAAACAGACCACTTTTTTAACTCTTGACGCACTTTCGCTTCCTTTTTATATTCTCTACCTTTGCGGTCTCCCCTGCCCCCAGCGATGTCTAGTGAAGTTACAGTCTTTTATGTATACTTAAACCTCCATCTTATATCGTAGTGACTTGTACTATTATTTTGCAATGGGGGTCTTATCATTTGTGTTTGCTGTAAGTGGGTTCCATTCGTTTCTTTTAATTAGTTTATCTGTGGGCTGCAAGAGTTGAAATGTCTTTGTCGAATTTTCTTTATATTTACATCTTATATTAATGAATCTACAGTATGTGTTATGCATAATGATTTCATCAAGTGAGGTACATTTTTTCCTTTTGACCTGGAAGGTAAATTCAGGCACCTCCCTGTGGTGGAAAATGGCGAAGTCGTTGCCTTGCTGGATATCACCAAATGTCTTTATGATGCCATAGCTAAGATGGAGAAGGCTTCAGAGCAGGGAAGTACCATTTCTGCTGCAGTTGGAGGGCTGGAACGTCAACGGAGTAACAATTTAGCTGGTTGGAACAATTGTCCTTATAAGACATTAAATTACTGAACTAATGATTTTCCCTTTTTTTTCACCGAACTGAACTATTTGATTGGAAGTAGATTTACTGAACTATTTGGTTGCAAAAACTTCTTACCTTCAAAATCGACCGCATGCACATTGGCCTTTTTTGTTCAACTTTTCTTCCATAAAACTCTTTGCTTCCAATATTCCTGGCGTTATCGATGTTTAGAATTGATAAAAGCATGGTCGGATTGTGGTACAGTTTACTCTATGACTATATATTTCCAGCATATACAGTAATGATTCTTATATTATGTTTCATTTGCTGCCATTGTTGTCAGCTCCAAGCACTTTAATTGATACATTGAGGGAGCGCCTGCTCAAGCCTTCCCTATCAACAATAATTGGTGAAAATACCAAGTAATTTCCAGATTATTTTTTCGCAATTTTTTGTTGATACAAGATATTGGAGAGAGTGCACAGACATTTTCATATTGATAGTTTCACCAAGTTTTCTGCTTTATGGGTTTATAGGGTTGCTATTTCGTCAGTGGCAGATCCTGTCTATGTTGCTGCAAAAAGGATGCGGGATTGGCATGTTAATTCTACCATTATAGCAGCGGGAAACAAAATTCTGGGGATACTCACGTAATATCTATTTCATAGGATTTTCTTTTCTTTGAGAAGCCTATAATATGAATAATGCAACAACATATGTACTGCATGCTTTTCCAGACAAGAATCCTCCTTGAACAATATTTGAATTGGACTTGAGAAATTTTAATATTTAAATATCTCATGCAGTTCAAAGGACATCCTTATGCGGGTTGTGGCTCAAAATCTTTCTCCTGAATTGACTCTAGTGGAAAAGGTTAATCCAATTTGCCGTTTTTGGAACTTGAATATGATTTTAGTTTAAGAAGTGGGGTTAATAGTAAGATTCCTTTTCCTCTTATGGATGTTCGTGTTTGTAATTAGATCTGATTTGGATTTCTTTTCATATCTTCTGTTCCATACCTCCTTTCATTAGGTAATGACTCCAAATCCACAGTGTGCATCATTAGATACAACAATTCTAGAAGCACTACAAATGATGCATGAAAGGAAGTTCTTACATCTTCCCGTGCTGGACAGAGGTGAATTTTGCCTTCTTAACTTCATAGGTAGCCTCTAAAATTGTTGATATTGAATAGAATTTGTTTTGCAGATGGAAATATTGCTGCTTGTGTGGATGTTTTACAGATAACTCAAGCGGCGATTGCTCTGGTAACCCTCATGTCTGAGATATATATCTCTTTGCCCCGCTGGAGGGGGTATCTTTAGAATTTATCGAATATTTCAGATTCTTACACTTTATTTTAGTTACATGATAAATGTATATGTGTACATCTATTTCGCTCTTGTTGGACATTTGATTGTAGTAGTTGGTCAAAACAATCCATATGTTGGAGGGTATTCTTGCCAGCTATTTTTACTGATGGTAGTATAAGGGTATCCATTTTTAGCAGGAAATTGCCACGCTTTTGATCATAGTTTGACTGTATATCTCTCCTCAGTATCAAATATTATGTGGTTTGAGTGTCAAAGATGTAGTGAACCTTCTTTTTATTCCTTTCCCTGTACCCACACGACCTTCTTTGCTTCATCAGGTGTATTAAGAAATAATCCGCACATCCTATCTCTCTGTTTAACGGCATTGAAGCATACATAATTATTATTGATATTAAGTATTGTTATATAGATGCCAGGATCTGACAATGATGCGGTTTTCAGGTTGAAAGTAGCTCGGGAGGGGCTAATGATGTATCAAACACTGTAATGCAGAAGTTTTGGGACGAAGCTTTTTCTACAGAGCCAATTGAAGATTTTGACTCTCATAGGTACTCTGGTGGCATAGATGATGCTCAACTGTAAGATCTGGTTTTTTATTTAATTCACCCCTTGAGATTTTTTGTTGCAGCGAATTTTCTGGGGTAGTGACTTCAGAAGGGGGAGATCTTGCCAAGTCTGTAGATCCGTCTGTTGGTTTTGATAATTCATTCTCCTTTAAATTCGAGCATCTTAAGGGTCATGTACATCGATTCAACTGTGGTAAGTGATTATTTTGATGAAAGCACATTAGGGACTTTTTGTCCTCTTGAATTCTAGCCTGTAGCCAGAGTCATACTGTGCTGAGTCCCTGCCCTCCCTAAATCATCTAAAAAACAATGTTATCTTGCCTTTCTTTTAGGCACGGAACATTTTGATGATCTTTTAGCTGCTGTTATGCAAAGAATTGATCGTGTTAGAGATGGACAAAGTCCTCAGATTTTGGTATGTTTCATTCTATTTCCATGCCTGTACCTCTGTTTGTGCAATGTACGTATATATGAGTTATCATAGTGACTCTCCTTTCTTTCAGTATGAGGATGATGAAGGTGATAAAATTTTGCTGGCAAATGACAATGATCTTGTTGCTGCTGTGAGCTATGCTAGATCAATAGGAATGAAGGTAAAGTTGCCTACTTCTCTAGTATTGTTTGGTTGGGCCTTATAAGCCCAATTGGGCAAGAATAAACCTGATTAGGCATGAAACTGAATTTTTGAGTGTTTGGGGCAGCTTTTGTTGAATTCGGTTTGTGCTTAAATAAGCTCTTTTTTGAAAAAGCCAGAACCCGTAGCTTTTAGCTTCTGATTTATCTATAGCTTAGTCCGTGAGTGCAAGTGAGTCACCATTCCTTACTCTCTCTCTCCTCTCAGTGTGGGCCCTCCATTGTTCACTTTTTTAAAAAATAGCATGAGTAATATGATTTTTTATTTGTCATATTATGTGTATATATATTTTTATACATGCGCATAAATTAATAAAGACGTTGATGAAAAAGGTTGAGCAGGTGAATTTATAGACTTATGAAAAAAGTAGGAGATAAAAAACTCATGCAAATTATCAATGTTTATTTAATAATAAATACTCCTTCCTTCTTCAAAATATAAGCTCTAAATAACTGAATAATGCAATTCAATTAGAGATCAAATTATGTAGAATATGTAATCCAATTAGTTATGTATTATTATTTTATCAAATTATGTATTTTTTTATTGCCAAATTTTCCAACTTTCACTTTTATAAATTTTTTATAATTTTTAATTTAATTTATCTCCTACCATTATCACAAAAGCCACTTTGCTAAAGTCGATCCAAACAAGTTCTACTTTTGCATAAGTCACCTGTACAACCGTCAATCCAAATATAAATTATATTACACAATCTGACTTTTACCCAAAACTAAGATTACAAAAAATCATATTGAAAAAAAATCACTTTTGCAATCACTGTTCCAAACACACATTTAGATTTTACATTTGGGGCTGTTGGCTTACGAAACATGTTTGCATTTCAGGCTTTAAGGTTGCATTTGGACTATGGGGATTCAAGCAATAAGACAACTCCAGAATCTAGTACAACAGCTGGAGAGAAAGCCAATCCATTGTCTTTGCGCTGTGGTATCATTGCGGGTGCACTTGTTCTAACAAGCATTGGTGTGATGGTCTACTTAAAGCGCTCCAAACAGTGATGTGCTTTGTCAATTTTGGAACAATATGTCCCATATATAACTATGGCTTCAAACAAAAGGACAGATTTCCATAATACTCGTTTGTGCTTAACTAGTTGAAATCAGTTCTTCTTGTACGTTGTTTGTAAATTAAAGTTAATTGCACTATGCCCCTCGCATTTCTCTGAGTTTATTTGTAGTTTTCATTTCGACAATTCAAATAATATGTGGCAAGCTTGAGTGTTCATAGTCAACACGTTGTTGAGGATGATGTGCCTCTAATATATGTACGCGCGCGCATGTTCTAACAGGTTCAAATTGAAGTCCCAAGCGAAGAACATTTGATAGGATTAATTTTTGTTTTTTGTATTTTTAAAATCTCATGTGACATATGATAAGCTGATAAATACTTTGGCAATAGGAAATAACCAAAAAAATGAAGAAACCGCTAATTATTTTTTCAAGTATCAATTTAAGAATAAATCTTTCTTGAACCTTTTTTATATGAGAGAATTAATAGTTAATAATTCAGGAGGCTCAGGTTAATCTAAATCGAGCAGGGGACCCTTTCGGGTGGAAGCACTACCAACATGAGAAATTGAGCATAGGTAAATTCAAATCCATGAAAAATTGGGTAAAACTGAAATAAAACACGACACATAATTCTAGGATTGTTTACAGCAAAATAATGGGTGATTAAGATGTCCAAGCACTAAAAACGAACGGGGAAAAAACTAAAGACATTTAACATGCCCAAAGGCATGCATGATCACACATTACATGAAATAGTAAACAATTTCAAAGTTTCAAAACTGCATAACAAGTGCTACCTTGTCATTAACGTCCTCAGTTCGGTATACTGAACTATCAGATTCCACACCAAAATCAACCTGCATAACTGTAAGTAACAACACTTGGTGTTGTAATACATGGCCGCCACAATTTGCACTCTTTCAGATTTGCAGTTGTCCAAATCCTGCATTGTTTTATTTGGGATACGATGAATCAGTGAACATATGAATGCCTTTCCAAAAAGTCATGAACTTGTCTTGTGTTCAGAGATATATAAATGAATTGAGTTCCAAACATACTTATTATGATAATTGGGTGTCAAAGGACCGTATATCACATGCGTGTGGATGAGCACTAACGTTGAGTTGGCTCAATTAAACTCTCAATTTGGCCTCGTCAGAAGAATACACTCTAAACCCTTTTTATTTGTTGCTTGTGGATTAATGATCGCTGTAGGATTAGTGAAGTTTCTTTGACATAAATGAAAGGCATTGAAGCTGAGAAGGACTTGAGAATGTTGACGATAGAGAGGTGCAGTTATGAGGGACGTGTTGGTGGACACAGGGTTCAGTGATATGCAATGACGCTATAAATGCTTCACTCTCAGAGATGAAAGCTCTTCTTCAAGAGATGGCCCATCCCTCTCTTAACTTCTGTAGGTCATACATATACCTCCTAATTAATGAATGTGTGTATCTATATCTCCATGCTGTCATATTATATTTATGGTTTTAAGTTTAACCTTTTCATTTATTTCCCTTTTCTATTTTCATATGGCAGCATTTTTTGTTATTCACGCCCTGATAGTGAGAGTTTCCGGCCACCATGCTAGTCAGAGAGGAGTGAATGTATCCCACAACAAAAAAAATCATGACGGTGGAATCCAATTTGTTTTGACACCAAGTTATTCTTTTTTGTCTTGTTTTTATTTGTTGTATTATTCTCACGTCATGCAATACCAGAAAATACTGGTTTTAGGTTTTTTAATTGTATCTGATCTAGTTTAGCCCATTTTAACAATTTTGGCAGAAACTCAAATCCTCTAGCCAGTTTTAAATTTTTCTGGTCTTTTATTAAACAATATAATATATTTATATATATAGCCAAGTACAATATTCGGATTCCAAAGATATGATTCTATTATGCGTATGCAATAACAGTATCCAGCCTTGTTCACTTCAAGTCTTCAACTATGCACTAGTCATATACTTGTAACTCTTTTCACCTAAAGTGAAATTTTTGTTCCTTTTGTATCAATAATAAATAGTAAATTCATGTAATTTTTACACATGCGAGTCTGATCAGTGACGTCCAAGCATGTGCTTATAAGCGACTTTTCTCACTATCGTCATTGATCATCAGACACATTGTTGATTTCTAGCTACTCAATTCTGAAATTGAACCTTTTTCCCCGTTTCTGACTGAACCAAACCCACTTTAGACTTTATCCTTAAAGCACGTAAAGGATTATTATTACTATTATCATGAATAATAATTCCAGAAAGATCGTGCGATGCAATTATGCAAAGCAAAAGCTGCCTGCAATAAAAATAAAAAAAAAGTGGCAGTGCGCCACGTTTACTGTTTTGACACTACTTTGTATACTACGTAATACACTGCCTTCAGATGTCAACTTTTCCAATCGTTAAGATAATCCAGATTTGTTTATTTAATGGTAATATTGGTGTGCTTGTGTTTGTGTGTGTGTGAGAGAGAGGGGGGGCGGGGCATGAAAGGACAGTGTTGAACGTGAGGCAAAAAGAGAAACTAAAAGTAAATAGAAAAAAACAGATGGGATTGATTGGATCGGAGGCATTGAAATGGGTCCATCTAGGTACACACTTCACAGTTCACAGAGATTGATGCAAATGCATAGAACTTTACATTACGACATGAACTGAATTGAGAAGACAGGCACAACCTCTCCTTGTAATTCAAGCAATCTCTTTATCTCTCTGTTCTTTCTGCATCTCATCCTGTAGCACTGTCCATGTATATGCATCGATCTCTTGACACCTTGTGATTGATCAGTTGAATTATTGTTTTATTGCAACTGATCCAAATTACTCTCTTCGTCATGAATATAAAAGGCCCCCTTTATAATTCAAATTAACGGAGGAGCGGGTCTTATAACTGGAGGAGTATATCTTAGCCTGTGTTTGTTTCAGAGTTTTGTACAGGAAAAACGCACTTATTATGCAAGCCGAGAAAAAACTCCTCTCACATACTTGCCTCGTATACCGTGAATCACGAATTATAAGCACATTTTGGATAAAAATAAGTCATTCCAAACGCACACTTATACATATAAATTGTCTATCGTCTCCTCTCTTTTCAAAAGCATACTTTTTTTTGCCAGATTTTCAAAAGCATACTGCGTGCCAAATCTTTGATTATATGCACTCGCCCCTGTCCATTATATAAAGCATTTTAATTATTTTATAGAAAATAAGAAATGACAATTAATTTATTAAATATATTTTGAATTAAAATTTTTTTCAGTCTTGTCTTTATTAAAAAATGTGTTTAAAAATTTAATAAGTAAGTAAATTGAAAGGGAGTATTGATTATAAGGATCAAAAAGAAAAATAAACATTAATTATCTTATAAATAACTTATATTTTGAATCAAGTTATTCTTTTAAAAGTGTCATATATTATGGATCGGAAAGAGTATGTATATTGTAATGAAATAATGAAAGGTGAGGGCGAGGGTGCAACATAATTACTACCCTTTCGGTAATAAATATAAAACATAATTGATATTTTTGGAGATGTTAAAAAAATTTAATATGTAATTTATTCATATCCTTTATTATATATCATTAGATTATATATTAATTTATAAGTTTAGATAAAAAAATTAATAAAATTATTTAATTAGTTTCTTTAACTCATTAAAAAATTAATTAGGTTTTATATTTTTTAATTAGGTTTTATATTTACGATGTAGGTACTATTATTTTTGAATGGAGTGAAAAAACAGAGTGGGATTGCAATAGTATTTGAATAGCTTGTCAAATTCTTCATGGGAGAAAGTGGAAAAGCAATTCACATAATAAATTCATGATGAGACGGTCAACAATAAAGGTGATTTGTTTCCCTGGCCAAACTTCTTTTCACAAGACTGGCCCTCATGAGGTACGCCATTGATAAATCATCACTCACCTTTTTTTAATGTACATTCAGACTGGGAAACTTAAATTAAAATTATATATATATATATATAATGGGAAATGAGAACTGTGACTGTCGTTAAAAAATTAAGAAGGACAAAAACACGACATTTTATTAAAAAGTTCAGCTTCCT
The DNA here is from genome assembly GCA_963210345.1 of Inga oerstediana. Classification (NCBI taxonomy): domain Eukaryota; kingdom Viridiplantae; phylum Streptophyta; class Magnoliopsida; order Fabales; family Fabaceae; genus Inga; species Inga oerstediana. The sequence continues at coordinate 3,024,633 of OY723410.1, forward strand.
TAACGATTGGCTTTGACTTGTTAAGGGAGAAAATAACAATAGTAATAATTACGAAAAGATAGTCACTAATACTGGTCCTTACTAGCAAAGAAAATAAGAGAGACCTCCTTGCACGGCACATGGAAAGAGTACAAGTGCACAACTGAAACAGGGAACATATATACAATTGAATACTACTAAAGAGATGCTGACTGGTCAACTATATAAAGAACAAGAAATTAAGTAGAAACTGACAAGCGCAAAACACAAATTAGAGGATAAGAGGTGTGATTTGATTTCTAACTATATAGCTTGATCCCCCATTAAGAAGGCTCATCAAAAGCTAGTTCGCGGCTAATAAAATAATTACAGAGAGGGTTTCTTTTTCTTCTTCTTTTTGCCAACAAGATATGCATTAATCAAGAAACTTCAAATAGTACAACGTCTCTGAGTTTGAAACAGAGATAAAGTTGAAAAACAGAAAAAAAAAAAAAAAAAAGCCACAAACTCCAAGTGCAACTAATGAAACAAAAGACAAGGGAAAGAAAACATAACAGTTAAATTCAAGGCTGATAAATAAGAGGATTTGTTTAATACCTTAGCATATTCTTCTTCTCTTACTAGCAAATGCATCTGTATATAATATGTTTTATGGCATATATAGAGGAGATTGAATTGAAGTACAGGTAATGAGAAGATATGAATTGTTACAGATCGATTTATATATACATACATGTGTGTGTGTGTGTGTGTGTTGCGATGATGCGTAAATGTTTGAGCAAAAGCTAATTGAACAGGAAGGGGGGACAAAAAATCAAGCTAATAAATAAGAAATGGCGCGGGAGTGGATGTTTGTAAATTGTGAGGAAGCGATCCCCGAGACAAGAGAAGCAGTGTGCAGTGCTAATCTCACTTTTTCACTCCCTTCCATTTCCCAAAGAACCCGTCAAAGTCAGACAGGGAATCGTCATTTAATTACACCTCTCTCTCTCTCTCTCTCTAATTCACATGTTGGATTTTCAACGTACACTCCCTTTATTATATTAATACCTCTAGTAATAAAACATCATAAACCACAAACGAATCTTGAACGAACGAGTTTAAAAGTCCTTCAATAATGCATTTCTCATATAGAATATGAGAAATGCATTACTGAGGATGAGATAATTCAATATACATATATTGATGCGTATACAGTGGCTTCTTGTCATGTAAGTGTACAGAAGAGTGTATGAGTTATGGTTAAGTGTGTGGCAGCAAATGAACATGCGGGCATCTCCCATCCCTTGTTGATGCATCTGCTGCAACCACTGCCTTCATTTTCTGCCTCTCCTCTCCTCTCACTACCTAACAAAACCCCATTTATTATTCTGCACTTATGTTCCCATCTCCTCCTTCCTAGCTGGCACCATCTTTTTTCCACGGAAAATAGTGACATTATACTATATATATTTATGATTAAAAGATCATTATTTACAACGAAAATCCTGTTAATTTAGCTGTAGTAAGTACATTCGGATTACATGAAATTGATCTGTTCATTATATTTTGAAAATAGTGATTAAGAGAGGTTAAAAAAGAAAAGCTGAAAGGACTTGAGAACAAACGATATGGTGTTCTGAAACCCTAGAAAACAACAAGCCGGAGCCAGAGAGGGCTGTGATAAAACCACATTATTAATATAGTAAAAATATAATATAGACACAGAACTTGACATCTGATACGTTTTTCACGCACAGGCATGTCTTCAACTTTAACTCTCGATTCCAGTAATTATTTTAAAGGGAGGGATCAATATGGCAGGCAATTGATTAATAAACTACTGGTATGTTGATTCATGTCTCTTGTGTGATAAAAATAATTCCAGCAAATCGTCACCTTACTATTGTAATTTTCTTGCTGATCGTACTGTATAAACTAGCTAGATCTGAAGCGAGAGAAAACAAGAGCTATATCTTAACATGAGAGATATAATCGGCAATCTCAGCTTATCGTCACCACCTCATTACAATCTGAGTTTTTTTCTTTTTCCATTTTATATAAACATATAGCGAAATCACGAACCGTTTTGACCATTTGAAGAACAGAAACATGAGCCAAAAAGAAAAATCAAGTTCAAGAAGGGCAAACCATGAATTAAAAGAGCCAATAGGTGTGCTATGACACCAAAAGATGTGCTTACCATATATATATAGAGAGAAAGAGAGATAGATGTTGAAACTGAAAGTAAGTAAATGAAGCGAATAGTGTCAGGAGGATGAAGCTTGATCCAAGAATCGTTAATCGTTTATTGGGGTTCGAGGGTATGAAAACATATGAATCTCTCGTGCAAGAGACAACATTGTTTTTCCTCTCATCTCAAAAGCCAAGCTTTCTGTATATATATATAAACATAACAAGTAACCAAACCTGTACCTTTGTGGAAGACGATCGAACAAGCTGTATATATATAAGTTGGCAGATGGATGCAAAAAAATTACAGTGGGTTTGAGAGGAATGAAGCCTGGTCCGAAGCCTTGGTAACCAGTTAGTTCCCAGTTTGTGAGAGAACATGTGGATGATGAAAAAGCCTTCGAGCCAGCCAACATTCCCCTCAACACACCAAACACACACCACATTCGCCACCTCCCCCTCCTCTCTCTCGTATATGGCTTTCAGGTTTGTTATATGGTATATATAGGGACTAGCCAGCTAGGGTTTCAGAGGTTGTTCATGAGTCATGACACACCCGAGGCAGTGACTAGAGCTTCTGTGATTAATTAACATGACTAATAAAATCCAAATTAAAGTAAGTGACTTACCCCACCATTACCACCAAACCCAACGCCCACGAAACAAGGCCTGTGAGTAAGTAATAGTAACAGTACGACGCTGAAATAATGTTTAATTATAAAAGCAGAACACGTGGAATTCTCTCTTGACTTTCATTTCCCATGAAGCCAAGCAAGGCCTCACCTGCTACTGCTAGCACCGGTCAAACACAGAGAACAAGACAAAATGAGGATTTTAAAAATAGGTGCATCGCCCTCTTTTATTGCCGTTCATTCATCATTACCTCATTATTTTTAGCCCTTTTTCTGTTGCCATCTCACCTAGCACTGCCCTCTAAGCTCACCTACTACTCTCTCCCTTTGTACATGATTGAAAGGAGACATTTTGTTGGCCATTATTCTCTTGTGAATCGTTGTTCTAATATATATATAGAATTCTAGCTGGCTGGATGACCATATATATATATATAGTCCTATGGCCCTTGATTTGAGGGCAGTTTTGGATAATTTGGGATTCTTGTGATGGCCGTGGTTTGATGATGCGCCCGCCCGTGAAGGGTGCTCAGATTTTCCAGCACCAATCTCGACGCTGGGATCTATATAATTTTGTTTTTTATTTGTATTCGAGTATTATTTTAATTAATAGGTAGTCCATGATATAAGATGAGAAAATGTTTTTTATATAAAAATTTATAGGTAACAAATTTAAATATGAACCATTAATGATCTACTCTTTTGACTAACATGCATGAAAGTTACTTTCAATTGGGTCTCAGCATTTACCAATATATATGACTCAATCAAATACTTATAACTGTGGTAAACAACTCAAACCAAACCCCATAAAATATGATATAGTAGTTGCCACAAAGATTTCGCGGTTGCTGTTAGGATTGTATAAGTGGATTAAACAAGAAAATATGATGTATTTACGTGTCGGTGTGAGCAAATCGCCTCCATTTGCTCCATTCATATCTTTTCCACTCTTTTTCGATTTTTCTTCTTTGCTCTTGGTTTTTTAATCTTCTCGTGCCTATCTCATATCATTAAGATCACATTTATTTCAGGGCAACAGCGATGTGATATTTAAAATTAAATAAGAAATAGTCTAAGGAATCAGTTTATACCGCGTGAAAAAAAAAAAATCTTGAATTTAGTTAATTACATGGTCTGCTTTGCTTTATCCGGACGAGATGGGAGTTGCTTGAGTCTCAAACCATATACATGGAATCCCAAGATGCTTTATACCACTTCAATCAATAATCCAGCTTTATCATGGGAAAATAGATCTCAAGTTGCTCATACTTAGGCACTAAGCTTTACCCAATTTTAGAATCAAGTCCCTATAGTTTAAAACCGTAAAATATGGCTCTGATAATTATAAGGACCATATTTTCAGGGTTTTTTTTGGAAGTATAGATAGACTAGATAGAAAAAGTATGTAAGCTATGGGAACTTCTAAATGTATTTTATTAAAAAATGATATATGTACCAACAATCGTTGGTTCTAATGGAAGGGGGGCTTTTTCTCCTTGTGCACGACTTTGTGTAAATGTACTGAATGTCAGATAATGCATATAGTGTCGTAAATTCTGTATGCTATACTATAGATAGCCATATTAACTACTTATGTAAGTTCTAGAAATGAATTAAAAGAACCTTAGTTAGAAATGAAGAAAAACATATCATATAACCATTTGCAACTGATGAAAGATCCGAGAGGGTGTTTGTGCAAGCTTGGTAATCATGGTGTTAAGAACAGTATCTTGTCACCCAAATTACAGATTAAATTATTGGATCCGCTGTGCATACATAAGGTCCAATGTTGAAACTTGAAAGCCACCCCTAACCCCGACAACGACAACCACGATGATGATAATATTCCTATATGGAATAACAACAACAACTTCTGTCCAAAGGAAACGAACAACAACAAATAAACTAGGGACGTGGATTTGAGAATGTAGGTGAAACTATATACGCATCTCCTTGATAATGGGGGGATATATTCAAAGCAAGAGCTGCTCATGACATTTTTGTCCAGGCCCAATATCCTACCGCAGGTCGACATTCTTATAAACTGGGACCAGCCCAACGGTTCCTTCATGATATCGCAATACCGCGAAAGCACTCACTGTTCGGATAAGCTTTTGTGCATCCTAGATTCTACTTTGTGAAAGCATTACAACAGCAACAAAGGAGCGCACGCAACTTTTTATGGTCAAGAAATTAAACAAGTACAGAACATCATTCATCAAACTTTTTGCCTGCATGTAATAGCATAGGATTGAATAATAGCACAAAAAAAGGTGGGTGTTGGAAATGTATCCCCGAGGTGTAAAGAGCAGCAAGACATGCTCAAATATTTTATTGATATGAAAAATAAATTCTACATAAAAAGATTAGTGGATCACAGAATGATCCTTGTATATATAATGGTCCTATCATATATCCTATTGGGCCTCAGGCCCACAAAACTAATCAACACGGAGTTACTTCACTACAAAATACAACACACTACTTATACTTATTACATATTTTATCACTTCCCCTCAAGTTGGGGGTAGAAAATATTCACTGCACCTAACTTGTGCAGAATGCGGTTCTGTGCTCTCTTGGTGATGGCCTTAGTTAGAATATCTGCTTGCTGGTCTGCAGAATTAACATGTACTAGTCTGATCAATTTGGATTATACCTTCTCACGAACAAAATGGCAGTCTATGTCGATTTGTTTAGTACATTCATGGAAGACAGAATTAGTGACAATATGAATTGCAGCCTTACTATCACAGTGAACATCCACTAGTTTTGGTTGAGGTTCACCTAGCTCCTTTAGTACCCCTTCAAGCCAAACAACTTCTGAACTTGCAAAAGCAAGAGCCCTATATTCGGCTTCTGCTGACGATCGGGACACTGTGGATTGTTTCTTCGTTTTCCAATGGACCAATGAACCTCCAATCTTGAGCCAATATCCAGCACAGATCTTCTTGTCATACTACAAGACCCCCAATCAGAATCACAGTAGCAACTCATGGTAGTATCTCTTTGGGAGCTGATCAGAATCCCTATGCCTGGAGTTTGCTTTAGATAACACACTACATTTAAAGTTGCTGCAATATGCACTTTCATAGGCTGCTGCATGAATATACTTAGGACCTGCACTAAAAAACGTAAGTCAGGATGGGTCACTGTTAAGTAAATTAACTTTCCAATTAACCTTCGATACTTATCTGGTTCTTTCAACAAGTTTGTGGTCTTATCCTTACCCTCTCGGTATCCCATCAATTTTAAATTTTGGGACATAGGCATGCCAAGGGGTCTACAAGCACTCATTCCCAAATCCGCCAGCAAGTCTAAAACATACTTTCTTTGGGACATAACAATGCCTCTATCAGATCTAGTCATTTCTATGCCAAGGAAATACTTCATTATACCTAGATCTTTAATTTTGAAATTACTATGTAAGAATTCCTTGACCTCACTTATCCTCTCTTGCATGTTTCCAGTAATCAGCAAATCATCAACATAAATCAGAATCAAAACCACATTATTATCACTGTATTGCTTAAAAAATAGTGAGTAATCATACTTACTTTGGATAAAACCCCCTGCTATTAAAGCTTTAGTCAACTTACAGTTCCATTGCCGAGAAGCTTGCTTAAGCCCATATAAGGACTTTCGAAGTTTACCCACAAGGTTCTCCCCCTTGCTGTGGAAACCTTGAGGAATAGTCATGTAGATTTCCTCCTCTAAGTCACCCTGCAAGAAAGCATTATGCACATCCATCTGATATATAGACCAACCATACAATGCATCAAGTTTCAGAGTCATGCGCATAGAAATCATTTTTATTACGAGAGAAAACGTTTCATGGTAGTCCTCTCCCTCCTTTTTATTATACCCTTTGGCAACTAGACAGGCCTTATATTTGTCAATTTCCCCATTTGATTTATATTTGATTTTATATACCCATTTACAACCAATGGGTTTCTTACCAACAGGTAGTGGCACAAGATCCCAAGTTTTATTGGTTTCAAGTGCCTCCATCTCAAGATTCATTGCTCTTACCCAATCAACATCATGTGTAGCCTCTTGGTAAGTTTTTGGTTCTCTAATAAAGTATATTTGACATAGAAAACACATGTGAGAAGTAGAAATATTATCATAAGAAATGTAGTTTTCAATGGGATAGAGACATGAGGAGGAAGTTTCATGAGATTCTTTGGTTATTAGACTACATACGTAATCCTTGGCCCAAATGGGGGGCCTCCTCTCTCTATCAATTCGGACACTTGTATGTGGAATTTGACCCTGTTTAGGGCACACAGAAGACCCAGAAACAGCTGCAAGAATAGTAGAGTAAGATTTGATCTGTTCAAGAATAGTAGGTTCAGATCTATCCTATGCAACAACATCAGGAGCAGACCTTGACTGAGGATACCTGAACAATGTTTTAGGCTGTGAAATATCAGTTTCTTCAAAAAGAAACATATCCCTCAACTCTCTTAATGGCACTCCCCCTTGAATAGAGCCTGGCTCATCTAAAAAGGGAAACTTACGTTCAAGGAATGTAATATGCTGACTAACAATAAGGCGGTCAGATCCTAACTCTAAAAGGATAAAACCCTTCTGATTATTGGGGTATCCTAGGAACACACAAGGGGTGCTACGAGGTTGGAATTTATCGGTAACATTCAAATTGGTGGCATAAGCAAGGGACCCAAACGTTCTAAGATTTTCATAAGTAGGTCATGACCATAAACCTTTTCATAAGGTGTTTTGAAACCTAGGACTTTAGACGGAACTCTATTAACAATAAAGGCTGCCATACGAACGCATTCCCCCCAATATTTAAGGGGTACCCCTGACTGTATCATAAGACTTCTTGCTATTTGCATCAAGGTGCGATGTTTACGTTCCACTATACCATTCTTTAGTAGAGTATATGGACATAAAGTTTCATGAATGATACATTTATCATCCAAGTAGGTTTTCAATTCAAGATTAATAAATTCAGAACCATTGACACTATGAATCCTTTTAACATGCAAAGAGAATTGTGTGAGAACATATGATACAAATTTGCGTATACATCTAACGGTTTCAGATTTAGACTTCATAAAGAAAACCCAAGTACTTCTAGAGAAATCATCCACAATAGTCAAAAAATAATGGCGCCCTTGGTGTGTAAGGGTTTTATAAGGGCCCCAAACATCCATGTGGGGCAACTCAAAGCATAACACAGATTTAATACAGCTATAAGTAAAAGGCAAATAAGTATGTTTCGATTGTATACAAATGTCACAGTCTTTATTGAAAGATGTATGTTTATATTTTACAAAGGTTAAATGTATTAACACAGATAGTGGAGCATGACCTAATCGTTTGTGTAAGAGTGACAAATCAGTAGAAGAGTGAATAGCAGAATTCAAATTGTTTACAGCAGCAAAACATTTAGGAAATGACAGCATGTATAAGCCTTCTTCAACCTTACCAGTCCCCCTCTTCTTGCCATTTGGAAGGGCTTGCACTAGATCTCAACTCACGGTGCAAAGAAAAAATTCGAGAGCTAGTACCTTGATCGAACCTTTCTTGAAGATCTTTCCATACCAAATGCGGGTGTGGGTAAAAGATGACGCTATTTGCGAGATCTTTCAAAAGGGAATTGAGAAGCCAAGAGAGAACAACAACATTACACCGTTCCTACTGCTCACGAAGTCCGTCTTCCTACGATTCTTTGGTGAACGAACCATCGATGAAGCCCAATTTGTGGTTCCCACGCAAGGCGATGCGCATCGCTCGACTCCACATGAGGTAATTGTCACTGCCGACAAGGACGTGTTGCACAATCGTGATCCCATGTGTCTCCGATGGATGAAGGTAGAGAGGGTGGTTAAAGCTCAAGCCATCAACGATGGAAGACGAGGAGGACGATGTTTTAGCGTCGGCCATAGGAATGAAGGTGGAAGGAAAATTAGGGCAATCAGTGAAGGCACTGGGAGGGCAAACCGAAGAGAATGGATCGCGACGAGCAGGAAAGAAAAGGAAAAGAACTCGAGCGGGTTTCAATGGCAAGCTTGACTTTCTTGGGTCGTCTTGGGCCAAAACCGGTGGATCATGTAGTAGAAATCTTGAAAAAAAACTGAGTAAATGAAGTCTTAAGGCTCTGGTACCATGTTGGAAATGTAAACCCAAAAGTGTAAAGAGCAGCAAGACTTATTCAAATATTTTATTAATATGAAAAATAAATTCTACAGAAAAAATCAGTGGATCACAGAATGATCCTTATATATATATAATGATCCTATCATATATCCTATTGAACTTCAGGCCCACAAAACTAATTAACACGGAATTACTTCACTATTCACTACAGGATACAACATACTACTTATACTTATTACATATTTTATCAGTGGGGAATAAGAAAACAAAGACATTGAATCCCCTGCGTTCATAACGTTTTGTTCGTCAAGGAAGAGAGCTTTATATTATAGACAACTTTAACTCGTGTTACGCTCTTCTATCAATCTTATCTATACACGGTTACAACTCAACGCACTCAGCGTTATTCTCTGACCATTCATTTGGCGGATTACTTTGAGGACTTAATTCCCTGATTGGATTAGACCGTTCCGAAGTAGAAAGAAGAGAGATGAGGCAACAGAACAGAGAAACTATTTTGCAAATTTACAAAATCTTCCCTGATTATGTAATCAACCCAGCACACAAAACTAACACGCTAAAACAAGACACTTCTTCTGCTTCTAAATGGGTTTTTGAAGCAGAGAGCGCCAATCAAGGCTCTAAATTTCGCCTTCCTAAAATACAGAACAAAAACGAAAGGTCACTTTTTTTTCCTGGCAAGGGAAATTAAAGGGAAGAGCAATCTTGGGGTTAATCATTAACAAGAAGCAGGAATCAACATGAGTGGAAAGACAGAGTGCGAGGGAGATGGTGGTGGTGGTGGTGGTGGTGGGAGTGGTGGTGGGTGTGAGAGGACTCTTTCTCGATTCGCCACCGGAGATGAAGGAAGTCGTCGACGGAGCAGGGGAGGCGGAGTGGGCCGTCGGGATGGTAGCCGTAAACCTCGTGAGCTCTGTCGAGGAGGCCGACGACAAGAGGGTGCCGGAGATAAGAAATCGGGATGAGGAATCTCTGAGGGACGCCATCTTCGTCGGCCAAACCCACCTGAACGGCAAGCCAACCTTTCTTCACCTTCATCTTCTTGTCTTCCTGCATCTTCACTTTACACAACTGAATCCCAGTAAGGAACGAAGACGAATGAAGGAGTTAAGGGCACGGTATGGTATTGGGGAGGGGGGAGAGAGAGATTCCGATGATGTTGGTGAGGATGAAGGAATGATTGGTTATATAGCAAATAAGGACGGGCAAGTGCAGAAGAAGGAGGACGGTGATGAACGTTTTCTTTTTCACTTTCTGTAATTAATTAATCAACGGGTTCCATAGGCAATCACAAACCGAGTCAAAAAATATTAATAAGAATTTTAAAAATTATAATTATTTTAAATGATCAAAAATTAAGTTATAACTTTTCAATTATAAAATTAATCTTCACCATATTTCTTACGTTTTCTCTAACTCCGTCGTACCTTGGTTATCCATTGATGGTTTGTTGTCTCTCCTTATATTATTGGTTACTGGTTTTTTTTTTTTTTTTGGTAAGGTTTTGAAACTCAGATCGGTCATTAAATTGGTTGGGGTACTGGGTCAAGAGTTAGTGGGTCAGATTAGAATCGGATCGGAGTTAAACCGGTGAGAAAAGAAAGATTTTAAAATTATTTATATGAAAGTTTAAATAAAATATTAAAAAAAAACCGGTTAAACTGTGAGAAAATCGGTCAAACCGTATGAAATCTGGTTGAACCGGGGTTAGTAGCAAAACCGAATGGTCCGACGGTTTCATTGTCAGTCCGGTTCGAGCTTGAAAACACTGATTTTTTGAACTCATTCAATATTATTGTATTTGAAATTTATTCATTGAGAATTTGATTTAATAATAATAGAGAGGCTAAAAAATAACCACAATTTATATTTAGATTTTAGATACTATTTTAATTTGAGTAACGTTAAAAGATAACCCGAAGCATATGGGAGAAAATATCATAAAAATATTAAGTTACATATAGATATTTTTTTATTAAAATATACCTAGAGATATCATCAAATTTAAAATTTGAGAAGAGGTTAGAGAAAATGTAGGGAATATGATCAGGGTTAATTTTATAATTAAAAATTTATAGTTTAATTTTTGGTCCTTACACATAATTACAATTTTTAAAATCATAATTAATAAATATTTCTCTTTCTGAGCCCTTCTCCCTAATTCTCCAAAAAAAAAAAAAAAGAGTATCGGAAGTGACCCGCAATAAAAATTCGCATAATAGTTTTTATTCATTACTCCATAAGCATTCATATTATCTGGATATGTAAAAAGTTAATTTTTTTCCTACTTTTATATTGTACATAATATAATTTTATTTAGTAGTATATTAAAAGGAAACGATGGAGATGAGATTTATTGCTGTAATTAGATTAGATGGTGTTTTTTTCCCTTTATCTTGATATTTATTTATTTTTGGGGTGGGAGGCTCAACAGTGACATATATGGAATATTGGGAATGAAAAAGAGAGAATAAGATGGCGGGGTGATGAGTGGACACTCCACTGTCTACAGTAACGTCTCTTTTGTTTTGAAGGGTCAACACCTAACATAACGCTCCTAAGTCCTAATCCCCACAAATCCAGTAGGAAAATACATATATAAGCTTCCTAATATTTGTGTTTCAGATCTTCCCCAAGACAAGACAGTCTTTTTTTTTTTTTTTTGGCCATACCCAAGACAATACAGTTACAGTCAGATCAGATGTTTGTGTTTTTGTCATCGCTTTCACTTTTACCTTTTGTAGTGCCGGGTTTGGTATGCTGGAAGAACTGTTAATAAAATTGGGAGTGGAATAGAACTTTATGTTCCTCAGGGTTAACTTTTGCAGAATACCTAGGACAAAATATATAATAAGCAAACACCGCCAATCTATTCCTACATGTACCTCATACAACTTCAATATGACCAGCTCCAACATAAAGTCATGCTTATCTTTTTGGGAGTACAATCATACTAATAACCAGACAAAATCTGATGATGGTGATAATGACCAGGATATAATTTATAAAAGGGTGAAGGTATTAATTTATTAATGAAGTTTTATTTGAAGAGGGTCTGGAATAAATATCTTTTAAAAGAGGTAAAAATACCAATGAACAATTAAAAATGGGTATTCATCACAAAAACTGTTAAATCCGTACTAACATCGTTAGATATTTTCTTCTCTTATAATTTAACGCCGTTAGTACGGATTAACTGTTTTTATGATAGATACCCATTTTTAATTTTTTATTAATATTTTTATCTATTCTAAAAGATATTTGTGCCAAATCGCCTCGAATAAAACTTTATTAATAAATTTACACCCTCACCCTTTATAAAATTGGGAGTGGCGTGGAGTGACACTCACCACCTCCTAGACTGTGCCATTTGGTTTCAAGAGTTAAATACAGAAGTAATTAATGAATGCATTATTTTACATATTAAAATGGGGTCAACCACAAAGGATCGAGACGCGAGCAGCGAGCTTCACCTCCCAAAGTTTAATGTTAGTTTGGAATAGCTTATTTTTAGATAATAAATACTTATAAATCGTGATTCACGGTATACGAGGTAAGTATGTGAGAGGAGTTTTATCTCGACTTGCGTAATAAAGACTTATTGTCCAACAATTTAAGTGATCCCAAACACATCTTTAACCAACAAACGAAACTCCTCATTCAAACTTTCTCAAGTCCCAAACATTTATGCAGTGTAGTGTAGGCCTAGGCGGCTAGGTTTGTACGGTTGTCCCGCCACTTCATCTCTGCCATTAATATGGCTACGTACGTGTCTGTATTAATCATACGACTACTAATACATAAAACAATCTTAAAAAACGAGTGTACAGAAGAGTTATTTAATTATACCACATATATATATATATATATATATTGTTTTTTATGAAAAAATAATTTATGAGATAAATGGGAGGGAAAGGTGGGGAGAGGTCATAGTCAAAGGGAGTCCAGGTAGATGGTGGAAGCGATAAGGTCGGCGATGGCCGTACGTATTCGCAGCACTATAAGTGATGAAAATCCTCATCGATGGATCACTGATTCAATGCGCATGCTTCTCCTAGGGCCACACTTGCATTTTCGTTTTCGTAACTACTCTTTTTAATTATTTTCCACAACTCATTTAATTTTATTTTTCTCAAATTACTGTAGTCAATAGTGACTTCTTCCGTATAGGGATGAACATGGTGTCTACTGTCTAGTAGCTCGATATACCCACCAAAATCAGGTTAAAAATCGCTCTGCCCAATTTAAAAAAGTGGCCTGAAAAAAATTAGGTATCTTTGAGCCGGGCTAATTATTAGGCATTGCGCAGAGATACCGCTCTACCCATTTAGCCCTATCCGAAAAATTATCTATAATTTATTTAAAATATATATTATTTTATATAAAATAAATAATATTCTATGCGTATTATTATATATTTCATTTTTATAAAACATTTTATATTATTATTTAATATCTATCCACCACGGTTTACATATAATTTATTGCTTTTTGGATGGACGTGGCTTTTTGATTTGGATGAATGATACAAAGCATTAAAAATTTGAAATCAAAGATAAAAAATTTTATTTCTTTGAAGTCTTTATCGTAATTGCACCTATTCATATAAATCAATATTCATACATAAACACATATTATTTTATAATTTGTCATGTAATTATTAATATATGTCGTAATTTTTTTAAAATTTTAAGACTGAAGTTATAGATTCATTTTGAGATATTTCAAGGTGTGAAATTATAAAATATTTTTAAAATTTTTAATAACTTTTATTATGTATGATTAGAATTTTTGTATATATAATATTAGTAAGAATCATACTGTTTGAACAGCTCGTCCTTATCCTACCCAAAATGATTAAGGGTTACATTGGGTAAGGCGGAACATCAAGCTACAAAATACAGTTCACCTTCTCGGCGCAGTTCATCTTTTCGGTCGGGTATCATCCCTAATAACTTAATATATGCGGCTTAATGAGTATAGATGTCCGCTTCAAATGAAGTTAGGGCACAAATACAATGGTGAGGAAGAACCAAGACACCGCCCATCCATTCACCATTCAAAGAGAAATGCCTCTACCCTCTGACTCTGACAAACATACATCCCTGTATGCCCACGTGTTCATTTGTTCATCTTTGACTTTTTTTTTTTTTTGGTTTATTGCGACGTGTCCGATTACGACTTCGTCAGTTACGCGTTCCCATGCGCAATGCATATACTCCATGTGCTAATTATTAAGAGATAAAGTTGATTTTTTCTGATAAATTAAAAAAATTAATTAAATTATTTTAGAGTATTTATATTTATATTTTTTTTAAATTAATTAGTTTGACTAATAAATTAATATATAATCTAAGAATGCATAACATATAATATGATTAAATAACTTATTTAACTTTCTTAATTTCTCTAAAAAAAAATTAACTTTATCTTATATTTAAGATAAAAGTTAATATATTCTTTTAATTATTTTTTTGGTGCGACTCATAAATTCAGTGCCTCCTCTGTTTACGAGTTCAGAGGATCTCACCAAAGCTAGCTGGAGCTCCAAATCATCATCACAATGCATAAATCCTCCTCCTCAGATAAGGGACTGGCCTTTGCTCAAAAAAAGAAAGAAAAGGTGAGTGGCCGAAAAGGGTAAGGTATCAAGTCTCTATATCACATTTATGGTTAGCTCCTACTTTAAGCCCAAAACGGGGGATAAAAAAGGTGGTAAGAATCTGCCCGAGTCGTTTTATCTACAACTTGTTATAAAAGTATGTGTGATAAGAGAGAAGATTGATAATATTCAGAGAGAAAATTGATAGAATTTTTAGAGAGAAGTTCTCATTCAGTTCATCTGAATCAATCGATTATAGGCCTTTATATAGAGTCAGAAATCTAACCCTGGTTGCATGACCATGGTTATATTTAACCCTGGTTACATGACCATGGTTACTTTATATCTTCTTTATATCCTTGTCTTCTTTTGCTTTTGCTTTGTGTCAAGTCTTCTTTTCTTCTTTATGTCAAGTTGACTGGAAGAATAATATGAGTCAATGGACATCCACATATTTAATATTCATAACACTTTCCTTTGGATGTCCATTATGAATGTGCCCCTATTAAAAACTTTAACTAGGAAAAACCCAGTGGGATAAAAACCTAGCCAAAGAAAAGAGTACATCATTCATTTATACACTGTCGAGTGTTGTCTCATTAAAAACCTTTCTAGAAAACCCAGTGGGACAAAACCTAGATAAGGGAAAAAGAGTACAGCGTGTATCGACTCCCCCTCTTGATAATATCAGTTGAAATCTTTAAATCTCCGAGACCAATATCATGAACAAATTTGTTAAAGATTGTACCTGGAAGTGACTTAGTGAATAAATCTGGTAGATTTTAATTTAAACTGATTTGCTGAATATCTATTTCACCATCCTTTTGAAGGTCACGAGTGAAGAAGAATTTTGGTGAAATATGCTTCATTCTATCGCCCTTGATATAGCCTTCTTTAAGTTGAGCGATACATGCAGCATTATCCTCATATAGGATTGTTTGGATCATTTTGTCGAAAGATAAATGACAAGTTGTACGTATATGATGTATCACTGACCTCAACCACACACATTCTCAACTTGTTTCATGTATTGCCAGAATTTCTGCATGATTAGATGATGTGGCTGATATAGTCTGTTTTAAAGATCGCCATAAAATAGTTGCACATCCACATGTAAATAAATAGCCTGTTTGTGATTTACCATCATTTGGATCAGATAAAAATCCGGCATCTGTATAACCAACCAGTTCATGTTTGGATACATTTGAGTAGTATAACCCCATATCTGTAGTACCTCTGAGATAACGAAGAATGTGCTTTATTCCATTCCAATGCCTTCGTGTTGGTAAAGAACTATATCTTGCTAATAAATTAACAGCAAATGATATATCAGGACGTGTGTGATTAGCAAGATACATTAGTGCTCCAATAGCACTAAGATATGGTACTTCTGGACCAAGTAGTTTTTCATCACCTTCTTCACTAATTTCTCAGAGTTGGAATGAATCTTTATCCACTTACAAATACCTTACAATCATTGGAGTACATAATAGATGTGATCTATTCATGTAAAATAGCTCTAAGACCTTCTTTGTATAAATTTATTGATATACAAAGATCCCTTTCATGAAGTACTCGATCTGTAATCCAAGACAGAATTTTGTTCTTCCCAAGTCCTTCATTTCAAATTCTTTCTTCAAACAATTAATTGCCTTTTGAAACTCTTCAGGAGTTCTAATGATGTTGATATCATCAACATAAATAGCAATTATAGCAAACTCACTATTAGATCTTTTCATAAAGATGCATGGGCATATTAGATCATTTTTGTATCATTTTTTCAACAAATATTCATTAAAACGATTATACCATATGCGCCCTGATTGCTTCAGGCCATACAGGAACTTATTTAACTTAACTGAGTATTGTTATCGAGAACTTGAATTAGATGCTTCTGGCATCTTAAGTCCTTCAGGGACTTTCATGTAAATATCATTGTCAAGTGATCCATATAAATAAGTAGTCACAACATCCATTAGATGTAAATCAATTTCTGTATTTACTACTAGACTAATTAAATAACGAAAAGTAGTCGCATCCACTACTGGTGAATACGTTTCTTCAAAATCAATGTTAGGTATTTGTGTAAAGCCTTGAACCACAAGACGTGCCTTATATCTTGTTATTTCACCCTTTTTATTTCTCTTTTGTACAAAGACCCATTTGCATCCAACTGATTTTACATCTTCAGGTGTAAGGACTACAGGTCCAAATACTTTTCGTTTTGCCAATTATTTTAATTCTGCATTAATAGCATCTTTCCATAAGGGACAATCTTTTCTATGTTGGCTCTCACTAATTGATTTTGGCTCATGATCCTCATTATTATTCATTACATCATATGCTATATGATAAGTAAAAATGTCGTCAACATTAACTTCATTTCAATCCAATCGGATTCCAATCATAACATAATTTATTGAGATCTCATTATTTTCACATATGTCAGGTACCTGAGTCTCTTCTGAGACTATAACATTCTCTTCTGGAGATATCTCTACTGGAGATAATAACTCTTCAGGAGATGGCTCTTCTGGAGTTACTAATTTTTCTTCATTATCCTTGACTTGACCATCTATATTCTTTGCTCCTTTTTTTTTGAGCATTTTTATCTTTGAAACCGATGAGTCTGCCACGCTTCAGGCGTGTTTTAGATTCATTCATAGCATGTTGTCCTTCATGGACATCAATTTTAATAGGAGCATTAGCAGCTGAGACATGTGACTTTATCACTTTCTTTGGGTCAATAAATGCTTCTGGCATTTGATTAGCTAAATTCTGTAGATGAATTATCTTTTGAACTTCCAGTTTACACTGTTTTGTATGAGGATAAAAATGAGCCAATGATAATTCGTTCTAACTAATTTCTTTACTCAGCTATTTGTTTTCTCCCCCTAATGTTGGGAAAAGTGATTCAATAAAATGACAATCGCCAAATCGTGCCGTAAATAAATCTCCTGTGGATGATTCTAAATATTTTCTAATTGATGGAGATTCATACCCAATATATATTCTCATCCTTCTTTGAGGACCCATTTTGGTGCATTGTGGTAGTGCTACAGGCACATATACCGCACACCCAAAAGTTCTTTTATGAGAAATATTAGGTTTCTAACCAAAAACCATTTATAAGGGGGAAACATTTAAATAACTTGTTGGCTTAATGCGAATCAACATTGCTGCATGCAAAATGGCATGGCCCCAAGTAGAAATTGGGAGATTATATTTCATAAGTAAAGGTCATGTAATTAGTTGCAGCCTTTTAACCAATGATTCTGCAAGCACATTTTGCGTATGAACATAAGCTACAGGATGTTCAACATCAATTCCAAGGGACATACAATATTCATTAAAAGCTTGTGATGTAAATTCACCAGCATTATCAAGACGTATTTTCTTGATAGGATAATCAGGGTAATGTTCTCTTAATCTAATCAATTGAGAAAGTAATCTCGCAAACGCCAGGTTGCGAGAAGATAATAAGCAAACATGTGACCATTTAGTTGATGCATCAATTAAAATCATATAGTACCTAAATGATCCACATGGTGGGTGTATTGGCCCACAAATATCTTCCTGTATCCGTTTTAGAAATGTGGGAGACTAACTTTCTATTTTGTTTGGTGAGGAGCGAATAATTAACTTTCCCTTGAAACATGTAGGACATAAGAAATCTGGGATTGTGGTATTTGTTTACACTTCAGTGTATGTCCACATGAATTCCCAATTATTTGTCGCATCATGACTGAACCGGGATGGCCTAACCGGTCATGCCAAACAATAAATTTATTAGCAAACTTCTGGTTTACATTATCAAACTGCTGGTTTGAATTAGCAAATTTCTGGTTTGCATTAGTGAACTTCTGGTTCTCAATAGCATGTATTTCAATTGTGCTTATACATCTGTAATACAAACCAGAAGAAAAAATAGGAAAACTTTCTAATATGCATTTTCTACCAACAATTATATTTGTAATGATAATATATTCCTGATTATTTTTAGTTGTTGTTTCTAAATGATATCCATTTCTGCGGATATCTTTGAAACTCAATAAGTTTTTTTTAGACTTGGTAGAATAAAATGCATTATCAATGCATATTTTTGTTCCTTCAGGTAACAAAATATTAGCTCTTCCGGAGCCTTCAATTAAATTTATACTACCAGATATAATCTGAATATTGGCTTCTTGTATTACCAGGGAAGAAAAATATTTATTATGTCTGAGTATGATGTGGGTTGTTGCACTATCAACGAGATATAAATCTTCAGGATTGATGCCAATAGAATTCATTCTTCATAAAAACATAATTAAAATTAATACATATGATAGAAACAACTTTAAATAAAATATAACAGTTTAAATTATATTAAGAAATATGCAATATCCAAATAGTTATTATCTATATCACCATACTCAGCATTCTCGCCCTGATCAACATTATTAACTTCAACATTTGATCATTTACCATTATTTTTAATTGATTCTTGGTAAAGATCAACTAGGTGCCTTGGTGTATGACAGGTATGAGACCAACGACCCTTGCCATTACACCGATAACATGGATTATCAGCATATTTGTTATGCCTACTACTTTTCCTTTTTTGGTTCTTATAAGTCTTTTCCCACTTTTGGTAGGAATTTGAACCACCATGATATCGACCATGACCACGCCCACGGCTATAGCCACGCCCACGTCCACGGCTACAATAAAATTCATTTGTTATTATATTCACTCTAAGGAATGGAGTTGAGCCTGTTGGACGGGATTCATGGTTTTTCAATAAAAGCTCATTATTTTGTTCAGCCACAAGGAGACAAGAAATTAACTTAGCATATTTCTTAAAATCTTTTTCACGATATTGCTGCTGCAGGAACAAATTGGATGCATGAAATGTGGAGAATGTCTTTTCCAACATATCATCATCAGGAACATTTTCTCCACATAAGTTCAATTTAGAAGTAATTCTGAACATAGATGAGTTATATTCGCTTATAGATTTAAAATCTTGTAAATGCAAATGCATCAAGTCAAAATGAGTTTTTGGAAGAATGACCATCTTCTGGTGATCATACCTTTCTTTCAAATTGTTCCAAAGGACAAGTGAGTCCATTACTGTCAAATATTCAATTTTTAAATCCTCATGTAAATGGTGGCGAAGAAAAATCATAGATTTGGCTTTGTCTTAGTTGGATGCCTTATTCCTTTCTTTAATCGTGTCTTCTAGACTTTTAGCATTCAGGTGAATTTCCGCATCTAACTTCCAAGATAAATAATTTTTCCAAATAATATCAAGTGCCACAATTTCAAATTTTGCTAGATTTGCCATTGTTTAAACTAATTAAAGGAATAATTAAAATATGAAATGTAAATATGCAATATAATAACTGTAAATTCATAAAGACAATAAATAATTCATAAGGCAAGATAAGAAAATTAAAACATGTATAGTTTTGGGCCATTTAATCTTATGGCTTCAGGCCATGTATAGCTTAGGGCCATTTAATCTCATGATGGGAAGTTAACTATTATCTTTAAGATAAAAGTTGTACATAACTTCTGACCGTACAATAAGATAAAATATGAAAAATATATATAGCTTCTGGCCATATAATAGGAAAAGAGAAATAGCTTCTGGCCGTATCATATCATATGAGATTAAAATAATATGACTTCTGGTCATATAATTTCAGGAATCATATATGTATGGCTTCTGGCCATAAAATAATAATATAAAAGGACTTGTAAATGATATATAAAAACAATAACGATCTCAAATCTTAGCCATGGAACCTGATGTTATATAACAATCGGTAAAAGTATTTCTCTAATTCCATATAGTGGCTCAGATTATCCCAGATCTATTAAATAAAACAAGATATATATAATCACTGAATAAACCATAAGAAGATCATACCTTCGTGCTGATAACGTGTTATAAAAGTATATATAATAAGAGAGAAGATTGATAGAATTCAGAGAGAAAATTGATAGAATTTCTAGAGAGAATTTCTCATTCAGTTCATCTGAATCAATCGATTACAGGCCTTTATATAGAGTTAGAAATCTAACCCTAGTTGCGTGACCATGGTTATATTTTACCCTGATTATATGACCATGGTTACTTTATATCTT
This sequence comes from Inga oerstediana, assembly GCA_963210345.1. Classification (NCBI taxonomy): domain Eukaryota; kingdom Viridiplantae; phylum Streptophyta; class Magnoliopsida; order Fabales; family Fabaceae; genus Inga; species Inga oerstediana. The sequence goes on from OY723410.1 coordinate 3,045,309, forward strand.
CTTTATGTCCTTGTCTTCTTTTACTTTTGCTTTGTGTCAAGTCTTCTTTTCTTCTTTATGTTAAGTTGACTGAAAGAATAATATGAGTCAATAGACATCCACATATTTAATATTCATAACACAACTCACAATTGATATATGTGATTTTTTTAGGTTAACAGCCTTAATATGTGATGAAAAATCATAATACATAGACTTTCATTGGCCCTCATTGAATCCGCCCATCCCATAATCTAAATACTTAAAAGCAAATTAGCAGTTACATGCTATTTTTTAAATTTTTATATATATATATATATATATATATTTGATACAAGAGAGGACATTAGCCCGGATTACATCAAAATAACCAATCTAAAAAGGGATTAAATCCCAAAACACTCATTACGAACCAGAGACTGCAATTCATTTTCTCGTTTATCTTTTTTTTTTTTTTTGGTGGAGAAAGTTCCATATCATTTATGGACCGAAAGCCTTGGGGGCCCAAAAACTGTTTGCGGGCACAATTGACGTGCTCTCTCTAGACATTATGTTTGGCCGAAAGGGTACAATAAATATTTACCGTACTTAAGTTTCAATCTAATTTATTGATTATTAGGGTGTGCAAATCCAAACAGTATATATGATTACATCCTTTCAATTTCATTTAGAAGAGTATATAGTCCGAGGGTTAGTGACAGTCGTTGAGCAACCGTTTTCCAACTTGCAAGTTGCAACACAGTAACAGTTAATTAAAGACATGGTACATGATTTCAATCATTAACATATCTAAAAACAGGATGCCGGAGATAAGAAATCGGGATGAGGAATCTCTGAGGGATATCATCTTCGTCGGCCAAACCCACCTGAATGGCAAGCCAACCTTTCTTCACCTTCATCTTCTTGTCTTCCTGCATCTTCACTTTGCACAACTGAATCCCGGTAAGGAACGAAGACGAATGAAGGAGTTAAGTGCACGGTATGGCATTGGGGAGGGGGAGATTCCGATGATGTTGGTGAGGATGAAGGAATGATTGATTATATAGCAAATAAGGACGGCGCAAGTGCAGAAGAAGGAGGACGGTGATGAACGTTTTCTTTTTCACTTTCTGTAACTAACTAACTAACGGGTTCCATATGCAATTTGAGTCCGGAGGGCATCGGAGAACTATTAAGAAAAAATATACTACCGTCGTTTTATTTATAAACAATTTTTTTCTTGATTATATAAAATAAATTTATAGTTAAAAATAATAAATGTATCATAAATGTTATATATTTTTTTCATATATATTCCTATTTCTGAAAAAAGTATTGAAGAGAGAATAGATAAAAAGTATGAAAAATAATGAGTATAGGATATAAAAGAGAATAGGGAAAAGAAGCTTAAATTTTTAGACAAAAAGTAAAAGTTGCTTATAAAAAGGATCAGCTCTATGAGAGAGAAAGTTGTTTATAAATAGGACGGAGGGAGTATTTATTAATAAGGATTTTAAAAATTATAATTATTTTAAATAGTTAAAAATTAACATATAATTTTTAATTATAGAATTAGTCCTCACCACATTTTTTACATTTTCTCTAACTCTATCCACCTTAGTTATCCATTGATGCTCTGTTGTCTCTCTCTTTATATTATTCGTTAATGGTTTTATGTTTTTTGAACTCATTCAATATTATTGTATTTGCAATTTATTCATCGGGAATTTGATTTAATAATAACAGAGAAGCTAAAAATAAATCACAATTTGAAGATAAGGTGCAATAAAAGAATTTTTTGTGATTTTGTTAAGCTTTTAAAAAATAATTAATATCTAGAAAGATGTAGATTTCAATCTATTTTTAGATTTTAAATGCTGTTTTAATTTGAGTAACTTTAAAAGATAATCAGAGGTATATGGGAGAAAATATCATAAAAATATTAAGTTGCTTGAGAAGAGATTAGAGAAAATGTAGGGAATATAAGATCAGGGTTAATTTTATAATTAAAAATTTATATTTTAATTTTTTGTCGTTATAAATAATTACAATTTTTAAAACCCTTATTAATAAATATTTCTCTTTTCTAGCCCTTCTCAATTCTCCGTAAAAAACGAGTATCCGAGTGACCCGCAGTCAAAATTCGCATAATATTTTTTATGTATTACTCCATAAGCATTCATTTTATCTTGATGTGTATAAAGTTAATTTTTTTCCTACTTTTAAATTTTGCATAATATAATTGTATTTAGTAGTATATTAAAAGGAAATGATGGAGATGATATTTAGTGGTGTAATTAGACTAGACAGTGTTTTCTGCCCTTTATCTTCGTCTTTATTTTTTTCGGGGGGTGGGGGACTCAACAGTGACATATATGGAATATTAAGAATGAAAAAGAGAGAACAGAACGGTGGGATGATGAGTGCACACTCCACTGTCTACAGTAACGTCTCCTTTTTTTTTTTTTTTGTGGGAATAAAGTAACGTCTCCTCTTGTTTTGAAGGGTCAACACCTAACACAACGATCCCAAGTCCTAATCCCCCCCCCCCCAAACCCAGTAAGAAAGTACATATATATATGGTCTTCCTAATATTTGTGTTTGAGATCTTCCCCAAGAGAATCAGAAGCTTATGTTTCTGTCATCTCTTTCACTTTTACCTTTTGTAGTGTCGGATTTGATACGTTGGAAGGGTTTTTAATGAAAATAAAAGTGGACATAGAATTTTATATTCCTCAGTGCTAACTTTTGCAGAATACCGACGACGAAATATATAATACAGCAAACACCGACAATCTATTCCTACACGTACCTCACACAACTTCAATGTGATTAGCTTCAACGTAAAGCCATGCTTATCTTTTTGGCAGTACAATCATAGACAAAATTTGACGATGGTGATAATGATCAGGATATAGTTTATAAAATTGGGAGTGGCGTGGAGGGACACTCACCACCTTCTAGACTCTGCCATTTGGTTTCAAAAGTTAAATGAAGAAGTAATTAATGAATGCATGATTTTGCATATTAAAATGGTGTCAACCACAAAGGATGGAGACGCTTGCTTCACCACACAAAGTTTTGCCAGCACACGAAACTCCCTCATTCGAACTTTCTCAAGTCACAGACTCACAGACATTGTTGCATTATATTTATGCAGTGTAGTGTAGGCGGCAAGGTTTGTACGGTTGTCCGGCCACTTCATCTCTGCCATTAATATTGCCACGTACGTGTCTGCGTTAATCATACAAATACTTATACATAAAATAATCTTAAAAAACGTGTGTACAGAAGAAGAGTTATTTAATTATACCATATATATATATATATATAAACTGTTTTTTTCCTGAAAAAATAATTAATGAGATAAATGGGAGGGAAAAGTGGGGAGAGGTCATAGTCAAAGGGAGTCCAGGTGGATGGTGGAAGCGATCAGGTCGGTGATGGCCGTACGTACGCAGAGCACTATAAGTGATGAAAATCCTCCTCCATGAATCACTGCGCATGCTTCTCCTATGTCCACACTTGCATTTTCCTTTTCGTCATTACTCTTTTTAATTATTTTCCAGAACTTATTTAATTTTATTGCTCAAATTAATGTAGTCAATTGTGACTTTGTTGCGGAAAGTGCTAATAACTAAATATACGCAGCTTAACGAGTATAGATTAGGAGCTCCTGCTTTAAACCCAAAACAAGGGTGAAAAAAAAGGTGGTAAGAATCTACCCAAGTCATTTTATTTGCAACTCACAATTGATATATATGTGATTTTTTTAGGTTAACAGCTTAATATGTGATTAAAAATCATAATATATAGACTCTCATTGCCCCTCATTGAATCTGCCCATCCCATAATCTAAATTCTTAAAAACAAATTAACAGTTGCATGCTATTTTTTAAAATATATTTCCTCTTTTATCTTCTTTTGTTTTTGGTGGGGGAAGGTCCATATCATTTATGGGCCAAAAGCTTTGGGGGCCCAAAATCTGTTTGCGGGCGCAATGGATGTGCTCTCTCTCTCTCTCTCTCATTGATGTTTGGCCGAAAGGGTACAATAAATATTTACCGGACTTAAGTGTCAATCTAATTTATTGACTATCAGGGTGTGCAAATCCAAACAGTATATATGATTACATCGTTCCAATTTCATTTAGAAGAGTACAGTGCGAGGGTTGGTGAGAGTCGTTGAGCAACCGTTTTCCAACTTGCAAGTTGCAACAGAGTAACAGTTAATTAAAGACATGGGACACGATTTCAATCATTAACATATCTAAAAACAGAGCATTCTTGTTTTTCAAGTAACATACGAATCATGTCTCATGCAATCAAATCAATTAACATTAACACCAATTTAAGAACAAGAAAGAAAAAAGTCGACAACTCCATGAAATAACAATGTCTGCTAGACGTGAGAGAGAGAGAAACCATACAACACATCAATGAAAACACCCACATGCATCTCACAACTGATCACACTGTGTGGGGACAAACGAAATGGTTTTCTTCTCCAGATCATGATTCACCAGCATGTTCTGCTGCTGAACGTTACCAAATATGGACATTCCACTTGAAGCTCCCATGGCTAAACAAGCCAATCCCATGTCCGAATCAGCAATCATGTAATTATCAGAAGGAAGCTCCAAATCTGCACCTCTGAAATGGAATATTAGCTTTGGAACTTCCACTTGGTTCGTACCAGATGGTAAAGAGAAACAGAGGTCTAGCCCAGCTGATCCTGATTTGTCCACTGAGAGACTCACTTGTGAAGTGAACTCTCTCTTGAGTGCTTTAAAAGCACCCTCTTCAATATAAGTGATGGTAGTGCCAGAATCTATGATTACCCCTCCACTTCCATCATCTTCCACCTCAAAAGTTGATTTCTCTATGGACAATCGAGTGTCTCCCACAGTGATTCCTTCAAGAGGAAGGTAATAAAAAGATGGTTGTGATGGGTTCGTAAGCAAAGGTACTGTTAGTGCTTTTTGTGTTGCATTCACATTTGTCAATGACCCCAGAAACAGAGTACTTGTTTTGGAGTCATCATCCATGGAAGTCAAACAGTAAGAGAACTTAGGCTGATTTAACTGGGAAACCATAGACAAGGGCCCACGACCCAGCCCCACAAGCCCTGAAGCCTGTTCAAACCCATTTCCTTCATTGTCTTCTCCACAACCAAACCCAATGTTATGAACAGAAATTTGATGACCAGAGTCTCCAAAAGTGAAAGTCTCAGAGGCTAAAACACCTTGTGTCATGGAATAGTCACCGTATGTGTAGACATATTGGCAGCCATCACTGCAAGTAGAGGAAGGTAGTGAACTACAGAGTTTACTGTTACACGAGAGCTTAGAGTAAGATGACGACTTAGCAGGATCGAAGATAGGTGTGGGCTGCTTGTAACATTGTGTGCAAGGTTTGCATTGTGTCCATATAAGATCACTTCCTGTGTCCAAAACTGCAGGGAAGGATTCTGGGGGTGTACCTATTGATAACTGCATTAAGTACTCACCATTTCCGGCATGAATTGGAGCTTCTAATTGTGAATCTGGGGATGAAGCTGCCAAAACCATTGCTTTCAACTTCTCCAATCTTTGGTTGCCACGTTTGATTCCATTCTGAACAAGCTCGAACTTGGTCAAGTTCTTCCCTGAATCAATGTGGTGAAGGGAGACTCGAACTGTTTGATGGTGCTGCTTCAGAGCTTTCCTGGATGTTGAACATGTTGGATCAATGAAGATAGTTGCTATCATCAGAGACATCAGAAGGAGAGAAGATGATGGAGATCGCAGTCTGGCCATGAGTAGAAGATTGAGAAGGTGATTATGATGATGAGGAAGAAATTAAAAGATGAATGTGGGAGAGTGAATTTAAGTTTGAGGATGAAGGGAGGTTGAGATGTCAAAGTTATGAGAACAAGGCTTCAGTTCTCAGCTCTTGGTATTGTTGAGCTAAATATAAACAAGAAGAACATACCCAAGAAATTGTGAAAGGTGATGAGTTGTAATTATTGTGGAGGGTATTTTTTTTATGCACGCACTTGTTAAAGCCATAGAGGCTATAATGAAGCCTGCATAAATAAAAGTAATACATACAAGACATGAATATACAGCCGATAGAGAGTAGGCTATCTGTTACTCTATCCTTTTCTTATCCTTGTTTTACTTCACCTTCTTCACACATTTTTCGTTCAAAATAAGGTAACTTAATACTACCTGGAGACGTGGACTTTTGAGATTGGATGTGTTGGGTGAACAATATGGTTTACTCATTGGTCGTGATAGAGGCAAACTGGTGGGCTTGAATCTATTTGTTTCAATTCCACGCATCACTGATAGAGAAAAAAGTAGGTTGCTGATCCTTTTTTAAGTTTGGTGAGACCTTGTGAGAACGTATTAAGATTTTCATGCCAATTTGGCAATTGTCAAACTTGTGACTATGCAATAGTATTAATATTTGGTTTGGTAAATATGCATGTGAACTTGTCCTTAATTTCCATGATTTGGCAAAAAGTTGATGAGAGCAGTTCTGCTCAACCAAAAATAAAAGAGGTGGGAAGAAAATTATTTTATTATTTTTCTGGTTTAGAATGAAATTCAGATTTTGTTGCTGTTATTGAGTGATCTAGACTGGGTCGTCTTGATATATGTTTGATTTGAACATATAATTTTATTACATAGGAAAATTTTGAATATTTCTTCGGATGTCGCATATTTATTTTTCATCAAGTTTAAAACTTTACATGGATTTGCCTTTTGTGCCCCTAGATCCCTCCAAATTTTTCTTGTTTTGTGAGCAATAGAAACCGATTACTCGAGACTTAGCCTGAGACTGAGAATATGGTTGTGTATATATATAGACTCACTTAATCTACCTGTAATGGCATATATTTTTAATTATTAGAGTTGGTCCTCAAATTATAATTGTTATCTTTGTTTCGTCATATTGTTGTTGATTAAAAAAAACTCAAATGCGTGCTCAAAAGTCAGAGCTACTATTAAGTATTAACAACAACGCTAATCTTCAAACATGATCCACGGTTTGCTTTTAAGTGGGTATTTGTTCGGAAAGCATAAAGAGACGAGCATATTTGACATATTCGTAAAGCATTTGAAATAGCATAATTTAAAAAAAGGAGGCAAAGTTACTTGATTCCATGAAATAAGGATATGACTGATAATGATGCCTGCCATCTATATGCATTTCAAAGTTTGGTGGGGTGTTAAATTCTAAATTTAATATATTTTATCCTATTTTATTTATTTATTTTGGGGCTATTTTGAATTAATTTAGATTTATTAGATAATATTTGGATTGTTAATTAATTTTAAAAAATAATATAAATTTGAATTGATTATGTTATTATTGAGCTTAAATTGTTAATATTTTGATTGCTATCTTATGATTGAATAATATTTCCAAATATATGATAGATCATGATTTTATTTGATTCTTGCAGGGCGAGGAAAAGCATATTAGAATGTCCTACAATATAGAATTTTTTTTAGAAGCTAAAAGAGAATCTAATGATAAAATTTTATTGGGTTTCTAAAGCCACTATTTAGAGGACCGGACCGTCCGGTTGGACCTGTTAGACCATCGATCAGTCATTGAAGCTGACCGGATATATGCGTTGGCTCGTTTTTCTGAGGGAGCCGTTTTGAGCCGCTGTTTAGCTGATTTTGGGCCGTCAACAGTTATTAAGCCAGAAACCGGACCGTTTTTCAAAAACCGTTCGGCCCAATAAAAAAGCAGGAATTTTTTTTTTCTGCAAATTTTTTTATATATATTTGATGCTGAAAAAAAAAAATAAAAAAATGGCATATAAATTTTAGACATGTTATTTTATTTTATTTATTTTATATGTTACTCATTTTAATAATTTGGTTTGTTGCAAACTATTTTATAAAAATGCTACTGAAGAAAAAGGCAATGAGGTTTATCCTTAAGCTAAGGATGAAATTAGAACAGCCGGGATTGGATTAAAGGTCTTGATTTTAGGTGATTTCCTTAATAAGTTGATGACATTTACCACTCTAGTCGTATTTATAAGTTTATTATAACTAAATTTCACATACCAATGAGAGGTAGTTAATTCAATAATTATGGGATAAATTTACAACTATGCCCTCATTTATGAATATGTACTTTTCAACTCTTTCTTCTCTATCTATCTTTAAATTATTTCTTCATTTGTACAATAAATAGGGGTAAAATTGTCACAATCTCATTCATTACATTAAATCTAGACTTATAAATATAACCAAATTTTTTTTGTCAAAAAAAACTTATAAATAGGACCAGAGTGGTATAGTTTAACTGTCTTTCAAGAAACTCATAGTTGGATCAATTAAAAGCTACCAATATTTGACAAGTCATGAAATCATTATTGTTAATACATTTTATTAAGTTAATGATTGATTTAATGTTCTTCCTTAAATAGTATTTTGTAACTTTATTAATTTTATATGAAATTAAACTGAAGATTAATTATAATATAATATATGTATATATATATATATATTATTTTTAAATTTAATTATTATGTTACTGGTTTGACAAAAGACTCGACCTTTCTTGAACCATGACCGGATCTTTCCAACTTAATATCTGATCCGATTTTTAAACATTGCCAAAAGCTCTCTCCTCCTTTCTTAAGATTTAATCTAGCAGCCACCCAGAAGAGGAGACACCGAGACGGACGCTGAAACCCCAGGATTGGGTTCTCCTCGGCGCAATATCCGTTATCACCTTCTCTTTCTATCTACCTGCCACTTTTATTCATTCACAACGTGACCCCACAACACGAATTGGAAAGTTTCATTCATTCAATATATTAGTTTCTCCATTTACGGGTCCTACGCATTAACCCACCAATACTACACAAATTAATTTGATGGCTGTGGATCATTGCTTGGGCCGTGAGAGAGAGAGAGAGAGGATTTTTTTTTTTTTGAAATATAACTGGAATTCATTAAATTACAACTAATAACTTAATACAAAGCAAAAGGGGAAACCCCAAATTAATCATCAACGACCGCCTCCTCCAACGAAGGTGGTGGTTGATCAAAGAAGACAAAAACCTCTGCATTAGTACGCGCTAATTTAGCAAGATGATCAGCATTCCTATTCTGTTTTCTAGGAATGTAATTCAACAAAACATGCCAATCTCTAGACAATCATAATCTAGCTTCTACAATAATAAGGCTGAAAGGATGGTTTTGCTCTCCACCTCTCGTTAACAAATTGATAGCCTCAATACAATCTGTGTGGATCAGAATGTTTCTGTATCCTCTGCTCCAGCAAATATGAAATCCTTTGATAATTGCTAAAATCTATGTGATTGCAGGAGGAACTGTCAATAGCTTACACATGAAACCACCAAGCCAAGCTCCTTCCATATCACGTAAAACTCCCCCACAGCTGCATTGACCTGAGTCCATAGCCGATCCATCTACCTCCAAGTGTACAAAGCCTTCCTGCCTGTCTCTTGCACTCTGATATTCAGATGACTAGGAAGAGTAAAACTTACAATGGAAAAGCAGATCCTGATCCCAGCTAGCGCGAAAGAAGCTGGCCTGTGCATCCTATGAACAAAACTCAAGCTCCTCGCCAAAGACATTCTTACATCTGGATACCCATATATCCCAACAGACATAACCAAATAAGGAAGCCCATTGGACTTTTCTCGTGAAATCTCTGCCAAAGAGAGAGGATTTTCATGGCAGCTTAAGTTTTTTGGGAGATAATTTAGAAGGACAGAAGGAGTATGGAGAAAATTAGAGTCAGGAGCTTACACTTGAAGATTATAAAGGAATGTATTTTCTTCTATTTTTCTAATTCAAAATTTAAGATTATTTGATTTTAAATGATTTTGAGTTGTATAAATTGAGAATAATCTAGTTTTAAATTGTAGACATATCTCTTTTAGATTGTTTTGTGCCAAGACAATTGTTGGAATTTTTGTTTGCAAACCTTTAGAATGTTAGTTGAATTATTAATTAAGTTTTAATTATTAATTTAATTGTTAATTTGATTTATCCTCTTGATCGTTAAATTGAGATGGTTAATTATTTAGTTGTTTAATTAGATAATTGTAAACAAGATTTCCAAAATTATTTTGAAATTAATTGTGATTGGTTTTTAATGAGTTTACTTAACCAATGTTTACATCATTATGAGTTTTCTAATCGATTAAGTGTTATTAAACTTGAGTGTTTCTCATGTTTCACTTAGGTAATTAAAATTATTAGTTCATTTCTTTTATCAATCTCCGTTTGGCATGATTAATTAATTTGGACTAAGAAAGCTAACTCCATGTAAATCCTAAGTTGTTCCATTCACCGTACCTGAAGTTAACCTCTTTGTTATTTTTTCTTATTTGATTTTCATAGTTATTAGTTCATATCTTTGCTTAGGATTTTAATTCCCCTTTTTATAAATAAAATCCCCAAAAATTGCATTTATATTCATTTAGGTTAGTTTCATTTTCTTATAGATTTTAGAGTTATTTACATCTTACATTTAGTTAGTTTAATTGTATTGAGATAGTAGAGTTTTGCATTTTAGTTTAGGTTCATTTTATTGCATTTTTCATTATCTAAATTCAATTCTAAAGAAACTCATAGATTGCTCATTGGGAGAATGACCTAAGTTGCCACTATATTACATTAGTAGGTTGTCATAGTTATTAATTGATTGCTTTAACGACAGAAGTATGCATCAACTATATATGTTTGAGTTCATCATTACTTGCTTGAAGATTGAATGCTTCAGATTGTGAATAATATATGTTTTTTAGAATGATTCTTCACCTTCTTTGGTAAGAATTCATGATGAAAAATTTTCCCCTTTCCTCCAAGTATTGAAGTACAATGCTTCATGATTTTTTCTTTAAAATGAACTCTATGGATATCTTTCAATTTTATGTAAAAAATTATTTATCTATTCTATTTTGAAAATATTTACAAGCCCTCCATGAAACAAAACGTTATAGATTTAGTTTAGCCTTTATTTTGGTTTTTTTTTAAAAAAAAAAAATTAGAATTAGACTGAGGTAAATAACTAAGACTATAACACAACTCATGAATCGTAGTTAAATTACAACAATTGTTTCTTGGCTTCGGTGTCAACTACTTGTCAAGGAATTCAGTTATCATAAACATTAATGCTGAGAGCCTACGAGTTAACTTCAGTTTAAGCAACAATGGTAGAGAGATGTTTCCTTAATCGTTATAGTGCGGGGAAGGTTCTCTTGTCAGTTGTCACAGTCGTTTCCTTTTTGGCTTTACGTTGTCATTTACTTGGTATTATTCTCACTCTGCCTTTGCGCCAGCAAATTTGGGCTGTCTGTCTACAGATCCAGCTTCACTACTCAAGTTTTCTCATCTGTCCAATGAAAATGAGACATTCCAATCCACAAATTGTTTTCTCATGTCATTCAAAATAAAGTAATAAACTACATTGTAACAAAAAAAAAAAAAAGTAATAAACTACAGCACATCGGTTCCCTGCCCAGGTAAACGCATTTGTAATTTGAAGCCATTTCTTACACGTAGTAAACCACAAGATCAATATCTTCCACTACAAAACCCGGTTTCTGCCAAGGGAACATATACTTTGAGGTGCCTAAATCCTAATGACACCAGACTTACAGTTACAAACCAAAAGACTTTGGCCTTGGCTTATTCTTACCCACAGAGTTCATTCGACTGGCATATTCTTCCTCCTCTTCAAGTTTCTTTCTCCGAGCAGCCTCTTCTTTCTGTCTCTGAATCATCTCTAATTCCCTTTGACGTTCTTCTTCCTTACGCTGCAGCTCTAGAGCTTCTCTTCTCTGAGCCTCTTCCACCCTCCTCCTATTTTCCGCAAGCATCATATCCAGCTCTTCTCTCTCTTTCCGAGCTTGTTCCTGAAACACAACATAATGACATGCATCATAAGCCTGCCCCGGCTTTCTCTTTTTTGGAAAAAATTTCAAGTTAGCATACTTACTTCTTTCCTTCTAGCTTCATTGAGAGCATCTTCCTTTTCTCTTTCAAGTTGAGCTTCAACATCATCAAACAATTTCTTCACACCCTCTGCTATGCGCCTTTCTACTTCTAACTTCACTTCCTCTGAACTTAGCTTCTCCTCAACATTTACCCGTATTGCTTCTTCCAGTCTCAGTGCAGTTTCCTCTTCCAATAATTTCAATTCTTCCTCATGTTGACGCCTGTTACAAAGTGCACATGGTCAAGAAGATAAGTAATTGCTTAAGAAAAATAAAGGGCTAGAAGCAAATCATAATTACATCAGCTGCCTAGTCCTAGGTGACAATGGAAAAACACCATAGGAATAGAATTAATACTAAACTTTCATACTTGATTTCAAGTTTCCAACCAGGTCATGCTATTGACATGGAAAAGATGAGCTTCCGCTTATAAGGCATACCTCTAACAAGTTCCTGATCAATACATATGAAAGTTTCTTATGGAACGGTAGATAAACTTCGCACCAATTGTTCATCATATATAACAAACAAGTTGTACTATGCCGTAGCTTCCTTCAGAAAAGCCAGTAGAGAAGAATTTAAGCAGATGCATTATCAAAGTGAATCACGTATCTGGCACAAGCAAAGATGGGAATTGATTTAGACACATACAGCTGTAAACCTATCATCTTCAAACTATAATGCCAAAAACTCAATGCATTCTCACCACCAGCGGCAATAATTTGCCTCAGGGATAAACAGTACTCCTTACATCAAATTGAACTTTTTAATGAAGTTAATCTGCTAGCATAGCATTTCTTGTTGATCAGCCACAAACATGGTATTAATAATTAAACCCAGTTAACGCTTTATAAATTCAATGTCCCAGGCTCGAGTACGGCTTCCATGGAAAATTCTTGCCTATGATGAACATATATGCCTTTCATTAACCAAACTTATGCTGAGTAAATAAAATATAATCTCATTGACATGATAAGTATCCAAGTGATTTGAGAAGAGAGATCACAAAATGGCGCAAGAATCAAATTGTTTACCTTTTCTTTTCTTCTTCCTCTGTTTTCAGTTTGTCAGAGGAAGCTTTATGCTCATTTGAAACAGGGCTATAACTGCGAGATTTAGGTGATGAAGACAATGAGGAGATCCTACTTCTTTGTCTCCTACGACGTCTAGGAGCTGGAGACCGTGTTCTCTGACGCTTATGACCTGGTGAGCGACTTCTTCGCCTGAAATCAAATAGCAGATCCAGACCCTACTTGAAAATTACCAAAACTAAGAATTTTCAAAATTAGTAACAATACAAACACAGGGACAGGCATTTCGAAAACGAACCCGTCTCTATGAAATAACAACCGTCAATTTCTTATATGATATGAAGAGTAAAGACATCATTTGAATCAAAGGAGAATGGAGAATCCAGGAAATGTAGACAAACAAAGGTCGAGGCTTTAAAGAAAACTTGGACTAGGAGTAGCAAGAGATAAAAAGAAAACCTGGTCCGGGTAGAATTGGAATACGGTGAGCGGCTCCGATCCCTACGGCTTCTGCGGCTGTGCCGGTGACCCACAGGGGACGGAGAATATCTCCTCCTGTACGACGGAGAGCGCGACAGGCTTCGAGGCATCGAATTCGATAACAACGATTACAAGCTACACAGTACTAAAAACCCTAGAAATCCCTGGACCCTGGGATCCCACCACCTTTTGCTGATGGCGATGGCTAGTTGGCTACACACACTGACACTGACACACTGTGTCAATTCTCGACGGGAGAAAAAGATAGGGAGATTTACACTAAGGTCCCATGCAAGGAAAAAAATAAAAAAATGGTCCCTATAGATTGCAAAATGAAAAAATGGTCCCATGGAGTTGTCAATACAGGCTCCTGGAGGTGTCATTAACAACTCCAGGAGCCTGTATTGACAACTCTATGGGACCATTTTTTCATTTTACAATCTATAGGGACCATTTCTTCATTTCTCCTTTTCCTTGGGACTTCACTGTCATTCTCCCAAAAAGATATCTACCAAGTGCCAACACTGTAAATATTTGGCCAAGAAAATTAAACAAATTAAAAGGTGGAACAATTTCAGCGAAAAAATCAGAAAAATATTGTTTAAAAATTAAAAAAAGACCAATATTAATATTAATACCATATTAATATAATAGTAAAATAAAAAAAAACTAGAGTAAAGAATATCATTTGATATTTGTAAATAATGTAATGTATTATAATTATTGATTAGATTTTGCGCACTTAACCAAATAGTTGACTGTTCTATTCTAATATTTTAAGAAGCTGTCCATAACTCATGCGCTAATTATCTTGTAAATGATTTATATTATCTTTTTTTTTTCCTATGAACTATAAATGAGTTATAGGATCCATTAACCAATAAATAGCGAGACTTGTTAAAAAAATTTTATATTTTATATTTATAATAGATTAACAAAATATTGTAACTTGGACTTATTTCAAAATTGTAAGCATTTAAAATTCAAATGCGTATCATGAATTGTCTTGGGGATTATTTAAGATGAACAGGAACCACATCAATACAAAAAAGATTTTATATATCTTACATGCAACTGATGCAAGTTCACACAAGGCACGTACACACGTGTTGCACTAGGATATTGGCTTTGTCTCCAATATTCTACAATGGCTTATCAGTGCCAAAAACAAAAAGATCAATACAGAAAAAAGTTTCCTTTTTTTGGGTTTTTGGTTCATTGGATATCCAACACTTGTGCTTGAGCTAGAAGCACTTGCATCTGTAAACACAGTCGTACAAAACCATATCTATGTTTATCTTGCCCAGGAAAGCTGAATAGCCTCTTGTTCATGCGTAGATTCATCAGCCCAAGCAAATTGGTGATCCAACAGTGACATTTCTCTATTGTTCATCTCTTCCATTAGCTCCCACTCAGCCCATCTCTCCTCCAAACTTTCCCCATTCAGCAAATTCACCACCTCTGACATGCTTGGCCGACCCTCCGGTGAGCCTTGGGTGCAAAGCAACGCCACCTGAATAATCCTCTCCACTTCCTTTGCATCATAACTCTCCAAATTCTTGTCCACTATATCCTTTATCCTCTTCTCTCTCAGCAGCTTCTTAATCTGTAGTGTTCAACACACAGAGTAAGTCACCAAGTTCATACATGTGAAGATACAAAAGTGACAAGAAGCTTACATGATCTAGCAGAAGAACATCCTCCTCCTCCTCAAGCCGTGAGAAGTCGATTGCTCGTTGACCTGTCACAATCTCAAGAAGTGTTATGCCATATCCAAAGACATCAGTTTTTTCTGATGATTTTCCTGTGGACAAGTATTCTGGGGCTATATGTCCCATTGTACCCCTCACTTGAGTGGTAACACTAGTCAGTCTTGTGTCAACCAGCTTAGCCAGCCCAAAATCTCCAAGAACCGCTTCAAATTTATCATCTAATAGGATATTCGCCGCCTTCAAATCACGGTGTATGATCTTAGGATTACACTGCTCGTGCAAATACTCCAACCCATGTGCTGTACCAAATGCTATACGTTTCCTTGTTGGCCAGGCCAGACCTTTCTCTTCAGGTTTCAAATCTGATGCAGCATTCAGAAGTACTAGTGTCAAGAGTTTAACTCAAATGCTGGTTTAATATGATATATATAGCAAGCCACTTGTCTTACCTCTCAAACGATATGCAACACTTAGATTTTCCATGAAAGGATAAACGAGGATTCTCTCGGTTGAGGTTGTACAGAAGCCAATCAAACGCAGGAGATTTCTATGAACTGCAACGCTTATAAGTTGAACTTCTCTTTGGAAAGCAGCTTCTCCACCAGGATTATGATAATCAGCCAGGCGTTTTACTGCAATCTTTGTATTGTCTGAGAGTACTCCTTTGTATACTTTTCCAAAGCCTCCTTGGCCAATCACGTTGCTGTCACTGAAATTGTTTGTAGCTAGATGAAGTTCACGCAAAGAAAATCTCCTCAGTTGCCCAAATGAGATCTTGCTCTCATCTTCACCTGATCAAATATTACTTTTCAAAGAGGTTTTTTCCAGAAGCAAGCAGTTAAGTATGACTCTGAACGCACGTTAAAACAATACATATTCCAATTAGAAAAGTGAAGATAAGTGACTAGAACTCTAGAAGGATGCTGACGACATAGGAAAAATACCTGAAACATCAACAAAAACATCATTTTTGTGTCTTTGAATGGATTTGTATACATATGTAAGGATGGTCACCAGACACAGAATTCCAAAGGCACCACAACTTGCAAAACTTAAAGCCACTGCAAGTTTTGATTTGTTGGTTGAAGCTGCAGGAAAATGTAAACTTTAGGTTAATTAAGTGCCTTTCTGGATATCAAAAACTATATGAAACAAAGAAAAAGTGAAAAAAGAAACCTGGTATAGCTGAATTAGAAACACAAGGCTGCTCCAAGCTAGAGCCACAATGAAGGTCTGTATCTGAATAGCTGAAAGTGAAAAAGTAGCAGAAGACAAGCCGGATATTTTTTCAGAATACAGTTATCTTAAAGGAAATCCCAGAAAACTAGAGCAATTCGAGTTCTAATAAAATTTACTTGAAGATTGGAACTGAAAAGAGGTGCTTTGGGATGGTTCCGGTTAACTTATTAGAAGAAAGATCCCTGTCAAAGTAAAAATCATAGTATACAGATGTATGCAAACTCAAGGTAGGAGAAATCCCAAAAACTAATTGCTTAAAAAAAAAGTCATCAGAATAGAAATTCTTACAATTCTGATAACCCACTAAGATTTTCAGCAGAATTGGGTATGGATCCAGACAAGTCATTCCCTCTCAATACCCTGAATTAACCATCGTCACTTACGATTATACAGCGTTCACTGTCTCAAAAGGCTTTCATATGATCCTTATTTCTTATAAGGAAGGACACGAGTATCTAAAAAATGGGAAGTGCAGCCTTACAGAGTCCTCAGGGAGGAAAGTTGACCCCAAGTAGATGGCAGAGGACCATTGAAATTATTGTCAGCAAGATTTAGATATTGCAGGCGTGTCATGTTGGCAATATAATCAGGTAAGAAACCTGAAAGGCTATTGTTCTGCAATTCCCTGTAATAAATAATATAGGTAATAAGAGATAATAACATGGAAGAAAAACACTATGCCATCAGTCAACTTGTTCATCATAAAATACAGATCTCCCATCATCTTCCCAAATGCGAGCTGGCTTGATTTGCCGTCTGAAGCCTATTTCTTAATATACAAATTGAATTTGTAAAAATGGTCAGGAAGAAATGAGTACTTAGAAACTCAATTTTCAAGCTTGTAACAGAGGATGAGAATCTCAAGAAGTTGAAAACGAAGTTCTTGTTAACCCATAGATCTTGATTTAAATCACTAGAAAACCTTCTATATGAAGTTCTTATGATTTATTTTTTGCTGAATCATACAAACACCAACTTACATGGTAATCAAGTATTTCAATTTGGTAATTGAAGGAGAGAGTGTTCCAGAAAATCCTTTTGAACCCAAGCTCCTGCATGATGATTTATTGACAGACTAAATCACAAGAAAATTTAACAAACTCCCTACAAAGGACATGGTCAAACTTACAGAGATATGACATGTCCATCTCTGCATGTGACATGAGACCAGCTAAAGCAAGGGCTCACAAGAAAACCATTCCAATCTGTCATCTGATGGTTTGAATCATTGAGGACCTTCAAAAAATCTAACAAAGCTTCACCTGTATATAGTAAAGTTTGTGACCATAATAGACTTGTATTAAGTACTAGGTTCCAGTGATCCCATAAAGTTGCAGAAGACAATCAAATGTTTACAAACACCTTCCACGTCAGGACCAGTAGTTGCCCAGCTGAGTCCTAAGATGGCCAAGAATACCAACCACCTGGTCATCTGATTTAGTGGAATATGAGCCTCTCTGATCTCCAAGAATTGACCTGGGAATATATATATATATATATATATATGTCTCATGCGTAAAACAAACTCAAGGAATGATTTTTATCTTGGAAAGTTGATACCTGACAGATTAACAAGAATGAGTTATCCCCATCAAACAATGAATTGAATTGAAATATCTACTGTTTCCCAGAAAAGTAACCTTTTTGTGAGAAGACAAGAGAGAAGCAAGAAACTTACGAGCTGGAGACATGGGGGACTCACTGGTTACTGCAGCATGAAGACTGATGGGAGAGAAGGAGACGAAGGAGGAGACATAATATTGTTATTGTGAGGAAGAAAACAATCAAAACCAACTAAAGTGAGTGACAGGGACCCACTGGTCAATGGGGCAACGCAATTGCGGAAAAAGAAATGGCCAATTTGAGTGTTGCCCCAATGCTAAAGGGCAGGATAGGAGGGGTGCCTGGTGGTGGTGGTGCCAATGGTGGGAAGAGCAGAAGAATCCCACTGAACTGAGAGGAGCTTTGATTTTTGGGTTTGGGGTGTTTGGGGGGGGGGGGGGGGGGGGGGGGGGGTGTGTGTGTGTGTGTGTGAATTTTGGTCCAAAAATGTTAAAAAAGGAGTAATATTATCCTAGCAGTTATCTCAATTAGTTTTTACTGTTAGTTAACTAAATATATTAAGTTGGTAGTTCACGTGTCATCCACGTCATTTTTACTAAGGTAAAAATTTATTTCGAAAGTTCATATGTCATTTACTTTATTTTTTTCGAAGTTAGATTTAAAATTTTTATTCAAATTTATATATTAACAAAAATGACGTAAATGACATGTGGACTGTTAGCTTAACATATTTGGTCAACCAACCGTTAAAATTAATTAGGATAACGGTCAAGACAAAATTATTCCATTTTTTAAATTTTTAGACAAAATTGCTCTTCAAAAAATTATCGGGACAAAATTATCCCTTAACCTTTGATTTTTTAATAATAGGTGTTCATGCCCACCTTTTATCTTGGGAGAATTGTTAAAAAAAGGCCTCATTGACAAGTTATTTGCTAAATGGGACTTGGGAAGATATCTTACACACGGAGGGAAGATTTCTGCACACGTATAGGGAAGAATTTTGCATACATGGAAGATCATCTGTACACCAGGAAAGATATTTTATACACGTGGAAGATAATCTGCATACGAAGGTCTCATTTAATAAATAAGTTTTTCCACAATTATCCCTTTTATCTTTTCCTCGATTTGATGAAAAAGCACAAAAGTGCTGAGCTGTGGAAAGAAGCTTCCACTATGATCCACTTTGGATTGTATCTCCTTTCCCCGCTCTGCGATAACGCCCCTACGAATTTTTCCCAATGCTCACACTTTTAAAAGGCATTAATAATTAGCCTGTGACCACCAATGGGATCTATCTCATGTATAGTATACTTTAACCATAAAGTTACTATTTCATGACTTTTATAAGTTACTGCCTCCCCTCTTTAAATGTAATCCCAGTAGTTTTTATTATAAGACATCAATTAATAAATATTTTTTATTTTTTTATAAGACACTTATAAATTTTCAATGAGTATTTAATTTATCTTTCTATATCTGCCCATATTTAATAAGGGTAGTGAGATAGAGTAATAATTAATATAATATTTGAGCTTAATGTAGTTAGTAAGGGCCATATTAGAAATCACGTGAATTTTAGGATAACTGTAATGCTTTTAACTGTTTTTATTGGTTTGTGAGAAGTTGATGCCTTATAATAAGAATAAGAACAGGTATGACTCTAATTTAAGAGTTGATGTTAATCCTAAATGTAAGACTTATTAGCTAAAGGCACTAACATTTTCACAAACCAATAAAAACAATTAAAAGCAATAAAGTTGTTATAAAATTCAAGTGGTTTCCAATATTATTCCCACTAACCATACTAAACTCAAATATCATATTAATTATCACTTTCTCCCATTATCCTTATTAAATATGGGCATACATGCAACAACAAAAAATAATACTCTTTGGAAATTTGTAAGTGCCTTGCAGAAATGACCATGAACACTTGTTAATTGATGCTTTATAATAAGTACCGGAGGGAGTATTTACTAATCTTTTTTAAAATTACCTCTACTAATACTTCCTTAATGATAATCATGTAGAATATAGATGGAAAAAAAATTAAGGAAGATGGTTACAGTGTTTTAAAAAAAACATGTTTTATGAGCTAATTTAACTAACTTCTCAAATCTAATTAGATAAATAGGTATTTGACAACAGAAATACTAAATATTTTTAAAACATATGGAATAAAACTTTAGAATTGGGCATATAGATTAAGGGGGAGGGGAACACTAATATCCCTTTCCCCTTCCTTACCACTTATCATCTCCCCCGTTAAAGATTTCATGGTTGATACTTAATATAACAATATTATTTAATATTAAATAATAAATATATACAAAAACTTAAACATTTAAAATTTCATCCGAATAATTTCAGAAGTACATACGATTAAAGAATAAAAAATACAAATACTTTAATAAAAATATAGAGTTGTGAATTATTTAGATAAAATTTTAATAATTTAAATTTATTTATTTATTATTCTACAATTCTCAACTATTCAGGATACAATTGAAGAGTGTGTTTGGTTTGAGGAGAAGACAAAAGAAGATGGGGAGTAAATTACTTTTTTTGGCATAAGGAACCTAAAATTTACCCTCTCATTACCTTTAATGAGAGGATAAATTTTGAATTCCTTCCGCCCAAAAAGATAATTTACCCCATCTCCTCCCCTCCTCTCAAACTAAACACACCCTAAGGACCTGTTTTGTTCAAAGGGATGGGATGGAAGGGGAGGAGTGTAACCCCCACCGTAATTATATCCGAAATATGAGATTAAAGTGAAATAGAGACCAATAATAATCAAACCTCATTTTCAAACCCATCTACTAGACAGGGTTTTCACAAATACATTTCGAAATCGAAATAACCTGGTCTCAAATTCACATTTTGAATGCAATTACTTTACGTGGATAAATCACATTCATATCAAATCAGAGTGCACAATATAAAATCCCGGCAACCCCCGGGTTCTATACATTAATTTCCGAAGGACTGGGCACATTCGCCCATATACAATTCTCAAATGGGGATTACACAATACTTATCTCACATATACGTCCCAAATATATATCCAAACATACATTCCCAAATCCAAATACAAATACAGTCATCCCAACCAGCAATGATAACCAACTACTAACATCAAACTCCAACGGGAGCCCTAGCTGCCCCTGATTGCTTGCTCCTTCCTTGATTCACCTGTCCTGTCTAAAATGTTGGTAAGGTGTGAGATTCGAGATAATCTCAATAGGAAATAGATACCAACATGCATGCAATATAAGTGTTTAATGCATAACATACTTGCATTACAATAACTCATGCTCACATAATGACATATCTGCGTGCTCAATGTTTCAACAACATACTTATAGCCATAGCATAAATAGAAATAGAGCTACAATCATTCATATATGTTTCATATAAACAAGCAAAGTAATACATGCATCAATATACCAACACAAATATCAAATACATGCAGAAAAGGTAAGTTCCCTACACTTATTCTTTCCATGTAAGCTCTAGCATCGGCTACTCGCGATCCGAACGAATATCAAACCCTACAACCAAATCAAGGACATAGGGTCAATCTCAATTCCAAATCTTTACTTCCACAATACTTAAAGTTGGTTATCATTTACACTCTTTAAGTAGCTATAATAAGCTCAACGAAAGCCAAAAGGATTGGGAAGCACTAGGTTGGAAATCACCTTCCAAAATCACAAAATACTAAAAATGGGGGTTGGCTGCAGCCAAGAATTTATGGCTACGGCCAAAACATGCACAGAAACTTTTGCGCTACAGCCAAGATTTTCTGCTGCAGCCAATGCAACTTCGAAAATTCATAATTAATTCCAGAAAAATCGAAATGATGTGATCCTAAAGCCTATTGAAAGCTATTTAAGTCCTCTTTATAGAAAAAATATGAATCAAGGTTGTCCATAACCACAGAAATAAATAATTACACAAATATCTACACTGCTCCAGAATCAAGCCCAGTTTTGACTATAAACTTTGGGCAAACATAAATCCCAGTTCACAAAACGAAATGACACAAATTATTTATCCATTTTGAAGCTTAAGATGTGAAATTTAAGATTGAAAAGTTTCAGAATTTTTAGACATCATTTGCCCATTCAAAACGATCACACAAACTGGCTGCCCAGAATAGGGATTCACTTGACAGAATTTCAGATTTTGCCTCTTTGCTTCCAATGGTCCCATTTTCACATCAAACATCATTCTCACACAAAATTT
Source organism: Inga oerstediana (assembly GCA_963210345.1). Taxonomy (NCBI): domain Eukaryota; kingdom Viridiplantae; phylum Streptophyta; class Magnoliopsida; order Fabales; family Fabaceae; genus Inga; species Inga oerstediana. The sequence goes on from OY723410.1 coordinate 3,067,537, forward strand.
CACAAGGAATCTATTGGAAATACCAAATCAACCAAATTCACATTCCATTGACATGTTTCACCAATAACCACAACATGTCAACACAAATCACAATTCAAACTCACATTACAATTCTTTACTTTCCAAAGTTCCAAACCAATTCCAATGAACATATAACATAATAAAACACCAATTGCACCTCAAAACACATGACAATTCATGCATTTCGAAATTACCACAAAATCATGGCAAAATTCACAATTCACAAAACTCATACACAAATCACAAAATTTAGATCAAAAGGCTTTAAATAATTACTTCTTCCTCTTTCCCAAACCAATTCCTTGATTCTTCATCTTTCCACTTTTGCTCAAGCTCTCAAACTCCTCCAATCAAGAATCTAAAACCATAGAGATGAAGCTCTCATCACTATGAACAACATTAGAGGAAGGTATTAGAGTATCAGAGGACATTATCTCACCTAAACATTGAACTCTTCCTTTCTCTTTCTTCCTTGTGCTTGGCGTTAATGGAGGATGAAGAGAGAGATGAGATGATGAAGTTAAATCATATTTTTGGTCTTTCAATACACATTTGGCCGACCTAATAGATAAAAGAGAGAGGAACGAGTGTTGAATTTTTGACCATGATCCAAGGGTCCATGTTGTGACACTTGTCAAGATCTTGTCACACCTCCATGAGCTCATATACACTTGATTCCACCTCTTGATCTCTTGCACAAATAAATTCTAACCATTGATCTTGAAGTTACCAATGAGTTTCCTCTTCGGTAACTGACCAATTGGTCGGTAACTTTACTGTTTTGCCCATAATTAAGGTAATTCCTCTTAAATCACCACCAAACACACCATATCATTCATTTTCTTCCACAATGCGCCCTCTCATCTATTTTAAGTCAATTTAGATGTTAATCCATAATTAACTTAAATATAGGGTTTCAGCGCTGCTCACAATACATTTAGATTCCAAATCACATCATAGTCTCAAAAAGGGTCCATCTACCACTAATGAGTAATGACATTTACTTTTGGAGTCATTAACCTTTAATCATAATTTAGGATATTGCTAAATCGGGGCTAGCAATCTACTAATCTCTGGCTTATTCTCTAGCCTCAAGTCTCAAAATTCGGGGTATTACAAGGAGCTTATTTTTCATCCCTAAAAAACCCCTCAATTTAGAGGGAACAAAAATGAGGGGTTTGGAGCCTCTTTTTTGAAGCTCCTCTCTAATTTTTCATATCAAACAAGGGAAGGGGCTCATTTTTATCCCCTCCCCTCCAACCAAATAAACCCTGGCTTTAGGCCTTGCGGGCGGCCTTGCCCTACATGCCTTCGGGCCGGGCTTTAAAAAACAACAATTTTTCTTACCCCTGACCTAAAAAGACCGACCCTTTTAAGCCAAGGGCCTATTTGGTTGGAGGGGAGGGGATAAAAATGAGTTATTCCCCTTGTTTTGTATGAAAAATTGGAGGGGATGAGCCTCAAAGAACGGGACTCCATACCCCTCCTATCTCCTCATTTTTGTTTCTTCTAAATTAGGGGTTTTGGAGGGATGGAAAATGAGTCTATCCCCTTCCTTTAAACCAAACAAGTCCTAAAGGTTTGAATTCATGTATATGTTTATTATTTAATATTATAATAATATTTCTATGATATTAAATTTTAAGGATTAAAAATTAATTTAACAGTGCAGATGATAAGTGGATAAGAAATGAGGAGAAAAGTTGGCGGAGACATTCCCATAAAAATTTTTAAATTTATCAAAATTCAATGCTTTTTAATTTTCTTTTGACCGAACAATATCTTTTTATTAAAATACTCTTATTTTTTTTTTTGATACAAAAGGAAAGCATAAAACAAAACTAAAAAATAAACACAAAACTAAAATAGCTGCATAACGCTAGCCAACGTGTCAAGGCCCATAATGGTCAAACCAGGGTAGTCGTTTAAAGCTGTCTTAGCAATTAAATCAGCTCTAGCATTCAAATTTCTCTCTATATATTCTATCATCAGAACCCAGTCGCGTCGTAGCATTTCTTTCGCTTCCATGATGAGAGACCAATCTTCGTGAAGGTTAGAAATATCATTCAGAAGAAGATGTATCACTTCTTGAGAGTCGCTTCTCAATCAAACCAGTCTATGACCTCCCTCCCATGCTCTCTTCAAGCCCAATAAGCAACCCCAGATTTCTGCTTCAAGAGATTCACCATTATCAAGCCTTAGACGAAAACCTTCCAATATACTTCCATTACAGTCAATAATAATTCCTCCACATGCACATTTTCCTTGGCACGGAGAATAAGCTCCATCGACCTCTACAATAGTATAACTTTCCACATTATGAAATGTAGAGCCTTCAACTTGAACTTGATTGTTTGCAAGCTTCATATATTTAATCCTATTCGTAGCTTCCATAAAGCTTCCTAGGATTGCCCTAGCCTTAGCATTAATTTGATTGAGATCTATGCTCGGACAAGAGTGAATCCTCTCATTATGATCCCTCCAAATGAGCCAACAGATTATAACAAAGAGATATTTCCATTGTTCCATATCAAGCCCATAAGAATGTCTCATATTCGCCTGGAACCAGGTATGAATATTACCTAAGAAGAACCTGTCATAGACCGATGGGTGAATGACTTTCTCCTAGATGTTCCTAATGTCCTTGCAATCTCTAATTGCATGAATTTCATCTTCCATGAACTCTTGACAACGGTCGCAACGACCGTTAGGATGAAGGGACATTCGTTGCTTCAAGCTATTAGTGATAAGTCGTCCATGTAACATAAGCCAAGCAAAAAGCTTACATCTTTGGGGAATTTTGAGTTTCCAAACATCACTCCATCTATCTTCTAGAGAGACCTCTTCGTGAGAGAGAACATTATATACAGATCGCACCGTGAATGAACCATGCTTTTCAAATTTCCAACGAGCTTTCTCTTTACCGTCCCTGTCTGTAATTAACTGAATACCTTCTTGAACCTTAGGCCAGTTTTGTTTAATTCCAGTCCAGGTGTTGGATCCTGGTTTTTTTGGAGTTAATTCGAGGTATGAGATCATCACCACAACCATACTTGCTTCTGATAACTTTAGCCCATAGAGAATCTCGCTCTTTAATCAATCCCCACCCAAGCTTCATCATATAAGCTCGATTCTGTTGTCTAATATGCTTCATACCTAGACCCCCTTTTGTTTTCTCAGTACAAACCTTATCCCATACCACTAGATGCATTCGTCTTCGTTCATCTGATGAACCCCAAAGGAAATTACATGCCTTCTTTTCAATATTTTCACAAACAGATGCTGGTAGGTTAGTCGTCTGCATGTTATAAGAAGGCATCGCAGCTATGACTGATTTAACTAATGTATCACGGCCTGCAAGAGAAATTCTTGATGCATGCCAACTGCTTAGCCTATCTTTAACTTTATCAACCAGATGCTGGAAAGTTTCAGTAGTAACACGATCATGGTGCAAAGGCACACCCAAGTTTTTCCCAAGATTCCCTGTGATTTGGAAACCCAACTCCTCGCTCATTTGTCGTGCTCTATTATGATTAACATTTTTTGAGAAGAAGACTCATGTTTTGTTTGCGCTCACTTTATGCCCCGATGCATTGCAGAATTTATCCAAGCAATCCTTGATCGTCTCCACTTGGTCCATATTTGCCTCTGCAAAAAGTAACAAGTCATCAGTAAAAAATAAATGGGTAATAAGAGGACCATTCTTACCTAGTCTGATCGGTTTCCATCGCTTAGTAGATATTTTATGTTGAATGATGTGAGCCAATTTCTCCATACATATCACAAACAAGTATGGTGAAATGGGATCTCCCTGTCTGATGCCTCGAGTTGGAGAGAACTCCTCCGCTCTACTACCTTCCCAAAGAATTTGCATAGATGGAGAAGAGATACAGGCCTTTATCACCTCTATAAGACTGTTTGGAATTTGGATTTCCTTTAGGAAACTCATAATGAAGTCCCAACGAACTCGATCATATGCCTTTTCTAGGTCTATTTTAATGGCCATAAAGCCCTTCTTTCCTTTCATGTTTCGCATAGAATGTATCACCTCTTGAGCAATCATAATATTATCAGAGCTGGATCTTCCCGGTACAAAACCACATTGGTTAGGTGAAATAACCTGAGGAAGAAGGCATTTAATATGATTAGCAATAATTTTAGTAATAATCTTATAAATTACATTATATAAACTAATGGGTCGAAAATCACGAATAGTTTCTGGGTACTCCCTCTTAGGAATAAGCACAATGAAGGTATAGTTGATATCTTTTATTGAAGTTGGATTCTCAATAGCACTCTTGACCACTTTGATCACAGAAGGACCTAGGATATCCCATTGACTCTGAAAGAAGAGAGTATTCAAACCATCCAGGCCTGGAGATTTCAGAGCCCCCATGTTGAAAACCGCTGATTTGATTTCCTTGCTGGATATATTACTCTGGAGATTTAATAAATCTGCTAGATCAATCCTTGGGAATGGGTAGATAGATAAATATGTTATTCTTCCATTATTTTCCTCACGAAAGAGATTAACAAAGAAGTCAGTAGCAATATGCTTAATTTCATTAGCATCATCGGTCCATTCACCCGAGTCGTTCATAATGACTTCAATTTTGTTTCTCCTCCTCCTACCATTAGCACGAGCATGAAAATATTTTATATTTTTGTCTCCCATAGAATACCAATTACACTTCGCTTTCTAAGCCTATAGAAGATCTTCCTGGATGAGGACTTCTTCCAATTCAAGCCAAAGCTTTTTCTGAAGCTAATCCATATATGAGGTAAGTCTTGTCAGTGTAGTAGAATTAGAAATCCCATCAAGTCGATTCATAAGTCTTCTTTTCTTGTGACCAAGGTGACCAAAAACATTATAACTCCATGTGCCCACTTTTGTAGTGAACTTTTCCACATTAAGCTCCCAGCAACGCTCTTGGTCCCATGTATCCTTCACAATTCTTGTAAAGTCTTCATAAAGAACCTATGAAGCAATAACCCGAAATGGCCTATCCTTTATTATGTAAGGCTCTTTGATTGTAGCTTGCAAGAGAATCGGTCTATGATCAGATTTAAACCAAGGAAGATGCTTGACACAAGCCTCATTATATATATCCATGAACTTGTTATTTACTAAGACACGGTCAATTCGGCTCCACACCCTTCTTTCTTCCAAGTAAAGAAAGGACCATGGCAGCCCAAATCCTGTAGCTCAAGATTCTCAAACCAACAACAGAATTCTTTATTAGATGAAATAGGATGATAAGCCTTTGATCTTCGCTCATGTTGATAGAGAGTAGCATTAAAGTCCCCACCAATTAACCACGGCCAGGAGTTGGCAGGACATAGATTGTTTAAATCACACCACAACTGCCTTCTTCTGATCGAGTTAGTGCTAGCATAAACCGAAGTAATGAAAATTTTTTCACTTCCTCGCTCCACCTTCATATGAATAAATTGATTAGTCTTGGTAATAGTGGAAACACTGTAACCCATGTCATTCCAAGCAAAACAAATACCCCCACGTAGCCCTTCAGCTTCAACAACTTCAAAATTATCAAAACCAAAACGACAACAACGAAGGCGAATCTGAGCTAAGTTAGCTTTAGTTTCAAATAAGGCCATAAAATCAACCAGATATCTCTTCTTCATCTCTTGTATAAGCCCCGGCATTGATTTGGAGCCGTGCCCCTACTATTCCAGAAGAGACAATTCATGGAGCACCAATGGAAGGGGATGCAGTGCTTATAGATCCCCAATTAGCTTCAGTAGAAGAGGTTATTTCCACCCCTGTTTTTTCCTCTAGATGCATTACGTCAATGGGCTCCTCCCTTCCTTCAGTAGCCAAAACTTGAAATGGGTTAGGTGATTTTAGAAAATGAGGTCTCCCTTCTTGTGCTTCAGTATCCACAGGAATCCATCTTTTCTGAAATTTATCCCTTCCCAAAAACATGGGAACCTCCTTGTTTTGCTGTTACATTTTTTGACTTTCTCGGCACATTTGGCGTATGTCTAGAAAACTTATCTAGATTATCACTTGAGAGATTTTTTCCTTTCTCTAACTCTGAATTTTTCTCCTTAATATCAGCTCCCATTAAATCGTCATTGACACACGAGAATCTCCCCCCGCCTTGATGAGCATTAACACTGTGATCTTTGTTTCCTGATTTGCGCCGCCAAGGTCGTTGCACCAGATTCCATGTTCCCAGATCCTCCTTCTTTGACTTCGTGTCGGCACTAACCATTTTGGTTTCTTCCATAATCGTTCGAGTGCATTTTTGATTCAAATCTGTAGCACTAGGAACTTCAGAAAAACTATCTGCGCCCGTAGTCTCATTAACTTGCGGCATAGCTTTAGCCGAGTTAACCCCATTTTCAGAATTCAAAGTCATTGTCTTCTCTACCGTAGCTTGATCTTTTACATTATCTGGACAAGCATCTTTATGATGACCACCATATCTCCCACACCCAAAACAAATGAGATGCAAACCCTCATATTCAATACATCGACGACATCCAAATATGCTCATCGCTGATTTCAATCGTTTCTTAAGATCTATCTCAACACAAATACGAGCATACTTGCCTCGTTCACTTGCATAGGTAATACGGTCAATTTTTAATGTTTTTCCCACTAAAGAGCCCAATCTCTTCAGACTAACCACATTGAAAAATTCAAGAGGAAGCAACGGAATCCTTACCCAAACGGCTGTTTTCCTTTGCACTTCCGCACACCATGGGTCGAAATTTGGTCGCCAGCGCTGAACTACAAGATAATGATCCGCCACCATCTATGGTCCTTCTTGATAAATCCTCAACATGTCTTCCTCATCCTCAAAAGACACCACGAAAGACATGTCTTCCTCATCCTCATCCTCAAAAGACATGTTGATAAATCCTCAACATGTCTTCCTCATCCTCAACATGTCTCCCTTGTTGTAAATGGTTTACTAGTCTGCCACAAGCGAGACAAACTAACTCTCATTGCCCAAATAGGAATGTTCTTACCAAGGAGTTTGATAATCAGAGACCTCTTCCATAGTGCACACCATAACTCATATTCCTCTCTAGTAAACTTGAAAATTGGGCAATCCTCATTGTCAGAATCTTCTTGTACCTCCTCCTCGTCAATCGTTTTCTGAAAAAAAACCTTGCAGTCTCTCAATATACTCAGCCGGTTGCCAAGTGCCAACCATTACTCTTACCATGCCTCTTGACACCTGTCTTTTATCTTTTTATTAAAAATTAATAAATGATTTCTTAAAATCGGAAAATGTCAATTTATATTCCCTGCAATCAACAGGAGTTTTGTCCTCGCCTTCCCCGTCCTTCTTGACTCGAGCTGAGTGAGTTCCCTTCCTCTCAACTCGAGCACCGTACCTGGGAAACGCTTGAGCTGCGAAGGTTAGGGTTTGTCTTTCTCTTTCTCTTCCTCTTTCGTTGAAGCCATTCATTCATACATTAAGGTTAAAATTAAACAGACAAAATTAGGGCACAGTGGGGGTGGGGTCATAATTTGGGAAAGCAGTGTTGGGCGGAGCAATGGCGGCCAATCCAGGGAAACAGGTGGTGGAATCGGACGACAGGGTCAAGCACGGCTCTTGGGATTGCCACCATGATATTTCTAAACACGTGCGCAACAAGAGCAGGAGCCTCCAATCAAGAAAAGACAAACTCAGCTTCTTTGCTTCTCTATCCGAAGAATTCCAAGTTCATGGTCCACTGGCCGACCCAAACGTCGCGCTTTTTGTCGGTAGCCTCTATGACAGTGTCAAACCTGAATTGCTTCATCTCCTGGAAGAAAATAGACCTGTATCAACCGATGTATGTGATGATGAGCATTATGGGTTTTTCTTGGATCACTTGAGGTTGGACGGAAAATCTCTTGTGCTTGACATCCCGGAAGACGGTATCTTTGCTAAATACGAAGCAGAGGAACCAGAGGATTCGACATTACCAACTGCAACACGTTGTGAGTTTAACCGTGATGATCGGGCCAACCTTATTTCCATCGACACGAATTTGAACTCTGGGGCAGAGCAGCTTCGTAAACAAAAGCAACCTCTTCAAAGGATTGTGAATCCAAAGGTGAAGAGGCGCAGGGGTAGTAAACCAGAACAATCTCTTCCCCTAAGTACTGTTCTTCGATGGAAGGTGGATTTCCGAGTGAAAGAAGAAGATGATGATGACCATCTACCTGTCCTAGAAAGGCCCCTAATAAAACAACCAGAACCTGTTGTGCGTATCACAAATTTGATGAATTTACCATTTTTGCTTCATTTTATTGTCTGTTGGATTTGATTCTAATAATTTAAACATTTGGATTCCTTTATTTGCTGCTTACCAGGTGAATGTGGATCATTGGTGGCATAAAACTAAAGCCCGTGCACGGAAGAACACAGCATTTAGAGATAAACTAATGGATGATCTTAAGAGGCCTTTCTCTGAGGAAGAGTACCGGATGCTTCTTAAACAACTTGGTGAAAAAAAACCAGTGCAAAGCCAAAGAGTTTTGCGTTCGTGCACAAAAAGCTATGATGATAACACCCGTCCTCCAAAGTCTATTCTTGATTATCATGCTGGTAAGTAGGATTTATGGCACTGCTTTACTGCATTGACCCGCATGCAGTATAGGTTTTGAACGTATGACACTAAGATTGGCTACTTGTGCATGATAAAATCTACTCACCATAGTACATTGGTTGAACCATGAGATCGGGCTTGCTGTAGTCTGGATTCTTTCATGTTAGTTTTCATATTGTCTCTTGTCATTCTTTGTTCAAGATCAGTAACTTTTTGAGTTTTGAGCTGAATGTGCAGATCTTGCCAAGAGAATAGATTCAGTTCGTCATGATCATCCTAGAGTTCTGAATCTGCTGCGTGGATATTTCTATTGGATAACGGTATGTTTAAATTTTCAGCATCCTATACATCCGTTTTAATTATTTTGATTCTTCCCGTGTTGCGCAATTAATCCATCCTTTCTACATGGAAATGAGCATATCTAGCTTTTTCCATATATTACTTTTGCACGTAGTAGCATTTTATGCAAACATTCCTTCACAGTCTCATAGTATTAATGAGATTGTTCATGGTATGAATCCTAAATAATTAACTGAATCTTGTTTAATATATATGCATGCCACTTAATCATATATTTTTGTCCTACTGTGGTTGCATACATGCAACCTTGTTGTGAATTTAAACATGTGGATCAAGGCCTTTTTTATTCACTAGCCCCCACAAGACGACAAGGGACATAAAAATAGAATCCACGTCACGTCATGAAAGGCTTCGAAAAACATTGAATATTTCTAGATTATCGCATGTATTCTACAAAAAAGAATGGCTTTTGAGTAATTTCTGCATTGGGAGAGATTATTGTTGGGAGTTAGGATATACTCTTTCTGTAACTAAATATAAGATAAAGTTGGTTTTTTTAGAGAGATTAAAAAAGTTAAATAAATTACTTAATCATTTCATATATTATATATCAGTATTTAAGTTAGTCAAAATAGTATTAGAAAAATAACGGTAAATATAAATATTTTAAAATAATTTAAATAGCTTTCTTAATATATTAAAAAAGTCAGTCAAAGTGAGTAGAAAGTTAGATGTCCTGTGGTCGCATGACATCACCTTTTGATTCACGATTCGTGTGTTGACAGAATTTATCTCAAGAAGGGTCGTTTCTACCATGGGAAGATGCAACTTGTCTGGAGGTGCTGCCACGATAGGAGCCACTAGAGATTTACCTCGTCTCTTGCTTCTCAGTTAATTTCGGTCCCTGGCGGGCCTATCTACATGTTTACTTATTGTATATATGCAGTCCGTATGTATGTTCCTGCACAACATGCTATGATTTGATTTGTGTTGCATTGGATGACAAAAGATTTGTGTTGCATTGGCATCTTTAAGGCTTGAGCTTGCCACAATATACATTCGCATGTGATATATATATACACATACTTCCTCCTATCCATAATATTAGGTGCTTCAGTTATGTCACGAGTACCAAGAAATGATAGTTAAACCATTTAATGTCAAAAAATATATATTTTTTCACTTTTATCCTTAAGAAGTGTATTTAATTGCATTGGAAATATTATTTTAGGGGGATATGATGAATGGGCAAAGGTGAAAAGTGAGCATTAATCATAGGAGCAAAATAGAAAAGAGGGCATTAATTAAAATGGAGGTGACTTGTATTCCGGACCATGTATTTCTTTTAGAAGCGTCCTATATTGTAAACTAAAGGGATAGGGAGTGTGTGTGTATACTCTCTCCGGTTTATAATATGGAGCACTTTAATTAATTTACGGGAACAAAAAAATGATAGTTAAATTATTAAATAGGGAAAATCCCTCAAAAAGAACCTTTAAATTGTTAAAAGACGGATACGTGCGCGGAAATATAATATCCCGTATCAGTGCGAGTACGTTAAGTGGAATATTAGAATTGAACGTAAAATGACAAATTTGTCCTCTGATGATGAAAGAAAAGAAGTTGATGACAAAAGAAGGTGACGCGAAACAGGGAGAGCGTCATCGCGCGGGAACGTACGTGGGAGGCGATACAAACAGAGGTATGTACTTCATTGGTCGACAATGTTCTTCCCCCTGTGCTGGAGCTGAAGCAAAACCATTTTCGTCTTCATTTGGGTGGGAAACTTTGCGGGGTATTTGGGTTTGAAGGACGTGAATGTTGAAGAGTGGTATGGCGAAAAATGCAGATGCTGCCTGAATCGGGGAGGAGGTTGGGATGGTTACTTTCAGGGATGTGGTTGAAGAGAATAAATGGGGTGGATTTTTTAAGAAACGATTAATATGAAGTTGAAAAACCCTAATATAGATTTGTGAAAGATTGAGGTACTCATGTAGTTTTGTGTTTGTCAACTAACTAAGTGTTATTTATTTGTCGCAGGAAGCGTAAAAAAATGGATGGTAATATTGGTTCAAGCCGTGCAAATGAGTTGTTTTGTTATTTCCACGTAGGGGGGAAATTTGAACATAATAATGACGGTGAAGTTAAATATTTCGGAGGTAGTGTGAGGGTAAAGGTACTAAAAGATGGGATAAGAATGGAAGATTTAAGAGAAATTATATCAACATTGACAGGTTATGAAGGGAGCAGTTGGGACATTAAATACACAGTAATGTTTGATGAGACATTAATTGAGCTTGACAATGATAATGAAATTGAAAACCTTTTTCGGTTCAATGAAAGCAGTGCGCATGTGTTTGTAGCCAATATAGAGAATGGCAATGAATCCTTGCCAATGAATAATGCACATGTGTAAGTTAGTAATATTTTGTTCATTCCCAAGCTGATAATAAGTTATAAAGTGGTGTAATTGTTGTATGATAATAAGTTATCAAGTGTTGTAATTTTGTATGCAGGAGCCAGAGATTATTGGAACGGTCACCGGAAGCAGAGGTATCTCCCATGACACATGGCAATGATCTTGAGGCTGTGTCATTTGAAATTGGTGGTGGGTGTATAACTTATGAGACACATCAGACAAATTTGAGTGACACTAGCTATTTGAAATGGTCAGGATTAATTTCCGGGGTGGGGCAGCATTTTCCTCATGCCGATGCATTAAGAGAAGCCTTGTACAAGTATAGCATTGCACATAAGTTCATGTATAAATATGATAGGAATAGCAAGGACAAGATGTATGTCATGTGTAAAGTAGAGGGTTGTCCTTGGAAATTATGTGCGTCTGCAGTGGGCAGGACTTCTGGAATACTGTGTGTGACAAAATTCATCAAAGATCATGTTCATTCAGCTCAAGATCATTTGCAAGTGAGCGGCCATGGTGCAAGATCTACTTTGACATCATCAATAATAATTGACGAGATTAGGAATCACACCGAGAAGCGTCCAACTGAGATTATGAAGACACTGCAAAGGGAGTATGGTGTGAAGCTAACATATAAACAGGCATATAGGGCAAAGGAAAAGGCAATGGAAGACATACATGGAAGACCGGAACAATCATACTTGTTAATCCCATGGATATGCCAAAGGTTGAAGGAAACTGATGCTAATACAGTTGCTGAATGGGTAGCAGATGGTTGCAGGTTTGAAAGAGTTTTCATTGCATATGGGTCATGTGTACAGGGTTTCATGGGGGGTGCAAGGCATGTACTATATGTTGATGGAACTCATTTAAGTGGGCCTTATAAGGGGACTCTACTTGCAGCTTCAGCGTATGATGCGGATAATGAGCTGTTGCCGTTTGCCATAGCAATTGTGAAGGGAGAGACACTGGACGATTGGACTTGGTTCATGCATATGATTAAAAGGATTGTTGGTTCTATGGACTTGACAATTGTGTCAGATCGTCACAATGCCATAATAGGTGCTGTGGCAGCAATATTTGGAGGGTATCGTCATGCATTCTGTTATAGACATGTGAAGGAGAACTTCAGTGCAGAGATACTGAAAATAAACAGGGGCAAGAGAAAGACCAGTAACCGGTCAAAGGATGATGGACTGATGCTTCTTGACAAGATTGCATATGCAAGGCGTGTTGATGAGTTTGATAAAGCAATGGAAAAGATGCGGGAGCACTGTCAAGAGTTATATGAATGGATTAACAATCATGGTGACGTTGATAGGTGGGCTCTTAGCAAGTTCCCATACAAACGATGGGATAACATAACAACCAATATCGCCGAGTCATTCAATGCATGGATGGTGAAGGAGAGGAAGTATAATGTAGCCCAATTAATTCACGCACATCGCGAGAAAGTAGCAAAGAAGATGCATGCCTCTTATGTGGCAATGAACAAGTGGAAGAATTGTGTTGGACCAAATATAGATGCAAAGGTTATGGAAAATGTGAGTGGATGTGAGCATATGTGGTGTGAAGATTATGGGCAGGGTAGATTCAGTGTGCATACAGTACGTGGAGACCATGGGGTTAACTTGCGATCACGACAATGTAGTTGTGGGGCATGGCAGATGAGTGGGATTCCATGCACACATGCGTGTGCAGCTGTCAAGGTTGTGCACGGCAACATCTACGATTATGTTGAGGATTGTTATAAGATAGAAGCTCAGCAACGGATCTACCAGCACAGCATGATTCCGGTTGTGACAATAGACATGCCGAACGTCAATGATTATAGGGATTATCACATGGAAAACATGTCCGAAGCTACGTTCCTCCACCCTCCAATCACAAGTCGACCTCCTGGAAGACCAAGAGTAAGGAGGCAGGAATCACAGTTCCAAAATAGAAAGATCTACCATTGTACACGGTGCCATGAAGCAGGACACACAAGAAGGACGTGCAAAAATCCCAACCCATGTTGAACTCTAATGATCATCTTTGATGCTTCATCTTTTATGTTGTATATATGTTTTCGTTTTACCCTTCAATGGTTTTTGGAATGAAGGGATGGGGTGCAGGGAAGCAGTTTTTATATGTAATGTATGCAGTGTCATGTCAGTGACAAAAAAACATTAAGAAGCAGTAAGATCTTAATGTTATGTTGTCACTGAAAGTTGAAAGTTTATGTAAGTAGCCACTGCTTTTGTACACAAGTATAGTGTTGATTATGTATAGTTTGGCAACTATTTCTCAAGTTGTAATCAATGTAGAAATACAAATGTATAGTTTATCTGACTGCTCTGTATTATGTAGTTTTTATCAGTTGGTTGGAATGCTGGTGCTCTCATGTTGTAAGACATAGTTGACCCCAGCATCTATGGCACCAAAATATCATCACCTTATAAGACATACTGATATACTTGACCACACCAATGCCACCAAAAAGTTGTTCATTCATGTAACCCAATGTTAGTACACAATAAACTGGTGATCTGTGTTAATGACCTTCTAACATACAGTTTACCACAGCAGATATGCCACAAAAAATTCTGCTAGACCTTCTAAGACATACTTGACCACAGCATCTATACCACCATAAATATCTCCTATCAAGATCTTGTAAGACATACTTGACCACAGCATCTATGCCACCAAAAACATCTCCTATCATGACCTTGTAAGACATACTTGACCACAGCATGTATGCCACCATAAACATCTCCTATCATGACCTTCTAAGACATACTTGACCACAGCATCTATGCCACCAAAAACATCTCCTATCATGACCTTCTAAGACATACTTTACCACAGCATCTATGCCACCAAAAACATCTATCATGACCTTCTAAGACATACTTGACCACAGCATCTATGCCACCAAAAACATCTCCTATCATGACCTTGTAAGACATACTTGACCACAGCATGTATGCCACCATAAACATCTCCTATCATGACCTTCTAAGACATACTTGACCACAGCATCTATGCCACCAAAAACATGTCCTATCATGACCTTCTAAGACATACTTGACCACAGGATCTATGCCACCAAAAACATGTCCTATCATGACCTTCTAAGACATACTTGACCACAGCATCTATGCCACCAAAAACATCTCCTATCATGACCTTCTAAGACATACTTGACCACAGCATCTATGCCACCAAAAACATCTCCTATCATGACCTTCTAAGATATACTTGACCACAGCATCTATGCTACCAAAAACATGTCCTATCATGACCTTCTAAGACATACTTGACCACAGCATCTATGCCACCAAAAACATCTCCTATTATGACCTTCTAAGACATACTTGACCACAGCATCTATGCCACCAAAAACATCTCCTATCATGACCTTCTAAGACATACTTGACCACAGCATCTATGCCACCATAAACATCTCCTATCATGACCTTCTAAGACATACTTGACCACAGCATCTATGCCACCAAAAACATCTCCTATCATGACCTTCTAAGACATACTTTACCAAAAAGACCTATGCCACCAAAAAGATCTGTGTTCATGACCTTCTGAAATATACTTCACCACAACACCTATGCCACCAAAAAGATCTGAGTTCATGACCTTCTGACATATACTTCACCACAACACCTATGCCACCAAAAAGATCTGAGTTCATGACCTTCTGACATATACTTCACCACAACACCTATGCCACCAAAAAGATCTGAGTTCATGACCTTCTGACATATACTTCACCACAACACCTATGCCACCAAAAAGATCTGTGTTCATGACCTTCTGACATATACTTCACCACAACACCTATGCCACCAACAAGATCTGAGTTCATGACCTTCTGACATATACTTCACCACAACACCTATGCCACCAAAAAGATCTGTGTTCATGACCTTCTGAAATATACTTCACCACAACACCTATGCCACCAAAAAGATCTGAGTTCATGACCTTCTGACATATACTTCACCACAACACCTATGCCACCAAAAAGATCTGAGTTCATGACCTTCTGACATATACTTCACCACAACACCTATGCCACCAAAAAGATCTGTGTTCATGACCTTCTGACATATACTTCACCACAACACCTATGCCACCAACAAGATCTGAGTTCATAACCTTCTGACATATACTTCACCACAACACCTATGCCACCAAAAAGATCTGTGTTCATGACCTTCTGAAATATACTTCACCACAACACCTATGCCACCAAAAAGATCTGAGTTCATGACCTTCTGACATATACTTCACCACAACACCTATGCCACCAAAAAGATCTGAGTTCATGACCTTCTGACATATACTTCACCACAACACCTATGCCACCAAAAAGATCTGAGTTCATGACCTTCTGACATATACTTCACCACAACACCTATGCCACCAAAAAGATCTGAGTTCATGACCTTCTGACATATACTTCACCACAACACCTATGCCACCAAAAAGATCTGAGTTCATGACCTTCTGACATATACTTCACCACAACACCTATGCCACCAAAAAGATCTGTGTTCATGACCTTCTGACATATACTTCACCACAACACCTATGCCACCAACAAGATCTGTGTTCATGTAAGCCAATGTTAGTAGACAGTGAAGTATTGTTTGTGCATCAATGTACCCTGCTTGAGACAATCCGTTCCACACTTGGAGGGGTGGGATGACAATGGTGTTTTTATTTACACAACTTTAAATCACATCAAATTTCTTCTTACACAACTTTAAATCACATCAAATTTCTTCATGTAACCCAATCTGTTAATAACAAGAACACTTGATGTACCAATTTATATTTCAAAGACTTGTGGTAATACAATCTGCTATTTGATGCCGATGGGAAAAGCAGGCCCATGCCTAGTGATGCTACCGACTGTTTATTCAAACTTTCTTTGCTCACGAAAAGGTATGATCTTGTTATGAATATGATAAGAGTAAGTGATAACTCGAGTTTGATGGAATAGAAACTCGAGTTGGACATATCGCACTCCAGTGCGAAACTATGATCAGTCGACGTGTGGACTCGAGTTGGGCCATGAGGAACTCGAGTTGTGCGCATCACTGGAGGGTAACCAGCCAGTTATCGTGTGTAGAAGAGGAGAACTCGAGTTGGACATATCGCACTCCAGTGCGAAACTATGATCAGTCGACGTGTGGACTCGAGTTGGGCCATGAGGAACTCGAGTTGTGCGCATCACTGGAGGGTAACCAGCCAGTTATCGTGTGCAGGCGTGGAGAACTCGAGTTGGACATATCGCACTCCAGTGCGAAACTATGATCAGTCGACGTGTGGACTCGAGTTGGGCCATGAGGAACTCGAGTTGTGCGCATCACTGGAGGGTAACCAGCCAGTTATCGTGTGCAGGCGTGGAGAACTCGAGTTGGACATATCGCACTCCAGTGCGAAACTATGATCAGTCGACGTGTGGACTCGAGTTGGGCCATGAGGAACTCGAGTTGTGCGCATCACTGGAGGGTAACTGGAAAGTCACGAACCAAAAGGGAATACTAACTCGAGTGAATGAACTATAACTCGAGTTAATCAGGATTCCACGCTTTAATTCCCTCAATCACCAAACATTTCTGTGCACTCCACTCGACCTCCGACTAAATGAGCCCTCGAGTTAACTGACGAGAAACGTACTATTAGGCAGTTGAGCTCTATGCAACCTTTAAATCCCGTTCAACCAACCGTGGCGTAACAGCTCCATTCCCCCTAACCCTCAGTGAGTCGAGAAGCAGAGTTTGGACTTGCCCTAGCATCGCACTTTCTCATTCTTCCATCTGGTGCAATGGTGCGAACAAAGGGCTCCGACAGTGGGAAGAAAGATTCTCGTGATTCACAGAAGCTGCCGTCGAAAGGGAGTAAGCCGTTGAACAAACCGAGGAAGACTCGGCCAAAAGTTCAGGATCGACTACCACCGGAACAACCGAGCAGGTCACAGGGGGTTGTGATAGCAGAATCACAGCAGAAACGGCCAAAAGTAGCCTCTCCCACTTCGAAGGAACTAGTCGTGTCAGTGCCTACAGAACATTTGGCCTCAACCTCCACAGAGAAAACAGAAGAAGACTTAGAGCGGAAGATAACAAAGATTGTGACTCAATTGGTTGATCAGACATTGCATGCACCCACAAAATCCAGATATGGTGGTGCATCAACTTCAAATCAAAAAGCAAAGTGTAATGTACCTCCTGAACTGGAGGATGAGCTTCTGGGACCACCACCAGGTTTCAATTCAGAGACACTAGAGCCTAATGATAAGAGCAGGTATGACGATGATTTCGCTCATAGATCATTCTGTCCTGTTGTTTATCTGGATCTACAACATATTAAGGACACACTCGCTTTAGATCTGTACCCTTGGTTTCAGTACTATGAACCTTGGTTGACCATCAAAACGTCATATAGTCCCTCTGTAGTGAGGCACTTCTACTGTAACTTGGAGGTGGTTGAGGTTTGTGATGAGGTGGGCGAACTGATAGAAGAAAGATTAGAGTCAACTGTTAGGGGCCAAAACATTCAACTATCTGCTGCATTGATTAACACTTACCTTGGCATAGACAATCCTCCAACAGGGCCTGTAAAAGAATTCAGTGATGTAGAAATATGTCAGATTCTGAATCCAATTGGTGGAAGTAAAACTTTAACTTTCAAACCTAGCTCCTTGAGTGATGTACATCGGATTGTGTGGTACATATACTCACGATCTATGGTCAACAAATCGAACAATTTCACTCACTTCGTGGGACAAGATTACCAGCTGATGGCCTCAATTGTGTCTAAGGAACAGAGGAACATAGGGCAACACATTTACAATGAAATAAACAGATACAGGAAGTCTTCCACAAGGAGTACCCCTCTACCGTTTCCCCAACTGATCTCTCACTTTCTGACGCTGCACAATAGCTGGTACCTCGAACCTAATGAGCAAATTGTTCGTATTCCAAGGTTTGACAGCATTCACCTGAGCAGAATGAATATTAAGCTGCCAGTGGGTGCTTCTACAAGTATAACAACGAAGAAAAGGAAGGAGATGGAATCTGAGAGACCCAAAGTGGATGAGGGACAATCATCAAGAGCTGGGTCTCCTGGACCCCCACTCATGGCAGCCACAATTCAGACCTACATCCAGGATGCATTGAAAACAACCACAGACCACATAAAGGTCTCAAATGCCTATCTGGTCGAAATGGTTGACCATCAAGTCAAACGTCTGGTTATTGGCATTAATGAGAACTTCGAGAGGCTATTTCAAATGCAAGATGCTCATACTCAGCAGTTGAGGGAATTTAATCATCGCCTTGATACTTATGAAGCTGTCCTCAGAGAACACTTCAACTTTCCTCCTTCTGATATGCCGTCACAGTGTAATGCTGCACCTGTTCCATGTGGACCTGAATCTACAACTCCTGCAAACTTAGTCACTCAAAATGCTCCATGTCCTCCTACGTCATCCAATGTTATGTTGACACCCCCGGATCCTGCCACACTGTCAAAGGTTCCCATCCCTCAGGACCCACAAGCTATTCCACAATCCAGTTGTGAGCCCTCAGGCACCACTCCCATAGAGGACCCCATAAACGTTACATGCTCTGGCTCCCATGATCAAACCTCTGCCCCCATTGAACCTGCCACTGCAGTTACACCCTATACACCACCTTGTTGTACCACTGAGACAGACCCTATTCCACCGGTAGCTCCTCTTCGCAAGCCACCGTCTTCCTCTGCAACCTTGGAATTGTGTACGACATTTACCCTTCCAGATGACGACAACAAGGGGGAGACATGACCGTGAGACATATTCCTAGTATGAGCGACCGTAGAGAGCATTGCTTCTCTGTATAATGTCTTCTTCAATGTACCTCCTGAATGTGTTGCGTGGTGCCTGACGAATATATTGTGGTTTGATTTTGCTGTAATTAAGTAACACAAACCTTAGTCTGTGCAAATTTTATAAGTTTTGTCATCATGAATACAGATCCTTTTAGTGGCACTGCTGCTGTGGTAAAGTATTTTTTGCGCTGCTCTCATGTAATTGCATGTTGTACCTCTCATTATGTGACTACTTAACTGGAGCGTGTTATTTTAAACGCAGGCTCGGTGCATGTTGACACCATACGTGCTCTGGATATAATATGACCTTCAGTTCAGTTCATTAATGTGCATAAATTAGTCCATACAAATTATATACGCGTGGCCATGACAAACACATTCACTTGTAAAACAAAACACAGTTCAAACACAAAACGGAAGGAAAAAAGACATGCAATACCACATAAACGTTACATGCAACAGAACAGACTGACATTACTAATTTCAGTTACGAATGCGAAGCACTCTGGTAACCGGCAATGAACCCACGACATCAAAAGGCGTACACCACAATCAACCAAGCAGCACAACCGCCACGTTCCACCCACCACCACGAACAAAACTAAAACAGACGATAAAATAAAACGGCCACGCTTGGTCGTGCACTAAAAACTACAAATAGTCCGCACCCCCAATTATTTAGGCCGCAGGCAACAAAACAGTCTTGCAGGAACAAACACGAAAAAAGACATGGCTGACTTCCCACCAGACCACTCCAGACATAGAAGAACGACCAGCAACGATGACTCACCGCTTCTGAAGCTTCCGCAAACAATATTAATAGAACTGATGTGCTACATAGCATCATCAAGTTTGAAAGACTATTACCACTTCAAGAATTCATGCCGCATCCTAAGGATAGTAGGAAATTCAACAGAATTCTATAAGAACGTGCCTCTGGAGAACTATGATCATCTAGGATGGACAAGAAGCGAGCAACATATTCATTTCCTGCTGACATGTTTCCATAACGGTAATCCATTTAGTCTATTCATTAGAGGGCTTAAATACTACACCAGAACAGCAGATACAGGAGAGAAAGGACTGTCACAAATACGGGAGGCTGCAGTGCTAAACAACTGTGATGCAAGTTACTCATTTGCCATATTAGTCCTTGCAAAATGGAGTAAGTTTAACGACACACCAGAAGGGAACGAAGCAATACACAGACTTCAAGCCATTATCGACTCAGGCCAAATATCTTCAATTAAAGAGCGAGTGACACGACACCTACAATCAATGAACTGGGGACTGAACAGGAACATATTCGACCGTCCCAAACATAGATTCTGTGAGAACCAACCATGCCAGGCCGGATGCAGAAATTGCATATACGACACAGAAGTAAGCTGGCTCTACCACATTATGAACGAACCAGAAGGACCGAATGTTGAACCACAGCCGATTGAAGGAATCGACGCAGGGGAGGAGGAAGAAATTAATGAGGGAGTCGACAACGATGAAGACGTTAATCCAGATGCCTAGACGACGATAGTCCCCACGTTTTTTTTTAATTCTCGTCACATGCAGTTCACCAAAGAAATAATTTTAGAGTAAATGTTTCAAACAGTTCGTCCATGCGTCAGGTTTAACGACGTTCATATGGTTTATCTTTTTTTTTTCTACGGACTCCAAGTATGACCAATTACGTGTTGCTTTTTGCACATTACTTATGCACATTTAACAACAACAAACACAATCACCATCGGGTGACCCTCCAGTGATGAAGGCAACTCGAGTTGTTCATCTGGAAACTCGAGTGAGCTTCGTACGTCATCCACGAACGGCGGCGAGTGACCTTCTACGCAACTCGAGTTTGGTGCCGCTTCTCACTAGCACCGTCGGGTGACCCTCCAGTGATGACGGCAACTCGAGTTGTTCATCTGGAAACTCGAGTGAGCTTCGTACGTCATCCACGAACGGCGGCGAGTGACCTTCTACGCAACTCGAGTTCGGTGCCGCTTCTCACTAGCACCGTCGGGTGACCCTCCAGTGATGACGGCAACTCGAGTTGTTCATCTGGAAACTCGAGTGAGCTTCGTACGTCATCCACGAACGGCGGCGAGTGACCTTCTACGCAACTCGAGTTCGGTGCCGCTTCTGACTAGCACCGTCGGGTGACCCTCCAGTGATGACGGCAACTCGAGTTGTTCATCTGGAAACTCGAGTGAGCTTCGTACGTCATCCACGAACAGCGGCGAGTGACCTTCTACGCAACTCGAGTTCGGTGCCGCTTCTCACTAGCACCGTCGGTGACCCTCCAGTGATGACGTCAACTCGAGTTGTTCATCTGGAAACTCGAGTGAGCTTCTTACGTCATCCACGAACGGCGGCGAGTGACCTTCTACGCAACTCGAGTTCGGTGCCGCTTCTCACTATCACCATCGGGTTACCCTCCAGTGATGATGATAACTCGAGTTGGTCATCCGGAAACTCGAGTGCGCTTCGTAAGTCATCGAAGAACGGAGGCGAGTGACCTTCTACGCAACTCGAGTTCGGTGCCGCTTCTCACTATCACCATCGGGTTACCCTCCAGTGATGACGGCAACTCGAGTTGGTCATCCGGAAACTCGAGTGCGCTTCGTAAGTCATCGAAGAACGGAGGCGAGTGACCTTCTACGCAACTCGAGTTCGGTGCCGCTTCTCACTATCACCATCGGGTTACCCTCCAGTGATGACGGCAACTCGAGTTGGTCATCCGGAAACTCGAGTGCGCTTCGTAAGTCATCGAAGAATGGAGGCGAGTGACCTTCTACGCAACTCGAGTTCGGTGCCGCTTCTCACTATCACCATCGGGTTACCCTCCAGTGATGACGACAACTCGAGTTGGTAATCGGACAACTCGAGTCCGTACTGCTAAGTCTTGACGCAAGCACTGTCTGGAAACCGTCCAATTATGCAAGTAACTCGAGTTGTAATCCTCAAGTCGAGTGGAGATGCGGAAAGAAACGGAAGGCTCTAAACAATAAGTCGCTTGTTACCGTCCAGTGCTGATATCAACTCGACTGCTCAATGGCCATCAATTCAGAGACACCAAAGCACTATCTACGTAACATCAAGTTATGACCGCGCTATAGTGTATATGCCTATGGATTTGTTGCCGCCAGAGATAATCAGAGTAATGGCAGTTGGAAAATGAAGTGTCACACTTGGTTAGCAGGGTGTATTGACTGGACACAATCATTATGTAATGTGTGCATCATCATTGTTAACTATGGATTGTTAGCAGTGCTGATCAGATTATTGGCAGTTGGAAATGCAAGTGGCGCACGTGCGTAGAATGCTTATGTAATGTGTGCATCATTCAACCCTAAATTGCATATTATTCATTGTGCCTCATTACATCAGCCTTTTCTGTTAGGATATTAGTTCTCTTAAAAATTTTTTTAACCTGCCTCTGGCAAGGACATAGTTACATTGCGAAAGGGGAACACAGATATTGTTGGTGGCATACAAGTACGTTTTAGAAGGTAATGCTAGAGGAGTGAACTGGGAAACATTGCATCCCGCAATGGCAACATATATGTCATTAATGTACCTTAAATTGCATGTCCTGTCAGTGGACTCTACCGTACATAACTCTATGACGTTAACAATACTTTACAATACTTTACATGGACAAGTGTTGACATTACTATATCGCGGGGACATAACCTAAGCACGTCTTTTGCTGGACTTTTGTCCAGAGGGAATGAGGGCCAGAGCTGTGTCCCGCAACAAATTCAGCGGATGATTAACTAACCACCACATAATGTCGCTCCGCAATTGCTGAATTTGTTCCTGCAAATAAGTAATTCCCTCAGTGTAAGGTTCAATGGAAACCATAATGGAAATCACAAGTAAATAACAATGCGTACAGAGGGAAATGTGGATCACTTACATTTTCGTAATGGAAATCACCTTCCGGGGTCCACTGGCTCAACCAAATAATAACATGAACACCACAGTCCCTCCTGTACTCTCACCCACATGAAAACGTAGTGTTACTTAACGAAACAATGCAAGCTAAATTGTAAGAGGCGAAAGTGAAGAAGCTTACAGATTATTCTGTTGCACAACAGGAGGCCACACAATATCTGACATCTTCTTCTTCCCAGCCAGATGCGGGTTAACAATGTGCACGATGTCAACGAACCTATCTCTCTGAAAAAAGAACATTTATGCGTCTTACGATGTGGGTCAACTGAAGTAAACCACCTCAACTACAGCAGTGGAGTCAGGTGAACTTACAATTAAGTTTAACACAAATATGTAATCATCTGTCACGCCACCCTTCCTCGTAGTCTTCTTGCTGCCTAGATCAGGCTTCATTGAGTCCAGCACGTAGAAGGTCATAGTCTTTGTCTCTAACGCAACACAGAACCAGTGGCCACAGACAAGTGCCGGACCCATAATCAACTCACACTCGCCTATATTGTAACCGACGGTTTTGGGAGAGAATTCTTTACTCGCGGAAGACACTTTCCACCCTATTGGGTGACCTACCAACTTTGTCTGCATAAAAACACATAGTCCTGACTAATGTGCACATAATTTTGTCAAACTAAATGTTGTTCCACTACACAAGAAATGAGTAATTACCATGAACCATGCATCAAAAATATGGCGCTTCGGCTGTCCTCCCTCCAGCTTGAAGTGATACATTAAAGCCTTACACACAACGGACATCACCTACAGCAGCAAAGAAACCATTGCATAAACTACATATAATATTCACCATAACTTAATGAAACCATTCTCCACGTAAGCCATACATACCGTATTACTTAGTCTTTGAATTCCCCCTAGCGTATACAACTGGTCTCGACACAGTTCTTCATCCAAAATCTGAACCAACGGCCTACAAAAACATTTCAAATGCAATGCCAGTTAGTTCATCGCTTCCCGTGTTGTGGTAATATACTAACTACATAACAGTCATTCAATCACATGACGTTGATACTTACACTTCAGCCTCAGCACCTCTGGCCATTGTGGAAACTATGTTGAACAACGTTTTTTGATCATGCGTTGGCGTTAGGGGTGGAAACAGGCCAGGCCAGGCCAGGCTTTTGCCTTAACAGGCCAGGCCTGTTTTGTTACATGATGGCCTGAGCCTGGCCTGTGGCCTGTTAGAGGCTTTTTTTTAGGCCTAAGCCTGGCCTGAACACAGGCCTGGCCTGGCCTGTGGCCTGTTAAGGAGGCCTGGTAAGGGTGAAAACAAGCCAAAGGCCTAATAACATACCTACTACAAACAGGCCGAAATCAGGCCAATTACAAACAGGCCGAAAACATGCCAACTACAAACAGGCCGAAAATAGGCCTAATTACAATAATGATCCAACATAAATCATAAAATATGAAACCAAATATGACAATATTACAATTTTCATTACTAAGTTCACCAATTTAGATCGAATCAATATAAAGTTAAAGGACCTTCTCGCCTTCACATCAAATCTTCAATATCATTTCTTCTTCTCCTTCAAAGACCTTGGAAAAAATTAATCAAATGCATGGTATTAGAGCATAACACAATCTAACAAACAATGAAACAAATATGCTGAAGTTCAGTGGAGCTACACGCTACAGCATTATATCAAACAAACAAGGCAACAACTTCTGTGAAAAACTCATGAAAGCTTCAACAGAATAAACAAATATCAAGTACCTAAAAAGGCTAGTGATACAATGAAACAATTATGCTGAAGTTGAAGCTCATGTATATACTATATAGGGCAAACATAACCTTAAATAATTAATCCTGGTGTGTGCAGTGCACGTGCCCTGCAGCCATTAAACATAAACAATGTTGTAGATTATAGTAGCGATAGGAAACACATTTGCAACAAAAAAAGCTTTAAGATGTCAAAAACAAAGGGGATTGTCATAAGACCAATGACTAGCAACAGATTAATCTATGCAATCACAATTTTGACAAAGAAAAGAATGACCAGCAAAAGTTTTAACTCTTCTGGTTTACTCCAGGAGGCCACAGTCCACAGATTAACCAATGACTAGCAATAGATTCTCATAAGCATTGACATAATGTATCCATTGACTAATAACACAAACTAGTCTATGCAATCACAATCTAGGGATTACAGTATAAGTATAACCCATTCTACTGGAAGCTTAATACCAAAAGAAAAAACAAGAATTAAAAAACAAGATCCTCCAATTAAAAAAAAAACACGAATTAATACCAGCAGCTTAATACTTCTAGATCACAGTGTTTGAGAATAAGATCCTCTAATTAAACTACATTGGAACACTATCTAATGACCACAATCTGAGAAATAGAGCACAATCTAATGACCACCATCTAAGAAAAAAAATAGATAATGACCACCATCTAAAAAAATTGATTGGGACATTCTTCGCATGCGTCGGATTTTCCTGCAGACTCGGATTGAGGACCTGGGCAATCTGAAAATGAAAATAAAAAATTGTATAAGAAAACCTTATAGTTTTTCATATATAAATCATAAAGAGAAAGAAGGCACAAAATTCATACGCTCATTGGCGTTCCCTGGGATATCTCCGTTCTCCATGAGACTGGGCAGCAAATAACAACAAATTGAAATGCGAAATTGAGCAGCAAATTGAAACAACAAATAGACATAGCACAAGATCTGGAGATAGACGAAAGAAGAGAAGAAATAGACAATCGAAAGAGAAGAGTGGACTTACTAATTTCTCAGATCTGCGACTGCCCGCCACCGGCCACCGAGGAAGAGAGATTTCAAGTCGGAGGAAGGACGGCCACGGAGAGAGGAGGCGACAGTGACTCTCAGAGGAAGGACGGGCGACGGGCGATGAGTTAGGGCTTGGGTTCTCTAGGCGATTATCGAGTCGACTGAGAAAGTGAGTTAGACGAGATCTTCGACTGAGAGTGAGAGACTGAGAGCGAGATCGGAGATTCGGAGTGAGGGTGAGAGTGAGAGAGTCGACTGAGAGCGATTTTGATGCGAGATTCGGAGTGAGCGAGGGGCTGTGAGACGCAGACGCGGAATGACAGAGTTAGACGAGAGACTGAGAGAGTGAGATTGAGGGTTAGACGAGAGAACGAGATCGCGATTTGGAGCAGAATGGGTAATGAAATGGGTGGCCCAGACTGAGACTTGAGACTTGAGAGGTTAGACTCAGGGTGGTGGATTTTTTTTTTTTTTTTGACATATATTAACAGGCCGGCCTGATAGGCCTAAAAGGCCTATCAGCACGCCTGGGCCTGGCCTGTTT
Source organism: Inga oerstediana (assembly GCA_963210345.1). Lineage (NCBI taxonomy): Eukaryota > Viridiplantae > Streptophyta > Magnoliopsida > Fabales > Fabaceae > Inga > Inga oerstediana. Next base: position 3,093,998 of record OY723410.1, read on the forward strand.
AGTAAAACAGGCCTTCAAATAGGCCTGGGCCTGGCCTATTATTCTGATAGGCCAGGCCTGAGCAGGCCAGAAACAGGCCAGGCCGCAGGCCCCTGACAGGCCGCCTGGCCTGTTTCCACCCCTAGTTGGCGTCTTCCTTTTTCGACTCCCATCCAACTGTATAAATGGACATGTCATCGCTTGGAGTGGCTGCCTCTTTGATCTCCGCAGCTGTTGAGGCCTCTGAATTGCATGGTCATCCGTGGGGACTTTTTCCGCCACCTCAGTTCCCTCTGCATCATCATCTTCGTCGTCATCAACATGATAAGGTTCTGCGTCTGCATCATCAGAATCTGAGTCTGAGTCGTGAGAAGCATCTGTCGCATCATCATCATCATCATCCTCATCTGTATGTTGCTCATCTACTGTCACACCAGGGCCGTCTTGTTGTGCTTTCTCCCTGGCCTCTCTTGCGAGCTGGACATTGAGTAGCTCCTGCGCCACCACGCTTACAAGTCTGTTTCGGTTTTCATCGATAACTTTCACCAACCGGGCATACACCTCCTTCAATTCCTACAGTAACAGCACAACTTAATTTGTCAATTACATGATTAAATCGTTTTTGCATTTTAAATTAGCTTCCACCATGGTTATGAGAACCGGACCGGACCGGCCGGTTCGGACCGGAACCCGGCGAACCGGCCAGTTGGCCGGTCCGGTTCAGCCACTGGGTCGTTACTGTTACGAACCGGTGCGACCCGGTGCAACCCGGATTGAACCGGGTGCGACTCGGCTGACCCGCCGGGCTGGGCGGGTCAGCCGAGTTATTTTTTTTTCCCCTCCCAGCGTCTAAAACGACGCCGTTTTATATATATTTTTTTTTTTTAATTTTTCAGAAAACCTGACCAGAACTCCTCGATCCCCCTCGTCCCCAACGATTATTCTCTCATTCCTTCAAGTTTCGAACACCTCTGCCCTAGTCGACGCTCGCCGGTGTGCTCTGCCCCATTCTCGTCCCTCGGCCGGTGCCGGAGTCTCATTTCCGGCTCCAAATCGTTCTCTCCGTCAGATTTCGTCCCCAAATCCTTCGCGTGTGTGTTCTTGTGGCATGACCGTCGCGCCGTGGAAGTCTCGAATCAGTCCCCAAATCCGCTGCTCCGCCGCGTGTGTGTGTTCTGGTCGGCTGTAATGGTCGCCGTCGGCGATTCAGGTGGTGGAGGTTGGGTCAGTTTGCTTCCCCTTTTCGATTAGGCATTTACGTTTTCGTTTTTTCTGTTTTTCCTAGCTCTTTGGATTTTGACCCAGCTCTTTGGATTTAGGATTTTCGTTTTTTGTTTGTAGTGGCATTACATTAGTGATTAGATTCTGTTTGATTGTTTTCTTGCTTGTAGTGGCTGAGACTGTTTCTGTTGGTGTGATTCGGCGATTCGGGTTTTCTTGCTTGTAGTGGCTGGATGCACATTAATGCACACTAGGTGTTTCTTGTTTAGTTTCTTTTGTTGATTGAAAAGGCCCTGTTTTTGGATTTGCTCCCTTATTTGCTAATGGATGTCAGAAGTGGTGAAGGAAGTGATAATCCCCCCACCACCACTGCCCCTACAGAAGAGTCTAGCAACCCCCTTAATCCGAATGTCTCTAATCCTACAGAGTCAATAGGAAGTGTCAAAAAAACTGATCCTGCTTGGCAATATGTGTCTGTCAAAAAAGAGGGGAAAGTTAATGTTTTTACTTGCCTCTTGTGTGCATCAAGTTACAGGGGAGGTGGAATTAATAGGTTAAAGCAACATCTAGCTGGTGTAAGTGGTCAGGTGTCTTCTTGTAAGAAAGTATCTCATGATATACGAGCTAGAATGAAAGAATCGTTGATAGAGGGTGCAAAGAAAAAACCTATTGCTAGTGACGATGTAGAAGAGATGGATGATATGGAAATTGAAGAGCAAATAGCTTCACATCCACTTAGGACATCTAATGAGAGTAGTGGCACAAAGAGGAAAGCAACTGGGGTTGGGAAGCTTGACAAGTATTTTGCATCTAGAACAACCCCGGGTGCTCAACCAAGCATCAAAAGTACTTGGGCAAGTAAAGAAGCACAACATGCTGCTAAGGTTGTTATTGCTGATTGGGCTTATGTGAATTGCATTCCGTTTAATGCATTGAATTGCCCTTTGTTTCAAAAAGCCGTTGATGCTATTGCTGCCATTGGTCCTGGGTTTAAGGCCCCTAGTGCTCATGAATATAGAGTTACCTTGTTGCAAGACCGTAAAAAAGAGTGTCAGTTATTGATTGATAGTTATCGAGCTAAGTGGAAAGAAAATGGCTGTACACTAATGGCTGATGGCTGGACTGACGTTCGACAACGTACTTTGATTAATTTCTTAGTATATTCAGTGCAAGGCATGGTGTTTGTGAAATCAGTTGATGCCTCAGATGTAGTTAAAGATGCAAAAACTTTATTTTCTTTGTTCAATGAAGTTATTGAGTGGATTGGCCCTGAGAATATAGTCCATGTGGTGACTGATAATGCCGCTAACTATGTAGCATGCGGCAGACTGATTAAAGAGAAGTATAAAACCATTTATTGGTCTCCCTGTGCAGCTCACTGTTTGAATCTTGTTTTGAAAGATATTGCTTCCATGCCTCGTGTGTCTGATCTTGCAAAAAAGGCATCTAAAATCTCTATCTTTGCTTATAATCATATGGTCTTCTTATCATGGTTACGGAAAAGACCTGGTTGGAAGGAAATTGTACGTCCTGGTGCTACAAGGTTTGCCACCACATTTATTACCTTGCATAGCATTTTTTTGCACAAACATGACTTACAAGCTCTAGTTGTTGATCAGCATTTTGTGCAACACAAATTGGCTAACAGTGAGCCTGGGAAAACATTTTGTGCAATCATCCTTGATAATCGGTTTTGGAACGAATGTTTTCAAATTGTCAAGATTGTTTCCCCGATTATTAAATTATTGAGGATTGTTGATTCTGATGGCAAGCCTTCCATGCCTTATGTCTATGAAGGCATGCAAAGGGCTAAAACAGCAATTAAGGAGATGTTTCAGAATAAGGAGGAGCTGTACAAGCCATACACTAGCATTATTCAGGCTCGATGGGATAAACATTTAAAGGGTGAGCTTCATGCAGCAGCTTATCTTTTGAATCCTGCCTTCTTCTACAATGCAGAACTTGCTACAAGGAATAAATTAATGCAATCTTTGATCGATGTGTTGGAGGCACATTCACATGATGATATGGATCGTTATGTCACACTGATGCAGCAAATGAGTGTCTACCGTGATCGTAAAGAATCCTTTAATAAGGTTTCATGTGAAAAAGCTGCCCAAAAACTAAATCCTTGTAAGAAAATTTAATTTTTATGAACATATTAATACATATTCAATATTTCATACTATGTTTAACTGAATGGCGTTTATTTAATGTAGATGAGTGGTGGATCTACTATGGTGGTTCAATTCCGGAGTTGCAACAGATTGCTATTCGTCTACTTAGCCAAACTTCTTCTTCTTCTGGTTGTGAAAGAAACTGGAGTTTATTTGAGCGCATCCACACAAAAAGAAGAAACCGTTTGGAGCATCAAAGGCTCAATGACTTGGTTTTCACAAATTACAATCTGAAGTTAAAATATAGGTAATCTTAAAATTTATGACTTAATTTGCTTTTATAGAACTTATTTAATATGCCTTTTACTAATGTTGAACTTCTTTCATTTCGGCATTAAAGGGATACATTGGCAAAGAAGAAGGAAAGTTACGATCCGATTGATTTTGAATCAATAGATAAAGTAGACTTTTGGATTGTTGAAGATGATCCAACTCCTGAGTTTGATAATCCAGATGTGGCACATTCTGAACTTGAAGAACTTACAAGGAATTATGAAGGTTTAATGGTTTATTAAGATTATCTTCTTATATAATAGTACATAATTATGTTTTCTTCTTCACAAAACTATGAATATGAAGAATTTAATTCATTTCATTATTTTATATGTAGGTGATGAATATGTGGCCATTCCTGAACTTCCATGTTTGAATGTTGATGATGATGTTGGTCCTAGTACTTTTGGCTTTCCTCCTTCAGCTACACCTCCTGATGTTGCAATACCTGCAGATTTGAATGCTGTTAATGAAGATTATGGGGTTAATTGATGATTAGTTAAGTATTTAAAGGATTATGGGTGGAAAAAACCTCTATTACTATGAGTTTGTTTTGATTATTGCTTTTGATGTTATTGGATTACAATATGATACTATGATGCTCATTAACTTCTATGGAATTTTTTTTAATCCTCAAATTGTCTGACTCCCGGGTTGACTCCGGTCTGACCCCCGGGTCGACTCCGGTCTGACCCACTGACCCTTGACCCACTGTCTCGACCGGTTCAGTGCCCGGTCCGAGTTTTAATACCTTGGCTTCCACAGACACATACCGGGTCTAAATATGGCACATTATCTGTGTCCTCATTCCCTGCCCTAACTTCAGAGCCTTTTCCTTTATACAAAATTCCCATATTGCTCGTCCTCTCAGTCTTCACCATGTCGTTGATCTTTTCCTTTGTCCAGAATTCAATCGCTGTGGTGGACTGTTCGCGGACACTTTGTTTCAAAGGGAAATTTTCCCCAAAGAACAACTGCACCATAGAAAATATATGGATCATTATTTTCGGCTTGAATGATAGCTACACATTTAATGTAAACAGTGATATACCAGGAGTAAGTACAGGCAACCACCCACGTTGCTGCTCCCTTCCCTTTTCTTCTTCTCCCTGTACTCTTTCACATAATCACTCATTTCCTTCCACAAGTCTTTCATTATGTATGTTGCCCAGTCATAATGTTCAAAACCGTCCATTGTGCAGAACATAACCCTCAACATCCGGTCACTTATCAGCCCACTCGAGGTAGGGCATAACAAAGTCCCTAAACTGTAGAGGACAAACATAAACTCAAATTTATCGCCAGCTGTCCCAGATTTTATGCGCTTCAGAATGTCCGTATATTTCTTCCTCCCATATTCCCTCTTCAACCACTGATATCTTCTATTCGAATCCTCCACATCCACCTTCACCTCCTCCCCTGAATGAGGTATACCGAGCAACTTGTGCACATCTGATGCTTCTATTTCTTTTGTCTTCCCCCTAATCCTGAATTGATGTGTTGCTGGGTCATATGCTCTCAGCATGGACACAATCAGGTCACGGGGGAGTCGGTTCAATTGCACCTTCAATAGGTTCCCAAATCCTATTCTCTTAACCCTCTCCTTCAAATGTTCTTTACCGTTCACAAACTGCACCAACGATGTAAATCCTCCCAGTGAGCAGCGGGTATGAAATGGCAGTTCCTTTTTCCTCATCTCCCTTTTCGGCCGTCCTTCCATAGCTTTATCATTGTACTCCTTCTTCTTCGCCTCTGGCAACTCACGCCATGCCTTCCCTGCCGACTTACTTTCATCTGCCATCCTTCTCTTCTTCTCCCCTAACTTGGCCACATACTCGTTTCTAAACAGCATAAACCCACTCATCACTGGTTTAATCTGTTCACCATCGCCCTTTATTGCCTCGGACTTTTCACTTTCTTTCGTTACTTCTCTACTCTTGACACTTGTTGCCTTTACTTGTTCTGCCTTTGATGTCTCACCTTTGTGGCCCCCCATCTCCTTTTACCTGCACAAAATTCAGTTTACACTCATCATATTTCAGCACATTTAATAACATTTTTATTCGTACATGACAAGTTAACGCATCTAAGCTATGTCATCGCAACTTCTCATACCATTTTCCAACCTTCCCATCACAACCACAACTATTGGAAATATCTATTTCCCCACAGTTAAAGTTAAATAAGGTCTCACAACTTATGGAGAAATATTCACAACTTCTGCATAAGGATTCACAAGTTCGTCTACGAATTTCACAATTTCCTCGCCTAAATTGACCTCTACACATATTTACCAACTTTTCATTACGCTTTCACAAACTCCGATAATGTTTTCACAGGATAACATTCGATTTTCAAATGTTATCTTAGGGCACTATCCATAACATTTTCACTACTGTGAAATCGGCGATTCCTATATCTACAAACCCTTTCGCAACTTCTACTCACATCCACAACTTCATATGATGTTTCACAAGTTACCAACGTGTCATTACCGTTTTCACATATTCTTCTTTTGTGTTCACAACTTAACATGCAGTTTTCAGAGATTTTGTTTCACAACTTCACTTAAGCCATTCGCAAATTTATGTATAAGATTTTCACAACAATAAAATCACAATACGCTAGGTCTGAACACCCTGTCACAACTTCACAAATTGACGCGTTCATATGCTGTTTCAACGGTTTACAAATTTCAAAAGTTGCAATTCAAACTTCCCAACTTAGCAACTTATTTTCACAACTTCGCCTCAACGATTCCCAACTTCGCACCACTTCATAGCTTTTATCCACATTTCCCAAACTAATTTTAACCCAACGAATTTGAACCCCCATTCTAATCAAGTGGATAAGTTAAAATGAAATACAATTTTAAACACAACCACTTACCCAAGTTCAACACCGGAGCTCAAATTCGCAGCCGCAAACTGGTGCCTCTGCAACTGTCCAATGCCTTTCACCACAACCTCTTCTCGCCTTCGCTCCTCCTCAAATCCACCCCAAATTCGCCGCACAATGTCGCTGCTACTATCCTCTCTCAACGCCACGAAACCACACTCCACCAACGACAACGACCACGCTCGAAGAAGATGAAGAGTCTCGACAGAGTTTTCGCGCAATTTCGCCCTTCTTATTTCCTCAACGTTTTTCAATTTTAAAACTTCCAGGGTTACGCAGGTCATTTTGTCTACAATTTCAATATCCCAGATCAGGTACTCGCACTTTTGTGGAAATATGGAATTTCGGAACACCTTTCTGTCTTTTGCTATTTTAAAAGTTCTTTTTGAGGGATTTTCCCTATTAAATATGTCTTAAAATATAATTTTTTTTTTCTATTTTATCTTTATTGGGAAATGTGTTTGAAAAATGATAGAGAAATTTATTTTTGACAATTTATATTAATTCTCTCACATGCATTTGCTTTTTCAATCCCCAAAGCAATTGAATAACGAAAAAGCAAACCAACACCAATTTTCTCTCTTCATTAATTACAGGGTTAAAAGAGGAAAAAATGCATTGATTATATCACAGGTGCCCTATATTGTGGATCATACATATTTTTCTCTTAGTGTCCTATATTGTGAATCAGAAGGAGTATATTACCGGGTGGCTAACACTTCTTAGAATGGAAGCATACATTTTTTAAATCGTTGCTTAGAGACAAAAGGGAAAGGGCAACAAAATCAACTTCGTAAAAGGCACCATGAACAAACAATAAAGATTAAAGAATGGATCCGCTAAAGCTGTTGGGGGCACCACCTGATGCCACTTCAGGGTGCGTGGAACACTTGCTAATTTCCTCTCCATCGTCCCCACAATGCATAGGCTTCCTCTCCATCATTTACCTCACCACTATACATATAACGGTAGGGACCACGAGATTACATCCCATTACTATGGCCTCCCACCCTTGTGTCAGACCAAACACAAAAACAGATGACTGCATGAAACATTGTTCTTTACATCAATTCATGACTAAATCATTAATCATTATCCAAAAAAACAAGCATATTAAAGAGGGGGATACTCTTGAATGTTAAGGCGATGGATGGAGATGAAACTAATTATAGGGAGGCGACTGTAAAGTAGGATGCATCAAAAATTGAAGTGTGTTTATTTAAAGGCCTTATAGCCTAGTAATATGGATGCTCTTCTATAAGTGAGAGGTTATGAGTTCAATCCCGTTTGTAATTTAATTCATTAGTGTTTGCCCTTGTAACTTCAAAAATAAAATAAAAATTGAAGTGTGTTTGAATGCTACCATAGGCTATAGACCAAATCTAATTTACTCTCTCATGCAAAACTCGAACGAAAAATTACAGATGTAGATTACTTTTACTCGTTAGAATATTTTTGCTTGCACAGAGTCAATGGGATGATCAATTTGCAAATCAAAGCAAGTCAAATGGGTCTTATGTTCCTTGTTTTTTTAATTAAATTAAAAAAACAGACACCAAAACCACAAAGGAAAATAGGCAAAACGAGAAAGATGCAAGTCTCAAAAGTAAACCTCCAGTGCTCCGGTTGAAAAACGAGTACCATTATCTAAATGGGTCTGGACCTACAACAGAGATTTAAAGTCTGAGCTTAGCCTTGACCCTTTATGCAAGTTATTTTTTAGGCCTGAGTCTGGACCTTAAAAAGACTTGACAAGGCGTAAAGTCTGTTTAAAATCTTATTCAAAATATAGACATTTAAATAACTTTTAAACCCTATGCCTCCAAATTCACATATAAGCCTCCAAATTTATTTACAATTCTACATTATCTCTTAAAAGTCTAACATCCATTCTTGGTAAATTTAATCTAGTAGGTTTTCTACCGGGTGTAATTTTACCAACAAAATTTTCTCAAAGAGCATCTTGTATAAATAAGTTTTGGAATAAATAAAAATATCAATAAATAATTTAAAACGGTATTCCATACAAGTGAAGAGAAGAAAGTGCCCTCATGTGAGAGAAAGCTTCAATCCTCCGCTACAAACTCGTATTAAATATAAAATAAAGTTTATTTTTTTAGAGATATTAAGAAAGTTAATTAAATTACTTTAAAATATTTATATTTATCGTTTTTCTCTAAACTATTTTTTCTAACATATAAATTGATATATAATCTAATGATGCACAACATATGATATGATTTAGTAGCTTACTTAAATTCTTTAATTTCTCCAAAAAAAAGTCAATTCAGTCTTATATTTAAGATCAGAGAGAGTATTTTTAGGAAAATCACAGTGAGGTCTAGGACCATAAAAAATTACAAAAAAGTTCTATAGCAAATTTTCTCATAAAAAAGGTCCCTAAGGACTGCATTATCATTAATTCTGAATGTGAAATTACTTTATTGCTCCCATGTGCTATTTTAATAAATCTTTGTGCCAATTTTGACAAGTTCCTCAGCCTATTTTGACAACCTTATTTACTTATTTTGACAAGTTCATTTTTGTACTTTCACAAGTTATAAAATAGTAAGTTAATGTGACTATTTTGGCAAGGCTCAGTGCCAATTTTGACAAGTTTGTTTGCCTATTTTGATAACTTTATTTACCTACTTTGACAAGTTCATTTTGCTACTTCCATAAGTTATAAAATGGCAAGCTAATGTGGTTATTTTCACAAGTCTCTATGCCAATTTTGACAAATTCGTTTGCCTATTTTGACAACCTTATTTGCCTACTTTGACAAGTTCATTTTCCTACTTCCACAAGTTATAAAATGACAAGTTAATGTGGTTATTTTCACAAGCTTCTATGCCAATTTTGACAAGTTCGTCTGCCTATTTTGACAACCTTATTTTCCTACTTTGACAATTTTATTTCCTACTTCCACAAGTTATAAAATGGCAAGTTAATATTGTTATTTTCACAAGCCTCTGTGATAATTTTGATAAGTTCATCTAATTATTTTGACAACCTTATTTGCCTACTTTGACAAGCACGCCAACTCCTTATGCTGCTCTTTTCCTTTTTTTATTTAATGGGGCAATAAAGTAATTTCACATTTAGAATTAATCACAGTGCAGTCCCTAGAGATATTTTTTATAGAGGAATTTGCTATGGGACTTTTTGGTAATTTTGTATGATTCTTGGGATCTCACTGTGATTTTCCCTGTTTTTGTGATTAGAAACGGATTTGCCACGCGCGGTTTTAAATCAATAATTTGCATCCTCTTTTCTTACAGCCATTAGATGAATCTAGCGATAGATATCAACGCACCTTTGCATCCCTGCAAGAGATCGCTTCCCCTAAAACGTCAAAGGCCGCGGCAATTGGCGCAACGAAGCAGAGAATTGGATGCTGGAAATACAAATTTGGGTTTCAGTGAGAATTCAAATTACCGATTACAGTTAGAATGGAAGCGCCGCTTAATACCTCAAAGAACAAGTATAGCATAATCGTTCCTACTTACAATGAGCGACTGAACATTGCTCTCATCGTATACCTTATTTTCAAGCACCTCCGGTAAATTTCCCATCTCTTGATTTATTTTTTGTTCCATTTGCTCATCACTTATGATCTGATGGAAGTCTAAGATTGGTTTTTTACTTTTGGAGAAATCGAAGTGGGTTCCTTTGTATATCAAGTAATGGCGAGACAATATTTTTGAATTGTATGGCTTTGTTTCAACGCAAAAAGGAAAATTAAAAAGCGAGTATATCTATTCTGATTATATTGTTCCTCGATTGTGATTAACGATCTTGCATGTTTGGAATGTTCCTTTTTGGTTGCTCAATCCTCAATTAGGAATGTCGATTTCGAAATTATAGTTGTGGACGATGGCAGCCCTGATGGCACTCAGGATATCGTAAAACAGTTGCAGAAAGTTTATGGAGAGGATCGGATTGTAAGAAATACGCAACTTGATTGGATCGCTCTATATAAACTTTTTGTCATTCCTATTTATCTTTTCACCTTTTCCCCCTTAAGCATTTTCTCTCTGTGATTCCAGCTTTTAAGAGCCAGACCTAGTAAGCTGGGTTTAGGTATTTACCCCATCTTTGTGCTCTTTAGTTATTATAAAATATGGTAAACTGTTATTTTGATTCAATTCAATTCCAGGAACGGCTTATATTCATGGTTTGAAGCATGCGTCAGGAAATTTTGTTGTCATCATGGATGCTGATCTATCCCACCATGTAAGTTGTGCCCTTGAGATTTGTATCATAGTTTGCCGTTCCAAATGATTGAACTGAGGAAAATAGAAGAGCTGTGGTAGATGAAAAATGGTTAAAAAAAATTAGGCAGAATTGAGTATAAACAAATTGCTGTTTGAGATTGAAGTGTTGCTTTAATGTCATTCGAGCATGCATGTGTCTATGAATCAATTGGTAATCTTTGACAAGTTTATATTTTGTAGTAGAGAGAATTACACCATTCTTTTGTTGTCGTTTATTTAAGTTCAATTAGAATTTCCATTTTGGAAATTTTTTAAATGAATTTTGTTTTTGTTAAATCTTATCTTTTACAAATTTGTTTAATTCTTCTGCAGCCAAAATTTTTGCCAAGCTTCATCAGGTAAGAAAGCGTTCTAGTAATTTCTTGCTTGTTCCTCATCTGCCTATGCCATTTAATTCTCCATTTACGTTTTGCAGAAAGCAGTCAGAAACTGGTGCTGATATAGTTACTGGAACTCGTTATGTTACGGGTGGTGGTGTGCATGGATGGAATCTTATGCGCAAATTGACAAGCAGAGGGGCAAATGTTCTTGCACAAACCTTTTTATGGCCTGGTGTTTCTGATCTAACAGGATCTTTTAGGTATAAAACTTGATAAGTGCTATTAAGTAGTTGACTGAGAGTGTTGGATGCTCCACTTGTTGATGAATGATTTATCTCTTCCCTTTATAGACTTTACAGGAAATCAGTGCTTGAAGATATTATTAGCTGCTGTGTTAGTAAGGGATATGTCTTTCAAATGGAGATGATTGTCCGTGCTTCTAGAAAAGGTTACAGGATTAAAGAGGTATTATTCATCCTTCTTATGAATATGATAAACAAAGTGAGTTTTTTTTTTTGTGTTGTTTTTTTTTTTCTTGTTTGTTTTTGTGTGTGTGTGGGGGGGGGGTGTTGCGGGGTTAGTGGTTGCTACCCTTCTGATTGCTAAGCTGCCTAAGTGGCTGTCAAAATTAAGTGACAACATGGTATTGGAGAATGTCATCTGTCTGTGTCCTTAACAGCTAGTGTAATCTCTTTTCATACGGAGCTTGCAGTTTTCAACTTGTTTATGTCAAAATAAGTGTAACTTGTTATTATTTTTTCCGGTAGACTGTACCAATAGTCATAATTTCATACTGCTAAAGGTGTTTGCTGGTGAATCAAAAGAATGTCTTGTAAATGATGCATACACACCCTAAGCTACTGGTTTTGGTACATGAAAGGGTCTCAAAGTAAATTTAGAGATGTTTAATGGTGATCCAAGCGACAGAGTTGTATTATCTATATTTCCATATTCTCAGTTGAACGAAAGATGAAGTTACAGCCCTTTAATCTGGCCAAGTTCAGGGTTATTTTTTGCTTGTGGTTGAATACAAACATGACTGACTGTTGATGATTATGGAGAAGTGGTTGAATCTTCTGATCTAACGAGTAAAAGATGTTCCAAATTTGTGCAAAAGTTATATTATCTGGTGAAGGCTTACCTGAACGTTCTTTATTTGATGTACTTAAGTAATTTTCTCCTTAGTTGTGCTTGCTACAATTCTCACTACCTAAATTATCATATTGTTCATAATTCAATTTGGATTTGAGACGCTAGCTTTGATTGTGTACAGGTTCCAATTACTTTCGTTGACAGAGTATATGGAAGTTCAAAGCTTGGTGGATCAGAGATCGTAGAATATCTAAAAGGCCTTGCCTATTTATTAGTCACCACATAGAAAACATAGAAACGATAATTCCTCACATATTCTGTCCTGTGCTTTGCAGAAGCTGGATGTAGATTTTGTAATTCTAATTTCTTCTTCCGAGGGAGATAAGAATCATCAACGGAGCGATCTTGACTTTTTTGAATCTAGAAAACTAATCCCGTGATTCCTTGCGTTAATTACTGACCTATTTTTGTGTGAACCTTGATGTTGTTTTGCCCATGTTGACTTGTGCCTTGTGCTCGGTTTTTTTCTCCAGTATCACATGCTTAACTTACATGATAAACTCATGATAGATGTAAACATGGTTATGTACATGCACATAAAATCATATAAACATGGCTAAAAAACAGGGCTTTTAATGGAGGATCACAACTACGGGACGACAGAAGAAAAGAACAGTAATGTAACGTCCTTTTCCCCCTTGCTAAATACGAAAGCCAGATGAACCATAACCAGGTCAAATTCCACAATATGTATCTCTGCTCCTGCACGTGCAGAGCCAGTAGAGCGGCTGATTCAATTCTAACTGATCTATACAAAAGTATAAAGAATTTCAAGCTTGAGTAGCTTCATTATGGTTCTGATCACAACAGTCTCAGGGGAATTGAAGTGCAACACACTGCAAGTTGACAAGTGACAGGAATCTGGCCAGTGATATTGAAGCTCTAATTAAACAACCAACATATCACAGTGATAAACATTACATGGGTTGGCTCCAAGCATTTCGCCCGCCCAAACCAGAGCCTTGAAGCGAGTCAAAGGCGAAAAACAAAAAAAGAACCTGGGAGCATCTTCATTGGGCAAATAAATTAGTTATAAACCCTGAAAGTAAAAAATAAATATAAAAAAAAAAAGAGGGAAACCACAAGAGGGATGGGGGGCGCAAAAAAGACCAACTCAACTCAAGGGTAGAATGAATACAAACTTGGGGAAGAAGAACAGAGCTCAGCTTGTAAACATCTACCAGAAATACTTTTTAAAAGTAAAATCTAAGAAAGGAAGGAATCTCTCCTCTCTGCCTGCACAATGTTGAAGAATCTCTTGCATCTCCTGCTAAACAAAATAGTGGAACCGGAGCAAGGCCAAATCTAGCAATAATGGCGCACTTGAGTTGCTTAAAATAAACAAGTGAAACAGGATGCGCATAATTCAATGGCAGGACATCACAGGACCAATCTGATTTCGCTTGAGTGCCTTCTGTCACGTGAAATGGTCTTGCCGTATGATTTTGGCCAGATTGAACGGTGGCGCATCTTCCTCTGGCTTCCAAGGTTCAGTACTGTCATGGATATACCATGACACTTTAGGAGACAATGGCGTGTATAAATCTGCATGTCCGGAATAATCAGACACTTGTCTTCCCTTTTTGCAAATAGAAAAAGAAACAGATGACCATTTTTATATGTAAAAAAATAAATAAGTTTTCTCAAATTGAACATCTCTAGTAATTAGTGAATTCCTCCGTGTAGAACATATAGATTTTTCCATGGGGTGGCAGTCACACACCTAGGCATCCCACTAAATCCTCCTGTGTATGGAAAGATTATTCCTTTATTATTCCTGTCTCTAACCCTATATTTTCAATAGTACTAAAATCTGTTATGACATAAATATATCATTTTAGAGAACTGCAATTAGAAGTTCCAGATGCCTATTCAGGGGTCAACAATATTCATGAAGCTATAGGTTAAAGATTAAAAGAGTATCATGGATAAAATGGAAGTGTGCCCGAGTTTTTCACCCACAAACATGAAGGAAAGACCCGGTTGCAAAAGTGGCCAACACAAAACTAACCTCAGTCTTATATTAGCCAAGGAGCAATATAATTGTATAGACTATTCAAGCAATTATCCTTTTACTGGCGGTTCTCAATGAATGAGAATATTTTTCACATTTCTTTCGCAAACATTCCTATGAATGTTCAGGCCCCACCCAGGACGTGTTGCTCCCCTCTTTTTCGCTAAGCTTCAAAGTTTGCCAGCATCTTCTTCCTATCTTCTTTATTATATTTACTGCTTTTACTCAAAAAAAAAAATTTGAGAAAGAATTCATCTTTTACTCTATGAAATGTATGACCACTGATGCGTCAAAATGACGCAAATGCTCTTCCAACAGAAAATATAATTTATGTTTTATCTAAAATTTATATCAAGTTTTAGCCTAAGGCTTATCCACAGCATTTCACAGGTCAAGCCGAGCAATGGTAGGGTGCCCTCTGATTGCAACTGGCTACCCTTAATGAAGTGTTAATACATATATTTATAGGAGCTTACATCATCCAAATTTCAAACCCTACACACTTAAGTGCAAGAGGCGTTACCTGTTATTGGAGGATCTGGCTCCCTTGTACTATGCAATACTGCTGTTCCAGATAAAATAGTGATGAAACCACACAGCTCTGACACAATACTGCTTGCACTTTGACCATAATAGTCCTAAATGATAATAGAACAGAAAATAGGGTTATAGCAGATGGTCTAACCACAAAATGTTTCCTTGCCTGACATATTTTCTCTCGTTATATTTCTGTAAAATGCCAACCTTAAACATGATCGCACTGGCTAATATTGTGAAAGATGTGAACAGGGCATAATAGATAGGAGACACAACTGATGTGTTAAAAGTATCCAATGCCTGCAACCATGCAAATGTTAGCCACTGATAACCTACAGATTGAAAATCAAATACAACTATAATGATAATAAAAAGTCGAGGCAGCACGTCTCCGCAATGAAATTAAAAATTCAGGACATCAAGATTATCATCTTTATCGGGATTCACCACAAGCATTGCATGGATGCTATGTAGGCAAAAAGATTTACATATTAAATACCACGTTTTTACATCTTGGAAGCTCGTAATTCTTTGTAATGGGATTTTGCTTTAGAAATACTTGATTCAGGATTTTCCTACATTTTGTTTTATAAAAAATGACGTCACAAGTCTAGACAATGAATAGCATCAAAAGCACAAACAATGATACAGGATTCACAAGGTTGGCACTTGTCATCAGTTCCAAGTTTGATCGTCATCAATATAAAAAAGAGCAAGTGTTGGCCATAAAATGCCCATGGCAGAAAATTAGCAACCTAACATGCTCCAAGCAGTTTTTGGCGCTAGGAATATCCACCTAAAATACAGAGAAAAGGCAACAACATGCTAGGAAAATATCTCAAAGAAGGAAGCAGATCTTTCCCAGTAGAGGTCACAATGCTAAAATATGTCCGTAAGTATTTCTAAGGGGGAAAGAAGTACTGTGTGCAGCAAGATGCTCATTACTGACCATATTAAGATAATTTAATTGCACAATGATGCAGGTAATAGCGACCATTGCAAAAATCCATGTCTGGTAGTATACAGCCTGGTTTATGCCCTCTAATGTAAGTTCTATTGCAATGCCAATTGCTTTTACACTCATGACCTGCGAAATAACATATAAGAAATGAAAAAACAAAAAGCAGTTAGCAACACATGACCAAAATCACAAAAATGTATTGGCTTTCAATATTGACAAGGAATCTATTTGCGTCACTTACTGTCAACGATCCAATTACAGAGCATGTTCCAGTGTAAACCAAAATATTAGTTTGGCCAAAGCGGGGTGCACAATATAAAATCAATACCAGTGCTACAGCTACTGCTGAGGCCGTATACAAGAGGAATGCTGGATGCCAAAATAGAATGTACTTGTCAAGATAATCGCAAAAAGCATACATGCATTTCACAGTGAATATCAACCAGGCCCAATCAGCATACCTGGTTGTGTGGCCAAATCCCAAATTTCAAGAACAGAACTAAGAGACTTCTCTTGAGGTGCATGGAGAACAACTACAACGGATCCCACTATGCATAGAAGGCACCCCACCATGCCCATTCTCCGCAGCTTCTCGTTCAACATGAAATGTGCTAAGACCGCACTATTCATTTCCACAACATTACATGGTTTATTATAGGGTCATGTATAAAGTGAAACTGATCAAAGCAGTAAGCAACCACTCATTAGAATTGAACTTTTACCTAATAATTATACTTAAAGCACCAAGTGGCGTCACAAGCACAGCAGGGGCGTAAATGTATGCCACAAAATTAGCTATCTCTCCAGCAATCACTGTGAGCAATTCCCCACGGCCAAACAAAGAGGTTGGAATGAGCAAAAGGCACATATTTTGAGCAAGAAAAACCAAACATAGCAGAGAATGCAACATAGAGAACTACTCACTGGTAATCATGCCGATCCACCAGAGAGGTTCTCGCAGATAACCGTATCCTCCAACACCTACATGAATTGAATGGCAAACAATGACCAAAAAGTCATAAATTGGAACAATCCTCGCAAAGCGAGGAATCAGCTTGTCAGATTGGAGAACGCTCACTGGCTGAAGGGCCATGAGCCCCGGCCCTTTGAAGACCCTTCTTCTTGATAATGAAGCTAGAGCCGATGAAAGCACTGGAAACGACAGCCAAAATAAACCCCTTCAAATTACTCGAGTACATCTATGTTGTGCGTCGCGCTGTAATTTCATTCGGCGAGGGGGAAAAACGCGGAAGATGACGGTAACAGAAGCTCCTCGATTCCCCAGAACACTAATAAGTAAGGTAAGCAACTAATATGAGCCAATATTGCTAGTGAAAGTGAATGAGATATCCTGCTTGGTTCCTTGATGCAGCTCCTAATTCCTCCCCCTACGCTAGCTATGGAGTTTACTTACAGTTTCAGAATCTATCTAATATCGCCGTAATGGGGTTTCATAGTGACGAGTTCGTCTCTGACCTCGGCTCACCTGCCATTCTTCCTCCTTTTTTTTTCTCTCTATAGCATGTAAGAACAAACCAATCGGCCTCTTCCCTCGTGTCAGCAAGGCCAATTGGGTAAATTGACATTTCAGGCTATCTCTTTGGCCTCACTCTCCTTCAATTGATAAGTGATAACTCGCGAGTTTAAAAATTTTTCACATTTTCTTCGGATTTGCACCGCAGGACCTGGTATTGTGCTGGCGGGTGGCGAACTTAACTTAATGGACCCCCCCCAAAAAAAAAACATAGAGAGAAAGTACTTACGGCCAGATTTTTTTTATTTTTTGCAAACTACTGTAATGATTAAAAAAACACGGCTCCGGAAAAAATTGATAGGATAAAAAAGGCTAATTATTTTTTTAAGAGATTATCAGCTAATTAAGCGCAAAAAAATAATTTATGTTCCTTTTATGGGATTTAGAGAGATAGATTAAAAAATAGAGAGTCTTAAGACGTTGTTGATTAAAAAATGTCATAATCTGACTTTTAAGCATTATCAATCAATACAAAGTTATCAGATGTTTTGAATAGATTTTTTCTTGCAGGAGACTTCTAAGCATTATCAATCCATACAAAATTATTATATGTTTTGAATATATATTTTTTTTTCATGAATGGATAAGAATTAAACCGAAATGCAGCCGAGTATACAAAAAGATGTGAGGCAGTTATGAATAGGGGAAAATTTTTAAAAATAATTTTATATATATTTAATGGGTTGATGACTCCTTTTTATTTAAGTGAAAGGATAAAAAATATAATTAATTTTAAACACGATAGAGTATTGTATATATCTTATGTATTGCCAACATAAGAGGCTGGATTTTCTTCGGAGTTTTGCCTGAGTTATGCGGGTGAAAGATACTTTGATATTTTTTTTATACTATTTCAGTATCTCTCCATCACACGGGTCCATTAGGAAAAGCTGAAGGCATCGATTATCATCTTTGTTTTTCCTTTTAAGGTTTATAATAATTTTGTAATGGGAAAATAAATCCTCGCTAAGGATATTTAGTATTTATTTGGGATAGTTTATTTTTGACTTGTAAGTTTTTGTAAATCGTGATTTACGTAATAAAGATTTATTACCTCAAAATAAGTGATGTCAAACACAAACTTAGTATAACGACTAGACTGAAACCAAGGGAGATAAAATACAGTAGTAAAATTTTACCATAAACTTAAAGGCTTGTTTGACACAAGGGATCTAGAAAGGAGGGGAGGGGGAAGATATTTATAACTTGAATTTAAAAATAAAATAAAATAAAGAAGTTGGGTTAAAAGTTTTTAATTAATTTTTCATATTTTTTTATGTTACATTTTCTATTTATTAAAATTTTATAACTCCGTTTTTTTAATTTCTTTAAATTCAACTCATAAAATTTTTCCCCCTCTCCTCCCCTCATACCAAACCACCCTCAGTGAAAAAAAGTTAGATTCCTTTAAGGATAATATAATTAGAGTTTGAATCCGAACGGATGTGAAAAATGATTTTAATATTTATTCCCATTAGCTTGAGCCCAAAAAATGCTTAAGTCCGAATTAATCACAAGTTAAGGATCTTGATAACATGCTCGTGGCCCGTCAACACTGGGCTTCCAGCATGAGAAACAATATAAAATTTTCCGACAAGATGAAAATAATGTTATTCGGATGACAGAAATAGTTTGTAATTGGATTATTCTTTTTAGGGAAAATTGTGAAAAAAGACCTCAGTAACTTATTTATCAAATGGGATCTTCGCGTGCAGATCATCTTCCACATGTGCAGAATATCTTCCCTGGTGTGCAGATGATCTTCCCTGTGTGCAAACTTCTTCCCTATACATGTGCAGAAATCTTCCCTACGTGTGCAGATATCTTCCCTCTATGTGCAGATATCTTTCCTCCGTGTGCAGATAATCTTCTCAGGTCCCATTTGACAAATAAGTTAGTGGTGAGGTCTTTTTTAACAATTCTCCCTTCTTTTTATCCTATTACACATAATCAAAATTTTGAGATGAATACACAATTTAAACCGTATTAATTTTGTTTTCATTTGATATTATATATATTAAATAGAGATAGAGTTAAAAATTTATTAAATTTTATGGAAGAGTTAATGAGATTTAAGATATTTCTTGATTTGTATAAAAAATGTTGGAAGTGCCCAAGAGAGTATCTAATAGATAAATTAAAGGTTAAAAAAAATAAAATATCCAGATATGTATAACAAAGATAATGACATATTATGAGGGATGAAAGAGACAATTTTTTCACACATGAGAACAAAAGCAAAAGGAGGGGGACATTTGTTGACCTATTTACAAACTTTGTGTATCATAATTCTCAGTTGCTTGCATTAAAAAATAAATAAATTCTATGAAAAATAAATTTAGAGGATTCATTGAAAAGCAAGATAAGGCATAAAATAAAAGACTAAAGAAAAGTGGGATGGTCAACGAAGAAAGTTTGAATTCGACCAATTCCGTGTTGCCGGTCAAAGGCGGTAGTCTGGTCTGTGTGGGTCCTCATGCGAGGGAGAGACCAGAGAGAGCCATGGGCGGCTTCTTCAGCTTCCCTTAACTGCTTAACCTACCTCCCCCAACCCTCATCACTCTTTGATCCTTCTTCCTCTATCCTCATTATTAACGCTAGCTAAGTTTTTCAACCTTTCCTAATCAACACTCAATTCGCTCAAACCGAATTAGGATTAGTTTGACATGTTCAAATTTAACTTTTTACTAAGTAGATGTGTGTATGACTCTAGCAAAAAGCCATTGCAATTGTCGTTGTTATTATATTATTATTACTATTCTTATTACCTTCTTGGCGCTCAAAGGGAGGTTGAGTGAGGACTTTAACTTCCGCTATTTTCAAGCTTTTGTCCCATCCCAATCCCATAAGCCTCCCCGAAACCAAAACCCTTCTTTTCTATCCTCTCTTGCGTTTTGGAATCTGGAATTTTTCCCTAGTTTCTTTCACCTACGAGTTCCAATATTCGTTTCTCCGTGTTTGTTTCCGGTTGTTCTACATATACCAACACATAGCATTGACTGCGAACTGGTGAGAAAAATAATGGGTGTTCTCTGTTAATTCAAGACATGGATGAGGTGTTACCGGAGCTGATTCTCTGAGTACATGTCAGGGGGTACAGGGATTGAGTTTTTCGTTTGGTTATCTGAAACTATGGGGGGTATTTGTTCGAGGTCCGCCGACGAGGACAAGGTATTTGCTAAGACCGATGAAAATTTTGTGAATAAAAAATCTGGGAACAATGGCCAGTCTAGCGTGCCGAGTGATTTCACTACTGCACCTCAGATACGTGAGAAAATGGAGAAGGATTTGCAAGAACCAAGTGAAATTCGAGTTACAAATGCAAGGACTGGTCCAAATGATTTCTATGATGGAATCCCACGCTTTCCTGATTCTTTTCATCACAAGTCTAGGTCTGTTAAATCAACCCAGGCGGCTGTGGCAAAGGTTGGTTCGTTATGGTCCACTTCAAATGCTCAACCCTTTGACTAATTCTTTCCTACTATTTATGCGCCCGAGCTGGGCTACTCAGCGATGGATCTGTTTATAGATCACTGGGGTTTATGCTGACAGTTCTGATTGATTTGTCGTAAATATGCACATTTTTTAGAATTTTTTTACTTTCCACCAAGAAATCGCGTGGCAATGAAAATCTGGTTAGTGTTCGAGAGTTAAATCAGAAAGCAGGATCATTATCTTAAAAATAGGAAAGTCCTAAGCAATTGTTATAGAATGAGCAGGATCGTTAGTGTATCCTGGCAAGGGAAGCCCGTTAATAATACATCTGTTAACTTGTAGTAAGTTGGCTGGTTAAAAAGGCCTTTTGCTAGCCGACAATAAGGCCAACGGCTCATGCACATTTACCCCAATTTTCAGAGGGAATGC
The DNA here is from genome assembly GCA_963210345.1 of Inga oerstediana. Lineage (NCBI taxonomy): Eukaryota > Viridiplantae > Streptophyta > Magnoliopsida > Fabales > Fabaceae > Inga > Inga oerstediana. The sequence continues at coordinate 3,115,205 of OY723410.1, forward strand.
TTATTGAATAGTTGCAGATATTTTACAGAAAACATCAACAGGAGCCAATAAGAATTAAGAAAGGCAGAAGAAAACTAAAGCTCTAATGTTAGTGAATCTTGAACTCGGAGAATGAGTCCATTGAATTGGTTGAAGAATCTGTTGATCACTCTCAATAGCAGAATAGGTTTGCAAACTTCAACCGTGTCTTTCCTGTGAACTTATTGTTGTCTAGAATATTTTGGCATTCTTCCTAGCCTGACGATCTGTACTAACCAACATCCATCCACTTTCGTCAGAATCATTGCATAGGATTTCATTATAACTTCTCATTTTTATCCTCTTCATTGCAATGGTTACAATTTGAATTAAACTATTTTATTTGTCTTTTACACCATATATACCATTACCACTTTCAAATTTAGTTTAGTGTTCTGTTATGTCTTTAAGTTACGTAAGCACGCTTGTTGAGAGGAAAGAGGATAATAAAAAGACCAAGGTTGGAAAAATTTGATGGCACATACTAAGATATTTTCTGTTCCAGGTCTCAGAGGTGAGTTCACGTATAGGAAGAGCTGGAATTGGGAAGGCAGTGGATGTCTTGGACACTCTTGGTAGCAGCATGACAAATTTAAATGCTGGAAGTGGATTTTTTTCTGGAACTGCAACAAAAGGGAATGAAATTGCTATCATAGCATTTGAGGTTGCAAACACTATTGTCAAGGGCTCTTGTCTTATTCAATCTCTGTCCAAAAGAAGTATTAGGAATTTAAAAGAAGAGGTACTTCCTTCAAAGGGTGTGCAAGATTTAGTATCAAAGGATACAGATGAACTTCTAAGGATTGTTGCATCAGATAAGAGGTAAGTATAGGTTTAAGATTGATGAATTTGAGTGAATTCAGTTCCTAAATAAGCTAAATTATTTGTTTATTATGATTATTAAATGGCAACTGCAAGTGATCATTGGGTTTGCCTTCAGAGAGGAGTTGAAAGTTTTTACTGATGAGATAATCCGTTTTGGAAATCGCTCAAAGGATCCTCAGTGGCACAACTTGGCCCGTTACTTTGACAAGTAATATAAATTGGACTCTCTTAATTCATGTGAAGTTTTTAGCCTTTCATATGTTTACCGCTCTTGTGCTGTCTTATTCACAAGGTATCTATTTATTGTACATTACAGAATCAGCAGAGAACAGGATGCCCCGAGGCTGTCAGCAGATGAGGTAGAATCAATGATGCAGCAATTGATGACTTGGGTTCAGTTTACAGCTGTGAGTATTATCCTCATCTTACTTGAGATCAAATATTAAGTCCAGAACTGATGTTTAATTTGTTGGAATTGATTGAAAGCTTTCTAACTGCTTGTCTTGTACATATATAACATATCAGTTGCGAAGAGTGTTTTTCCCCTTCTTCTCCACTTCCACCATAGTCTACTTGATGTCTTCAAATGCATCATGATTCATGTGCAAAGTTGAATGGGGATGTATACAACTATTAGATATTGTGAATTGTGTTCCACATTAATATGAAGTCTTGTAATGAAGTAAAACTGTCATGGAATATGTCCTGGACAAAAGCTATGAGTACCTTAATTTCATTATGTTACAAATGTTTCTGAAATTAGATGAATTTATGATGGTTGGATCTTTTATGTACTCTTTTCATAATCGATTTAATCATTTATCTCCAACTCGCTTTTTATGATGTGGACGAACTGATACTCCTTGAGTTATTTTTAATGCAGTACACACTCGTTCATATATATTCCATGTGATAGTCTGATTAGATATGAGGAGGTAGATACTGTGTTTTGTGCATCTTGTGTGGCCTTTCTTAGTCTCTTCATGCTGTATGTACGATCTTGAGTCATTCAACGCTGTACAATTTTATGAAATTTTATATTCAAGGTTTTCTATTATCTTCCTTTGATGGAAACAAGAGAGGATTTATCTTGTGTGTCCCCTGTATTTTGCTTTCTTAGTCAAGCTAGCCGTTTGTTTATGTTTTTCTTAGGCCGCCCTACTAATGCATGGCATAGTTCTCAATAAGGTTTTAATATAATTCTTTATTGCCTCAGGAGTTATACCACGAATTACATGCGCTGGATAGATTTCAGCAAGACTATCTCAGTAAGCGGCAAGAGGACGATAGTTCTGGTGCAACCCAAAAAGGTGATAATATATCCTACTTTTGACATGATATGCAACTGTTGTTTGTGATGAGCTTTCTAAAGAATATGAAGTCAAAAAAGAAGATTAATTGGGCCCTTTAGATAGAATGAACATTTAGAAGGTGGAGAATATGTCTGAAACTTGGACAAGACTGCCATAGAGTAATTGGTTAACTGATGTCTGCTTGTGTTGCTTACTGTTTCATTGTCTTTGCATCAATATTCCCTGACCAATGTAGAATTGTAGGCTATGCTGAGGACTTTGTTTGAATTTTTGAAATCAGAATTGCACAGGCTTGTTGAGAATATTATCAAGCACCTGAAGGGTTAGATAAAATTTAAGATACGATTGAAGAGATGCACTCTGATGACATGTTTGACTTTACCATATACTGAGCAATATTTTAGGAAAATCTTTTATATATAACTTTTGACTTAATGTTTCTCTTCATATAGATGATAGCCTTCCAATCTTGAAGGCGGAACTTAAAACTCAAAAGAAGCAAGTTAAACAGTTGAAGAAAAAGTCACTCTGGTCCAGAAGTTTGGAGGAGGTAGCTTTAGATTGTTACTTTTGATGAATATGTTTCTCTCATCTCTTAGTCAGTAGGATTCATATTCTTTATGGATTGCAGGTTATGGAGAAGCTTGTAGACATTGTCCAATTTTTGCATTTGGAGATTAACAACATCTTTGGCAGTGAAGGTAGATACCCGCGTTAACTCGAACATGTTGTACTATAATCAATATCTGTTGTTATCATAACAATCGATGTATGATTCAGTTAATGTTATTTTAACTGTTGTGCATATCTCAGTCATGTTGAGCTATAAGTATTGTTCTTGGAACATTTAAAAGTTAAAGGGGAGAAAATGAATGGGAGAAGGGGCGTAGATGTAAAGAGACTGGTAGGGAGGCGAGGAGAGAACTACCTGGTTTTATTCTTGTTGGTCACTCTTGAAAACACTATCAGAATCTTTTCTTTGCTTCTAAGTGCCAGTTTGGAAAACTATAGAATCTATTAAAAAAGTTCTTTTGCACTTTACGAAACAAAACTCCTCTCACATATCTATCTCCTACAGTACAAAATTACTTAAAATAAGTTAATCTACACACCCACTTAATTGTAACGATTTTATCCATGAACTACCGCAGATCGTCAGAAGCCAGTAATTGGATACAGCAGCCTTCGTCAAAGATTGGGTCCTGCAGGCCTTGCTTTGCACTATGCAAATATAGTGCTCCAAATTGATACTCTTGTAAGTTTATCTTCTAGAATGTTTTTTATTCATTATAGGTCTCTAATCTACTCCCTCCAGGCCTAATTATAGGACAACATTTGGGAGTTGATCTTGGTCCTAATTATAGGACAAAGTTATAATTTTTGTCAATTTCTTCCCAAAATACCCCCTATTAATACTTTCTCAATAATAATTAAACACAATAATAATTTAAGAATACACCTATATATTCTATAAAGTGAATAATGCTTGCAACTCATTAATGCCACATACACATCAATTTTACTGTTTTTTTAAATTTTAAGTTTTAAATAAGGGCATTTTAGGAAAATAAATATGATTAACTAATTTAAATACTATCCTTAATTTCTCCAAAATTAGGTAAATATGTCCTATAATTAGGACCGGAGTATCATAGATCTTTTCTTTAAGCCAGGTGATAATTTTACTAATCAAGTATCAAGGATGACATGTCATAGTGCCTTTAAATATTGGATCTAGTATTTTCCACATCAGTTTCTCGTAGTAAACACTTCCCCAGTTAACATGATGACACATTATCTTGATCCAAAATTCTATGAACCTAAATTTCTATTCGCTAGTTTTGTTGACACAAAATATGTGCATGTGAACAATTAACTAACCGATGCATTGATGCTTAAAATAGTTTTGTTCAGTATGTATGCATGAATTGCCCATATCATCAAAGGATTGGACTGCACTGGGCAGCCCCAAAATTCCTTTTTAATTTAATATCTTTTAACCTACAATACAACTAAAACATCAGGGGGCAAGGTTGCTATTTGTGTTAATTGTGAAGTGTTTAGCTGCGATAAAGAGATCCGTGCTGAGTCAGTGTTGATGATGGCAGGTTGCACGATCCAGTTCTATGCCTGCAAATACAAGGGATTCATTATATCAGGGTTTGCCTCCTAACATAAAATTGGCTTTGCGTTCCAAATTACCGTCTGTTCATGTTGCAAACCAGGTTTGTTTATACTTTATATGCTGCAAGTTTCTTATGCCACCACAGCATACATCCTTGAATTGTCAAAAACCGACAAGAAATACTCAGCCGTTTCTGAAATCAATTTCTTCTGTTCTTAGTTGTTTACTTCGTCTTAAGCAAAGGCATGTCCTCAACTAAATTATTTTTCTTTTGTATTCTGAAGATGACCATAACAGAGATCAAAGAGGAGATGGAGAAGACATTACACTGGCTGGTTCCAGTTGCCACAAACACAGCCAAGTATGGTGTTTTGCTCTCCTTCAAATAAATACTCATCTATACGAGAAGATTTCATAAGCATCAGTTTATTCAATGCATGTATAATCTGATTTTAACTTTTTGGCATTTGATTGCTGTAAAATTGACTCAGGGCGCATCATGGTTTTGGATGGGTTGGGGAGTGGGCAAACACTGGGTGAGTATCAAGTCCTTTATTTTATAACATCTAAACTTGCTTGTTCATTTTCCCATTTTCTGAGTAATTATTCGGTTGGTGCAGCTCTGAGGTAAATCGGAAGAACACGCAGGCTGATGTGATGCGGATTGAAACATTTCACCATGCAGACAAGGACAAAGTCGAAAGTTACATTCTTGAACTTCTTTTATGGCTTCATCGCCTGGCCATCAAAAGCAAGGCTAACAATGACTTTGGTGAAACAAAGTTTACACACAAGCCAGCTTTTGGCACTGCCCTGCAAAAGACAGACAAGCAACCTGAGAGAGCTGGGCTTCCGTTACTAACAATTGATGAACAAAACCTGCTACAAGCCGTAACTAAGAACACACGGATCCGAGGAATTAGCAAGAGCTTGGACTTCGACACCATGAATACTACAAGGGAGAAGAACTGCAGGCTGACAAGGAGTTGCAGCCATTCATCAACAGTTAAAAGCAAGGAATCAACATTTAATAGGATTTCATCTAAGCTTCCATTGATTGATTTTGGTATTGACAAAGAGAGGGCGTTAGATGTGATAGACAGAGTGGACATGGTCAGATAGTTTGTACATACACCATATTGATGCTGCAACCGTTGAGGGCCAATTCTTGGCTGCACTTGTGGTATCTTATCTATGGCTTCATCAGAGAGTTCAGTTTTGGTGAAGCTCTGTACAAAAAACTCGTGGCGCCAAGGCAGAGTGATGAGAAAATAGGCTCTATGGATTACATTCCGCAGTTGGGTTTGAAGCTGAGTGGATTGTGTTTCGAAGTGAATAGACAATAGGAGGATATGGTGCCTGCCTGCTTCTGCATTGCTGCACGGGTTACTTTGGATTTGATATATCCTTGAATGATGCCAAAATTGGAACCTATTTTTTATTTTTTGAATAGAAATGTAGATCCTGGCCGTTATAGATTGTACAACATCTAAATAAAATAGAATCATTAGTATGTACAAGAGTTTGATGCCTGGTGTGAGTTCATGTTTCTTTGTTTCGTACATAGGCGGATCACATTGAGGGTAGTTGATTCACCTTGAAAAACAGTATATTTTTGAAATTTCAATGAATTTGTTATTTTACTTTAACATTGTTACTTGTTAGTTTTTTTTTTTTCTTGGAGAGTTTGCTGTGACTTCACTAAATATAGCTGACAATTTTGTTCGAGTTTAGGAAAGCAGGGCGCGGCGGCCACTTGCTACATGATTGTGTTTTATTCTCAGTTTGAGTTGTTTTTAAAATCTTATTTTGAACCAAAATTTTTTTAAAAGAAGGGAAGATTGTAAGCTTTATTTATGTTTTTCGAAAGATATGGAAAAGAAAAACTCTTCTTGTCTTAGAAAAAAACTATTCCGTTTCTCATCATTTGAATAATTAAGTAATTTTAATTAATTAAAATTAAATATAAAGTGGATAGTAAAATTGATTTAATATCTTCATTATTGTATTATAGTTCTTTATGAAGTAATATATTAGCTATACAGAAACAACTCACTTAAAGGAGGTGCTTCCTTTTAGTGTTATTATTGTAGAAATTAGGTTATGATTATCTAGGAATTGGCATGTTTTATTGAGTTATATTCCTAGGAAATAGAATAGGGATGCGAATCATCTTACTAAGTTAGGGCATACTAATGGGGAGTTTTTGTTTTCTTTGATCAACCACCACCTTTGTTAGAGGAGGCGGTCGTTGATGAAGGAAAAGGGTTTCCCTTTGCTTCCTATTTTGATTATGCATTAAGTTTTCTTGTTGAAACTCAATGAATTCCAATTTTTATTCAAAAAAGGAGGTGTTTGGTACCAATTTGATGGATTCACATTAAATGTCCTATTACAGTGTATATGGCCCTATATTAAGTAAAATGAGGGGGAGAAAAAAGCCAAATATTGGATCTACAAACGTCTATATTCTATATCCATCTTTTACAAAACTCATTTAGAAATAAGAAATATTTTATAGATGTACATTTTTTTTTTGAAACACTTATAATAGAAACCGCATTTAAAGATGAGGGGAAACCTTCTATCTCTATGTTTTTCTTAATTACAAAAACTTTTATCTCTATGGTATCTACTTAACAGGATTTTTTTTTGTTTCTTCTGGGATTCTCAAAACTGAACCGGCAACGTTGAACCCAGAAGAAGCGAAGCGATCCACAACACTCTAATCACCCAACTTGAGCTTTTCGGCCGGATAAACCCCTTCTGCTCTACTTCTCCTTTGTGTCTTCTGAGATGGATTTTTCTGAACCTTGTCTTTTGCAGTATCACCAGATGATGTCTTCATTGACTTTGGATCTTTTCCTCCGCCGCTCCTCCTACAATACAATATGTTCAGATAAAATAAATCAAAGGTCTCCAAGAATCAGAACATCCTTAAACGAAGCTAGTTCAAATACAAACCTAAAGTGCAAGAACATGACCAACATGCCAACCGCAGCAGTGCCACCCAAGACTGATTTTAACATTATATTATTTTGAGGTTTCCTTCTTGGTATTCCTATACCCTCCTGTGTTTTCTTAGCCAAATAATCAGCTGATGGAGAAGCTTTCTGATCTTCTGGTGTTATTTCTTCCTATATCACAACAAAATCAAAACAAAGTTTCAATTTTGATATAACCTACGAGTTTACAGAAACATGCCTGAGATGGGATCAAATCTTACTGGAAGACACGTGTCAATGGTATATTTTGAATGGCACACGGGATCCATGTCGTATTGAGATTCTTGACCACTGTCTTTAGATTCAAGCTTCGAGCATTCATTTGTTAAGCAGGATCGTGAATCATGAGAAACATCCTCATTGGTTACCACATGTAGTACCCTTTCACCTGTGTAACCCATTTCGTGATCTTTAGCATCTTCCTCATTAAAGGGACATTTTTCATGGTAATCCATGCCTTCAACATCGGACAGAACAACGTGACAATCCTCGTTTGTCTGTTTATCATCAATGTCTAATTTCACAGCAGCCTCCTCTTCATCTGGTTCAGAGGGTATGACTTTAAAAGCTTTATGTTTTGGAGTATCTTCCTCACAGGACCCCACCTTCAGAAAAGATGAGGAAAAACTTGTACGATCGTCAGGTGATACCAAAGCACATTTTCCTTTCTGATCCCATTTACAAAACTCAGACGATAAATAAGAATGAAATGACAGTAAATCCTCAGACTCGTGAAAATTGGCTTTAAAATATAAAGAATTCTTCTTGTCCTCTAATTTCTCAGTAGAGTGTAAATATTTAGCTTTAGAAGTTATCTCATCATATGCCATTTCCCCATATTCCATAGCGGCCTGAGATTTATATCCTTCAATAATTTGATTCCACTGATCCACCTTGTCACTGCGAATTTCAAAAGACCCAAGGGTCTCAAAATTGTCCTGCTCATCAAATTTATCACTCAAGTTGACGGGTTCCATTGGGAAATTTCTCAGAACTTCCATATTGTCACAGATATCAAAATATCCTTTGTCATGTTCAATACTCCCTGGTGTTGAGTTTGAACCACGAGAACTAGCACTGTGATGTACATTTGATGTGCTATTTTCTTCAAGATCTGAGGCTTCCACTTGCTCCAAAGCATCTCTTCTTCCAAACAAGCTTTGGTCAGAATAATAGAAGCCCATAAAGCCACTTTCTTGTTCTATGCTCTCCTCCGAGCAAGGATGCAATGATTTCTCTGAACTCAAAAATTCAAAGTCAGCCTCAGATTGAAGTTCTGCATGATTTATTTCTGTGGCATCATACTCTTCCAAATATGTCTCATGGTCCCCGGGGGAGGCAGCAGCATAGTAACCCTACAAAAGTACCATGTTTTAAAAAAAAGGATGGATATTTGTTTGGTTGGAAATCTAATACTTTCCTTTTTTTTCAGGTTCCTAACCTACAAGTGAAAATAAGGACACACCTGCCTGTGTTTTGCTTCCTCATGCTTCTGTGAGTAATAAGTAGGAGAATCCGCAAGGTTACTTTGAAACAGCTCTAAGGTTCTACGAATGTATCCAACCATATCCTTAGGCATAGTAATTGTGCAAGACACAACATCAAAATCCGGAACCTGTTACCACTCTCTTTAAGTTTAGTAGCAAAGAAACAATTAAAATAGTAAGCTATAAGATCAACTAGATTATGAACAAATGCCTTACATTTACATTCTTAGACCTTGCCTTTTTTGAGAATGAGCGTATACACATACAAACTTTTCGAGTATTTCTTTTCTCTACAACATCTGATGGAGAGAAGAGGTCTATGCCAGTCAATCCCAAGATTTTGCAGATCTGCATATTATGAAATGTTACACCTGAGATATATGATCGCACTAAGAATCAAGAGAATTAAAACACAAATAAAAGCAGAAGAAGACTTTGGATTTTGTCTACCCATATATAAGCTCCTATCAAGAAATGCTTAAAAATGCAGATGAGCCCCTCAGGCCACAGGCTTCATATCAGAAATGCCAGCACCGCTCTCCATACAATTACCCTTCACTAAACTCATCAAAAGGAATAACAAGAAAATTTTCTAATTTGGGAATAATCATAATACACTTTTCTTCACATTTATGTTGAATTTTTTTTATCAACTACATTTAAGTTGTTTCTATTATCGCTATTAGCAGGCTGGCAGGTTTTCTGGTGTAAGGTGTTACTGATTTCTATGTACATCTCTGTACTCCAACAGTATATTCTCTTACAGGTAAGAAAAATATATCTTAAAAACGAACTTACTTTCAGAAATAAATCAACGTTGGAATAAGGCCTATATCTGCCACTGTTCTTCATGGAAGCAAAAGGCTGATGCTGGTATGCTATTACGTGCCTTAACTCCATATGCTTTGCCAGCAGCAATCTCCACACAACTTTTGAAGCTTGAAACCTACAAACCAATGAAACTAGTTGAATTCAGAAAAAGAACATCAAATGCCAATATGACATTTTCCCGCTCAAACTCCTCCAGGGTTTTAATTGTCACAGGAACAGGATAACTAATGGACAATTATAAAAGTTGGTACATACAGCAATTCTCCATCAGCAAGAACTTCAGATATAATGAGATTCTCATCTAATCTTATTTGCAGCACTTCTCCAAGCCAAATTCGTGTTTGAGTCTGCAAAAGAATTGGAGAACGAAATGGTAGTGATTAGACATCGGTCTTAGCTAAGGAAAAATAAATAAATGTTAGCTATCAGCAGACATTGAAGAAGAGTGAGGATGATTGATGAACCTGGAGGAAGGCATCGTCGAGCTCCCGGAAGCTAGATTCCGATGATGTTGACGATGCTGGCGGCGGTGACGGTGAAGAAGGTTGAAGGAGCTGAGGGGATTGAGATCCGTGAAGGGAATCATCATCACAGCCCATAACGGCGGCGATTCTCAGAGAAGAAGAGCCAGCGTCGATAAGAATGGATATTGGGTGAAGAGAGGAAATGAGACAAAAAAAGGAAAGAAATGAAAGAAGCGGGAGAAGCTAGCTAGGCTTAGTGGGTGGGGGTGAGTGTGAGATGAGAATATAGTATATTTGTTGTTATTCTCTCTGGTTTTGATGGTCAGAGAGAGATGAAAAGTTAAAAAGTGAAGCTCACAAAAGACATGGCCATGATTCTGTGTCTTCTTTGTCGCCTGTTTTTCCCATATCCTTCAAGGCACTACCACCCCCATTTCCTTGTTCCATTTGGTGGATGGATGGGTCAACCTTGTACTAAAACATTAAATAATATTCTATCTATCGTCTTAAAAATAAGATAAAATTAATTTTTTTAAAAATATTAAAAAAAACTAAATAAATAAATTAATTATATCATATATATCATATATTCTTAATTTATATATCCTTAATTTATCTTATATTTTAAACCAGAAGTAGTAATTCTTTACAGGCAGGCTCATTAGAGAAGAGAGAAGGGTCATGTTGCTTCTCTTTCCTTTTGTGTAATGACACGTGTCCAGTCTTTTCTTAACACTTATCATTAACATATCTCACTATTAAATTTTCAAATAATGGATGATTTTTATAATCAAATATTGATGCTTTCTTTGACTTTTTTTGTATTATAAAAACCCATGATTAATTTTAAAGGTTGCTGAGTTTATTATAAATCTAAGATGACGCGGCAGATGAATGAATATGTTGCAGATGAGTTGTAAGGAATATCTGAACAAAATAAATTTTGTTAATAGAAGACGTGCCCAGATTAGTAGCCTCAAGATGGGGCCCAGTGGGAAGGCATATGAGTCCCGTAATTGCGTGGCTATTTGTTTTCTATTATGATGAAGGCACTCAAGGCAGGAGTATTATTATTATGGAGCTTTTTTTTTTTTTTTTAACTCCTTAGAAAGCGGAGGCAAAAAAGAGAAGGGAAAGTAGAAAAAGAAGTCGCTGTCGTTTGAAACAAGTGTCTTTGGTTTCACTTCAAAATTGGTTAGGTCACGAAACAAGAGCCACGCTACGAGTTTGAGTGAGCGCCACTTAATACTTAGCAGAGTGGCGGTTGTTAAATTTGAACGAGTTAACGTCTGAGGAAGAATAGATGGGGCACTTGTTCATGGTGACTGGTGAGCATAGTACCGACGTGGAAACTAGGCACGTTCACACACCTCACCTTCCCCAGCACCATACAACTTCTTCACTTTCTCTACCTTTCTTACATCATTCCCACTATTTTTCTCACAGCCACACATCCTATTTTATTCTCTTATTTTGGTTAGTTCAATTTCATAAAATGTATCTCTATTTTTTTTAATATTTTAACGCTGTTGGTTTTATTTTTAAAAACAATTATCAGTGTTGACGTTTTATGATTTGACAAGATTATTCTAACATACTGGGTTTAATTTTTAAAATAGCAATAGTTGACACAATTTTTAAGGATAGATAAATGGGACATACATATTTTAATAAATGAGGAATGTTTTGTATATGTATGTATATATCTATATATTTCTTGAGTAAATACTGTAGTGTTTTTTTTTTTTTTTTTGAGGAAACGGTAAATGATTATCTTAATAAATGGGCCAAGCCCGGTATACACGCTTAAGCCTGAGATAGATTAGCTAAACAGAGATCCAACCCAGCCATTTTTTTTTAGTAGACTAGGCTAAGAGGCCACAACAGGTCTGCTGCTTTTCATTATATATATTGAAATTAAATACAATTAAAAAGTTAAGGAGAAAGAATCAATCAAACTTAAATTTGGTATGGAATAGCCCAATACTAAATTTACGGGTGACATCCAAAAAGTAAGAAGACAAGTAGTATTGAAAGGAACGAGACTGTATAAGGGATGTTCAGAAAATAGAATGGATATAGACATAGATACAAGTATTTAATGAATTTGTATAAATATGATATTGTAACAAATCAAAATAAAACGGGCCTCTGCCATATCAGCTGAACTGCTCAACTCTAAAATGGAGCTCTGAACTAGCAGAAACAAAAAAATTGAGACTTGATTGAGAAGATGCTTTATCAAAAATTCTTCTCTGTACTGTACCGTGTTGCTGTTAGTTTAACGTGGCCTCTAAATTACATACAAGGGTAAGAGCTGAGAAATCAGGAAGCTGAAGTTGGATCAACATCAGTGTCATTTGGGATTTGTCCAAATATGTCAGGGCAAGATTCCCAGGTCCCCTTATCCCTGGCCTCCCAGTACCCGCCAGCATAACGGTAACTGTTACTGTCCTTTTCCTTTACAAACCACCTTGGTTTCCAACCCGTCTCTTGCATCTTCCTTGCCTGTCAAGTTACCCACTCTTCTATTAATAACTCCATAGAAACACCCAACCCACAAAAAAAAAAAGAAGTGAATTTCATGTGCACATTTCATACCTGTCGCTGTCTCTGCTCCAGCCGCAACTTCTCACTATTGGCCATTTCATACTCCCCATTCTCCAAAGACCTTTGATCAGGTCTCAACCTCGAATCTGTGGGCGGCAACTTCCCCTGTTTCACAACTTTAATGTCACAAACTCAGACATAACCACTCAGCAGGACAATGCGTCCCATGTTGCAAATATAGGATTTTGCGAAGAACAAAGGCAGAAATTAAAGCATTCAAGAAAAGCACTTGCCTTGAGTTCAGGCGTGATTTCATTCAGTGTAATAGCGAATTCAGTAAGATTATATCTTGTGGTGTGATGGGGTGGCTCATTCCGCTTCCACAGCAGACATGATTTTGACGACCCACTGGATTTTTTACTTTTAGAATCGTCATTAAGTATACAGTGCAAGCTCTCATCCCATTTCCCATAGATAGTTGCTACTGCTTTACCATTCTTATCTTCCACCACGCCTTGCACCTGCACCACATGCAACTTATATATTACGCAGCATGATCAAGCACTCGGTAGAAAATCCAACGCAAGTTAAATTTCCTGATTTATGACATCCAAAAGCAAGAAAATAGATACTAGGAGTATTATTAGAAAGGGCACCTGGTGAGGGTTTCGATCAATCATTGACTGCTCCTTAAATTTAACCTTACAAGAATACTCACGATTCCCTTCTATGCGCATTGTCCCATAATGGTCACAGTACAGTTTTCCTAAAATCAGATTGTAAATGGATGTTGTTACCTGATGATAGAATATTAGACCATCAGAAGCCAGGCATCTTAAAAGATACAGGTAATCAACACAACTATTGTAAGACAATTATTTAAATTGTAGCAAAAAGTAGGTTTGACTATTCATGACAATACCTTACTCCACTGGAAGACTTCTCCGTCGTCAAACTCGATGGTCAGTACACCAACAGGATCAAGCTGAATGGAACGACCCCGGAATTTGTTTTTTAAATTGCCTTCACCCCAAAATTTCCAGCCATTTCCCTCACAATGGCACGCAACGACCATGGGATGGTGGCTGACCTATGTCAATGGCATCATATTCAAAAAGAAAAAGTTGTTCAATCTTTTCATTTTTCGTTTATGTTTTTCTTTTTGAGGAGTAAATGCCAGCTTTCTACACCACTACATACTATACCTTCTCAGAGATAAAGCGAAAGCCTTTATCTGGGAAATCTGCCTCATATGTCTCCCCCAATAGTGGATTAAATGGTTTGCAACTCCTCCCAAGAGTGCTAGAATACCCTGAAACTGCAAATGCAGCCACATCTAGCACCCTCATAAGATTGTTACCCTGCGTATAAACACAATGGATTGATATCACTGTAAAAAATATTGCGCTAACAGCTGAAACTCTGGGCTTTAACAATTGCCTTTGTGACTAATCCCATATAACTAACTATATAGTTAGAGAATGGAAACTAACCTTTTGGCCCCATTCAAATGCTTGGTCTAGAAGGTAAGAGTACTCGAGGTCTTCACAGCATTTCTGTAATGAGGAAATAGGCTCGTTGAAGTAAACTGGGAGGCAAACGCTTGTGAGATCCTTCCCAATGTTATCTTTAATTATTGACCAGAGACTGGCTGACTTTTCTTTCTCAACAGGATCAGGCAATTTCTGTCGTCGCATCACTTGAGGATAATTAGGTCTCACAGATCCAGTGGGCGAAATTGCATTATGTTTACCAGTGGAAGTCTCCTCACAATCAGAATCGGATTCATTTTCTCTACAAGAACTTAACGAAAGAATATCACTTGTATCAAAGAATGCATCATTGTCATCGTCAGACTGATCGTTCCTGTCTTGATCATCAGAAGAATCGCTTGGACTCCCATCTGTATACAATATCACAATAGTGAAATCATTAGAGGGATGGGTTAAAAAAGAATGAATTATGCAAAGAATGAGTTTATAGCTGTTCATGGACATTAATGTAATATTACCAAAATTATGATAGCAAAATAGAAAAAAAATAAATCATTTTAAATTAATTTACCCTCCGTACTATAAGCATGAATGGAATATCACGGAAATCACAATGGACCAAACACGCCCTGATACGTCCCAAAAGTTACGTCCCATTCTAGGTACATTCGAATCCTAATTATGCACTACTTGTCTGTTTATGAAGGAAAAGAAAGAGACAATAATAAGTGCATCAGCTAGTACGATGTCCTCTCTAGTCGCTATAGTGAGAGTAAAACGCACCGCTAAACTTTCCATGCTTTGGCGTAAGGGAATCTTCAACATCCACCTTTGACGACTGCCTTTGGGCCGTTTCATTAACAAGTGTGTTTTCCAAGTCAACCTTTTCTGTCTAAAAAATACGGTCCGGCCACCGATCATAAAAACAATTAGTTTTGTTTCTGGGTGATTTGGATTAGTGAAATACGAAGATTTTGCTGAATCTTAAGTTAAAAAGACTTGCCTCTAAATGGCGGAAAGATTCCAAAAGGAGCTTGTACTTTTGCTTGAGGGCCAAAATATGCTTATTCATCTGAGCGAGCTCGCTTCTCATAATATTTTCACACTCCTGAATGGCAATTTCACTCACACCCTCCTCCATAAGGCGTTGCCTTAACTTCTGGGTGGACATTAACATCGTCTCGTGCGGAGTCATTATCTCTGCATTCTTCGGCGACCGTGGATATAAACCCTTCACCGCCCTCAACGCCTCCACCCATGCGTCCCTGTCCTCCCTGCTCTCCGCCCTCAGATGTAGCCTCTTCTTCGCCCCCGTCCTCACCGAAAACCTCCTCTCGTCCGATTTGCTCTCCCTTATTGAACACACCTACATCAATTTATGCGTTACAATTCAAAAACTACACGTTGGACAAGAGTAATCTGTAATCGTATTAATAATTGGGCGAAATTGAATCGAGAATGACCATGAGATGGATTTCGCAGACGGGTTTGCTTTGGCGAGAGGGATTATTGCGGTGACTGGCGATTCGACGCAGAGACTCTTCCCCGATGACCATAGATCCCCTTTCGACTTCGCCGTTGAGCACGAGCTTATTGGAACCGTGGATTTTAAAATACGAAAGAACGCCATCCTGGAGTACGAACCACCGCGAGCGCCACCCGCGACCGTAATTGACCCACTTGTACAAGATGCCGGAGATTCCATTTCCGACGAGGCCAGTGATCATGACCCCTCGGTGGTTGTGTTGGCGAGAGGTTACCGCAGACGCGGAACGTTGGACCAGAGGGAAGGATTTGCGTTGTGTGGAGCCATGAGAATGACCAATGGTTGAGTATGACCGGAGGGACGACGCCGCTGATGCCGGAAAGCGGTGCGCCTCCGATGAGAGTAAATTTGGACCTGTTTCGTTACGGTCCTCGGAGGCGTGGCGATACTGACTCATGAATAACACCAATTGCAAAAGTAGAAGACGATCCTTGAATCGTCATATAGTCGCGCAAAGGAAGAAAGCCTCGGGGCAGCGTCGTCAACGGCGAAACCCAACAGTGTTGGCTCTCCGCGAAACTCGCTTTCCATTTCTAAGTTTTTGTTTCTTTTCCAGAAATGGAAATAAAATAGTAAAAGTGTAAAAATTTGAACTAGTTTTGTTTCGTTGACAAAATCAGATCAACGGATTTCCATCAAAATGCAAGAAGCCATGCCCAGCAAAGGATTCATTATAATTCATAAAAATGTCATTTTATTTTAATTTTATACATATAAGATACATGATATGGTTATGGTTAATGAAGATATATCCAGTCTCTTAAAATAATTTTTTAAGAACATTTAATTTTCTAAAATATTTTACCACCATAAACTATCATGGTTAGTTATTGAGGTGAGATTCAAATAATCTCACAGCAAACAATTGCCATTTAAACAATTAAATTATACTTCACCACTGAACTTATGCTTTGTCAAAATTTACATGTAATAAAAAACATGTGCGTACGTAAAACATAGAATTGTCAATCAAGACGATCAATCAATTCAAGAAAACACGTTATCATTCCCGTGGAACAGGACGGTTGCAGGCAAATAGTGTTCGTTCACGCACTATTATAGATGCAAAAGCTTGGCACATGACGTATACATATGCTATTACTGAAATTTGACGTGCACAAGTTTTTCATCTAATACAGAACAAATTACAACACACCAATCACCACATAAACGGATAAGCACACCATCTGCTTCATCATGTGACAACAAGAGAGCAAAATCACAATTCACACTCAAAAAGTGAAAAAGAAGAAATTATGAACAGGAACTTGGTCCTGCCAGCTTAAAGCCTTTTCCAAGAGAAACAGTGCAAAGTAAAGCAAACAAACAACGAGATTTCTATTTCTAAGAGGAAAGGAAACAGGGGTGGCTAGTTAATTGGGGAGGGGAAGCTTGTTGAGTTTAGAGAAGCGATAGTCCTTGAAGGGGTGAGGCTTGTAGAGGGGAGGGTGATCCGGCGAGAGGAGCTGAGGCAGAGGTCCGACCACGAAATCGCCGGGCGGCTCCAAGAACACCGGCCAAGACATTCTGGTCTTGTCCTTGTCCACTTTGGTTCTGTGCAACACACTCTTGTACTTGCCATTGCTCGCTATCTGTCCACCCTCACAAGCATTTCATATATAGTCAGTCACACTTCAGTTTCCAAAATTAAACATCACGACACATATAATGACTGCAACAGCAATATTCTATTCATGCATCTACGTACATCACGTTTCATTGAAAAAGAGAAT
Organism: Inga oerstediana; assembly: GCA_963210345.1. NCBI lineage: Eukaryota > Viridiplantae > Streptophyta > Magnoliopsida > Fabales > Fabaceae > Inga > Inga oerstediana. The sequence goes on from OY723410.1 coordinate 3,132,595, forward strand.
GAAATTTTTATCAGCCTTGATGTGTTTCGATACTTTAGAGTCTATAATTACTAAAATCTTTACCCTTCTTCAGGTAGCTACCTGATGACAATTTCTTAGAATTATTATAGTTTGTGTCCCATTTTCAAAAAATAATTTATCACAAAACCACACCCTTTTTTTTTCTCTCCTCGCCATCTTTTGATTTCAATTCATCTAAAAATCTTCACCTTCATCTTACCAACCTTTATACAAATAAAACAATCATTATATTATTATATCATTGTATGCATTTCATGATTGTTCAAAAAATATATTCATAAATTAACAATTTCTCACCATCTGCAAAGGTTGAACTTCTAGATTCTCATAAAAATCATCGAGTTATATTATATAAAACAAATTTGTTAACTACGTCACATTATAAAACACATCCTCCAGACGGAGGAAACCCCATACCGCAAAGTTCACAAGAAATAGACGCAGTGACGATAAAATTTGTGACATTCCTTTATCAAAGGAGATGCATACTTCATGATAATATTAAGTGGTTGTTTCCTTAACAAGATACTCTCTCACATCTTAATTATTAAAGACTTAGCCCTTAATATAAGATTTAGTCCACTTTTATCTATCTGTCACAATATATATCATTCAATTTCTTTTCCTCAAAGCATTTCTTTTTGATCCACCATTAATTTAAATAAACGAAAGTCAATAGATTAATGAATGAGAAGGTTATTTCACAAAAAATTATAATAGTTTCATCGGAGCACAATTCCATAACGTTTGTGGATCCCACACGAAGTGGGACTCACTAGGGTTTGTGACACGTTATATGCAGCATTCTAGATGGATCTCTTCTTTGTATTAAAAAGACGTAGTACACATATCTCTCCCGTGAGCGATGCTTGGACCACATTAAGAACATATATATGGTCCAAATTAAGCTTCCCCCTAAAAGTGAAACTTTGAAACCCCACGTCAAAAAAAAAAAGTTGTATACTCAAATTGTCCTTGACACAAGGGCCTTCTCTTTTTAAAAAAAATTAAGAAAATTAAATAAATTACTTAATCAGAAAATTTCTTGATGATTTTTTTCTCCATTTCCTCTTAATTGAATGTATCTACCATTAGATCAATACTTAATGGTTGAGATTTACTACTATATAAAAATATTATTAAATATAATATTAAATAGTATTAAATCATAACCATTGAAACTTGATCTAATGATATATACTATCAACAGAAGAGGAATTGAGAGTGAAATCAATTGAGACATTCATTTCCCTACTTAGTCATCATAACATATGTTGCGTATCAATAAATAATATATTATTTTATAAGTGAGATAAATTAATTTAGAGAAAAATGATAAATATAAATATTTTAATATAGTTTATGTATCTTCATTAATCTCTCTTAAAAAAAGTTGAATGACTCTTATATTAAGCACGGGAGATAGTATTTGATTAAGACTTTCACAATTTTGTCTTTTAGCATTTAATAGCATGGCACTCATACATTGAGTTTAACTAACCGGTCCTATAGATAAAACTATTCATGAAGTATAATGCAATTTAATTAAGAAAAGTACGCGTCAATGAAGTTATTAAGGGAAAAGGGAATTAATTAACCTGAAGTTGATCCCCGATGTGAACAATCAAAGCATCGGGAATATACTTGGCATCGATCCAACGTTCATCTTTGAGGACTTGAAGGCCCGGAACTTCGTTTGGAACAAGAATGGTGAGAGTGGAAAAATCGGTGTGAGGAGTGACACCCAAAGCTAGATCCGGCTGAGGACACGGCGGGTAATAGTTTATCTTCATCATGTACTCTAACTCCTCTCCTCCCACACCCTCCTTCATCGCATTTTCTTCCAACCCTAATCCTAATGACAGGTACTTGAAAATCTTATCTCCCACGTCTCTCACATGTTTAGCATACTCTTCGTTCACCTCCTTGTAAGAAGGAGAATTCTGAGGCCAGAACTTGTAGTTGATTCTTGACGGAGGCCATATAATGTGAAAAAGATAGTCAACCCAAGCTCTTTTTCCGTAGGCATCTTTCTGATGTATGGTTCCATAGCCTTCAAAGCCTTGAGGTGGCTTGGCATATTTCTCCTTCTCGGCTTGGGGGAGTTCAAAGAACTCTCTCCCAACAGTACGAAGCTTCTGCAGTAAGTCACTGGGGATTCCATGGTTGACGAGTTGGAACAGACCCCACTCTTGGCTTGCCTTAGAGATCAACTCCACTAGGTGGTCCTGGTCAGGATAGCTGAGATCAATGGTCGGTATGTCAGGAGCAGGGCCGTGAAATGTTGTTAGGGCCGGCTGCTCTTTCTCCGGCCGAATGAACTCCGCTGGAATGGAGCCAGTGTTCATGGATAAGGTGGAGATAGCTTGCACCCTCTGGACCTCCATTCCATGCATGTCCGTGAAGCTCTTTGAATGTATACGGATACACGTAAGCAGAATTGTTGTTGTGGGAGTATGAGAATACAGAGATTGAGTGCTTTTATATATAGACAGAGAGAGGATTACCTTGATAGTTGATATGGAAGGGGAGATGAAGAGGACATAAATAGAAAAAGGAGAGTGAAGAGGGGCAAATGGAAGCAGGAGATGAGTCAGTGCATGTTTATTTTAGTTTTTTAAAAATGAAATATGTATAGCTGAGAAATTTTGTCTCTAACTTACATAAAAATACTTAAAAACACTTTTATTCTCTTCCCGAATGAGCACTTAATGAGGGAAATTCCGAAATTGTGAATGCAGATCTATACTGTATGTTTAGATATCAGGATAATCTAGGTAGCTCGTTTTAAACCTCTTCGAACTTCCGTAGATCTACTTTATATTTAATTTCTAAGACTATAAATCTGATCACTTTACCCAAAAAAAAAAAAAAAAAAAAAGGTGTATGGAGAAGCTGGTACATGTCCATAAATGAAACCAAACCAACTACCTCAACATACAACAGAGGAATAAGGCATCGTGGAGGCATAATGTTCCCTCTTTAGACTCACCTACCACTCCTCATACGTTGCCTTTTTCTACACCGTAAATCCCAATATTAATTACTATAAGATGGAGTACGTACTTTTTCATCTAGTGATCCCATGAATTACATCTATCAATGCAATTAATCAAATTCGAAATAGAGGCAATCTTTAAGGGAAAATCCTAAAAAAAAAACTTTAAATTTTGAAAATCCTAAATAAGTGAATTCTTATTAAGATGAGTTCTCGATTGCCAATCAAATATAGTCAATACCCAAACTATAATAGAAAACAAAAATAATTTAGAATTTTGATATTTTGAAGATATTTTCTAAAATTTTCCCAATATTTAACTTATCAATTTGTCATAATAATCACATGTTTCCTCTGCTCACCGGAGTGTGATGAGCATTATGATGATACCTGAACCATCCTAACACAATTTTAACTATTTATATTTAAATTTTTTAGCAGATGATTTTTTAATAAAAAAAATTATTTTAGATTTTAGAAACATTAAAATAATTTTAAAAAAATCTATACCATTCATATTAGAAACAAAGTATTTTCATTCATTTTTTACTGTCTCCAATCTCTAACAGCATATCATTTTCTTTTTGCAGGTTTGCATAATTCCTATGTTCCCCTTTAGAGGAGGCTGTGGAGATGGGCGGTTCTAGAGAAATTTAAATCGTTCATGTGGCTCGTTGCACATGGGAAAGCACACACAACACAGCTTAGAGTTCACAAGGGATTAGAATATCAAGCAGGATGTCCTTTCACCTATAACCAAGACGAAGATGCAATGCATCTATTAAGGGATTGTGTCAATGCTAAAGAAAGGTGAATTTCCATAATCAATCAATGTACTGGAATAAATTTAATTCATTACTGGGAATGGATTGGGTTCACTGGAATCTCAGGTAGGAGGTTATCAGAACTTTCACAAAGAAGATCGGACGGGCAACTTGTTCGGATGTGTTTGTTGAGATATTTGGGTGACTCGGTGTAAGAAGCTTTCTGGAGAAGAATTGGAGTTGAGATATCACAATGGCAATTATAGTCTAATCAAAGCTAGCTGGGATATGGATTTATCTTCTCAGTGTCAATTTTATGAGTAGCTGGAGCATCAAGAAGGGTGGAGTTGGAAGGAAGATTGGATTCATCACTTTGGAGACAGATGGGTCTATTTTAGAATCAGGTCAAAGCGGGTGTGTTAGAGCCATTAAGGGGGAGGAAGGAGAGTGGATATGTGGTTACATGTGTAAACTTACGCATGTGCCTCCTGTAGTGGTTGAAATCATTGCTATCATCCAAGGTCTTCAGATATATTGAAATAGGAATTTGAAATGTATTTTAGTTCTTATTGACTATCTTAAGGCAATATCCTTACTCACAAGAGGTTGTGCTAGTAATCACCCTTTTAGAGAAGTTATTGAGGATGTAAAACTATGGATGGCTAAAAACTGACAAGTTCTTATTAGTAATGTTCATAAAGAGTAAAATACTCTAGCAGATCATTTAACCAAATTAGCTCATAACATTACAAGAAATTTTATTCTCCTTGATCACCCACCACCTTCATATCGTGAGGCGGTTGGTAATGAGTGTTGGAGGTTTTGTTTTATTACCATGTATTGTATTAACTTTTTGTATGTTTAACAAATTTTAGTCTTTTCTAAATAATAATAATAATAATAACAAGGATGGCAAGAAGCAGCCCTTGTCCATGCGTTTAGGACCTGTTTGGTACGTTGGAATTGAGGAGGTAGAAATGGAATTGGAGCTCAATTCCATCTCTGAGTTTGTTTGGTACAATGGAATTGGCTCTCAATTCCAATTCCATGTGGAAATAATTGATGCCAAATCCACCTATTTGAATTCCACATAAAAACCAAAGATTTGTAATTCCATGTGGGTGGATTTCCGTTTTGCCCCTACCCTCTTTTTCATGTTTCAGACCACACCCAGCGTTTACCCCACTACCATAGCAAGCACTCACCTCCGACAACCCAAGACAACGACCTCAGGCAACGGCAGACGGCGACCTTTGGCGACCTACGATCGCGACCTTCGACTTGCAAACCTTGTCAGATCTTCATCCTCTTCGGCAACCCAGGATTGAGACGGCGACAACCTCTTACTATGACGGCGACCTCCTACTCAGATCTGTGCGAAGAGTTCACAAGTGTAGAGGAGGAGAAGTCGAGCTATGCCAATGGAGCTCGTCGAGCTATGCCCATCAGGTCTGTTCGAAAAAGCTGCTCGAAGAAGGAAAGGGATGCTGTCTAGTTGGAGAAGAAGAAGGAAAGGGAGGAAAGAGAACGATGCTGAGAAGCTGTTCTTTTCGCAGATGAAGATGGGATGAGTTTATCTGAGAAAGTTTTTTTTTTTAATTTAGGAGGGTATTTTGGTCTTTTGATATAAATATTAAGTCTCATTTCCATGACATATCAAACATACTTTTAAAACTCGTTTCTACCTCCATTTCCATATCCATATTCATATCCATTTCTATATCCATCAAAATCAATTACATCATATCAAACAGGTCCTTAGCATTTTTACAATAATCCATGCGTATAGTACTTTTGTAATAATTGCCGGCGTGATAGTACTGTACATTATTTCAGAACGTGTAGCATTAAAACTTAAAAGTCACAGTTTTATTATGTTTATCTATTTTTTTAAAATATATATATATATTTAAAAAAGTAGTAAATACGAATGAAAGCGTTGGTTGCATTGTAAATAATAATTTATGTCTTCTAAATTATTTTCAATGACTTATAGTAAGGTTTCTATGTTTACAGCCGTCCATAGAATTTTTTTAAAAAAATTTAACTATTATTATAAATTATTTATTTATTTTTTATAAAACTCATCATGACAAGATGTTTACAATATGAAATCAAGTTGCCAACATTTAAAATAGAAAAAAAAATAAGAAAATATCAGTTAAACTTTAAAATCTCAAATCAATTACTTTTTCTTAAAATGAGTTTTTAATTGATATTTAAGTGTAATGCCTATGCTTTTATAGTCAATAATATTAATTTAGGATTTAAAATTTACGTGATATTTTTTTATCTTTTTTTTAATATATAAAAAATCAAAACTAACAGTAAAGAGAGGGGAGATTCAAGAGAGTGAAATGAGAGAGGGCTAAGAAGAGGTAATCAGAGGCGTGAGATGTCAGTTCTTCAGTCTTATTGATCAAGCAATCTAGCTTTTAACCAATTTTGTGTAAGGCCTTAGTGTATGTTTGACAACCCCAAAAAAGTGCCTTTTTAAATATATTTTTTATAAGTTGAGATACAACTATTTTCACATACTTACCTCAAATATAATAAAAACATTTATATAACTAAAACAAATGAGCACTTAAACCAGCAAACCATTACATGTGGCTTAAATGGGCATTAGTCGTGATCAAGAAATCAATGTAATTATTAAAAAAAAAAAAACTCACAACAAGTGAGCCATATGTAATAACAACTTTTATTGTAAGAAATAATAACAGGTTTATGCTACTAACTTCTTATGAGATTTTTTTAGGGTTATTATAACTTTTGACTACTGAAGTTTGATCCAATTTTGGTTTTTGTCCCTCAAGTTTGAAATCGGTGGTTTAAGTTCCTGAAGTTTCACCCAATTTTGGTTTTAGTCCTCAAGTTTGAAGTCGATGGTTTTGATTCCTGAAGTTTCACCCAATTTTGGTTTTGGTCTCTTAAGTTTGAAAAGGAATTGATGACCCGTTTTTGAAATCCGACCCGACCCGAAAAATCAAGTCATTTTTAAACTTGAGGGACCAAAACCAAAATCGAATAAAACTTCACGGATCGAAACCATCGATTTCAAACTTGATGACCAAAACCAAAATTGGGTGAAATTTCAGGGATTTGAACCATCGATTTCAAACTTGAGGGACCAAAACCAAAATTGGATCAAACTTCATGGACCAAAATTTATATTAATCCTTTTTTTTTATGATTACATTCGTTCTTCAAAACATTTTAACGACTATTTCCAATTAAAATATGACAAGTGTGGAGGGGATTGCATCAAATAACGTATTTGATGAGAAAAAATATAATCTGTTAAAATATATTTATCTAATTTAATTAGATCAGGGAAGTTAGTTAATATGACATGTATTTTCTAGAACATCCTAATTATCTTTTCTTAATTTCTCCATTCCTTTTTTTCCTTAATTATTATTAAGATGGTATCAATAAGGTTAAATTAAAAAAAATTGACATAAATAAAAAATAATATGTTATATTTGTGACCAAACATGTAATTTTTAGGAAGGAGCAGGAGTAAATTAGAGGAATGTACGGGACTCGGGGAAAACAATGAGGCTTCGAATAACATATTGTGTGGATGATAAATGTCTACGTGGATGGCAAAAGGATGCCTCCCTACCTTTCCACTCTCGACGCCATTTTCATGGACTCGCTCCCGTCGTTTTCTTTTAAAAGGAAAGATGGTCTTTTTTTCTTTTTAGTTGGGACTATCGAGTTAGTATATTAATGATTCAGATTTAATATATTATTAAAATTATTAAAATATTATTTTTATTAAAAAAAATACCATTCAATAAAGAAAAACGACAGTAACCAATTCCCATTTCATTAGGACACCTCCCCACCTTTCCCACGGTCGACGCATCATTTTCATTTCATAATCCGCTTCAGGCATCCTCAGCTAACACGTACCTAACACTAGCTCAGGACATAATTGATTGCCCGTCCTCTCTTTCTTTTTTCTTTTATTTTTATTTTAAAACAGATTGCCATTTATTTGTTTGCTTTGTCTCACAGACTACGTGATTTCTTTTGTAGAACAAAATTAATGGTCTGCAAAATGTTAACGTGTTCGCTTGGGCTCCATATCTTGTTTGCAAACTTCGGCTTCCATTGCCATGATCTTATACATTCTCTGTTTTCTGTTACTTTATAGTGTATACTTCTTTTGATTTCATTTTTTATAAGGTATTTTCAGCATATTTCACTGAAATCTAAAAAAAAATTTAAAACAGTAAAAGATTGTTAAGTACTAAAAGGAATAAAGATTGACTTGAAGAAAGCATATGACCGAGTCGGATGGAGTTTTCTTTTCGAATGCTTGAATGAACTGAGGATTCCTAAGTACCTCTGTGATGTCATAAAAGCTTGTGTATCTACTCCGCAAATGCAGTTACTTTGGAATGGATGTACTGCAAAATCTTTTTTCCCTTCAAGAGGAGTTCGTCAAGGAGATCCTATCTCACCGTATCTCTTTGTTATTATGATGGAGAGGTTGGGGCATTTAATCCAGACTGCAGTAGAAGATGGAGATTGGAAACCTTTTAAGTTGTCCAGGCAAGGTACGGCTATTTTTCATGTCTTTTTCGCTGATGACCTTATTCTATTTGCATAAGCAAATATGGATCAAGCCGGGGTGGTGAAAGCCATACTGGATGATTTCTGTGATATTTCTAGTCAGAAAGTAAATAATGCAAAATCGCACATTTACTTCTCCAAGAATGTGGGTAATACGAGAAGAAAGGACATTAGTGAGTTCTTGAATTTTTCCCTATCTTCCAACTTGGGAAAATATTTAGGAATGTCAATCTTGCATGGGCGAAGTACTAAGTCCTCATACAGATTTATTCTTGATAAGATGAATGTTCGACTAGCAAGCTGGAAACCAAACATGTTATCGATGGCGGCTAGACATACTCTTGTATCATCAGTCATGTCGGCTATGCCATCCTATGCAATGCAAACTATACCCGTCCCATTGGGTACCTGTGATGAGATAGACAAAAAGTGCAGGCAATTTCTTTGGGGAAGTACATCCACGAGTCGTAAGCCACACATGGTCGCTTGGAGTCGTGTTTGTTCTCTGAAGAATGATGGTGGACTAGGCTTAAGACAGGCAAGGATTCAGAATCAGGCCTACATGACGAAATTGGGGTGGAGCTTGATACACAAACGAGATGCATTGTGGGTTCGTTTTCTTCGGGAGAAGTACAAGACGGGTAGTGATTTGGTGCCAGAAGTAGAAAAAAGAAGGTCAAAATCAAGCACATGGAAGGGGATTAGACAAAATTGGGAAAGTGTAACCACTACTACAAAAAAGATAAAAGGTGGCGCACATTTTGTGGCACTTCTTTAAACAAGTGACACAGCTTCTCTTTTTTTATTTTTAGCCTGTATAATTTTTTTTTAGGTACCAGCTGTGGCGTCTAATAGATTAGGTGCCACAATTGGGGATACCTAATGTGACGCCTGTGTAGACAGGCGCCACATTTGGAGCCACACAAGCAGCTGTGGCGCCTGACCCATCAGGCGCCACAGCTGCATCATATATCATGTGTGGCGCCTGGGAATTAGGCGCCACACATGATATATAATATATCATGTGTGGCGCCTAATATATCATGTGTGGCGCCTAATTCCCAGGCGCCACACATGATATATATATCAGCTGTGGCGCCTAAGCAGCTGATAGGCAATGTGTGGCGCCTAATTAATTAGGCGCCACACTTGCCTATTTAAAAAAAAGGGGGGGAATTTTAAATGGATAGATCTCTTAATTATTTCATTTCCTGCGTAGTAGTTCCGTGTCTGTCCCTCATTCCTTCTCTTTTTGACTACTACTCCACTTTAATTATTCAACTACTCTCTCATCTTCACACTAAAAAACACACTCAAACGCTCGCTCGTCACTCAAGCTAGCGTCACCAACGTGGTCTCCCACTCCCTACGCTGGTCAATTAATAGATTTGTAAGAAGAAGACTATTTCATTCTAGCTTGCTTTGTTTCGTTTGTCTTTTTGCTTTGTTTAATTTTTTTTTGCCGACAAGTTTGCGTTTTTTAGTAATCTTTTAATTTACTTAATTAGTTGTTAATGTACTGTGTTCACATATCAAGTTCTTGTATTGTGATATTTTTTATGTTAGCTTTGGAGAGTATTAATATAAGAACATTATTGTTGGAGAACTTGAATTTTAAATGTGAAAATTATATATATATATATATATATATAATAGGTTGAAATATAAAATAGAAAGATTGACAATTTGTGGAGATGATAAATACGAAAGCCACTCATTTTATATAAAGCTTCACAATCAGGAAGCATAAAAAAGGGCCACAGGAAAAAAAGAAGAAGAAAAAGAAGAAAAAAGAAAAAAAAAAGACCCTCCTGTGGCGCTTGTTTGAGGAAGTGCCACAAGAGGGGGGTCTCCTGTGGCGCTTGCTGAAGCAAGCGCCACAATAGGACCCCCCTCTTGTGGCGCTTGCGTCAGGAGGCCCCCCTCCTGTGGCACTTCCTCAAACAAGCGCCACAGGAGGGTATTTTTAAAAAAAAAAATTTAAATGTTGTGGCGCTTCCAAGCGCCACAGCTTTTTTTAGTGGCGTCCAGATATGTGGCACTTCTCTAGCGTCACAGTTAATGCAATTATAAGCGCCACAGCTTTACCTTTTTGTAGTAGTGAACTGATAGTATTGCTTGGAAGATTACTGATGGAACTTCGGTGTCTTTTTGGCATGATTTATGGGTTCCCCATTTTGACAGATTGGAGAGTTTGACACTTCAGTCATTAACAGATGAAATAAGGGAATGGAAGGCGGCCGACTGTATTACTCCATCGGGTCAATGGGATTTAGATAAGTTTGGGCATTTGTTACCAAAAGATATCGTGGTTGCAATCCAAAGAGTGAATATTAACCGCAATACTAGTGGTGATTTTCCTATTTGGAGATGGACATCTGATGGTAAATTTGCACTAAAAGCCGCATACAAGAGGATAGCTGGGCAAGGCCAAAACAGTTCTTTGTTCGGATGGAGGCTTATATGGAAGCTGAAGGTTCCTCAACGTTACAGAATGTTTTTGTGGTTATGCGCTCATGGTTGTTTACTGACTAATTTGGCACAAGCTCAACGGGGAATCCACACAAATGAGATGTGCCCTATTTGTCAAGACAAGACTGAATCAATTATGCATGTACTTTGAGATTGTGTGATGGTTAAAGATATATGGAGTGAGTCATTACCTAGTTCATGGCATCGGCATTTCTTTGGCTCAACTGATAAAACATTTGGTTAACATGGTGTTTACGCCGTCGTGATCATGTGTATGGCTACGAGTTTCGACATTGGTTTACGGTCCTATGCAGGCATATTTGGTTGGCAAGGAATGACCGTATCTTCAACAACAAACAATGGAGTAAGCAGGAGTTACTGGCACGTACTGGTTCCGTGCTGTCTTGGGGTATGTCTACCCACATGCAACCTAAGTCTTATACCGCAACAAGAAGGGGCTGGCGGCCTCCACCTGCTGGGATGGTTAAAATTAATACAGATGGATCCAGGAATGAAGCGACGGGATGCTGTACCTATGGTGGGGTGATAAGGGATGAAAAAAATGGATTTATTCAAGGGTTTATGTTTAGGATTGGAAGCGGATCGGTTATCACAGCAGAGGCCTGTGGAATTTTGTGGGGTATGAAATTAGCTTGGGAAGGAGGATTTAGGCATATTATTGTTGAGAGTGACTGCAGCGAAGTACTGGATCTTATTCAAGGAATGATTCCCGATGAACATCATGATGCTACTTTAATCTTAGAAATTCAATCGATGCTGGAACGTGACTGGGAGGTGGAGATATTATATTGTTGTAGGGAGGCGAATAGGGTGGCGGATTACTTGGCAAAAAGAGCATGGAATATGACGGTGGATTTTCTTGTGCTTGACAGAGAACCTGATGAAGTCAAAAGTCTGATCATGGAAGATGTTGCGAACCAATATATTTGTAATGAGTTAGTAGAATAGAGCCAGTAGGGCTATGTTTTTTCTCCTTTTCTATCAAAAAAAAAAAAGAGAGATCCCATGTGATACTGTGTGTGTGTGTGTGTTGGTGGGCCTGTATCATTGTATCGGGCCCTATTATATTATTGCTCACACGATGGTAGATTCTCGTCTGCTTGGTATGGCATGCAAAATACAAATAGGTAAAATTCGGAGGTAATTAATATTCTTCATGATGTCGTTTATCCTTTTTTAAATCTAAGAAACTCATCTTATTATAGCTGAATGGTTAAACCCCCACAAGAGGGAACAACATTTTTTTTTTAAATTCACTAAATACGAAAATTCAAAAGATGAAAAAATGTCTAAGATGTGAATATCCAAATTACATTTTATTTCAAATATTCCCCCATTTCTTTCCACTTTACCTCTTTTTCATCTTCTCTCATTTTCACTTTTTTTCCTATGAGCCGATGAGCTTAACAAGGTGATCAAATATATTAATAAATTTTTAAATTATTTATTTCAATACTTTTTTCTTTCGCATGATATTTATTCTCACTATCTTTTTCAGATATTTCTTTACATAATCATAATCACATTATAGCAGACAACATAATAGTTCCTTATTACCCACGTATCCCCAATAATATTATCAATAGAATTTTCAAACTTATCTAATTTAATTAAATCATTCCTTTAAAATTATAAATGGCCTAAACTCATGAATAATAAGATAATTAAATTAGCTACACTATTAAAATAATAAAATATTTAATTTAATATTAACAAAACGGAAACAGATAATTATATATATTTTTTTATTTTTTAGAAATTTGAAGCGGTTTTATAGCCGCTAAAAATATATCTTTTAAAAAATAGACTAAATTTTTGGCGCCAAATTTGAATTTTATTGGATTTAGTAGCGGTTATATAACCGCTACTAATAATTCTCGCCCTTTTTAAATTCATTTTTGTAGCGGTTTTATAACCGCTACAAATATCATAATAAATTTTCATTTTCATTTCCCGCCATCCAATATTCATGGTTTGAAATTTGTAACAGTTATATAACCGCTACAAATTAGCATGAGAAGTTCCTCCAATTGAGAATGGTATAGCAGTGCTAATTAACCGCTACTACAGTTTTTTCCTTTGAGTAGCGATTAAGAATAACTACTACAAATATACTTGCAACAGTGAATTTAGTAGTATTTTCTTGAACCGCTACTAATTATGTTTGTAGTGATTAAAACTGCTACAAATACACACTTTTAACCGCTACTAAATCACAGTTTTTTTTGTAGTGATGGTACTTTTTTTTATCAACGGCATGATGGTACATCCACAGCAGTTGATATAGTTACAAGCCAGACATGTTGGCTCTGTTGGAGACTCGTTGTGCTGGTACTTAAGCTCGAAAAATTGCAAGTAAATTGGGATTTCAACAATTCTATATTATAGATTCTAATGGTTTCAGCAGAGGAATATGGTGCTATGGAAGGAGGGAAATTGGGAGGTGAAAGTAATAGAAGCCTCGGAGCAATTTATTCACATGTCGGTGTTAATAGAAGGCATACAGCACTACGTTACTTGTGTTTACGCTAGCCCGAATTTGATAAAACGTAGAAGCCTTTGGTGTTGTTTATATGAAATTAGTGAAGAAGTGTGGAGTGTTCCTGGTGTGTCGGAGGAGATTTTAACGGAGTTCTTTTTGAACATGAACGGCGCTCAAGAACAAGACAAACCTCACAAGCTGATCGAGAATTTGTAGCATGGATGGACGACAAGCACTTATCAACACTATCAGTCTATGGAGGGATTTAGTTCGTCCTACTAGATGGAGGAAATTTATGTTAATGGATTGCCGGACTTGGTTTCGTTGGAACTTATTAGCACATGGAAGCAAGCAAGGAAAGGGCTGAGAGGTGCTCAATTTTTGCTATCACATGTTGGTGGATTTGGAGAAAACAAAATCTATTTGTCTTTTAGCAGAAGAAGATTTCGAATCATATGATTTGTAGCAGTAAGGAAGCCTATGAACTTTTTGTAAGAGGAAGTTTATAGAAAGTGAGTATAGGCCATGAATCCTATACAGATTATGATCTCATCAGCGTAGCTATACACCTTATTCAACGTGACTGGGATGTCCAACTCACTCACGTTAGCAGATGGTCTATTTTGGCAACGAATTATTTAGCAAAAGAAGGGCTTTCGGCAATGGCAATGATAGGCTTTCGTTTGATTTCTCAAGCTCCCACTGCTCTTCAGCAGATCCTTGATAGGGAGAAGGTGTTTGGTGTGCATTTGGGTTATAAAGTTTCAGCATGATTTATTTTATGTTATATGATTTACCATAAATTTTAACAAAAAAAGAAAAAAGAAAACTTGAGGTGAGCTGCTGAATTCTACATGATGGAAGTAGTAGTTGTGGAGGTGTTATAAGGGATGTCATTAACTTTTGGATCGTTGATCATAGTCACAAGCTTATGAATGTTCCACTTGTGATAGCTAGGTTAATCGCCATTATACATGGCCTCAACTTGTACTCACTTCAATTGTACAAAATTTCCTTTTTAGACCCCATATTCAGACCGGTTATAGCGGATAAGGTCTTAAAAATTTGACCAGTGGCAGTTTTGTAATTATATAAAACTTCTAAAATCAATTCTCCAAAAAACCGGTCTTCAAAAAATTATGTAAACCAGTTATAAATAAAACCGGTCTTAAAATATAAAAATATTTAAAAAATTAAAAATTTGACACTTTTAAGACCGGTTATTATTAATAACCGGTCTTAAAGTTTTTAACTTTAAGACCGATTTTCATAAAAATCGGTCTTAAAAATGAAAAATTTAAAAATTATTTTTTTAACCCTTTTAAAACCGGTCTTAAAGGTGAGCGTTTTGCCCGTATTTTTACTCCCGCGCTCTAAACCCTTTATTTTCTTGTCGTCATTTCTCTGTGAGCTCTGTCGCTGCTTGTTCTGAACTTCTCCATCACTCCTCGTTTCTTATTTGCTCAACTCTCGTTTGTCATTACCGCTGTTGTTGTTGTGTTCCTCGTCTCTGTTCTTTGATCATCGTCACTCTCCTCCGCCGCCACCTTTATTCTCCGTAGTAACCATTCTCCTCTGTCGTGACTTCCCTTTGTCAGTTTCATAAATTTTAAAACTTCATTTTAACCTCAGTTGACGCCACCGTGACTTTAGGTGACATAAATGTCATTGGAGTAGCTCCTGTTATAAGTGGATTTCTAGGAAGAGAACCAAACAAGGGAGGAAATTTTGAAGGGTCCATGTTTTTTGGAAGAAAAGGTGGCCGGAAAACACTGTTGACAGCGGCGTGTGAGCTACACGTGCTGATCAGACTGTTGGCACATAGATCTCACAAGCAGAGAATAAGGACAAAGTGTGTGAGTCATATGCAGGTCAAATTGAGGCAGTTTCTTTGGGAATAGTTGATTGGTGCTGTCTGACTCATCCTGGGTAGGCGGTGTATGCTCACTTGCCGGCGTTATAGAGATTACAGATCTCCATCATCCTCTGTTCTGTGTTTCTCCAACGTCTCTCCCTCCCTCTCTGGTCACCAGTCATTTTCTGATCAGGCTCTGATACCATACGAGTATATATTATTTTATACTTACTTGATACAATAACAAAGATTACAACGAGTATTTATAGAAAAACAAATCAGAGAAAACGTGGGAAGAGAAGCAGATGGTGAGGAGTAAATGAGGGGGCTTTCGGTGCAAGTCAAATATCTCAAGCGTGCACCAAAAGTCCTCCTAACTTCTAACATATATATATTGAACAAATAGTAAATACAAATGAAAGCGTTAGTTGTAAATGATAATTTATGTTTTCTAAATTATTTTCAGTGACTTGTACTAAGGTTTCTATATTTACAGCCATCCATAGCAAATTTTTTTTAAAATTTAACCATTATTATAAAAATTTGTTTTTTTTATAAAATTCATCATTACAAAATGAAATCAAGTTGCTAACATTCAAAATAGGAAGAAGAAGAAATATCACTTAAACTTTAAAAATATCAAATCAGGAGCTTTCTCTTAAAATGAGTTGTTAATTGATATTTAAATGTAGTTAATACCTATACTCCTATAGTCAATAAGATTATTTTAGGATTTGAATATTTTTTTGTCTTTCTTTTAATATATAAAAAATTAAAACTAACAGCAAAGAGAAGGGAGATTCGAGAGAGTGAAATGAGAGAGGACTAAAAAGAGGGAAAAGAGGCGTGAGAGGTCAGTTCTTCAGTCTTGTTTGTCAAGTTGCCTAACTTTCAACCAATTTTGTGTAAAGCCTTGTTGTACGTTTGACAACATCAAAAAAGTGTCTTGGTGAGCTTTTTTTTTTTTTTTTTAATAAGTCGATGTAAAGCTCCCCTCACATACTTACCTCGAACGTCGTAAAAACACTTCTAAAAAATTAAAACAAATAGACACTTAAATCAAAAAACCATTACACGCGGCTTAAATAGGCATGAGTCATGATCAAGAAATCAATGTAATTATTTAAAAAAAAAATCTGACAACTTTCCTTGTAAGAAATAATAACATGTTTATATTGCTAACTTCTTTTGAGATTTTTTTTATGATTACATTCGTTCTTCAAAACATCTTAATGACTGTTCCCAATTAAAATATAACACGCATGGAGGGGATTGCACCAAATAACGTATCAGACAAGAAGAAATGTAATTCTTTAAGATATATTTATCTAATTTAATTAAATTAGGGAAATTAACTAATATGATATGTATTTTTCAGAACAACCTGATCATCTTTTCTTAATTTCTCCATTTCCTTTTTTTTTTTAATTATTGTTGAAATAATGTCAATAGGATTAAATTAGAAAAAGAGTGAGATAAATAAAAAATAATATTTTATATTTGTGACCAAACATGTATTTTTTAGGAAGGAGGAGGTGTAAAATAGAGGAATGTACGAGACTTGGAGAAAACAACGAGGCTTCGTATCACATATGGTGTGGATGATAAATGTCTACGTGGATGGCAAAAGGATGCCTCCCCACCTTTCCACCCTCGACTCAACATTTTCATAGGATGCCTCCCCACGTCTCCCACTGTCGACGCTTCATTTTCATTTCATAATTGAATGCCCGTCCTTTCTTTCTTTTTTCTTTTCTTTTTATTTTAAAAAAAATTGTCATTTATTTGTTTGCTTTGTCTCACAGACTACGCGATTTCTTTTGTAAAACAAAATTAATGGTCTGCAAAATATTAACGTGTTCGCTTGGGCTCCATATCTTGTCTGCAAACTTCGGCTTCCATTGTCATGATCTTATACATTCTCTCTATTTCTGTTACTCCATAGTGTATACTTCTTTTGAGTTCATTTTTTATAAGCTATTTTCAGCATGTTTTACTGAAATCTAAAAAAAAAAAATTAAAATCTAAATTTTTTTTAAAAATCGGTAACATAGTTTAATAATTCGGAATAGGGATAATTTGAAGAAAAATTATAATTTTTCTTATTAATTCATAGGATCGAGAAGGAAATACCATGGTTGATTAGATATGAAGTAATAAATTATTTAGAAGCTTTTTGTTCATTAGCAATTAAATTTAAATTTGAAAGATAAAAATAGCACAAATGCTTAATGGCCTACTAAACTTGTGTGAGTGTCGATTTTGCGGGTCGGAGTTGGTGGGTCATTTATGGTCTCCAGTCTTCATTTTTATCTCTTGATAATTAATTTTCAAAGTATCTTGAGGGAAAAATAAAAGATACATAAATATATAAAAAGAAAAGAAAATGAACAAAAAAAACTTTAAAATTGTAAAATCTCAAATAAAATATTTTTATAAAATGAGTTATGAATTACTTATCAAGATGATGTTGGTCCATTTTAAATCCACATTTCATTTTATTGTGGTTGAATGGCTAAACCAAAAAAAAAAAAAAAGAGGAAATGACATTTTTTAAAATTCACTAAATATGAAAATTCAAAAGATGAAAAAATTTCTAAGATGTTAAAATCTCAGTCAGTATTTTTTATAAAATGAATTGTGAATTTTTTATCAAGATTCTCTTATTAATAATTCCTAATAACAAATTTAATTTAGAATTTTATAATTTTAAAATGTTGCTCCTATCATTATCCTTAAAACGAGAGATCCCATGTGATACTCTGTGTGTGTGTTGGTGGGCCTGTATCATTGTATCGGGCCCTATTATATTATTGCTGACACGATGGCAGATTCCCGTCTGCTTGGTATGGCATGCAAAATACAAATAGGTAAAATTCGGAGGTAATTAATATTCTTCATGATGACGTTTGTCCTTTTTAAATCTAAGAATCTCATTTTATTATGGCTGAATGGTTAACCCAAAAAAAAGAGGGAACGACGTTTTTTTAAAATTCACTAAATACAAAAATTCAAAAGATGCAAACATGTCTAATGTAATATATATATATATATTATAAAAAAAACGTAGGGGTGGGGACAAACTGTCGGTAAAGAAAGATAGAAAAGAAAAGAAAAATATGTGGAGTCCGCTAAAAAAAAGTGAGGAAGGGTATTATTAATACCCTTTTCCTTCCCTTCATCACTTTCGTTGTGCTTCACCAGCAGGCGAGCGGAGCGAGCGTAATTTTAACACGTAAGGTTCTGAATTTATTAGATAATTTTGGTACTTGAAATCATTTTTTCTTACCAAATTTTTTTCATGAAAGTTGTTCTACATATTTTTATCTTTCTATTGATGGTAATATTATAATGATTAGCGAGAATTTTGGGATTAGGATTTTGGGAGAATTTTGAGTTTTTACAAAAGATGGTTATAGATATGTAGAGAATAAATAATAGTTGATTTTAATCGGTTTAAATTTACCATTTGGTTGTTTTATGATTTTATAATTAATTTCTTCTTAAATAAATAATAAATTATGCTTTAGGAGCATTTTTGACCGATTAAATTTGGATTAAACAATTTATTTAAGTTATTAGAAATATTATTGAAATTTTAATCGGTTTAGTTTTGCAGATTTTGAGTTATGTGAGATTATAAATTATGATTTGATATTATAGTTAGAGAATTATGGTTATTAAATTTTTTATTGTGAAATAGAGTTAAGAAATTTTAGAAATTTTGATTTAAAGGGAATTTGAGGAATAGATAAATTGTTGTTATTTTTAAGAAAATTGAGCCAATTATGGGGATTATTATTTGCTATTTTGTAATAGTTAACAATTATTATAAATTATATTAACATGTAAATATATATATTTATTGTAGAGTGAATTTGAATTTGGCTTGTTGGAGTTAAATTCTCAGGTTTAGGTGTCAAGAACTTGAGGTAACCACTTTCCAGTTTATCTTGTATACTTGTTGAAATGATTATATGCGTATGTTGGTATTTTTAATTGCTATAAATATGTTATAGTAATTTATATATGAAAAATGTACAATGACAGTATTAATGTTTTTAATAAATTTTTTAGTTAAGTAGGCCTGAATGATTTATTTGAATGTTTGATGACGCATAGCATTAAATATGAAATATATGAATAAATTATTGATATTGAAGATTGTGATGTTGAGATGTTGGATGTGGTGTTGTGATTGAGGAGAGGTTTGATTCTTTTATACCACGTGGTATGGCCGCCATCGTGTGCACAGTTGATGGCTTTGGCATTCTCAGGACCTTTGGTATCACCATTTTCTTTAGCCGGGTTAAGGGTCAGCTCATAGGCAGGTGACACCTTTCCATTTTTGACAGAAAGGGAATCCATGATCCGATATGAGTTCTGTAGCCTTTAGCCAGGTTACACCTCATTATTAGAAAGCTTGGTGCAGTCATGTCAAAGAGACTAATCCTATTATATGTTATAGCTTATGGGTTTTGTCAGCGGTTAAGGAGGTTATAAGGATGGTTGAGGGAGTTTTATGCATATTGAATGGTTTTCTTGAAATAATAATGTTTTGGGAAGATTGAACTTTATGTTATATGAATATATATTTTGCCCACTTAATTATTTACAATCATTCCCTGCATATTTGTTAAAATAGAATTGTGGTTACTGAGTCCATGTGACTCACTCTATCGATATTTAAAATTTTTTAGGTGATAATTCAGGTGGTGCTACCAAAGGGGAAGGCAAACAAGACTTGATTTGATCCATCGTATGTTTCGTTTAGTTACATGAGTATAATGTATATTGCCAAACTTAAAGGCCTTTTAGGTTTACGTTGCATATGTTGAATACTACGCTGCATATTGGGGTTTGTACTGTGGACGGAGCCCCATAATATGTTGTATTATGTAATATTTAATATTTTACTTAGTTTGGAAATTAATTATATGGTAATTAAGAGAGGTCGTTACATTTAAGATGTGAAAATCTTAAATCAGATAATTTTTATAAAATGAGTTGTGAATTGTTTATCAAATCTTATTAATCTCTTATAATTTTTGATAATAAATTAGGATTTTAAAATTCTTTTTAATCATTTTCCCTAAAAAGAAAGAGCATATGTGAGACTCGGTGTGCGTTGGTAGGCCTCTATCATTGTTTCGGGGCCCTATTATAATTACTGCCGCCGCGATGGTAAATTTTTTTTTTTTTTGTTTTGTTTTGATCGGCTGCACGATGGTACATTCACGGCAGTTGATAAACTTGACATGGCCCTAGGTAAAATTCGGAGAAAATATTCTTCATGATGACATTTGTCCTTTTTAAATCTAAGAATCTCATTTAATTGGGGCTGAATGGTTAACCCAAAAAAAAGAGGATGCTCTAGTGGGTCAATGAAGATCGGTCCATTGCACCTGAGAGACCCAAACAGTAATTGAGCTTGAAGAAGACAACACTGGCCCACCTGATGCAACAGAACTGGGAAAGAATAGTCTCCTGGCTGCAACAACTTGGAGCCCTAGTGCGGTTCCTGTTTTGGGCCTCAATGGCCAACCCATGAATGCACTCTTTTGGAACTGTAGAGGAGTGGGTGCCCGATCATTCCCTGGCTTAATTCGGAAAGTGAGTAATAGTTACAAACTGGACATGTTGGCTCTGTTAGAGGCTCGTTGTGCTGGTACCAAAGCTCGAAAAATAGCAAGCAAATTGGGATTTGGACAATTCCATATTATAGATTCTAATGGTTTCAGCAGAGGACTGTGGTGCTATGGAAGGAGGAAAACTGGGAGGTGAAAGTAATAGAAACCTCGGAGCAATTTATTCACATGTCGGTGTTAATAGAAGGCATGCAGCACTACGTTATTTACTTGTGCTTACGCTAGCCCGAATATGATGAAAAGTAGAAGCTTTTGGCGTCGTTTATCTGAAATTAGTGAAGAAGTGGAGGGTTCCTGGTGTGTGTCGGAGGAGATTTTAACGGAGTTCTCTTTGAACATGAACGGCGCTCAAGAACAAGACACACCTCACTAGTTGATCGAGAATTTGCAGCGTGGTTGGACGACATGCACTAATCAACACTGCATACTATAGGCCCGCTATTTACATGGGGACGAGATGGCTGTGAGAGCGGACTTACTAAGTAACCTCCCTTTCTTCGAAACCTTCGCTAATGCCACGGTCAAAGCCTTATATCTTATACCAATTAAAGTCAGATCATCAACCGCTACTACTTCATTTGTACGATTTCCTTGAACCTCCGAAACTTGAACGACCGTTTCGCTTTGTAGCGTCATGGCTCTTGCTTGAGGATTTTGATACTTTTATGCAGGAAATATGGTTGAAATTAAAGATGCATCATGGAGCGAGAATGTTTCGCATTTTACAGGAAGTGCATGGCCACCTGGGTGGACGTAAAAGAAGAATTGTATGAAGACTTGAAGGGATTAATAGGGTCTTACACTTGTCGGCGGAGATGTGGCTTGAGCACTGACGAGTCGTGCCCTCTGTGTCACAATTGTACTGAGGATTCTCTCCATGTTATGCGTGACTGTCCTCACGCTATCGGTCTATGGAGGGATATGATTTAGTTCGTCCTACTAGATATGGAGGAAATTTGTGTCAATGGATTTAGTTAATTCGTCCTACCAGATGGAGGAAATTTATGTCAATTTTTGCTATCATCACATCTTGGTGGATTTGGAGGAAACAAAATCTATTTGTTTTTTAGCAGAAGAAGATTTCGAATCATGAATAAGTAAGCCTATGAACGTTTTGCAAGAGGAAGTTTACAGAAAGCGAGTATGGGCCATGAATCCCATGCAGATTATGATCTCATCAGAGCTATACACCTCGTTCAACGTGACTGGGACGTACAACTCACTCACGTTAGCAGATGGTCTAACTTGGCAACGGATTATTTAGCAAAGGAGGTTGTAGTTGTGGAGGTGTTATAAGGGACGCCATTAACTTTTGGATCGTTGATCATAGTCACAAGTTTATGAATGTTCCACTTGTGATGGCTATATGTTAATCGCTGTTATACATGGCCTCAGCTTGTACTTACATAGAAGTTTTAATTTGTTTTTCTGATTGCTTGGAGGCTACTAATCTCTCTGTTAAATGTTGTAATGATCTGCATCCTTTTAAGGATAATGTGCACGATGACATTCATATGAAGTGGAAGATCATGTTTCATCATCTGTATAGAAAAGAAAATTCCACTGCCGATTATTTTAGCAAACCTTTCTCATAGTTTAGATATTACTTTTTACATCTTTCATCAACCTCCTCTTCTCTTGTCGGTAGGTGGAAGGTGATGAAGCAAGTTAGGCTTGATAGGGATGTTTTGTATTATATGTTGATCTAGTATCCAGTTTCTATTAAAAAAAACGAAAGAAAAAGCGGGGGAAATGAAGAAAAAGCTATCACAAACATGTTTTTGGAAATTGAACCCGACACCAAACAATTAACCCAGACCTGATGAGAGCCTTGGATGGATCACATTTCGAGCCCATGGATCTCAAGTTACCTTAAACCCAAAGAAATAAAAAACCAAATAGAGCAAATGCTATATCAATATTCTTTTTAAGGTAAGAAAATCACAATTGCACAAAAGGTTTAATACCATTTTTTATTCCTTAAATTTATCTCCATTTTAATGTTGGTATCTTAAGTTTTAAATCATTGATTTTGATCTTTGTAGAGGCAAAATGGTTCAGTTTTTATTAAGTTTTATGGATTAATATTCTAAATGAAATAAAATTTGAGGAAGAAAATAAAAATAAGAATAAATTTAAGGGATTAATGATATTAATCTTACCCAAAAAAAATGACAATACTCAAATTTTATTTCTTATATTCATTATGTCAAATTATCCCAACACTTTTTTATGTGGGTTTATAATTTAATTATAATATTTTAAAAATAAAATACATAATCATGGAGGATTTAAAACTTGACAATGAATATAAAGAATTTGATGTTTGTATATTTTTAAAAAAAGAATTCAATATTATGAATTTTGCATTTAAGCTAGAAATCATACATAGTGTTCGTTTGTGATAGCTTATTTTTGGGTAATAAGTGCTTATAAATCGTGATTCACGGTATATGAGGTAAATATGTGAGAGGAGTTTTATCTCAACTTACGTAATAAGGACTTATTATCCCAGAATAAGTGATGCCAAACACTCACCGACATAGTATGGCTTTGGCTTGTGAATTGATAAGTGGGTGAATTGAATGGCTAGGTTAGCTTTACTATGATTCGACCAACCTTGACTGACGATGACTAGGCTAGCCTTGCCACGGTGGTATTTTTCTATATGAAATATATTTGAGTAACTGTATCATAAAAATCAATTTCAAATAAAAACTTTGAACTTACCACAGTGTTCCAGAATTTCATTGTCTTTTTTGTAATGATATAATACTCGTGGGATACTGATAAACAGCCGCAAGAAAAGAAGGAAAAAAACTCGTCCATTTAGGAATTTACCGATTTTTTTCGTCGCAGAACAACTCGTCAATTTTTAATCTACGTAAGAAACTTCATCAATATTCTTCTTGAGTCAATATTATGACATACCTTATGGCTTATACTCAAATTTCCAGCACCAGAACCCACTATCCAGATTGTACTCACCCTTCTGTAGTACTGTACAACCTTATAGCTCCACCTTCTTATGCTCATAGCTTTATATAAATGGATGTGCGTAAGGATCTGTTTCTTTCCAGTTAAATAAATGTCCGGTTTAAATTGTGCATGAATTTCCAGAAGAGAGGCGTGTTTTTTCAGTGTAAATCTGTCTTCCGGCGAGATAAAACCTTTAATCCGTACAGCAAGGAGGGCTGAAGAGGAAAGCGATGAACAGCGAAATGTGTGACGAGAAAATGGGGATGTATCTAAAAAATATCAGATTCAGCTTAGAAAAGAAGCTTTGGTGAATACGACAGCACATCAACACCTCATCGCGCGTCCATGGCGGTGCCCCTTCTTCTATTTGCTTGACAAGTAGACTGCAACACCCAACCTTGGTCATATTCCTCTCCTCACCAACCAAGTTTTCAATTATTATATTTTCCCTGCAATCTGTATTCTTCTCTGTCTACTTGAGTTCTTCAAGCTAACCAGTTGTTTCTGACGTTAAAAATACTTGGTTCCCCAATTAAGAAATCCATATTCGGAAAAGGTGAAAGTTCAGAAAAAGAAAAAGCACCTTGAAAGCAAACCCCATAAAAAGAAAAGAAGAGCAAGATATAGCAGGAGAATTCATTGGGGTTGGGTAAGCATTTGATCATCCTCCGGTCACTTCTCCATTGATATGCTGAAGCTCTTTAGGGTTTATCAGTGCATCTCCGGCTTCTTTTTCGTGTGGTCTCTGTCGTTTTAACCGCTTTGCAGGTAATTCCTCGTTTCCTCATGCCCCCAAACACCCCACAGTAAATATCTCTTCATCAAAGCTTCTGATACTTCTTTGGCCATAAATTAAATCTCCAATGAAAGGAACTTCTGGTTTCTGAGGAATTTAGCCCTTTGAACTCGTATATCTAATTGTAATTATGTCTCTCGTAGGATTGTTGATATGTCTTAATTTAGATCTGAGATCAAGGTCTCTTTTCCCTTCCAGTTTTTAAGCATTGTGCAGTTTACAATTTTTTATTGGCTTGATTTCCTTAATGTTTATCCGTGCTTACTAGGGAAGAAAGTACGGAACATCGCAATATGTTTCATCTCAGACCTTATTGCGCTATCTTTTGTTGTATAGATTGAATTTGACTGTAGTGCACTATCGCTTGTCGTATAAATTGAATTTGACTGGCTTCTTCATCTCTGATTGTTATTTTCTTCTAATTTTCTTTTATCCCGCATATCTGCATTGGCATTTGAAATTTTGTGGAGTGCTGAATATCTAGCCTTGAAATTTTGCTAGTTGCAGGGTAGTTCGTGACTCACCCATATCTCATTATTTAGCTGCCAACATTGCATTCTGGCATTCAATTTAGCACTGCCTCTGTGCCACGAACTGTAATTTTCTTTTCTACCATAGTCAATTTACTTGTCATATGGTGCAATGTGATTTTACATATTACGAAGGGTTCTGTGACAGCAACTTGGTGTATATGCAATTTCACATAAAGACAAAATACGAACTCAAATTATGTGGGATTGGCTCTCAGCTAAACTGATAAGTAGTCTACAATGGTGGATATACTTGAGTGTGTGTGTTTCTTTTCTTTCTTTCTTTGTTTTTTTTGGGGTGGGGGAACGGGGGTGGGGGGCGCATATTTGTTCTGGGTTTGATCTTTGATATGCATTGTTTGTAATGAAGTTAAGTAATAATTGTTTTTCAAAAACTCCTGTAAGTTCTGTTTGCTTCCCTTTAACAGAAGGAAAGTCATAAGCCATCCAAGTTTTCTTCTTAATACAATACCCAGGATCCATTTTGTTTCTTGTTTGTTTCCTCTTCTAATATATCCTGTAACTTTTAACATTTTTATTAATCTTTAGATCATCTGGAGACAAATGGCAGCTGAGCTTGTCAACGCTGCAACAAGTGAGAAACTGGCTGAAATTGATTGGACAAAAAATATTGAAATCTGTGAATTAGTTGCTCAAGATCAAAGGTATATGCAATGCTGTGTTGTTCCTTTCTGATTGCTGAATGTCTTAAAAATTACTAAGAGAAATGGATAGCTGGTATGTGTATGTTGTTAGTAGTTTGTATGATGGTTCTTGGGATTGTTCATTTTATAATTGAAAGAGAATACTTGCCATTGCAAATGATCATTATGGCATGCCATGCCAAAATGGTTGCTGATTTCTTGGATCCAAGTATGTATCCCTCAAATTGTTTGTTTCTTTGAAAACAATCTTAAATTATAAGCCTTTGGTTAAGTTGGTAGTAAACTGATATCTGGTGCCTAACTTAGTTTATGATGCTGACTATGCTCATCAACATTTTTGTTTACTACTTCAACTTGTCTGGTGCTTGGTCCTGGCTGGTGTTTCACTAGATTATGAGCATAGATTAGCCCTTTAATGTGGCAGAATAATCAAAGCAGTACCACTCTTACTAATTGCATAGTTTGTGAACATGAAGGCAAGCTAGAGATGTTGTTAAAGCTATCAAAAAGAGGCTGAGTAGCAAAAACCCCAATGCTCAACTGTATGCAGTCATGGTAAGTATAATGGCTTCCCTATGTTTTGCTGTCATAGACGCTTTCATGTGGATTTTCTAAGAAGTTTGCATATTCACTAACATAATGACTTTGTCCAACTGAACATTTTTGTTGCATGCTTTCCTGCTCTATGGTTTCGTACTAAGTCATTTCTTAAATTTTCTAGCTGTTAGAAATGTTGATGAACAATATTGGAGAACATATGCATAAGCAAGTGATTGATACGGGGATTATTCCCATTCTTGTGAAAATTGTGAAGAAAAAGGTAAGAACTTTTCTGTGACAGGCCATTGTCCTTCAGTGATTTTAATATCTTTCAGAACCCTACAATGATTTGGTCCTTTTTTTTCTGATTGCAGTCAGATTTGCCAGTACGAGAGCGGATATTTCTCCTGCTAGATGCCACACAAACATCCCTTGGTGGTGCTTCTGGAAAGTTTCCCCAGTATTATCATGCATATTATGATTTGGTGGTAGGTACAGATATGTGAAACAAATTTCTAGGATTCTTATGGGTTGATGTGGATTCTAGAATTTGATTATCAGTAGGATGGCAAGAAACAAGTGGGGTTCTTCAAATTAAAGAAATTAATGGGAGAACTTTCTCTTTCTTTCTTTCTTTTGGAATTTTCTTCTATATCCTTTA
Source organism: Inga oerstediana (assembly GCA_963210345.1). Taxonomy (NCBI): domain Eukaryota; kingdom Viridiplantae; phylum Streptophyta; class Magnoliopsida; order Fabales; family Fabaceae; genus Inga; species Inga oerstediana. The sequence goes on from OY723410.1 coordinate 3,159,617, forward strand.
CTGAAGCAAAACACAATCACGGCATTTGTTCATGTTTTACAGAGTGCTGGTGTGCAGTTTCCTCAGAGTGCTCAAGTGGTCCAATCAAATCATCTCAGTTCACAACCGAGCACAACTAATAATGAACTGAATGGGGAGCAGGCCTCACCTAGAGTTGAAGGGATTGCCCAGCAAGCAGATTCTCAGGCTGTTCCTGAATCTAGGTGACTTTGTTTCTTTGTTAGTTTTTATTTATTTATTTATACTTTACACTTGTGTTTCACTGGAGCTTTAGGAGTCGTATTGGATATCATTCTCATTATTTTTCCATTATACGCTCAAGATGCAGGGTGGACAAATAATAGGAATTAGCCAAAGATACTGTTTTAGGTCAAGTAATATGGACATTGATTGGTGTGGGTCTAATGAACTGGTGGACCAATAACCTAGAAAATTTGTTGGTATCATCTTATCTTTTTCTGGCAAAGGAAATATCTTATTCTTCATGTGTTTTTTGCAGCATTATTCAAAAGGCTAGTAATGCATTGGAAGTTCTAAAAGAAGTCCTCGATGCTGTTGATCCTCAGCATCCTGAGGTATGTTGAGAACATATCCTACTGGAAACAGAATTTGGCATTCCAAGAACATGATGTATTTATCATTTTTAGTGAAAAAGGATAAACTTCTCTAACAGGTTCTGGAGTTGGGTCCTTGGTAATGGGCAGTTCAGTTGTTTGGTAGTAGTAATCTTATAATCAACAATATTTTTTGTCTCAAGCTATCAGCTTGTCTGTGAAGATCAAAGCAAAAACTTATGAGCTTTTTCAGATATGAAATTTCTGATATTGAGTTTGACATTCTGGTATCATTCATTGGTGAACTTTCAAAGATTTCAGCATCTTTTCTACACAAACACCTACATGCATGATGTTCTCTTCTTGTGAAAAATCCAGACATGTTTTCCTTAACAGCACCACTTTTGTAGAATTTCACGAGAACATCATGAACTGTTTAGCGGCAGTTTTTTACATATTCAAAAACAAGACGAGGAGATATATTCAATATTGCTGACCAACTAAAAATATTGAGACATCTAGCTGCTGTAGGAAGGAAATTGTGGGCTATGGCATTCTACAAATGTTGTTAAGGCAGCATTTGCTTGAAATGTATTTATGGATCTTGTGACTAAAGACACGTCACCGTTTGCTGAATCTGAAAGTATGTTGTGTCATTTTAGGGTGCAAGGGATGAGTTCACCCTTGACCTTGTGGAGCAATGTTCATTTCAGAAGCAAAGGGTAATGCATCTTGTGATGAATTCTCGGTGAGGCTGCTTTAAATTTCATTTTTAATGCTCTAGGCCTATATATTTCTTCTGTCCTCTCCTTTCTGGATTCAAAGTAGTTCAGCTGATGGATTGTAAAGCTCATTTGCTTATAAAATTCTTTTGTAGAGATGAAAGAATAGTCTCTCAAGCGATTGAATTAAACGAGCAGCTTCAGAAAGTTCTTTCTAGGCATGACGACCTTCTTTCAGGCAGAGCTGCTACTACTACTACAACAACTGCTAATCGTTTTGAGCATGAAGTCGAAGACGAAGAGGAAGAGGAGGCTGAACAGTTATTCCGAAGGTACATTACCTGCTCTTTTAATCTGCCGTTATTATTCACTTTCAAAAACTGTATTTTGAATATTTCTTCATTCGGCATGGTAACACCTAGAAGATTACGCAAAGGAAAGGCTTGTGCAAGACCTGAAAATGAACAGACTGCAACTGAGTTGCCTCCTTTGAGTGTGCTTGGGGAAAAACTGAATCGTCCACTGATAAGACCACTCTCTTTGGAGCCATCATCTCGAGAAGCCGATATTCGTTCTTCACCTGCTGTAAATTCAGTGCCAAACGCAAATCAAGTGAATAGGAAGCCTTCTAGTGTTGCCATTCCTCCCCCACCTGCAAAGCACGTTGAGAGGGAGAAATTTTTCCAGAAAAACAAGGCGGATGGTTCTGCTCTGGCCGGCCAAATGAATGGCCTCTCCATACACAGTCGTAACGGCAGTCACTCCCACGGTGGAAGCTTTGATTCCAGTGACTGATATACATACACTAACAAAAGGCCCTGCTTTGCTTCCATTTATCCTTTTTTATCATTCAAAGTGGGGTTTGAAGTTGAGTTGTGAGGATTTTAATATTTCTGTTTAGGCTCCATGGGTTCAGTTTGAAGGGGGAAAAGGAAAAACGAACAAAACTTCTTGGGTTCGTGGAAACATGGAACGGAGTTTCTGTGTCATTCTTACAGTCTGTACTTCTCGTGTGCAGGTTTGCTTTCATTTCTTTCTTTGTTTTTTTTTTTTGCCTTTTAGTTTACGGGGTGCGACATATTATCTTTTTACCTCCTTGCCCATAATCTTGTTAGATTGCTTAAAATTACATTCATGTTTGTAATATTTTTATTTGTGGAGAATATTATATAATGGGGGGTCTCGGGGCCATCATCTAGCTCTCATGTCAACTGTGCAGGAATAATTATACTAGTATTATATAGGAAATAATAAATAATAACTTCAAGAGTAAAATAAAATTGGAAAAATGCAAATTATATATCATTTGAAATTACAAAATCCTAAAAAGTCTATTAACACTTTAAAAAAATATGAAAGTATTAAGTAACAAATTGAGTTTTTCAATTTTTGACAATTTTATCATTTTACCCCCTTTTTTTTAAAAAAAAAAAAAAAGAGCACCGGCGCTCAGGTGTCTGGCCAGACAGGACGCCGGGAGCTTTTTTGGTGAGGAAGGGGTGCTTTTTTTTTTTTTATTGAAAAAAATTATTTGACAATGGCAAAGGATGGGATTGAACCCATCCCACCCGTTTAGAAAAAAAGCATGGTGATTATTGGGCCATTAAAGCTCTTTTGAGATATATATTCATTTCTAAATATGTATAATATAAATAAAAGTGTAATAGCTTTGACAAAGTCAGTAATGCTTTTGACAAATTTAGTAATGGAAATAATAAAATTCGTTATAGTATTGACTAAACTGTTTGATGATGAACCTTGACTTGCTTGTTTTCATCAGCATTTTTGCACAAAATGCTTTTGTCAAAACCATTACTAAACTTGTCAATCTCATTACTGAATTTGTTAAAATCCTTTTATTTGTATTATGAATGTTTTTATAATGGAATCTCATAATAGGATTGTCAAAACCATTACAATTCTTGTCAAAATCATTATTAAACTTGTCAATCTCATAACTGAATTTGTTAAAATCCTTTTATTTATATTATGAATGTTTTTATAATGAGATTGTCAAAACCATTACAATTCTTGTTAGTTATGAGATTAACAAATTTAGTAATGATTTTGACAAGAATTGAAGGTATAATAGCTTTAATAAATCAATAATAGAAATGATAAAATGCGTAATGGTTTTAACAAAATGAGTAATGGAATTGACTAAACAAGCAATGTATGTATGTATGTTGCGTGCTTGCTTGCTTGCGTGTTTAGTCAATCCCATTACTCATTTTGTTAAAACCATTACGCATTTTATCATTTCCATTATTGATTTATTAAAGCTATTATACCTTCAATTCTTGTCAAAATCATTACTATGTATGTATGATGGCTTTAACAAAATCAGTAATGGAAATGGAAAGTTTAGTAATGATTTTGATAAAAATTGTAATGGTTTTAACAATTCCATTATGAGATTCTATTATGAAAACATTCATAATATAAATAAAATAATTTTAACAAATTCAGTAATGAGGTTGACAAGTTTAGTGATGATTTTGATAAAAATTGTAATGGTTTTGATAAAAGCATTTTGTACAAAAATGCTGATAAAAACATGCAAGTCAAGGTTTATCAACAAACAATTTAGTCAATACCATTACGAATTTTGTTATTTCCATTACTGAATTTATCAAAGTCATTACTAACTTTGTTAAAGCTACTACGTCTTTATTTATATTATACATATTTAATAATGCATATATATATATATGTTAAAGGGGCTTTGGTGGCCCAATAGCCACTATTCTCCTTTGCTAAAGAGATGGGATGGATTCGATCCCACCCCTTACCATTCTAAAATAATTTTTTTTCAAAAATAAAAAAACATCCCTTCCCCACCAAAAAAGCTCCCGCCTACCAGAGCTTTGGCCGTCGGGGGTCTAGCCGGCCGGCGACCGGAGCGCCTGCAGCCGGCTGGCAGGGCACCACTCTTTTTTTAAAAAAAAAAATATGAAGGGTAAAATGGTAAAAACATCAAAACTTAAAAAACCTAATTTGATACTTAGAACATTTATATCTTTTAAAAATGTTAATAGACTTTTTAGGGTTTTGCAATTTCAAATGATATTTAATTGGCATTTTTCCAATAAATTTTTTTATAGATTGTATAATCATATATTAAAAGAATTACACAGAAGAATATGATCTTTAGCAAAGCACGGTCTTCTGTTTAATCTCATTGATGCGGCAGATGCAGCGATGACTGCGGCTCAGGAGCAGAGCAAGCAGAACATTAAAAAACAGGGCAGGTGAAAGCATGGTTTCTTGGCAGAGAAGGCAGATAGTTTGAAATCCACACAAATGGCAAAAGCTTTTACTAGGTGCATGCTTGCTTTATCACAGCTCGCATGTACTGTCCTGTTGTTTTCAATCTCACAGCAGAAATCCAGAACATACGACAACATTTGTCTCTCTGTTAAACACAAAACTCAAACATGGAATCCATGGGCGAAGCAAGAAGACATTACATGAACAGAGCCATAAAGTTGGCCTATAAATCTCAAGTATATATCTATTATGATAGTCTTCATGAATTATGGTACAGCAGCTAACTAGGCACTCAACTAGCATACAATTTCAAATACTTTCAACAAGTGTGCATAACAATTGTGTGGCTCAACTGACTTGATATTCTCCGCTTGCATGAACCTCCTTCACCCTCTTGTCATACTCGTCTTCTTCGTCGTCTTCCTCCTCCTCTGATCCTTCTGCTTCAGCTTCCCAGCCAAAACCTTTGACAGGCCTCGATACTGGCGGTGGATCTCTTGCCTCCCCGACGATTCTCATTATTTCCTCTGCACTCTGAGAATAAAAGCTTGGGTTGTCTCTCTGGTAATACACCGCCTGCGCTGATTCAGTTAGCTCCCTTGGTAGGTTCTTCAGAAACCACGGGTGGATCTTAATTTCCTTTAATGTTATTCTCTGAAACCCACAATAACGAGAGTTCCCTGTCAGTTACCTCCATTTAAACTCCTAAATCGCTCTACAGACCAATAACACTTTTTCAAACAGCAGATATTTTAAGTGGAAAGGTAGCAAATTGAGCTGTGTGGAGTCACACCGCTAGATACTGGAGAAAGAATAAAAACATGACATAGATGGATCCAGAGTCTCACCATTTAGAAAATAACAAAAGTACTATACGCATTTTGATAAAATAAAGAAGGGATAAAATGAGGAAAAGTAAATCATAAGCTCATCTATGCTACTGTGTCACTATATTCTAAAATCATAACATAATCCACAAGTTGTCGCCTATAGGCCTAACAATAGGCAATAGACTGACTATATCAAATTTCTAATGATGTGACAATGAAGCTATATTGAGATTATCGGCAATATTTTATTCACTGAGCATCATAAAATATTGTAACATACCCTCAATGGATTAGCCACAAAAATGCGAGAGAGGAGGTGCCTGCAATCTTGAGATATGTGAACATAATCTGGGATTTTGTATTGGACAGCCATTATTCGCTGAATAAAAAGAACAGGAGGAGAGGTATACAAATGGTGTGAGAAACAAAAAAACACCAGAAGCGACACTGAAAAAGATAAATATACACCTGGATTGTTTTCCGGAAATTCCTAGGGTCATCCTGGTCCTCAAAGGGATATGCTCCAACAAGCATGACATAAAGAGTCACTCCACATGACCACACATCAGCCAACTGAACCAACATAAGAAGGAAAACATTAATCATATCTAAAATAAGAAGAAGAAAAAAAACAAAGAAATCACTAATGATTGACACACACACGCACACACCCCTTGAAACACCTAAAAGCTGCTACTTCACTTTTCAGTAGGTAGAAAAGATTAGTTAAATTCAATGCAAACATGAAGCATAGGCATGGAAATCTGAAAATTATTGACAGACAATAGAACACATGTTATAATTACCTTGCCATCATATTCGCGCCTAGAAAGAACTTCGGGTGCTATGTAAGCAGGGGTTCCAACCGTAGACTTGGGTCTTGAATGCAGCAAAGATGACTAAACACAAATAATGAAGCACTCAACTAACTATAAATATATCACCTAAGGGGACACAGTTATAGACTTATAGCCTTGGGATTATAATAATATTGTCGATACCTTGGAATAACCAAAATCACAAATTTTCAAGCGAGGTGCAGGACTTCCATCCAAAAGGGTATTTTCAAGCTTTAAATCTCTGTGGCATATTTGCTGCAGAACAAAGAGTAGAAACATAAGTTCTCATTTTGAGCATTTCTCAAAGCTATGAGAAGAGGCCATTTTTTTTTTTGGTAAGCTTGGGAAGGAAAGATAAGTATAAAATACCTTGGCGTGACAGAAATTAACACCAGATATCAGCTGCTGAAAGAAATATCTAGCCTGAATAATAGTCAAAGAAACAAAATGAGAGAGAACAAAAATAATATGAAATAAAACCAAAAGAAAGAGATTCTAAGAGATTATGCCAACTTATCAACCTCGTCTTCACTGAATCTGCCAGCATTACATATCCTCTCAAATAGTTCCCCTCCAGCTGCATACTCCATTACTATTGCTAGATGTGAGGGGGTCAAAATGACCTAAAATTAAAAACCCGATTGAAACAAGAACACCAAATGTCAGTATTTTATACCCAAATGGAGATTGATTCAACGAGTCAACAATAACTAAAATGCTTGCCTCCTTGAATCGAATTATATTGGGGTGTCGAAGGGACCTGTGGTTCATAATCTCTCTGGCCACGTTCTCATCGATCTGGGATTGAAAAAAGAAATTATTTAGAATCACATATCCCGAGAAAGGGACTTCTCAAGTTCCCATCCGTCAAGTGCCAACATAAAATTGTGATCATGAACACCTTAATCTGGGAGCTGCTTGATTGCTAAAATTAGCGAAATTTGTTAAATTTTCTTCACGAAATAAAGCGTGTCAAAGATTGTTCCTTTCCCTTTTTTCTTTGTTGGTTTTCACAAAGCAGAACACACACATCAAGGAATCCAAAGTTAATCGTCAGAATACAAAAAAGTCTTTCGTCATTCCAAACGTCAAATGCAACACATAACCGCAATAAATCTGACACATAACGGATTCGTTAAACTATAATATTTTCTGGCAAGCAGTCAAACACAGTCATGATGATGATGATAACAAACAAACCTTGCGACCACGCTCGATATATTTCATGGCGACGAGCTCCTTGGTCTCCTTGTTCCTCATGAGCCTAGCCACCCCAAAATTGCCAGCCCCCAAATCCTTCACCTCCTCGTACTTATCCATACCGTCGAATCTCTAGCGGTATTTCCTCAAGAGGAGCAATCACACCAATTATGGAGGCCTCGTCAAAATTGGGCAATCAAGTTCGTTGCGAAATCAGGAGAGGAGTTTGACGGGGCTGAATCTGACGCGTCGTGTGATACAGGGAAAGGAAGCGAATCGGGAATTTATGAGGGAATTTGGGATATAGAGTGAGGGAGTGAGGAAGAACAGTGATCACGTGGGAGTGAGGTGAGAGAAAGGATTAGAAAATTGCATAAAGGAAAAGTGGAAGAAGGAGAATAACAGCAATGCATGAGGGATTGAATCCAGTAATCTCGTTCGTTCCTGTGTGTTTACTTTTGGGATGGGAATTTCAGATTTTGGGTAGGAGCAGAGAGGTTTGGCGTAGAGATGGATTGCTATTGGATCTCTTAAAACGCCGGGGTGATAGGGGGCTCAAAGGTCTCGCTTTGACTTCGTGATTGCCCTTTTGACAAGGTATACCCTTCGCCTTTTTACTCCCTTCCCCTTTTATTATTTTTTTTGTCTTGTTTTTGCGTAGCTTGTCAAAAATTTAAACGCATATAGAAAAATGAAAAAAAAAAACATTTGAATTACAAAATCTTAAAATATCTACTAAATTAGTAAAAAGACAAATATATAATCTGATATGAATTTTGGATTTTGAATTTTGAGTGTTGACTAAAGTTATTAAATTTGAACTGGTCATTGAACCGATCAAGGTACAGGTTAAAAGTCAATGAATCAAATTGAAGTTAAGCCGTAACTAACTTGAGGCCAGACATGTGAAAAAATGAAGATCTTAAGGTTATTAATATGAGATTCTGAATAAAATAAAAAATGAATTGAATTATTTTTTAAAATAAAAAAGATTGAACTAGTCAAACTGGACTAGTTAGGTGATCGGTTCGTCAGTTTCTGACTTAGGCTGGTCAATCCAGTCCGACAGTATTGACAATTTAAGTATAGGAGCTAACAACTTAGGTATAAATTAACAACTTAAACTCCCAAAATTATTACAGTGTATATCCAAATTATTAACTATTATTCTTAAGTTGTTATTTCATATTTTTCATTTTACTAATATATATGGGAGGACAAAAAAAATCCAGTCTGTGCTCTTTCCACAGCTTGATGTTAAAATATAGTAGGTGACAGAGCCAAGAGATCATAGATTATAGGAGCAACGTGAGAAATAAATCGAGGAAAAGAGGAAGAAGAATAACTTGGATGGGAAGAAATATTAATTAAAAAATATTGACAGACACTTGGACCACACTTTTCTATTTCCTGAAGTGGCGTGGGGTTGTGAAAGGTCATGACCTGGCACTGCATGGAGATGAGAGGTCTTCAATAATTGGGATGCCCTTGGAATCAAAAAGCTGAAATGTCAAAAGTTGTCGGGTGATCCAACTCATGTATACTTCACGTCCATATTAATAAATCCCAGTCCTTCACCTCTCTCTCTCTCTCTCGTCTTTTCTTGAAGTGCTTCCATTTCTGGCATGTCCCAGCCAACACAGTGCAGCTCCGTTGTGTTTTATATTTCAGATTTACCAGTTACAGAAAGCCATAATCTTGGTTATAATGGAGACTGAATTATAGCCAGTTTGGGTAAAAAATGAGGCATTGATTAAGGTTTTGACAAAGAGGGAAAAAAGAAAGGGACGAGAGAGGGAATGGAACCATTAATTGTCCAAATCAGTGGGAATTTAAACACCCGACAATGCCACGCTACATGCCTCGTGATCACGACATTCATTTTGTCAGCAAGGCCACCCCTTTCTTCGAATGAGACCTCCATGTCGGCCCTCGTCCCCTTTCTTTCTTCTTCCAGTTGGGCCATTCACAAAAAAACGAGTCCGATGGATTTTGGACCCGGTCCAGATACAATAAGCCCATTAGAGAACTTGCCAACAGTACACGTCGAATACAAAATAACGTTAGGAAATGAAAATGAGAGCCCAACAGGTATGGTGGGGGCCACGACTGAGTCGGACAGAGCTGGAACACGTCAGAGGAGGCGTGTGGGCCTGATGGGGGGCAACTGTTTTAACGGTCGAAAATGCAAACGGCAGGTACAGCTAGACAGTGCCAGACTCACGAGGAAAAAGAGAGGCCATTTGTGAGGCATCCTAGGTGACTCGAAAAAGCATTAACGTTGTTGTTGCCTGACCTACTGCTCAAACCCTGCGCTTCTCGGGTTTTGAGACTCTGTTTCTTTCTTTTCTTTCTTTCTTTTTAATATTATATTACTCTATCGGGCACACACATTTAGAGAATTTGTATTATTTTTTAATTTATTCTTATTAATATTCTCAAAAGAGTATATAAAGAGAAAATGAATGAAGAATTAGAAAAGATGATCAGGGTATAAAAAAATATATGTTATATTGATTAATTTTTTTAATATAATTAAATTAGGTAAATATGTCTTATATTAAAGTAAGATAAAATAATATTTTAATTGAGAGCTAACACTAAATGTTTGTAAGATATAGTGTTTGTTTGAGATGGCTTTTGAAATGTTTATAAGTGCTTATGCACATAAGTTGAAACAATACTCGTCTAACATATTTACCTTATATATCGTAAATTATGATTGAAAAACTGTTTTTGAATATTTCAAAATCTATTCCAAACGAGCACATAAGCTAATTGAACTAGGCTATTGGCTTTTAACAGGGCAAGCTAATTAGATCAAATCTAAATATTGTTAAGCTTAATTGGGGATAACTCTTAGAAAAATATTTGCTCCCTTAATATGAAATATGAATTCAGAGCAACTCTTTTAAAAATGATTTTTCAATTTACACTGGTGATACTTGCCATAAGTTAGTGAATTAGAAAAAAGAGGGCAAGGGACCCAGTAAAGGTGAAGGTGGGGGAGTGCCAGCGTTAATGCTTGGTGTGTTAAATGATGAGGCCGGCAAAAGCGCCGTTGATCCATCCATCGTAAATGTGAATAACGGCGTTCCCCCATGTCTGATTCTTGGCCCTTAAAATGAGGGTCCCACGTATTGCCATATTTCTCATAATTCCAAGCTGGCCCCTTCCCATTCTCCTCCTACTCCTTCCTTATATAACTCCCCATCCCCCTCCTCTTTCTTTCAAGTTTCAACCCACATTGCTAGGTTTTGGCTGTTATACTTGATACTCCTTCATCAACCATGGCTGACGATGCTGCCAAGCCTACTCCTAACCAAGAAGTGGTGCTTAAGGATGTTCCTCACCCCGAGAAACCTGTCACCGACGTTGAGCCATTGAAGCCGGTTCAGGAGACTGCCGAAGCTGTTGTGTCTAAGCCCGCAGCTGAGGCCGATGACAAAATGCCCGAATCTGGTTCCTTTAAGGAAGAGAGTACCAGAGTTTCTGACCTTTCTGATCACGAGAAGAAGGCTCTCCAAGAGCTTAAGCAACTCGTTCAATATGCTCTTAACAAGCACGAGTTCTCTGCCCCGCCCAACCCGCCTTCGCCGGCTAAAGAAGAGAAATCGGCGCCGGCTCCTCCTCAGAAGGACGATGACAAGAAGACGGAAGAACCCCTTCAGGAAAAGCCTGCCGAAAAAACAGACGACCCTGCTGAAACAGAGGACCAACAAGCAGACGAGAAGGAAGCCGCATTACAGCAAGAGGGAGAATCCACGGCGGTCGTTGAGGCTGTTGATGACAAAGCGGCAGCTCCTGCTGTCGATGACGACGGAGCTAAAACCGTGGAAGCCATTGAAGAGAGCGTAGTGGCGGTGTCTTCCTCTGTTCCCGCGGAGGAGCCACAGGAGGCAAAAGAGTCGGAGGGCACAGCCGTACCTCCACCGGCGGAGGCAGCAACGGAGGAAACTAAGGACAACACTCCCCCGCAACCTCCGCCGGAAGAGGTATTCATTTGGGGGATACCACTGCTTGCTGATGAGAGGAGCGATGTTATTCTATTGAAATTCCTGCGAGCCAGAGATTTCAAAGTGAAAGATGCTTTCACCATGATCAAGAACACGATTCTCTGGAGAAAAGAATTCGGAATCGACAAATTGATGGAAGAAAACTTGAGTGACGATTTAGAGAAGGCGGTATTTATGCATGGGTTCGATAAGGAAGGCCACCCCGTGTGTTACAACATCTATGGGGAATTTCAGAACAAAGAGCTTTACAAGAAAGCATTTTCCGATGAGGGAAGGAGGCTCAATTTCCTGAGATGGAGAATTCAGTTTCTGGAAAGGAGTATTCGCAAATTGGATTTCACTCCTGGTGGTGTATCCACCATTGTGCAGATTAATGATCTCAAGAATTCTCCTGGACCTGGTAAGTGGGAACTTAGACAAGCCACCAAACAGGCCCTTCATTTGCTTCAAGATAACTATCCTGAATTCGTAGCCAAACAGGTATTACTCTTGAATTTATCCTGCATTTATCGGTTCTTACATTTAATGGTGTTACTGAGTGCGTAACTTAAACTCTAAATCTATTATGGCGCAGATTTTCATCAATGTGCCATGGTGGTACCTGGCTGTGAACAGGATGATAAGCCCTTTTCTCACTCAGAGGACCAAGAGCAAGTTTGTATTTGCAGGACCTTCCAAATCTGCAGAGACCCTTTTGAGGTAATGTTTCAAAGATTCAAAATTTGTTCATTTGGTTCGATTAGGTAGAGATTTCACAACTCAGTTTGGTCCCTGGGCTTCTTCAGATACATAGCTCCAGAGCAGCTTCCTGTGAAGTATGGAGGACTGAGCAAAGATGGAGAATTCGGCAATAATGATGCTGTCACTGAAGTTACAGTTAGGCCAGCAGCAAAGCACACCGTAGAATTTCCGGTCAATGAGGTGAGTTTCGATTTTATCTTCATTGAATTCTGAGAATCCAATGAGTTGCCGCATCGAAATAAAATCTTTCATAGGATTCCTCTGTTCACAAGAGACATGTTGTCTAATTGACCCTTTGTTTAACCAACATACTGTGAAAAACCGTACTCTGATAATTCAATACATAAACACAAACTATAAAGCCGGAGCTTCCTTTTGTCGTTTCTGGGGCCACTTGTATATTCGACATTGCCGGACTTATTTCATTTAGTTCTTGATATAGCTAAAAGCCAAAGCAGTCCTAGCTTTCTGATAAATTGATTGGCTCCGTTGATATAAACAAAGTGATGAGTTGAATGTAAACTTTGCAATATGTTTTAATATCAACCTGTTCATTTTTGTTGGTTTCTGTTGAAGAAATGCCTTTTGTCTTGGGAGCTGAGAGTGATTGGGTGGGATGTAAGCTATGGAGCAGAGTTTGTGCCAAGTGCTGAAGGAAGCTACACGGTGATTATTCAAAAGGCTAGAAAAGTGGCTTCATCAGAAGAACCAGTGGTTTGCAATAGTTTTGAGATTGGTGAGCCTGGCAAAGTGATTCTCACCATTGACAATCCAAGCTCCAAGAAGAAGAAGCTCTTGTACCGCCTGAAAACCAAGTCGTCTGCTTAAATATTGAATTTTGGTGAGCTTTTGAAATTGTTATGGGGTATTTATATATCCATATATATGTATACTCTTGTGTTTTTTTATTTATTACTATTGTTTTTGTTATTATTGTCAAATATCAAAGGTCATTTTCATATTGGAGGTGGAGGAGCTATCTTTTTGATTTGTGAATTTGTTTTTCATGTATAAAAGGAAAGAAATTTGTGGTGGGTCTTTTTCTACATCTCTGTTTCTCGCATTCTTTGTATTTTGAGGCATCATGTGCTGGAAATATCCATGATTGGTGATGTGCGATACGTAGACTTGGTTTTAAAAGAAGATTGGAGTAGTTAGCATCGAAATAATGCAATATTTTCAAATTGAATAAATATGTGGAGATCATCACTAACACGGTAACCACCACAAATCCTAGAAGCCGTCAAATCATGGGTTTGAATAAACAAGAACAAAGTTTTGGCATAGAATGCACTCTTGATGGAACAAAAACAACATATTTGTTGCACTCTCGATAGGATTAAGCTCTTAACGGATTCATCAGAAGCTTTACAATTATTTTGTTTGGAGTGTGGAGAGGCTTTAGACTTACTTTTAGCGGAATATCGAGCGAATCATCCATTGTATAAAGACATAACAAATTTAAAGATACGGTATCTTCTCAAACTGGGATCTTGAAATTTCTCATCCGTATGGAGAAGGACTTCGTTGTGCAGATTAGATTATCTAGCCAAAATGACTCACGGAATTAGTCAGGATTTTGTATTATTAGAATCACCTCCTATGAGTTGTTTTGAACTTTTTGTTTTAGAATATAGATAGATGACAAAAGGTATTGTTATTACGGTCTAGATTTTAGACTAATACGTCATACAAGCTTTTGCTTGCCTTTGTAAAAAATAAAAAAACAATAACATATTTTTCATGAAATCCTTATGTACATCAGATTAAGAGAAACGTAAGCAAATGAGAAACGTAAGCAAATTCAAACCTTAATAAAGGATTTGAATGGGACAGTAGCACAAGATACCCCATGTGCGAGAAGAAGACAGGGAAGGACCCACAACATAGTGAAAGGTCACTTTGGCACCGAATATCATCATCAATAGAGCCCTCATCAGACAGGCAATTCATGTATGTGTCTGCGGGTTCAAAAAATTTCCCTTTTTTATGAGTATATAATATGTGCTTTGGTTTTCCAAACGGACTTTTGAGACTTTTAAGGCATCAAAGTCCCACTTTCATCATTTAAACCCGCGAGCTGTTGCTTTGTTGGATTATTAACGAGTTAGGCAAAGTCTTCCACCATTTTGGATCATCACTTTCATAGCAGAAGCAAGCACGCATGCCCCTCATCATAAAAAAACCTATATTACTGTTCTGTTCTTTCATCAAAACCAGATAAAATACTAATAGAACACACAAGTGGGAGTTATAAGAGCCAATGGTTATTTTATAAAGAAAAAGCACACACAAGTGTAAGAATTCTACTTCTCTCTCCCTCCCTCTCTCTGAGTTGAATATTATTTCAGGGCCCTCACCTCATGATAAGGAATGGTGCATTATAGCTAAGCTAGCTAATCTGGCAAAGTATAAAGGGCAAATCCTAGCTGTTCCCAGATACGTAAAAATGCAAACCCAGCTGTGTGTAATGTTTGGTGTCTTCAATATTTTTTTCCAGACTTTTTTGCTGCCAATTTGACATCACTTTACTGCTATGTTCACTGCGCCTATCTTTATTTCTTTTCAGTGACTCACCTCCTAATTAATAATTCACCCTATATCTACAAAAGTTGGTGATCATCCCAATCACAAAGAAAAAACAAAATTGTTTGCTCTTTCTTTGTATAGAAGTGCTTCATGTGGAGAGAGTAATAAATAATCATTTGGAAACAGATAGAGGGCAGCGCAAACTAAGGAGGGCGTGGGGCATTATCTGAGTTCTTTCAATTAATTTCCTTTTACAAATCATCAAGTTTTTGTATCGTGTTTCCAGACTCTATACATACTTAATTCAAAATAATGGCAAAATTTGGAGAGCTCATTATTCACATAGAACACCTTTAAGCCTGTTTGCGTTAACAGTGATAAAAATGATATTTTAATAATCTGATTTTTATAAAATTCATATCGTAAATATGATTTGTATTTGTATTGGCGATGGTAAAAGTAACTATTTTTTAGAAAAGCTAGATTTCTAAGCTTCTTCTCAAAGGTTACTTTTAGGGGGGAAAAATTCAGTTACTAAAACGTCAATCCAAACACCTTAATTTTCAAAAAATCAGAAATCACCATGATTTAAAAAAAACAAAAAAACCGTTTGAGATGGAGAAAGCCAACCCAACCAGGCACTAAAACTTCGCACACGTTTCAAGAATTAAGAGACTATCTATCCTGTAATGCTATGCAACCAAGTGGCTCTGATGAGGGGTGTCGTTCAAAGAATGGTACATAGCTTTAACAGTAAAGGTGTTGCTGAAAACGGACATAATTGGATCATTCTTATGCTGATGAGTAACATCTATGTATGCTTTTCATGACTCTGCTTTTGTCGAAGACTTTTATCCAACACAGACAAAAATGAGGGAAGAGTGGAAAATGAAAAATGGAATAGACTAATAGAGAAGAAGCAGACGAGGCAAGCTAGCTTATAATAATGGCAACCGGCAACAAACAAACGAGATCTGTGTCGTTTTGTTATGGGGAATTACGTTTCACATTATTTACAGTACAGCTTACGAGACGCTGCAGGTTTTTGCATGTGACCTCTGAATCTCTGCCAAATCGGATGGCCAAAGATCGATCCAAATGTACATGCATGGGGAAGCTCTCAGGCTTAAACTTGGTGCATCCTAAAAACAAACTTGTTCTGATAAATTAGCATTACTATAAAAGGGGGTTTTAACATCATAATTTTGATACTTTTAACATTCAAAAACGTATGTGGGGGGCGTAATATGTTTTAAGAAAAGATGTCTCAAAAAAATGGGACCTCTAAAGTAAGACTTTAGATGTCCCAATTTTTAATTTGGGACGTTAAAAGGTTTGATTTTTTTTTTTACAATCATTTACATTCTGCATTACCCAACGAATTCAAACTGCAGAAACAGAATAGAAAATGGATACATAAACCTCAAAGTCTGTTACAAAATGGTAAGGACATCCAGCACTACAATCTTTACTATATATACATACAATAACAACTCATACAACCTACTGCTATATATATCAACAATAACAACCAGAAAGTGTCAAAACGTTGTCATCACACAACTACAAACTGATATAAATAAAAAGTTTACTGCTCTATATGTTGAAGAAGATGTCCAGCCAAAAGGTCTCTGATCAAATCAAGGTCTTCACGTAGGTAAGCATCTTCATTATCAAAAATCTGAAAATTAGAAAATAAGCTTTGATGAAATGAATCAAATAAATGAATTAATTAGCATTTCAATTAGAACACCAAAAATATTATCATTTGAGAATGAAGAAGCGATTATCTTTTCAAAATCGCTAGTAATTCCACTTTGAATGATGTTATACATATAAAGTATAACATAATATCTGCATTCAGTGTTGTCAGGTTGTCGATGGCACTTTAAATCAAAGGCATGCAATTGGTTGTTAAAATCAATAAAGGTATGTCTAAAACGACCGTCAATGAAACAATTAGAATCGAAACTACTTACTATCAGATAAAACCACTTTGGCTTTTTAACAACTGTACCCTCGCGGGACCTGCCTAGGACTCTATATGTTTGACAAGCACTATCATGAAAATCAAAATGAACAGAAATTAGAACTATTCATCTTTTTAAGAGTCAATGAAATACAAACAGAATAACTTACGTGTCGAAGACGAATTTTGTATCTTTGTTTGGCTTTTTACTCAAGGGATCAAACCAATAGACTATGTTACGGCGAGGACATATAACACACAGACTCCAGTGGTAACTATAACAACATGTACAGATTAAAATGAGGTTAGATGACAAGGCAATTATTTATTAAACATCTTAAATTGACAAAATGAAAATACAAACCGTTGAACAATGAGTGCTAGATAACAATGAAGTTTGGTCTCTCCCATTGCGTAGCCGACATAGTGAGTCCTATGCGCCACAGTATTGGTATCCCCTGTCATATTTGCAGGGCATAAGAATCCATACCAATCACGTCTTTCCATATTTGTGCAGAGACCGTGGAAAATGCTATAATAGAATTAAAATAAGGAATGAATTATTGAATGTATGAAATCAAAAAACCAATAAATGAATTCTATGGGAAAACTGAAAAAAAAATCTTACCGGATTGCAAATTTCACCCAGCCTGCATCTATCTCCTCCAACCTGATAAACTGCTTGAGATCTGTATTGTCAATCGTATAGGGATACTCCAATGCAAGGCCCACAATCCATGGAGGCATCTTCAAGTCAACCTGTTTAATGCCCTTGTATATCTGTTGCAGCCGTGCTAAGTAAGGTCATTTCCTCACATCTTCGTCATCCTTTTAGAACATCAAAAAACAAATTGTTATTAAGATACCAACATATTCTTAGTAATAGTAAGGTAATTCCTACCATTGGAGGTGTTGCGTCTGAACCAATAAAATTGTAAGGCTAAAGGATGAAAGATCATATCGCCTGACCTAACGTGCTAACCTCTGGATCAGGAACAGGGATGGTTGTACCTTCTTCCCCCTTTCTAACACTCGTCACATTTACCCTACGAAAATCTTACGGAATTTGCTGATGATGGTGGGTGGTAGCACGTGTGTGAACGAGAGCATCGGCTACAACACGCAATAGTGGATCATCCAAATAAAGGGTGGAAGGGTCTCCCAATACTGGAGTGGGAGAAGGGTCACCAAGTGGTTCCTCCAGAGGGTTATAACTTCCTTTGGTGCTATTGAAAGCCGGGGATTCCTGAGTTCTATACCCATCCCTTGCCCTTTATGCTTCGAACATCTTTGTCATTTCAAGTTAAAGCTCTGGCAATAGCTCTTGTCGGAGCTTGTCTCGAAGGTTGGCCTAGAGCTCTCGTTCGAGGTCCTCTCGAATCTTGGCCACAAGGTCCTTACTAGGTCCATCTTGTGACGAATAACGTAAGCCTTGTCCAAAATACCTCGCGGCACTGACTCCTCGTGTCTCTCCTCGAACACGACCAAGGTTATCTGCCTTCCCAATAGCCGTTGACAAGATGCCCATCCGTCTACTTGGATTGAATGAACCTTGGCTACTCTGATCTTCCAGTTCATCCTGTAGCATATAGTTTATCGTAAATGTATCGAAACCACTATTGATATGCAAAAAATTAGGTACTTATGGTATAACTACTTACAATCCTCACAGCAACCTCAGCAACAGCCGGATTTATGTACTTCTCAGCTTTAATCCTCCCTGCTTTCCATTTTTAGGAGGTACCGAGGCCTGGATAACAACGCTAAGATCAGATTCCGCTGCTTCTTTTATTTTCTCTAACTCTTCTTGCATCATTTGCCGCTCAACCTTCCGATATCCACCACGAAACATGTAATGTTGATATTTATTTTCTGATTGCCTTTGTGCATTTGCTGCACTTAATTTTTATGAATAAAAAACAACAAAAAATAAATCAACGATATCAAATATATGAAAATTAAAAGCTCTATATCATGATGACATAAATATTACCAAAAACTCAGGATCTGCCCGTGATGCCGCAAACAACCCCCAGTCCTCTGGAGACAAATACGAATAATGTGTACATGAATCCTGACCCCTCAGGGCCCCTCGAATGTACCTTGCTGTTAGCTTGTTCTTGAAACCTTTCCATCGTATACGAACCTTATCCATCCAGTGCCTGTACATCTCTCTAGTGTCTGGGACATCGTATGTTTGCGGCAAGGTAAAACATAAGATTATTATATTTGAAACAATAGGAATAAAGATACAATTACCATAGATGCATCAAAACTTATATACCAAAAGTTGCTGTCAAATCATGTCTTTCATTTTTGGAGGAACCAATCTCCAACTATAATAGGTAATGCGTACTTTGCTTCGACCCAAAAACCCTACGTAGCTAATGAAACGGTCTTCCTCAGGACCAACTGGATTCAGATTGTCATCGAAGTCTATATGCAGCCTCTCTTGTTGATGTTCATGACGTGCAACCAATGCTCCCATCTTTATACAGCCTCTAACCCTCCTTCTTGCAACGGGTTTATCGCTAGGGCTTTCATCATCTCTACGCCTTTCGTCATACTAAAGTTGTCAATATTCCTGTTAACACAAAAAACATCGTCAGAAACGTAAATAAATTGCAATAAAAATAAAATAAACTAAGCGGGAGTAAAGCAAAAAAAACACACAATTCTCGTTTATAAATTAAGGTCTTACTCTATATTGTTTCCTATAGCCTTTCACCATGGTCATTTCTTACAGCATATTCGTCATCATCTACCAATTCTACTTTATTTGTTCGAGGTGGAGTTGTTGTGAAAGGTGGTGTGTCATCAAAGTTGAAGGTCGGATCACCATACTTTTGTTTTTTACTTTTAAGGACAATGGATATGTTTTTGCTCACAGGATCGGTAACATAAAACACTTGTTTCGCCTAGTTTGCTAGAATAAAGGGCTCATCTCTATAGCCAACTCTTCGAAGATCGACTGAAACAAATCCAAATTGTTTATCTATTACCACAACATTATTGCTAACCTACTTACATTTGAATAAAGCAACTTTGAACTTATTGTATGTCATCTCCCATATTTTTTCTACAACTCCATAATAGGCATAGACGCTAATATGGGGTTTTTGTCTCTTGAATTGGAAAAGTGCATAGCTTCAGCTTCTACCATGACCCCACTATTTTGCATGGTACTTCTATCATCTTACTCTTTTATATAGATAGAATAGCCATTTATATCATAACCGGTCTAAGTAATGACCTGAAACGAAGGCCCCCAAGCTAGCCACTTGATTGTCTCAGACACACCGGTCTCGTGCAAAACCTTTTCCTCGAACCACTGCATGAATGTCTTATTTTGCTCAATAGCAATCTGCATGTCATTCTTTCTTGGATTCTTGTTCTTTAAAGTCTTTCTGTGTTCATCTATGTAAGGCTGAACTTCTTCCATATTATTCAGGATATACAAGTGGGCTTGCAACACCTCTTCACGAGGAATATTCTTCTCTTTCAGTCCTCGTGTTCCCTTGCTTCTCCCCTCTTCATGCCGAAATTGTTCCTTCTTCCCTGACATATAAGTTTTGCAAAACCCCATAGCCTCCTCAACTACATATCTTTCTACTATTGAGACTTCTTGTCAATAAGGATTTTTAAAATACCCTTTTAAGATCTTCATGTATCGCTCGAAAGGGTACATCCACCTCAGGTAAACTGAACCGCAGAGCCTTACCTCCCTTACCAAATGAACTATCAAATGCACCATTATATCGAAAAATGAAGGAGGAAAATGCATCTCTAATTATGACAAAATAATGTAACCCTCATTTTCCATTTCATCCAACTTTTCAGTACTAATGACTTTGTTACAGATAGCATAGAAGCAAACGCACAATCTTGTTACAGTGGTTCGTACTTCATTTTTCATTATGCCTCTAATAGCTACCGGTAATAGTTGTTGCATCAACACATGATAATCATGGGACTTCATTCCCACTAACTTCAAATCGCCAATTGAGACACATCTTCTCACATTCGAGGAATACCCTTGCGGCACCTTAATTTCATACAAACACCCACACAAACTTCTTTTCTCTGCTTTTGATAGTATATGTGCTGCTGGTTCCATGTATGCCCTCCTACCATCATCTCTTAGTTGTGGATGTAACTGTTCTCTTATTCCCATATCAACAAGGTCTAATCTCGCACTAATCTTATCCTTAGTCTTCCCTAGTATGTGTAAAAGTGTACTAATAAGGCTATCACAAACGTTCTTCTCCACATGCATCACATCAATACAGTGTCTCACGTCAAGCGAACGCCAATATGGAAGATCAAAGAAAATGGATCTCTTCTTCCATATGTTCTTCTCACCCGCAATCCTCTGATTCTTACCAAAAGTGACATTGATATGTTCCACTCGACTGTAAACTTCCTCTCCGGTTAATGACTTTGGAGCCATTCCATGCTCCGATAAGCCGTTAAAACGCTTTCTTAACCTACGATATGGGTGGAACCGATGAAGAAACCTCCTATGACCAAGGTAGACAGTTTTTCTTCCATGCTTTAGTTGATGGAAGTGTGTGTCTGCTTTACATATTGGGCATGCTTTATGACCCTTCACGCTGTACCCTAACAAGTTTCCGTACGCAAGAAAGTCATTTATCGTTGTGAAAATCATTGCACGTAGCTTGAAGGACTCCTTCTTATAAGCATCAAACACATTTACGCCTTCCTTCCATAACTTCTTCAAGTCCTCTATCAAATACGCCAAATAGACATCAATATCGTTCCCTGGCTGTTTTGGTCCAGAAATCATCATAGATAGTATCATATACTTGCGTTTCATACATAGACAGGGAGGCAAGTTGTATATTACAAGGAGAACCAGCCACGCACTATGTGTGCTAGTAAGAGTTCCATACGGATTGATGACGTCTGTACAAAGCCCAAGCCGAAGGTTTCTCGGCTCGCTGCCAAATTGAGAGAACATTTCATCTATTTTTTTCCATTGTGGAGAGTCAGCTGGGTGCCAAAGATATTCTCTCATCAGAGTGCCATCTCAACTTCTTCGCTTTTATTGTAGTCGCAAACAAACTTTTAAAACGTGGTATTATTAGAAGATACCACATAACCTTTAAATGTTGCCTTTTAGTTGTCACATCGCCACAACTACCATCTTTTTTCATTTTGTATCGTGCATTTTTACACTTAGGACACTCACTAAGATCTCCATATTCATTTTTGTACAGTACGCAGTCATTAGAGCAGGCATGTATCTTTTTATACTCCATACCCATCATAAACAAGATTTTCTTGGCTTCATACATACGATTTGGAAGTACATTATCCTCTGGAAATATATCACACAATAGTTTAAGCAGCAATGTGAAACTACTATCGGTCCACCCACAAGTTGCCTTTAAGTTAACCAAATGCAATGTTCCCGTCAGTCACGTGTACTTATTCTCAGGGTACAGTGGTGTCTCTGGAATCTGGATCACTCTGCAGGCTGTCATACTCCTGTGACTGCGCAAAGGATTCTACCTCAACATCGTGAATCATTTTCTCCATTCTATCTTCATCTATCACATCCACATCTTCCTTCTTGTGCGACGGACAATTCGTTACTTCCTCACCATGCCATATCCACCTTGTGTATCGCAGATTTATTCCATCACAAAGGAGGTGATCCTTTATGACATCAACATCTCATCGACTCTCATTCAAACAATTGACACAAGGACAAAAATACTTCTCATTTTTTGCTGGAGCATTCTTTCTAGCGAATTCAATAAATTCTTCCACCCCTTTCTCATATTCTTTACTAGTTCTCAAAGCATTCATCCAATTGTGATCCATTTTATTATCACCTAAGTCATTCCCAATAACACTCACACGTTTAGTTCAATTGTCAGTGATATATGATGGGATTTCCTTTTTTCACTTTTTTCAACAAAAACTTCGACAGCATTTCCCGTTAAAAGTAAAATATCCCAAAATTTCAAGCTACCATATCTCTCCACTACACGAATAATAATCATACTACTTGCTATATTATATTAAGGAAACTACATTAATAATCTTACTAATCTAATCTAAAAAAAATAAAATCAATCATATTAAAGAAACAAAAATTACTCTATTTAATTGTTGTTAATTTCATCAAAATCATTCAAAAGCTCCATTAATTTATAATAATATATATACATATTTTCCCTCTCAATTCCCAACCTCTAAACATATAAAACAAACATTTTCAAACACCAAACATATCAATCAAACAATATATTAACGTGATATTTCCTATTGGCTAGGTTTTCAATTATTTTCACTAAAAAAATTAAACGTTATATTTAGCCAATATATATAAGCACAATTAACAAATTCATTTCTATGGGAGCAATTTTAATCTAGATGTTAACTACTATAAGGTAGTAGGTATGTACATTTAAGGTTAAGATGCATCTATCCCATAAAGTATTTTTTTGAGTAACTCCTAGTATTTTTTTAATGTAACTCCTAGTATTTTAAAGAAATTTTTTCGCGCACTTTGTTCTTAAAGTATTTTTTGATTTAATTGTTTCATCACTGAAAAATCGGAAAGCTAAGTAATGAATATGTTAATGATGTAAGAATTAAAATTCTTAAATGCAATTCAAAAAAAAAATCTTAAATGCATGAGTTATTTTTCAGTAATTATATATCTTTTATATTTTTATTATAAATCTTTCACATTTCATTACTCAACATTTCAATATAGAGGTAATATAGCCACAATTTTTTCCAATTATATTCAACCTTTGTCAAGATTGAGGCAATATAGTCAAATATCATACAACTGACCAATATGGTTTTAAAAAAGTGACCAAATAATTAAGACCAAAACAAGGCAAACATGTGGTGTGCTACAATTTATATTTCACATTACAAGTTTTAATTTAATTTCTTCAACTAAATTCATATTTCAAAAAGAGATTAAACTATTATGTTAAAAAAAAAAAAGCAAATAAACTAACCTGATGAAGGCATAGTGGAGGAGGTACGCCGGAGGGTGGAGAGCAAAGAAGACCACGGTGTGTAGGGGAGGTGTGGATGACAATGGAAGGAAGGAGGTGGAGGAGAGCAAAAACCAAGACACTATGGAGGAGGGGGTGGTACGTGCGTCGTCTTCAATGGAAAGGAGGTGGAGGAAAACACCAAGAAGGTATGGAGGAGGTGGGTTGACGGCCAATGAAAGAAGAAGGAAGAGTAAAGTTGAAAGGGAGGGGGTCGACGGTGACAAGAATGAAAGAGGGAGTAGTTGTTTGGTCAAAAAGGAGGGATGGTGGGTGGAGAATGGAGAAGACGCATGTCAGACAAGTGTGTGACATGCGCAGGGACGCCTTTAGGCGTCTCAAAAATCGTTTGGGACGACTAAAGTCTGACTTTAAGCGTCCCAAAATTATTTGGGACGTTTAAACCCAACTCTTGGCGCTAAAAAAAATTTGCCAAAATTTATATTAGACGCGGGAAGAACTTTAGGCGTCCCAAATTTAAATTTGGGACATTTAAAGGTTTCCTTAAATATATATAATTATGAAATTGTCACCGCCTGCCCTTCTAAAATTTGGGCCTGCCCTTTGGATTGGGGTGATTGTATCCTATTTTTGTAGTAGTGTAGAGCATCATCGTCTAAATTTTCACTCCTCGAAATAATAAAAACCCTGTAAATAAATCCCATCTGCTCCTGTAAACCTAAAAAACTTGAGATTGCTGGCCGCTTCTGAAAACATGGTTGCGGGCATCACTGCAACGGTCGGATCTTCACGTGACCAGATTCCACTCCTTCTCCTCCAAAACTTGCAAATATATATCAGACGACCATCATGCCTCTGTATCTTACATCTTACAGTTGTGCTCATAAGTAAAACTCTGTTTCTCTGAAATTAACCCATCAATGGAGAGGAAAACATTCGGGCTCTTCCTCTTGGTCCTCATTGTGCTAGCTTCTGGTAAGATTCTCCCTTATTTATTGTTGTTGCTTGTTTGTTGTCTTATATATATATATATATATATATATATCAGTGATGAGTGGTATATGCATATATTGGTTGAGAGCAGAGGTGGCGGTGCAGACAGAGGGAAGGATGTGCCAGTCACAGAGTCACGGGTTCAGGGGTGCATGCATGCGCAGCCACAACTGTGCGCTGGTGTGCAGGAACGAAGGTTTCTCCGGCGGCCGGTGCCGAGGGTTCCGTCGCCGCTGTTTCTGCACTAAGCTTTGTTGAAGAATCTAAAGCAGCCACCCTCAGAAAAATTTTCAGTAGTTGAGAGACCATATAAAGATGTGATGCTTTGTCATATTTTCATTAAGCAAGTGATATGTCTTGTGTTGGTTTTGAGTTTAGTGGAGCAAGAAAGAAGCAGTGTCATGTTGTTACGTTATAACGTCTTAATTACTTTCTGCCAAATCTCTTACATCTTAGTGTTCGTTTGGATATTTTATTTTTGGGCAATAAGTAATTATAAATCGTAATTCACGATATACGAGGTAAATATGTGAGAGGAGTTTTATCTCGACTTATGTAATAAGGACTTATTATCCAAGAATAAGTGATGCCAAACACTCACTTAATCTATTAGTCTTACGCTCTTCTGTTACGTTATTGGTTAAGTTTTAATCTTAATTAATAGTACTATTTAGGTTCAAGGATATGGTGGTTGCAGACACTCCCACATTGAGTGCTTTAGAAGACCCAAGCTCTTGTGAAACAAGATTCAAACGGCATTTATTTCCAGCAAAACAAAACTTGTCTTGGGGCAATAGTCCGATATCATAGGGTGCCGTGGCGCACTTTTTTGGTTCCTCTAGTTTTTCCATTTAAAAAAACACAAAATAAAATGTCCGATTAAGTGTGTGCCGAAAATATTTTTTGTCCAGCTAGGGCAAAGGAGTATTTATCGATTTTTTAGAGAAGTTTGAGCCCAATGCAACGAAAGCGATTATAAACAAGGAAACAACTATCCAGCCCACATCAAATCTAATACGAGCACTATCCTAAAATGGTCTGTGCAGATTCGGATATTTTCTACAATCAAGCTCTTGGTTAAGATAGAAAATGGCCTCACCGACTCATAACAAGGTCTCACCTTGTAAGAAAGCTTCATTTGATAAAAAGGATAACATAAGTTCAAATCTCAAGAAATACATTTATAATAAGAGTTAAAAATATTTTGTGCTCTAAACCTTGAAAGGGAACCCTGGACTATACCACCAAAATTTTGTATTTTATTATCCCCATTAAAAAAATAATAAGAAAAAATTAATCTTTTGTTCCTATAGTTTTGAATGGGTAGTAACTCAATCTCTGAATTTTATCTTACTACAACTCAATCCTTATAATTTTAACCATTTTATCATTTAGTCCTTACATTTTAGAATAAAGGTGACAGACTATATCATAAAATGATTCAAACTATAGAGACTGAGTTATAGTAAGTCAAAGTTTAAGGATTAGGTTACAACTCATTCAAAATTATATGGATTGAGTTACACTAAATCAAAGTGTAAAAATTGAGTTACAACTTAATCAAAATTATAAAGACCAAAATATTAATTTCTTACTACAACAACAACAACAGACACTGAGAAATAGATGAATCCAATACAACAACAAAAGAGACTGAGAAATAGATGAATCCAATACAACTAAGCAGAACCATCAACATGGTGTGTGTTTGGGGGGAGCGTTTGCACCCCCCAAACGCTCAATTAACCCTTTAAGCTCAATTGCCCAACTGGAAAAAAAAAATACAGTGTTTGGTTTCAGCGTTGAGCAATCGAGCTTAATTCTATCTTAATAGCTTTTACCATAAGCTCCATTTCTTAGCTTTTACTGATTTAGCTTTTGGGGAGAGTGAGAATGGTTAAAATATTTTTTCAGTTGTGTCCAGTGTACTATCAGACTTATTGCAATTTTACCCTTAATGTACTTTTTTTGCTACAAAAATTAATTTTAACTATTATTTGGTACTTTTAACCCTTAAAATATTTTTTTAACTATACCCAATGTGTTATCAGACTGATTGCAATTTTATCTTTAATGTACTTTTTCAGTTCCAAAAATTATTTTAAACTATTTTTTGGTGTTTTTAACCCTTTAAAATATTTTTCCACCCACTTTCTCTTACTATTATCACAAAAGTCACTTGTGCTTAAGTCAATCCAAACAAGTTTTATTTTTACAAAAGTCATTTTTCCCATCGCTGTTCCAAACATAAATCACATTACACAATCGAGCTTGTACCAAAACCAAAATGACCAAACGCTAAATTGAGAAACTCTATTTTTCCCATCGCTCTTCCAAACACACCCATGTTCGGCCAACTCTATCTCGGTAAGATGTACAGAATGCAGACATCTTTCCCTCTCCCTCGAAGTTTGGTGTCCAGTTTGTATAATATTTGGGTTTAAAAAATAAACAGCGCTATTCATATCATACGTGTCACTAATTAATTAATGATTTTTTTTTTTTTATGAAAATACTCTCAACACATCAACAAGGTTTTTCAAATGTATTTCTTACAATTTTATAATGTTACTTATACTAATTAGTAGTATTCTAAATGCAATTTATCTTATTTTGACAAAAACTAACTGTTTCGATTATATAAGTCAAATAACATCTATTCTACGATAATTCTTATAGTTATTTGATTTGGTGCTTGTTTGTTTAAACCTCCAAATCATAATTTCAAAAACCCTTTTTTCGTATGAAAATACAGTATAAAACTTATTTCACATATTTACTTCATAAATTATAAAACACTTTTAAAAAAGGTAAGCCTAAGTGCTTATTTGTTTTAGCTTTTAAAATGTGTTTTTATAATTTACGAGGTAAATATATAAAATAAAATTTATCTTGATTTATGAAAAAATGCTTTAAAATGTGTGTTTTTGTTTTCCAATTTCCAAACAAACACTAGGTGCGTTTGGTTTAAGAGAAGAGGAGGAAATATTATCTTATTTGGTTTGTTAGAGCGGAAGGGATGAGAGAGAACCCTTTGTTTTGTTTAAACTTTAAAGGGAGGGAAGGGAATTAAAGCCAAAATTTTTGCTTCCCTCCCAACCTCTTTTATCCTCTCTCTTCAAACCAAATACACCCTAAAACAAACAGACACTTTTGCTTAAAGAAGAAGCTGAATAATATGTATTTTTAAATATTTGAAGAAAACAAGAGAGAGCAACATATGCCGAGCAATTTCTCTGAAAATATTAATTTAACAAGACAGATATATATATCTAGTCACCTGCGTCATTAACTTTTTATTCTTGTTGTTTTTTTTAAAAAAAATAACCGATCTGCGATGTGGTCTAGGATAGTATTTTTTTTAAAAGACAAGGATTGGTCGTCCCAAGAATAAAGAATAAGCGTGAAGCCATCTCCAGGTTCCTGCGGGAAAACCCTCCAATACGATTTGAGAATTTTTTTTTTTTAAGTCGAGACAAAATCCCTCTCATATACTTATTTTATAAATCTTTTGATTCTATAATTTTGAATAGGTTGTAACTTAGTCCCTGAATTTTATCTCACTGTGACTCAATTCCTATAGTTTTTACCATTTTATCATTTAGTCCTTACATTCTAAAATAAAAGTGGGAGATTATATTATAAAACGATTCAAACTATAAAAACTGAGTTATAGTAAATCAAAGCTCAGAAACTAGGTTATAACTCATTCAAAACTATATAGACTGAATTGCGTTGAATCAAAATGTAAGGATTAAGTTACAATTTAGTCAAAATTATAGAGGCTAAAAGATTAATTTCTCCAAATAATAATAGCAATAGCAAACAGAGAGACGGAGAAATAGACGAATCCAATTCAACGAAGCAGAACCTATCAACATGGCAGCCAACTCCATCTCGGTAAGATGTACAGAATCCCAGACATCTCTCCCTCTCCCTCGAGGTTTGGTGTCCAACTTGTATAATATTCGGGTTTAAAAAATATACAGTGCTATTCATATCACATGTGTCACTAATTAATTAATGATTCTTTTGCTGAAAATACTCTCAACAGATCAACGAGATTTTTCAAATGTATTTCTTACAATTTTATAATGTTACTTACATTAATTAGTAGTATTCTTAATGCAGTTTATCTTATTTTGACAAAAACTAGCTGTTTCGATTATATAAATCAAATAACATATATTCCACGATAATTCTTATAGTTATTTGATTTGATGTTTGTTTGGGAAACCTTCAAATCATGATTTTAAAAGCCTTTTTTTGTAAGATAAGATGAGACAAAACTTATCTCACATACTTATTTTATAAATTATAAAAGTATTTTTAAAAAGGTAAGCCTAAATGCTTGTTTGTTTTAACTTATAAGAGGCGTTTTTACAATTTACGAGATAAATATATGAGATAAGTTTATTTTACTTGTGAAAAAATGCTTAAAAATGTGTGTTTTTTTTTTGTTTCCCAAACAAACTTCATGTGTATTTGATTTGAAGGGAGGGAAGGATATTTTATTTTATTTAGTTTGTTAGAGCAGAGAAGAGGGGAGAGGATCATTTGTTTTGTTTAAATGGAGTGAAGGGAATTAAAATCAAAATTTTGGCTTCCTTCCAACCCTCATCCATTCCCTCCCTTCAAACCAAACACACCCTAAAACAAACCCTAAAACAAACCGGCAATCGTGCTAGAGAAGAAGCAAAATAATATGCATTTTTAAATATTTAAGTACACAAAAAGAGAGCAACATATGCAGAGCAGTTTCTCTGAAAATATTAATTTAACAAGACATTAACTTTTTATTCCTTTTAAAAAAAAAAAAAATCACCGAACTGCAATGTGGTCTAAGATATATTTTTGGTAGAATTACACTTAGGTCCTATGGAAGAAAAAAAATAAAGAAATGGTCCCTGTATATTGCAAAATAAAAAAATGGTCCCATTAATAATTCCATGAACTTATATTGACAACTCGTTAATAACTCCAGGAACCTGTATTGATAACTCCATGGGACCATTTTTTCATTTTACAATCTATAGGGACCATTTTGTCATTTTTACTTTTCCATGAGACTTGAATATAATTCTCCCTATATTTTTTTTTAAAAGACAAGGATTGGTCGTCCCAAGAATAAAGAATAAGCGTGAATGCCCCTTCCTTCCCTGGAGCCATCCCCAAGTTCCCGTGGAAAACCCTAAACTACGATTTTAGAATTTTTTTTTAAGTGGAGATAAAATTTATTTCATATACTTTTTTGATATATAAATTTTAAAAATATTTTTAAAAAATTAAAATAAATAGCCATTAAAACAAGAAAATAAAAAAAATAGCTCATGAATTTATTTACTTGTTTTTTTTAAACTAAGTAATAGGGCTTAAGAGTTTGTCAGATTTTTAAACCAAGCTCATCACCGTCCCAAACTCTCCTCACACTTCCCCATTCTAGTGGGCTGCACTTTGCCTTCACCTCATTATAAAACACCATAATCCTTTCCTTTTTTAAACTTAACCGTACCACTCGTAAACTAGAGCTATAAGTGCATCGAAATTAGCACTAGTGGACGTGAAGCTTTAATTTGTGTCAGCCCTTGGCTCTGGTCTCAGTAAACCTCTTGTCCTCATCTATGTGCTCCTCACTACAAATAATAATAATAATACATTTCATCGTGGAGCTCGCCATTTGCACGTGAAGAGAATCGGAACCAATTTGAGTTAGCATTTGAAAGTCTGTTTATTTAGGTATTCGTGATAAAACTCATCTCACGCATTTATCTTTTATACCGTAAATCATATTATAAAAGCAGTTTTTTTGAGCATGTTTATTTTGATATTAAGATTGCTTATAAGATGATTTTCACGTAAATTGAGACAACTCCTCACATACTTATCTCGTATAATATAAATTATCATTAAAAAACTACTTTTAATTATTTTAATAGTTATTAGAAACGAGTACTCTGTCTCACCGACCTTGCTGCCATTTCCAATATTCTTCGTAAGCTCAAACTAAACCTCTCTCTCCACCTACGTATGTTAGTGGCTATAAATACTGCCCTACACGTACTTAATCACCAACATATATACATTGTACACTTGACATAAATCTCAGTGTTCGACGTTGGAGATCGATCATGGTGAGGGCGCGATTCGTGGGGCTTTTCTTCTTCCTGCTTATTCTCCTTGCTTCTCGTAAGTGACTTCTTTGTATCAGTTCTGTTCCATTATTAACTTAACTGTAAATATATATGTACAATAGATTTTGAGGTCTAATATATATAAAATGAACGAACACAATGCAGAGGGGAGTAGGGTGGTGGAGGCAAGGCACTGCGAGTCACAGAGCCATAGGTTCAAAGGAACGTGTATGAGCCATCACAACTGCGCCTCCGTCTGCCTCGTCGAAGGTTTCACCGGCGGCAAATGCCGCGGTTTCCATCGCCGTTGCTTTTGCACCAAAGTTTGTTGATCCACCCACCCATCATCCTTAACTATTATTCCATGCCTCACTTCATTCACATGCATGCACGTCCTTTTAGTACGAGGTTTTAGCAGGTTGAAGTTAGAGCGCGCTTTAGCTTTAGGAAATAATAGAAGTCAAATCAAGTCATCTCATTCTGTCTCTGTACTAGCTGCTTGATGTTGTCTAGAATTTGATCGCTGTGTGATTCCCTGTTTTTTGGATTGTGTTTCCCCCAACTCTCCTTCTTTTTCTACGTGTCTCCCATCATTATTATGAAACCCAGACTGCTTCTCTTCTTATGGATTATTACTACTCATTGTCTTATTCTTTACCAAATTATTTCCTGAACATTATATTGACCCACGTATAACTAACCTTCTTAGTCCTTAACAAAATGTAGTCTCGTACAATTCAAACCTGATAAGAATTAGTAGAATATGGTTTTCTGGGTGACTGTCTTGAATCCATATTGGGCATTACTGCCCCAAACCAAACTCAAAAGCCCATATTGGAGGCCCAATCAAGTTTCCCTCATCTACCTATAATTCCGTAAATTAAATTATTAAGTAGTATTTGATAATTAATAGTGATATCAAGCTCAAGCATACGCGAAAACCAAGGAGATGGAGACGTCTTAAAAAGGTGCGGTCCCTTGGGCTTAAAAAATTCAAATCCAACTTTAGTAGGTAGAGAAAGAGAGGCGCCCCTTTTTCTACGGTGACCTTAATCTCCAGTAATTTATGTGGACTTATCAGGCACAATTGTTAAGTCTCCACTCTCCAGGATGAGACAAAACTCAACATATCATGCCGAATTTATTTATTATATATAATCTATCTATCGACCTGAGTTTAAAGCTTAACTTTCGCTGCTCAGGACGAGTCCAAAAGCATAACTTATTTTTAAAGAAATACAAGTACTGTGCATCTTATCGTGGGGGTGCTCCTGAATTTTTAACGGGTCAGATCGAATCTGGTTCTGCACATCTTCTTGTTAGCGTAATTCGTTCATTGGTTAAGGAATTATTATATATTGTTTTTAATAAAAGAAAAGTAATGCTACCTGGATTGTTTGTCAGAGGAGGGTGAACATATTGTCAACACAAGAAAAATAATGTGCCCCTTTTATAATTTTTGTAGATATATATATATATATATAATGAGAATATAT
The DNA here is from genome assembly GCA_963210345.1 of Inga oerstediana. NCBI lineage: Eukaryota > Viridiplantae > Streptophyta > Magnoliopsida > Fabales > Fabaceae > Inga > Inga oerstediana. Next base: position 3,191,914 of record OY723410.1, read on the forward strand.
GCCCACATGACTATGAACAGTATTTTTGGAAGATTATGGATTATTAGTTGCTTCACTTTTTTTGGTGTTCCCAGATATCATCTAATATTCAATTGGGGGCGTATAAATGGGTTAAATAATAATGAGAGTCTTCATATATACACACACATATGGTCACAGTCAAAAATAGTGCAAGAAGATAAGATATATATATATATTTATATATGCCAATTCTATAAAATTGAAAAGCAGAGAGAGGTAGTGAGTGAGAGAGAGAGAGAGAGAGAAGAACCCACTAAATTCCCAGAGATGAGGTATCCACAAATACATGGAGCCAATGAGGTGGGTCACCAACCTGCAGATTCTTCCCCCACCCCTTATAATTTATTTAAACATGTTCCTGTTCCTGTACTTCTAGAAGCCCCAAAAACAAACACTGGGGTAGGAGGGTGAGGCGTACCAACCATGTTCATTCCAAATAAAATATTTCACATGGCCGGCTCTCTCTCTCTCTCTCTGTTGGTTCAACTTTGAAAGTGACAATTAAAAGTTGTGAACATCACTCACAGACACACAACACTCACAGAGATATATATATTATTATTGAGATGTTGAATCGATATCAATAAGTGTGTTTGTTGGATAGTGAGCTCGCACTATCAGGGCCATATCTTCAAGAACGTTATTAACCCACACTAACCCAGGAACACACGCTATATATGCATGAATCATGATGGTAATGGACCACCTAAAAGTTGAATCCACATAGCTTTTTTGTTTTCAGGCAGAGAGAAGGCAACATATATATATATCCCTACTTTAGCTTCCAATTTATAGTTTACAAGATTCTTTTAATTTGTTCTTATATATGACTATTCCTAGTATTATACAAGTGAGAATGAGAAAGGTGTTAAGTGAGGGAAAACTCTTCTGGTGGCCATAGTATGCGTGTTAGTTTATTTATTAATTAGACTGACACGAAAGAGGTGAAGTGGGGTGGGAAGGTGAATATTTAAGGGGGGTTGCATTTAAGTGAGTGGAGAAAGTATTATAAATCACAACAATAATGGAAGGTAGGGGAAGTTAGTTACTGATATGGAAACTGAATTGACAAGAGTGAGTGGAGTAAGTTGGCAGGGGGGGACTCCTTCTAGAACCCTTTTTCTTTACCAAACAAAAGAATTACAGACTAAAAGCAAATCAAAACACACAAATACCATTTTGATCCCTATATATAATAAATCATATACAACCATTTCATCTGATCAAACTAAGTAGAGGTGGTTAAACCTATGCCCGTTCACTTCAAAATTAATACGCATATGCAATCCTCACATGCCCGAAAGCTAAGCATATAGGTATATACAGCTCCCTATCCATGAAGTGAAAAAAGAGAATTGCATCAAACTTTAAATACTTATAATCTTTAGAGAATGATATACGTGGGAATGGCAAAAGCTTAATTAGCAGTTTGTGTGAGGTGGGGTCTTCACAGCCTTTATTTCGTCACTCCCCACGCCCTTTAACTTAATTTCGGCACCTTATTCCCCTCCTTCTCTTTTACCCACTTCCTCTCTCCACTATCCATAATTTCTCGCCAAAATCACGTTCACCCACCCCAACAAAATAATAAATTTTCACACCCCACCCACCAAGTCCATAATGTGAAAACTGAAAACTCATTAATTATCAGCATATTTCTTCTGTTACTTATTGCCTTCTTCATCTTTAATTTGTGCTGCTAGCTGGTGCATGTTTTCTTAAAAAGTATATAATAACCCTCATTGGATATTGCAATTGTCGGAACTCGAAAGGGTGATGATATTCTGAATGCAGGAGAAAAACATTAATTTTGTGGCAATGCATGGTGTTGGCGAATAACTGGTGGGAGCAGTAAACATTGAAAATTTGGAGCAAAGTGCATGGCAATAGGAAGAAGAATAAGAATCAAGGCCATTGGTTTATTTGTAACTCAAGGGGGAATAAGGGAATTAACATAAGTAGAATTTGAAGCTAGTGTTATGAATCCCACATCAGGAAATCTCATAAGTAGAGTGGGGTTTATAAGTTTAAGGGATTATCCCTTTTAATAGGTTAAATTTTTAGGATGGGATCTCCCTTTAGATTTGTGATCATCACATTGGTGTTTTCATCGAGAACCCTCCCTTCACGGAAAGGGTTACCCACGGAAGGTTCTGACCGGCAAAAGGCCGAGTAAAGTGCCGTAGTGTGGAATCGTTGGGGACGTCAGCTCTTAAGGAGGTGACTATGTTATGAGTCTCATCAAGAAATCTCACAAGTTCTTAAGGGGATGACTATACTATTAATCCCACGTCATCGAGAAATATCTGGCTATTACATTCTAGCTTGTTGATAAATATGAAAAAAGAAGGCTGCTGGACGGTGGACACAATTTGATTTGTTAGTATACGTACCATATAATTAAGCTTCAATTCGAAAAACTTATTGCTCTGAATTTTTCGCTTCTGGTCAAGATTTAAGGCCAAGAACGGATGAAAATAACATAACAAAAGAAGGTGCGTGATAAAAAGTTCAGATGAAAGGGGCCGTTATAGTAACCACTAACCCCTCTTTAGGAAAAGAAATTAGTTCAAGATTAAAATTTGACGAAATTCCGACTCGTATAGTTAACGGCAAATATATATCCCCTCTCACCCTTTTATAAGAGATGAATTTCTTAAAAAAATGCAATTAAAACATGTTGAATTAATAATTATGTTAAAAATATAAATTCCTTTTCAAAGATGCTCTCATTTAATATTTATTAATTAGTTGCTTTTAATAATTAATCTCGTTAATAAATACTCCTTTTACGATTGAAGGTATGAAAAATAAAATTTTAATAAATACTTTAGATAAGAAGTTGTTATTTCTTATATATAGGATTAAAAATAACACTAAGAATAATTTTTTATAAAAAAGGAGGAACAATATATAAACAGTTATGTCTCGTGTTATATATATGGGATAATTGAGGGCCCAAACAACGATACTTCTCTAGTCGTATTTAAAACAGGACAAAGATAGAGTTTAGTGTTTAATATAAGTCACGTCCGTCATTAAATCTATTACAAGGATATGAAATTTTATTCCTAATTTAGGAATATTTTCTTAGACCACTACGAGTTCTCATTAAAGTACATATACTTATTCATTAATTATGCTATCAAATGTTACTCTTAGATCTGATTTTTTTCTCTCATTCTAAAATTGATCACTAGGACACATCTGAAAAGTTTTGTTGCCATCAATTTAAAGCATATTTATTTAATGACATAAAATAAAACTTATGCAACATGATTCATTAATTTGCATGAATTAGTGGAAAAATGTTGCAGTGTATGATAGAGAAAAGAAGGGGGATTAAGGAAAGATAGCAGAGTTTTCAAAGAAGATTTGAAATGACGCATGGGAGTGTGGGGTAAAGAAGAAATAAGGGAAAGGTGAGGGAGAGGGAGTGAAAAGAGGAAAGAGAGGAGGGAGCTACCTACCAAATCCAGCAGAGACCACAAACTTAAAAGGAACCACTCATCATGCTCACCAACTCGGTCAACACCCAGAAAAAGCAGGACCCCCCTCCTTCCCCGACTCTCCTGCTTCCATTTTCCCTCCTCCACCACCCTTCCCTTTTATATCTCTCTCACTCTCTCTCTCTTCTTCATCCTCATCCATCTCCATTCATTCGTTTCCATGGGCAGATCTCCTTGTTGTGAGAAAGAGCACACCAACAAAGGCGCCTGGACCAAAGAGGAAGACCAACGCCTCATCAATTACATCAACCTCCATGGCGAGGGTTGCTGGCGATCCCTCCCCAAAGCTGCTGGTATTCTTCTATTTCCATCTCTCTCCCCCTCTCTATATAATAATACGCCTTCTCACTCTTTCTCTTTCCCTTCGCCCAGGTTTGCTCAGATGCGGCAAGAGTTGCAGACTCCGATGGATTAACTACCTCCGACCTGATCTCAAGCGGGGCAACTTCACTGAACAAGAAGACGACCTCATCATCAACCTCCACAGCCTCCTCGGCAACAAGTACGTACTTCTCTCTCTTCATCCTAATTCCTCACTCGCTTTCCCCACAATTAATTAATCCTTTCATTTTCCTAATATATATATATTTCATCCTCCTTGCCCTCAGATGGTCTCTGATCGCTGCGAGATTACCTGGCAGAACCGACAATGAGATCAAGAACTACTGGAACACCCACATCAAACGCAAACTCTACAGCCGCGGCATCGACCCTCAAACGCATCGACCCCTCAACGCCCCCGCTGCCACCGCCACCAGCGATCCTGCCACCGTCGTCAGCAGCAGCAGCAACAACGACGGCAGCAATAACAACAATACCGGCAAGTTTCAGTTAGTGACTGAATTGGGTAGCGCCAACAACAACAATAATGCCACAAAGATCGTAAAAACCGAGTCGGCCGCCTGCGAAGACTCCAACAGCAGCAGTGGGGTCACCACGTCAGAAGAAGCCGCCTTTGCACAAGCTCCACTCAACTTGGAGCTCACCATCGGCCTTCCCTCCTATCAGCCTGCTTCTTTGAGCCAACACAACTTTAAAGGACATCCACAACAAGACCACCAAAAACAACCTCGGCCAGAACAACAAGTCTTGTACCATTGGTATGGCAACTTTAGTAGTAGTGCTAGTCATCAAGGTGTGTGCCTGTGTTACGGTCTAGGGTTTCAAAGTAAGGATCAAGCATGTAGCTGCAAATTAGCCATGGGTGCTTCTGTTGTTGCTCCTGCTGCTCCTACCCCTCCTAGTTCTGTTACTGAAACTGCCACCGATAATATGTATAGATTTTACATGCCCATGAATATTTAGAGAGCTGTTAATTAGGAATCATTATGGGTACTAATCGCAACGCTTACTTCTTTGTAATGTTGTGGTTATTGCTTGTTACTGGTTGCAACTTGCAAGCAGTTAAAATAGATCTGATGCTGTAGAATTCCTTTTTAAGGGATTCTGAGATATAATTTTGTTTTCATTATACATTCCATTAATTTCTTACTCGTCAGTTTTTCCTGCTTGTTTTTTCTGTGTTTTGTTCTTTTGGGATAGTTTATGTGAAGTGTTTGGAATAACTTATTTCTAGGAAATAAACACTTATTATATAAGTTGTTGTGACAAAACTCTTCTTACATATTTATCTCCTATACTTTGAATCACGAATTATAAATTATAAGTGTTTATAAGTAAAAAATAAGCTATTTCAAATAAGCACTATTTTTTACTTATATAAGTGCTTATAAATCTTGATTTACGGTATATAAGGTAAATATATGAAAGGAATTTTATCTCAACTTATGTAATAAAATTTATTATTTAAAAATAAATAATGCCAAAACACAGGTGATTACATCCAATCAAACCAAACTCTCCACTATGACAAGTATTGACGACATTCAAAATGAACGGGCAACACCTGCATTCTTTTTTTATTGCAAGTAAATCTCATCGTCATCGAAGTAAATTAAACCTTGTTTCAACTATGGTAAATCGCTCAGGAACATTAAGTGATTAACGTGCTGTTAAAAATTAGCAGTGTCGAAGGACAAAGTTTGAAAAGTGGGACAATGTACGTGACTATATATTGATGGGTGAGGCCGTACTGGTTGTTGGATATATTTAATAGTTGTTGGTAAATTTATACGAGTTGGAGATACAGTTGCTTGGGATAAACAATTTTGGCAGTGTGGCACTAATAAGAATAAATTAAAGCCCTAAATTCGATTCTAAAGTGCTCGGGGAGACAGAATTTGAATGCAAAGTGCAAAGCAGCCGTTTCCCGGTGTCACCGCAAGAAGACAAGTAAAGAGAAATTGGCTAACATAGGTTCATATATATTCTACTATATAGTGCTCGCTCAGGCCTTTCTTGATGTACGTTAAGTATTAGTATTAATTATAATGATGATAATTAATATTTGTGGTTTTGTTGATCTCTACCCACCTCTAGAGAGTCTAGAGACTAGATTCTTGTTGGTTTAACTTTGCTTGGTTGAGGTATATATTCTTTCGTAAGAATTAACTTTGGTCTTGATAAGGATGATTACAGTGGTTACACGTATTTGTCGATCTCAGAATTTCAGAAATTAATAGCAGGGACAAGAGATGAGAACAAAGGAGATAAGTGTTTTTGGGAATCATAACTATTTGTGTTGGGTGCGGAATTTGCAAGATTTCACTGTGAGGGAAGGAGTTTGAAGGGGGTAATTCGTAATTATTGGTGGATGCCTCAAACTTATCCTATAAATGGAAATGGGAATCCCCCCTGGTGACTCTACTTGACACTAACCGAATGCATACATGTGGCCCACTTCATGTGGTTGAGCGGATTGGCAGCAACCACCCTGTCTTTTTTAAGCTTCATGTGCTAAATAAATGGCTCACTATAAAATTACAGAATAGTACTCAAAAAAAAAAAATGGTTGAGGACAAATGATGGACAATTTAAATCATTACAAAATTTATTAGTCGAGAGAACATGAAATTTATTTAAGAATTTAGTTACTACAAAGGTTCAGTAGTTGCAGCTTTTTTTTTTTTTTTTAACATGTGTAATCTCTCTTTAATTGTGTGAACAAGGAAGATGTCAGCATGAAGAAATATACACTGAACTTCACTTACTTTGAGAACTTGAGTCTTTACGTATTATCGGATAATAAAACTTACAATAAAGGATTTTTTTGAATTTTCAGCAATTTTCTCCGCTCAATTAGAGTAAATTTAATTTCAGATTATTCATGTATTTGACCATGTTTATATTTTTTTTTAAGAAAAATGGATATAGGAAGATAGAGTGGGAAAACGTAGGGTTGGGGTGGAGGAGCAGCATATATAAATTTAAATTTTAAAGGAGGAATTGGGTAGGTAGATAGGAGATGTGGGGTGACGTAAGACAAGACACCTACCCCCCTGCCTTTTCTCATAAATTCCCTCTTCTCTGCTGCGTGTTTCCCTTTTTTATTAATTAAATAATTATCCCTGCCGTTCTAGGTTAACATGATTGATGATTTTATGATAATGGTGCCACGTCACATCACGGTGTTCTAGAAGCTCCTTAACTTACAAAAAAAGTAGCACGTTCCTCCCACCTAATTCCCGCCTTGGGCCTCCCCTTTCCCTCCTCCCATGTGACACTCCCTCCCTCCCTCTCTGCCCAATAATTTTTCGTCCACGCTTCATTCGCTGTGAACATCTCTATTTTGATATTTTCAGCTTACTTGTACCTGCCCCTCTTTTTAATTTACCTCTAAATATAAGTATATTATGTCAATTATTCCCACCGGCAAAACAAAAAATAGGTCAATTATTCCCTCCAATCATCCTCTGCTGCCCACAGCAGCACCCAGCTTCTACTCTCGACACGTTTCTGTTATGAGTCGGGCTTATCAAATTTTTTTAAACCCATCCGTTTATCTTACTCCCTATTATTCGTTGTTTTTTTGTTCGCCGCCTTTATTGAGCAATAAATCAACACACCAGCCTTTTAAGCAATTGACCCTCTGATAGTGTTTGTGTCAAAAACAATAAAAGAACAATCAATGTTTTGTCTGGGTCTTTAAAGTATCGCAGTCCCATTTATCCTGTCCTAATTCTGGACATTTTGATTTTAGGAATTTTTTGTTCCGGTTGGGATCTATTGAATCCGGGATCGGGATTGATCATACAACTTGTGATCCCAGTCTTAATCCCAGTCCTTATTTTTTTATTTTTTTCTTAAAAACTAAGTTATTATTTTATTTTTATATTTTTTATCCCATAATTTAAGTTATCATTTGATAAAATGTGTATCACATATTTAGTTAGAGTTGTATATATCATGATATTAATCCTACTATATAATGTATAAAAATAATAACAAAAATGATGAAGGTAATAATAATAATAATAAATGTTATTCTTCAATTATAGGTCAATTTGTGTGATTATTATAACCTTATTAGGTGTTAGATAATTACTTTAAATACTAGATTATAGAAAATTTAACTAATATGATAATATTTTTAAAATTTAATTTTTTTAAAAAAAAATCGGGATTTTCCGGTTTGATCCCGGTCCCTCCTGAGATTACCGAGACCGGGACCAATCCAAGACCGGTACTGGGATGCAATTTGCATCTCGGTCAAAAACCGGGACCCGAACTGAGAGTGATTGGTCCCGATCCCGATTCCGGATTTCAACACCCCTAATTTTATCGTTTCGGTCGGAAGCCCAACCGACCTCCCCGTCCATAAATGCCTCAAATTTTAATTTAACATTGTAAACTTTGTATAACAACTAAACTATAAATCTTTTCTCCATAAATTTTGAGGTGAATTCTAGTAGTACTCCCTGTAGTTCTAAATATAGAAAAGAGTTGATTTTTTAGAGATCTTAAAGAAATTAAATAAGTTATTTAATCGTATTATGTGTTTGTGTATAAGTGAATTATATATTAATTTATACGTTAAATAAAATAATTTAGATAAAAAATAATAAATATAAATATTTTAAAATAATTTAATTGATTCCCTTAATATATCTAAAAACATCAATTTTATCTTATATTCATGATTAACCGCAACGTCTACTATTACCAGAGCCTCCATAAGACATTGCAGTGGTCTCTCCTGACCAAACGGATATCACGCACAGGGACATTGTGATGCTGTCACTCCCTATTTCACAAATTAGTATTCCTCACTCCTCATTGCGTATAGGAATGCTGTTTGCAAATTGATATCACTCATCACTCTAATATCTTTGAGCCTGTATTTCTTTTGAGTGTCAAAGGCCTTTTTATTTTTGAGTTAAGTTGTAAAAATATATATGTGACTGTTCTCAAAGTGTATCCAGCATCAAATATTTTTTTTAGGTGCAACACTGATTATGTGGTTATAAAATAGGTGTAAAGCTACAATTTGACCATTAATTTGACTTTTTGACCCTGAAAGTGATTACATGTATAATGACATGGACGATGAAGCGACATCCTGAAAAAAAAACTTGCGGACTGGTGAATATTTGCAATTAATATTACCCACATTTCACTATTTAAGTACCACATTCGCTGAAGCTGAAGTAGATTCATATATAAATGCAGAGTGCTTAACTCACTCAGCAGAACTGCTGCCTTAAAAAATATACTGATTGTTCAATTTTTTCCAACCCTAGATTTCCAGTATTATTAAATTAAAATCATCATAATACATATATTATATTACTAATTTTTATTAAATTATTTAATTTATTAGAAAAATTTGATTTTCAGCAAGTTTTTTTTTCTCAGAATGTCACTCTAGTGTCCATGTCATCATACATGTCATCACTTTCAGGATAAAAAAGTCAAACTAACGGTCAAATGGTAGTTTTGCACATATTTTATAACCACATAGTTACTGTTACATCTAAAAAATATATTTGGTGTTGAGTGCACTTTGAGGATAATTATATGTGTATTTTTACACCTCAACCCTTTATTTTTTTTGTATGTTCTTGTACTCCCTTTTGAATTTCGGAGTATTTTTTTGTCATGGCTTGTATTTCTTTTTGAGTTTAAAAGATCCCTTATTTTTTGGCCTGGGTTCATACTTCATAGTTCGTACCCGTTTCTGAAACTCAGAAATGCTTACTGGAAGATGCTCCGAGAGAATCTCGCGGTGCAGTGCGCTACTATGTGCTTGTTTAGAATAGTTTATTTTTGGGCAATAAGTGTTTATAAATCGTTATTCACAGTATACGAGGTAAGTATGTGAGAGGAGTTTTATCTCGACTTGCATAATAAGGATTTATTTACCCCAAAACGTGTTTCCAAACACAGCCTATTTAATATTTATTAAGCTGTTGAGGTGCGGGTCCCAGGCGGTCCAAGGATCTGCCCAATGGCTGGGTGGTGTGACCTGGTGAACCGGCATGATTTCAGCATTATTAACTTGTGACCTTTTTTATTTAGGGGGAATTATATTTAGATCCTATGGAAAAAGAAAAAAAATGATCCCTATAAATTATAAAATGAAAAAATGATCACATTAACAACTCTATGAACCTGTATTGATAACTTATTAACAACTCCAGGAGCCTGCATTGATAACTCCATGAGACCATTTTTTTATTTTATAATCTATAGAGACCATTTCTTCATTTCTACTCTTCCTTTGGATCTGAATATAATTCTGCCTTTTATTTATGGCGTCTCCCGAATCCAAATAATGTACTGTTGTTTCCTTCATGGGACGTGCTACTACTATTTCCTTCACGTTGTATTGTTAATTTCTTTAGTTCACAACAACTGCCCGACCCCTGTTTTCAAAATTAAGTTTTTTGTTCTGGTCTAGCTGGCTGACTTGCCCGAGCAAACCGCGATAAATGAATAATTAAATGCTTCGTATTTGATTTGATGTTCACAGATAAATATTGATGTATATAAGAGAGAGGAGACCGAGCACAACAACGTTGCGATTTGTCGACCAATTAGTTTCTCAAGCACAGATTGAATCGAATTGTCAAACACACGTTATATATAGGTCAAAGCATTGACCCATATATGATGTCCTTCCTATGACTTAGCTTGTATGTGCGCTTGGACACATGGGAGGTTGGGTTTCAAAACCGTTGACAAATAATTTAAAACGGCCCTTTTTGATTGACCACGTGACATTATATCAAAGCAGTGGAAGAAGAAGAAAGTCGTAAAAAGTAGTAGTATTAATTTTTCAAGTATAGTAGGAGATGAATCAATGGGAGAAGCACCCACGGTAGTGCACCAAATAGCCAGTTATTCCTGTGATAGTTATATATAAAATTGGTAAATTTTATGGAGTGCCCCTGCACAGTCCCACAATAAATACCTTCCCACCAAGGATTCGCCCGACAGCCATATCTAACGTCAAACGTTTTGATCATTGCTATTGTTGTACTAGTTCATGCATTTTCCTCTTTCTTCTTCTTCTTTTTTCCCTGTGGAGCACTTATGTACACTTTTTACCTTTGGGGGCCACAGGCACATACGCAAAGTTGACGATAGATGAATCCGAAGCCGCATAGTTACAACTTTTCGACACTCATGCGAGAACTAGATGTCGCTTTTGATACAAAAAAAAAAAAAAGAAGAAGTCACCTGCACCAACATTGTTTACAACCCCCTTGGTCTGTGGGCTGGAAACAGGCCCGTGACCTAACGAGTCAGGGGTACATTGGGAGCAATCTGATCCGTTCAACTCATCTAGCGCTCAAGAAAGCGAAGCTATCATCACACATCATCATATCATCCATCCATGTGATTTCCCTGTGTCTGTAATGATGAATAATATTAAACAATAATCAACTGTAGGTTTTGCTTTGATGACTCTGCTTGTGCTTCAGAATGGACGTTGTTTGTTTAAAATTACTTTAGTATTGCTCACTTGACTAATCAACGTGGAACCTGTTTGGGTGCTTATCATTTTTTTAACGAGCATCCAAACTCATCAAATTTGTTCAGTTCATATCGGAATGAACGTGTGCTTGCAATAAAGAATGGGTGCACGTGCCCAAGCCATTTTTTTTTTCAAGGATTATTATTAGGGTTGAGTCTTAAATATACTCATCCTGTCCTTAAAATAAGACAATTTTAGGGAGTTGATATTCATCTTATATATAAAGATATAATTTTTATATTTGTTAATATTTTTTTTAATCTGTCCCTATCATTGCTCCCTCAATAATAGTGAAGGAGGAGAGGGAATGGGACCAATTTAACTAATTTTTTAATATAATTAAATTAAATAAATATATCTTATTTCATGAATATGAGTATTTTATTTAACAGATAGTTTCACGACCTCAACACGCATTGGCAGTGTAGGGAATGGGGGAATGTACCTATTCTGTAACGGACATTGTTTGGGGACCATGTACGATGAAGTGTTAGAACTGAGGATTTAGGTAAGGTGATCAGCTGGGCTTTTCCTCACGATTCTGGGAGACATCTTCTATCTAGGTGGGCCTTCTTATTTTGCACCTAATTTGCCATACAAACAGGCTACACCACATCAAGGGAACAAGATTGTCTCTCACTTGCACGGAGAAGTTTTACTTTAAGTTATTGTACTCTTCTCTCATTTTTTTTAAGATTAAAATAACCAATTATTTATTTTGATCTTTAATATAAAATATATTCATTAAATCTAACTCGATTAAAAAAGCTTGTCAATAAACCATGTATCATCTAAAATACTATAATCGTCTTTCTTAATTCCTCAACCCTCTCTTTATTTATTACTGTCGATTGAACATCAATAGGAATAAATTAAGAAAAGATTGTTAAATATAGAAACTATCTTATATTTATGAGTAAAATTAACTCCTTATATATGTCTTGTATTCAGGATTAGAGGGAGTACATGGTTTCAAAAAATTGTTAAAATTAGTTAAAAATAATAAATATATAAAAAATTTATATTTTCCCGTAAAAATACCTTATCTAGAAAAGGATAAGTAAGAAACAGATATTTCTCTGATCCTTTTTATAAGCAACTTTCTCTCTCTTGGGGTTGATTCTTAATATAAACAACTTTTTATCGTATCTCAAAATTTAAACTTTTTTTTTTATTTTTCACCCCATTAAATACTTATTATTATATTAATTATCCTCCACTCACCATTAATTATCTTTCATTTAGTGGGTGTTTGGGAAACACCCAAATCGTGGTTTCAGAAGTTATTTTCCATAAGTTGAGATAAAACTCCTCTCACATATTTACCTAGTAAATCGTAAAAGCTATTATCAAAAGCTAATCTAAACACACACTTAATCATTTATTAGCCATTTTCTCTCATACTTCATGCTCATTATCTCTTATATTTTTTAAGGAGAATTACACAGGGGTCCCATATAAGCTAAAATACGAAGAAATGGTTTCGAAAAAATCTGAAATTACTCTCAAATCCGAAGGGACCATTTTGTAATAAATTCTATTTGAGAAAAGTCTCAATTGTCCCTTGTCAGACAAACAGTAAAATAGATGATTAAATATTGTGAATCACGCACATTACATCCGGAAGAAGTCTGGAGATGGAGGGAAAAATTGAGTGGAGATCAGCAACCATGGTTGAAGATTAAGGTAGGGAATTCATGCCATCCACTGTCTTGTCTTTGATTATTGCATGTGACTCGCATATTCTGTTGAGTTGGTAAACATGGCTTTAGGTTTTGTTGAGTCATGTTCATTTTGATTATAAAAATGGAAAAAGTTATCTCCTTTTGATAGGTATTGTCCTCTGTATGCTTGCAAATTATAAGGGAAGATCTATTAAATGCAATGGGTATGATCTGACAAAGTTTGCATTGTGTCTGAGTATGGTTTTGTATACTCTTTTTTTTATGTTATCATGCTCTATTTTTTGGTGTATGGTGCTGTGTTTCTGCAATATAAGAGGTAAGGAATGAAGATGTGAGTCAAAGATTTGGGGGTACATGACATGATTTGCGTGGGGAAAAAAGAGTTGTTAATGGAAGCAGCGATAGTTGTCAATAGAAGCGCCTTAAGTTGTTAATAACAACTAAAGGTCATATTTAAATGTTTTTTGTGACAACTAAAGGTTTTTTTAATTGATATTTGTTTTGGTCATGATTTTTGTGGGCATTGTCCTCCATATGCTTGCAAGCTATAAAGGAAGGTCTTGTAAATGCAATGGATATGTTTTGACTAAGGTTTCAATGTGTTTTGGTATGATTTTGTATGCTATGTTTTTTTTGTCATTATGTTATGTTTTCTGGTTCATGGTGGTGTGTTTCTGTAATAGAAGAGTTAAGGAATGAAGATGAGGGTCAAAGGTTAGGGGCTACATAACCTAATTTGCGTAGGAAAAAAAGAGTTGTTAATGGCAGCAGCGATAGTTGTCAATAGAGGCTCCATAACTTTTCTCATTTGGATTTTATTACAAAATGGTTCCATGGGACTTGAGGGTAATTTCAGATTTTTCCGGGACAATTTCTTCGTATATTTTCTTCCATGGGATCACTGTGTAATTCTCCATATTTTTTACTCATTCTCTCTCTTTTACTCCTTTCATAAATATGGTAATGTTTAGAAGAAATATGAAGTTTTTGACATATTTATTATTTTTAACTAATATTATTCACTAATTCGATCAATATAAGAAAAAAAAACTTGCTTATAAAAAAGGATCGGAGGGAGTATATAATAAAAAAAAAAGATGCAAATGCATATGTGAGAGAAAGATAAAGAGAAGGAATGTAATTAATTAGGGGTAAAAATGATAAAAATGTATTTAGGATTCACATAACAACAAATTGGATCTTATAAAAACAACGAATAAATTAAAAAATTTGGTGAAAAAAAGACGTTGAACAAAGTTATTAGCTAGAAAAAAAGTTTTTTTTTTGCCCCGGCTCTATTGCCTTTTGGATTTCAGTAAAAAAATTTCCTTTTATGGCTGGTAAAAGATCCTTGACATGAAAGGATCCGATACCGAAAAGTGAGCCATAAACCAATGACGGGTAAGTTAAATGACTGTGTGGATTAAATACTCAAAATGGAGAAAATAGATTTGTCGTTTTCGAATAAAAAAACCCTAGTGGTTCGCGCTAATTTAAGGAGTGATTGCGGGTAAAAAGAAATTTGGAGCGGCAATTATTTTATTTTTCAGATAAAATACATGCATGCTTTACTTCGTGGATTGACGAAACTATGAAGCAAAGGTGAAGGGCGGGCCGCGGGCGTCAAAGGAATTATTACGCGCGTGCGAAATTGGGGGCAGAAAAGAATGCGTGGGCCCGAGCATTAAAATTAAAATCACAATATTCTATTTAACAATAATTATTAAATAATTTTGGAGGGTTTTGAGGGGGTTTTGGCGGTTAGGGTTTTGTATTGGGCTGGCTTGTTGTGTTTTCTTTTCTTTTGACGTTATTTGCTGCTCCTTGAGAATTCGGGTCTTACTGTTTTCCTCGCTCCCGAGCGGCCTCTCCTTTTTCTGCTCCATCTCGCGGCGCATTGCCTCGCTGATGCACTGAACGGTACTGCTACCTTTTTCTTTTGTTCTGCTACACTTGAATTCCTTCTCTTTTATCTCTTTTCACCGCCACTATTCCCACTTGCTACTTTCCTTATGCTTCAAGTTGCGGCATTGCTCGATTGCTGCCAAAATTCAGGACCGGCGTTGTTTTAGTGGCTGTAAATTTATCACATTGTCTATGTACTGAATATTTGATCTGTTTTTTGTGCGTCTTACTTCGCAAGCCAATGTGCCGTGGTTCAACTAGACCTCCTTTTTCTAATAGTGTGCGTTGTTTTTGAGGGAGTTCTGTTTCAAATACTTTTTTTCCTGGTCGTTTTCCGTTCCATGTATTACTGGGTGTTTGTTTATGTTATGGAAGAAATTTTGATTGCTTAATATTTTGAGTTTTGATTCATACCCTTCGTGTTAATTCCTCGTTATGTTAGGGGTTGCTCGATTACCTTTCTTTCCTTTTGGCCTAGACGAACTGTAGGCATATATGATATATTTTAGCCTTTCTTTTCCTTGCCCTGCCACTTAATGTCACCCTCATTCTAGTGAAAAGGTATATGATTCTGTGAGTAGCCGTAGTAGATATTTTTAATATTTCCTGTTTTTTCCTTTTCTTTTGAATAGTTTCCCAAATTATTTCAAATTTGAAAGTTACGATATTGCCATGCTGCATAATATGTGATTCATATGATTAGGAGTATATATATTGTCCTTCAATGAAACCTTATGACCGGTATATTGAATATCCGATCAGCTTCCTCAGCTGTTCCCCATCTCTACCATCAGCTAAGAGTCCCCCTTTTTCACCCTTTATGATATGTTAGCATCGTGAAACTACATTCATTAATATGCAGGGTCCATTTTTTAACCTGCCAAGCTTATTGTTGATTGTTAATTCATGTTTTTTCGCAGCTTTGCGCACTTACGATTTGCGTGCTTGAGAACTGTGCAGTTGCGAGCAACTAAAGGAGAACCTGGATTGTGTGTTTTTATGAAAGAGTTGCAGGGATGGATGATTGTTGTCATCAAGTTACGTTCATTGGCCAGCACGAGGAAAACGGAAATAAACTTTTACTTGACATTCCAAAAGATTTGCAAGATGTTGAAAAACCTATTAAGACTGAAACTTTGTTTATGCCGGTATTTAAGAAAAGAAAGCGACTTAGCCGTAATCAGCTTATAGAGATAAAAGCAGGGTTAGGTGGGAAGCAGACACAACCTAGTACCAAGCTTAAGACAAAGAAGCATGAGAGTAGAGACAGATGGTCATCTGACAGGTAAAGAATGCATGTGAGGTTCTTTCTATCTCTACTGTCTCTTTAATAAAAGAATATGGTGAACTTAGGCGATCATCTACTGTAGGTATCAGCTTGCTGAGCAAAGCATGTGGGAGGTCTTGAAGGGTAAAGGTGCAACGTTTTCCAACCCCATCTCCCGACCTGCACTACGGATGGCTGCCCGTAAACACATTGGTGATACTGGACTATTGGACCACTTACTGAAGCACATTGATGGTAAAGTGGCACCTTGTGGCACTGAGCGATTTAGGCGGTGGTTTAACACCAAAGGAATCATGGAGTATTGGTTGGAGAGTGCTAGCCTAGATAAGGTCCGCCAGGATGCTGGGGTGCAGGACCCATTCTGGATTCCACCATCTACATTTCAATCAGGCAGTCCCCCTCCTCAGAATTCTGATTCTTCTGGCGAACTGAAATTGCTTCAAACAGAAATGGCCAAAATGAAGAAGTATTGAAGTTTGAAACCTGTGTTTCAAGATATTCTTGTTTGCTTATTATTACATATGCATCTTAAATTCTGTTGTGTTGGCAGAGATATGGAGGAGCTCATAAACAAGAACCAAGAGAAAAATGAAATTAATATGATGGAGGTGAATGCTGAATGATTCAGTGAATGTTTATCCACTTTATTGATTTAATTATTTAACGGTCTAATTACTAATGTTTCTAATATCACATTATGATATCTCATGTCAAATCTGTACTGGCAGGAGACACACAAGGAATTAGTAAAGTGGAAAGCTATGACTGAGCAACGCCTAACTGGGATTTCAACTTCTTTGAAGGGTGTACAGGTACCCAAACATAGCATCATTTTTCACTCTTTGAGAATTTTATGTGACCGTTGCTATGATATATATTTTTCAGTTGGTTAATTTTTTCATGTATGTGATCAGAATAGTTTAATGAAGTTCTATGTATTGACAGGCCATGTATAGTGATTTGGTAAGTTGGAAAAGTAAAGTTGAGCAACAGCTTGTGGAAATAACAAATAAACTGAGTGATCAGAAAGCATCCAGGGAAGGTATGACCAATCCTCCTCTAGAAAGGTGGGAAGATTGGCTTGAAAGCACCAATCTAGAGAATATTCAGGGAGACGTTGAGCTTTTACCATGGTTTGGGAGTACAGAGCTGGTTAATATTGAGCAAGAAGTTGCCTTCCAAGATCCTAACTCAGCCCTACCTAGTCAGCTGCTCAATGACAATACGACTAACATAAAGAGGTAATGCATTGAAAGTCAATTTCTCCCCCATCCTCCCCTCTGATGCTCTCATCTAAGAAACCAAAAGACAAACTAGCATAATGGGGCAAGGGGCTTCTTTCATTCTGATATTCCTTATTTTTTGGTTGTGATGATAATAGTGATTTTCTGGCAATGTTGCCCAACAAACAAGAGGAAGATCAACCTAACGTGACTCCGGATTCTTCTGTGACTGTTAATTCAAAGTCAGACCTTGACAACTCGGTGATGCTGTTTCAGGTGATGTTTGCATGCGCATATCATGTACAATAATGTACAAGGCATTTATACTCTTCTTTACCAGTTCAATATTGATTTAGGGTATTCTTTCTTCACAGGAGATGCTCACGGACTTGTTTAAATGGAAAGACAAGGTGGAGAAGCAGATGGCTGAGTTATCAAATTTTGTATATGGAATGCTGGCTACCAATTAACTCCCACTCTGAAGCATCTAGTTTAGGATATAGGATTTTAACCCCCATCCATGTTTTCTTTGGACTCTTTAGATTGGTAGGCCGTAGGCTTAGATATTGTACAGCGTTGACTATCTGATCTTGAAGGACCTTTCCAACCACCAAGGTCATTGAAGCTTCATCTGACCTGCACAATGCTGCAAATTGTTAATATGTTGGACTGGCCTTACAGTGAGGTTTGGTTATGCATTAGGGTAGATCCTTAGGACCGCTATGTTAATTGCATTTGACCTGCTTAGCTAATATTCAAGTTACTCTAAATACAGGTCTTTAGGGTAGGCTATCTCCGGAGTTCTTTACCTATTAGCCAGATGATACTTTGAAAGTAGGCTGTAGTCCTATTTTTGGGACATATTTGACATTTATATATAGAATATTTACCGGGTAATTTGTCAGATCTTGTGGGCTTAATATCATGCTGAATTACACACAATGTAATCAGGATGTTAAGCTTGTCTCCGTTTTGTATTTTTTTCCACATTCTTTTTTCTGTGTTCGATGTTGGTTTGAAAGTTAATGTGTTCGATGTTGTCTCCGTTTTTTATTTTTTTCCACATTCTTTTTTCTGTGTTCGATGTTGGTTTGAAAGTTAATATGTTTTACAAAATATTTAAAGTAATACTTTTTTTAGAAGGGCAAGTGCTAGAAAAGGAAAGGCATGTTAATCCTGTATAATTCAATAGATGATTCTTTATTTGAGAAAGGACAGGTGCTTCCTAAACTTTCCAAAAAATAACGAAATTCTTTTTACTTACTGTAATTTACTAAGTTTTTAACTTTACAATTAATAAAAGCATGACACTTTCTTACAACTTCTAAACTCTAAGTTTTATTTTCTTTATATTTATTCTATATTTTCAAACTTATCCTTAAAAGTTGTGAAATATTTTTTTTTAAAAAAAATTGTCTTTAAAAAATAGAATATTTATTTAAAAAATAGCTATATTCCACAAAACTGAAGAAAAAACAATCAATGACCAAGTTCATGAAAAATTAACCTCCAAGATATTATCTGTGAATTTTTTATCAAAAATTACAAAGATTCCTAGATTCGAGTATTATATTTATCAAAAAGCTACTTCCCCAAAGTCTCCCAAATTGAATTAAACGACAATTAATATAGTTCCTCCCTGGTATTATTAACTAGAAGCCGAAAATCTCCACATACCTTTCCAAATTTCGTCGCGCGCACATAATCCTTGCCTTTTCAAATTTTTGCACGTGCATATTCGTGATTTAATACTCCTTTCAACCTGGCTTTTTTTAGGAGATTAAGTGCATGTTTGGCTGAGCTTTTTTAACAGGAAATAAGCCCTTATTACGCAAGCCGAGAAAAAACTCCTCTCACATACTTACCTCGTATACCGTGAATCACGAATTATAAGCACTTATTGCCCAAAAATAAGCTATTCCAAACACGCACTAAAAAAACTAAATAAGTTAAATTAATCATATCATATATTGTATATCATTTATTTATATATTAGTTTATAAGTCAAATAAATTAATTTAGAGAAAAAATAAAAATATAAATACTTTAAAATAATTTAATTAACTTCTTTAATCTTTTCAAATCAGCCAACTGGTTTTATATTTAGGACTGGAGGTAGTATAAAATTTACATGAAGAAAAGAACAAAAATAATCTTATATTATATTGTTAGGAACTTTGCTCTATGATAAATTGCGTCCTATTTCTCTACCAACAGAAAAACCAAGGAGAGGGACTTGTTCAGGTTTTATCATGATGAATCGTTAGATTCTCTATAATTTAAAGTGCAGATTGTCATCATTTCAATCATATCCCTGCCGCCCCTTCCATCTGAAACTAAGCCTTTTGACCTCTGTTGCCGGACCTTGGTGCACATCCGTTTTCAATATACACTTTGCAGATTCAGTCGAACGAGCTTCAGCGTTTGACAGAAACTTTGACATTAGAACTTGGATATCAGACTGAGGAATGCCTTCTCTGATAAGATTTTAGTTGGGCATTCTATGATTAGAGTTTGATTTTCACTTCATGGCAAGCCTGGAGACACCTGAACTGTGTTATCAGAGAAGCTATACGCCTGAGAGATCGCAACTACTAATTAGGCATTGAATGATTGGAGTTTGATTTTCACTTCGTCGTAGCAAGCATGAAGATCCCTGAACTCTTCTGTATCAGAGAAGCTCTGTGCCTGCAATCACAAGTAATCAATCAGAAATAAAGAAAAGCATTAAACCAGAATGCTAAAAAAAGAAAATAAAGCATAAACTCATCGTTTCAAGATTATTCCCCCTCAAAAAAATCACAAGTGACTTGCCTGTTTGATGATGTTCTTTAGGTGCATCTCAGCCGTAAACAATTCCTTACGGCTGTTTGTAGATGAGGAGATTTCCATGTACAACTTGCAGAGTTCCAAAGATGCATTAGCTAGCTTCTCAAAACGATTTCTGTCTGTCCATGTGTCAGATCCCTGATACAGTATACAATCATATAACAGTAGAATTATAATCATTAATAGGCTTACCATTCATGAAAAAACTCTCATTATGAAGAAACTCCCGATGAAATAAGATACTGAGTTGAAGGAACGAAACATTGATTAAATATTGAGTTTGAACATTATGAGAGATACCTGGAGTGATCTGACTTGCTTTAAGAGCGCTTCAGAACACATTAAAAGATCTCCTTTAATTCTGTGCCAACTAGCATATAAGCCCCAGATATCAGCTGCTGGTCCACTCCCACTTTTAACTATCTACATCAGAATAAGAAATATTCAAATATCTATGGTGCTTCTCTTCGTTAATGAGAACAACAACAACAACAATAAAACTTTTATCCCACTAAGTAGGGTCGACTACATAGATTGCACGATGCCATTGTACTCTTCGTCAATGAGAAGAAACACCAAAATGATGATGAAGGAAATTTTATACCTGCTGTAAAACTTTTCCAAGTAACAACACTAATTGCTCAGTTTCTCGTGATCTTCCTTCAGGAGATACATCAGATCCTTGGTCATATATCTCTGATTCAGAGTCATCTCGATGTCCACTATGCTCATTATTAGGTGTCACAGGAGACACGGACTGACCTATTGAAACCCTTCTTTCCACCTCTCTCATAATTCTCTCCAATAATTCTGTATCCACTCTTTTGTTATTGCTAATGTCCAAAACCATTTGTGCGCCTTCCAAAGCCTAAAAAAAATATCAAACTTGATGAATGATAGAGAATCAAAGAAAAACAATGCTTTTGGGTGACAAATTAAATGGCATGTGTTTCATGAGGTCATTGAGTCTTTATGTACAGGCACAATCATTGAGCCTTTTAATGACATTGGCCCCTCACTATTCTCCCTAAATTATGCTCTCATGATTAAGCAGTGTTTATATGACTAGCTCTTAATGAAGTCAGTGAAAACATTACAATTGCCCGGCACTCAAGCTTCTTAGGTTTATAGGGCATGAACATGAACCCAGTAAAATTTAGAAGCTAAGTAGCAAAGAAATGCATGCAAGAATATAAAAGCTGATAACTATCTAGAAGGATTTTCTCTAGGTCAAGTGTGAAGAACCATAAAGTTATTTTTGTACATAAAAAATTTAAGTAAACTAAATATAATTGTCAGTCAAATTAATTAACTATCTATTAGTTAATGTTAAGGTATTGATATATAAGGTGTCCGCATGCACGACCTTTACATTTGCTTCTTAAGTCACATAGAAGACACATAAGTATCCACTCAGAATTGTGTCGATAAGCAAAAATGAGAGAAAGGGAAGCAAGTAGAAACCTGACTGATATTACCAACATCAACAGCTACATGGCTGTAGTTCTCCCAGAGTTGCCAGCTATTTCGTCTGTCAACAAGGGTCAATAAACATTATTTCATTATATACCCCTAATTTGCAAAGAGCTAATGCCAATAATGTACACAAGTTTTAGATGTCAGCGTGCATGCGTATGTTAGAATATGGCAGCACTTATGAGACAATTGAAGGGAACGACGAACTTGAACTTCAGGGCTTCTTTAAAGGCAATGAAGGATTCTTTACTCCTTTTCTTGATCATATGCCTGCATGATAAGTGAAAAGCATATATTATGTCAAATACAATCATAAACTGTGACACCCACGTAAAAGGAGGACCTGAAAAGTGAATAATTAGAATTTCACATCGATGGAGATCTAAGCAATCATGGGGAGTCCCCAACCTTAATCGGCATGTAAGGGAGAACAATGTCACTAAAGTACCGCAAAAATTACATATGGCTACCCAATGTAGGGCTCCATCACAAACTCTTGGCCGTTTCAAACAAGTTAGATCCTATCTCTTTGCAGGGTAAAAAAGATGATTTTGCAGTCCCAGAGGGTTTTGCTAGTGGTCAAGCACTGAAAACTACAGCTTGGCAATCTCATTGGAAGAAAGTTAGATGGTATTTGTGGGAAGAAGGGGCTACCTTACTCAGCAGCCTCCCTCATAATGCAGCAAAAATTTATATAAATCTCAAAAGGAAAATAATAGAATAGTTACCATCTTATATTCATAGATTGGCATGTATTTGCAGGTATATTAGTTGAAACAGCAAAACAAACCAATGCTTTTCTTATTTTTCAATAAGAGATGTAAGCCAAAGATACATACAGGCAAGCAATGTTATTCCAAGCTTCCCCATTTTCAGGATCAAGTTGAACTGCACGAGTAAATCCATCCAGAGCCTTCTCAATATCCCTAGCCTGTACAATTTTTGTGGGTTAGAATATACTTCAGAAATCAGAAATTAAGAGTAAATTGGTGCCCATTCTGATTCCAAAAAAACCAATGAAGTGATGCCATATATTTCATAAACAACAATGCTATACAAAGGTGTAAGCAATGCAGAAGTCGCTTTGTTTAAATTCAACAGGCCTCACTTAAATTTTTCCCATTAGACAAATTCAGCTACCAGTGCAATTGCACAGGTAAATAAATCATAATAAGCATAGCAGAAATCACACAGTTTACCTTCAATGCAGCAGCCCCAAGTGCAAACCAACCGTCAGGATACAAAGAATTCATGGACATTGCAGACTCCCTGAAATTAATTAAAGGAAATCCTTTATGGTCAACACATCAAACCAAACAAAGATCAGCTATGGAAATCATAAGTGTGATATGTTTATAATACAGCACATACCACAAAAACTTGGATGTTTCATATTCTCCTCTATTGTATGCACTACGAGCCAAAGAGCGCTGTCAATTAGAGAGAGACAGTTTTCTTTCAGAATGACAATTTCTTAATATGAAATTAACAGACACGTGTAGAGTAAGCAATCTTGATGTAAATATGAATAAACACACGTGTACCTTAGCTCTTGCAGATCTATTGTTTGAAACTTCAAGAGCTTTTTCATAACATGCATCATTATCAGTAGCATCACCCAAGGAACACCTAGCAAATCATTATGCAAAAAAAGCAGCTCTTCAAAATGAAAGCTGTAATGTAGCCTACTGGGAATATCAGATAAAGAAATAAAATAACTAAAACTAAATAAGAATCAGAATGCATAATGGTTTAGTTGGCCTTTCTCCCATGCTCACTAGTTAAAAACATCTATCAATCCCACAAGAAATCATCCGCAAGTTTGTCAATAAAGAACCATACATACCATAACCTGGGATCATTGGGTCTTTCTGAAAGACATTTTTTTATGAGTTCAACAGCAGTTGCTTTCTTCTCCAATAGGCTGTTAACCGAATCCAAGATGACATGAGACCTCATTTTCCATGAATGAAGCACAATGAGTAAAAAAATATACTGTAGAAAATTAATTCTTATTCCTCCCAGGTGTCAACATACCGATAACAGAATATAAGACTATCCCATAATTCTAAATCTTCAAAAACTTTAACCGCCTCCCCTATCAATCCACAGCGTACCAAAAGCTCACCATACTCCCTGAGAGTAGGATGAAAAGTATTAACAGAAAAGATCTGAATTTAATAAGCTGAAAAATGAAGAGGCACACACCACACAAGTTAAAAGAATAAAGAAACATATAACCAGTGGCCTGACAAAGAAATCAGAAAATTGGTCACCATTTTTTTAATTTTTTTGGGGGGTGGGGTTTGCTTAATTATTGTCAATGTGCTACAAATTATGAGCCGAGCAAAACATCATACTTCCTTAAGGCAGGAATACAGGGCATATAAACACCATAGCAAAAAGGAATTCTTTCCGTTATTGCTGGAGAAGCTTCATACAGACTCTGGACCTGCAATGTAGTACGTTGTTAACAAGTGTCAAAGAAGTAGTAATTCATGATACAGAATTTAGGATGACGACAATCACATGCCACAGCTGAGTGAAAGAATTTAACTTGATTATGGATACAGGAACATCAATTATGATCAGATTGAATGTTAAAATGACAGCTCTGAGGTGGCTTGCATAAAAGATTTGTAGTAATGAGTCACAACACCTAGTTCCTCTAATTAAATCTATTCATCATACAAGAAAAGGGGCCAAATGGTGGGATAGATGATGGAAGGGGAAGGAGTTCCACTAATAGCCTCAGGAAAATGTCTTGTGCTGAGTATGTCCGATTCAGTCCAACGAATTTTTACTTAAGACCAATTTTGGTCCACAATAAAAATAAAATAAGTAACTTATCAAGATTTAATTTGCAAGAAAATATAACCTTGTCATCACAGAAACAAACAGGGAAACGAACCGTCAAAAAAAGTTTGACCAGTCCAGGTTAGTGAAATTTCAATGCTTAGTCAAAATCCATTAGTTCTTGTAGATCACAACTCATACCAATTTATCCATCATCAGTAGAGCACGCTCCTTTGTTCGACTGCGTGATGACTCCCATCGTATCCGCAAGACGTCACAGAAACATTGTATCTAAAGAAGGAACGGGAAAACTTATCAAATACAGATATTGGTTATGTGCTACTACAGACTATAAAATGGAAAATTAGAAGTGACAGGATAAGAACATCATAAGCACTTATTTTCTTCAATTATATACAGAAAAGGTTCAATTATTTATTTATTTAAGACTGAACACCAGCCAGTTATCATCAATGACAGCCCATTAAAACATACAGAAATTACAGACATCAGAAACCACCATCCTATTAAAAGGAAAACAGGTGCAAGCAAGAAGTGTTTATCCTGTGTAGATTTTGTCTACTCACAGTGAAAGGTGACAAATGCTGGGAATCAATTGCCTCGATGTAAGGAGCCATATCCCATCCTGAAACGCAAGCCAGCGATTACATAATCAACTTAGCTGGTGCAAAAACAAGGTATAATATGATATGGGCATGTACAAATTAATGCTATTTACTCTGCATCTCATCGTGTCGCGAGCTCTTCTCAAGTAAAAGGCAGTAGGCCAGAACTACTGCCTGTTGTATTTCTGTCAAATGGACAGTCCCATTAGCACCGTTTTCCATTTTTTCTAACCCACTTCCAGATTTATCATTTGTCAACAGCTTTGGAACAACAAGTACGTCAGATACTTCATGGGTATCATTCTGCTGCAAGGGCAGGTTAGCTTCACCAGGGCAGGAATCATGTGTCTGGATGCCATTATTCATTGAGGAGCAGTTGTCAATTTTGTAAGATTGACTCGAGTTTGTGACAAGGACCATTTGTGCTTTTGGTTCCACCTATGCCCACAAATGACATATTAGCAGGAAAGTTCAATGAAGCACACTAATCATGCAGTTTATGAAGGTTACCTGATGTACGGTACGGAAACCAAGAACCCCAGTAACTGAAAGGTGAAGCCCAGCTGCCATCTCAGCTGACTCAAAATGTCGCCTGACACCATAAAGTACTATGGCTTTAACAGGAAAGTACCAAAGAATCACTGGCAGTGATTTTAGTTTCAATATTGAAAAATTCTCCAGGACGTAAAAATCACAAGAACCATGAAAATAAATATTTTTCCACCAAAATAATAACATGAAAACTCACAAACAATGAACACTGAAGAAAGATTGAATATATATATTCAATATATGCCAAATGGTAATAAGGAAAATCCTAATGTAATTCACCTGCAAGAATCTACTCGTCCATACACATGTTCCAGAACTCCAGCCTCCATATGAACCATGGAGACAATTGCAGAGCTTTGTCCAGCACGTAAATTAGCATCCCAATAACTTGTAACTGCTTCTGAATTGCCAAATTGCCGTAAAGCTTCGCTCATATAGACTTGCAAAAGATCAAACAAAGAAGAAGATCTCTCATCTAAAATTCTCTGCTGAAGAAGTAAAACCCTTGCCAGCCACCAAGAAAGGCTTTTAAACCCAATCATGGGAGAGATAATTCCTCCAGATAATAAATCTTTCATCCTCATAAGCAACAATTTAGCAAAAACTATGTACTGCAAAACAACAGAAAGATTTGATTAAATTAGAATTAGAGGGCAAAGAACTGGAACTACAATTTCTATGGAAACAATGAATTTCAGGAAAACTCCCATAGACAGAATCTACTGAACAGCATAGCATAGAAACAGTGGGAAGTATTTGGGGCGGGGGGTAGGCATTAAATGCATCAAAACCTGAAGATTAGAGAACTTCCCGAGCAAATCAGACCCAGAAGACATAAGCTGATTGCGTGCCCAACTGTCCCACTCTTGATACTCATCGCCTTTCCCAACTTCCAGTGGCAGGGGGCATCTTGGTAGTCCATTCAACGGCCTACAACAGTTCAGATTCAAGTTTATCAATGACAGAGTGCGGGATTTCATGATTTTCAGCATCATGGCGATGGCTTGCAGGAAAAAAAGAAACTTGAGAGTCAATCTAACCCAGTAATGCTACATTGTGAGAACCCAAGAAGTGCAGCCACCGCGATGCACATCACAAGCATTATCCTAGAAGCCTTTGCCGCATCGTTTGCTGAGTTAACTTCAATAAACGACTCAGCGCGCTTCAGCAACTCAGGGTAGATTCGGTCGGCGCAATCGAGTGAGTCATCGAGGGAGACGGAGAAAGGCGAGTCACCACCAAGTTGAAAGACAAGCCTGGAAGCTTCGGAGTTCAAGACTTGTAAATAGTTCCCGCTCTCGATTAAAGCGAGCAGATGGTCTATGAGAACATTGAGATTGTGAGCGTGATCGGACGGTAAAGGCTGAGGCGGGGACATGGATGGTGAAGAGGAGAGAGTGCAACGAACAAGACGGAGCTCATATTCGCGGTTGAGAAGAGCCTCTTCTTCAGGTTCATGGCGGGCACCCATGCCGCTGTCTCTTCCAAAATCCAAACTTGAAGGTTGAAGCAAGGAGGCTAAAACCTCAGCTGCAGCAGGGTCTATTTTCGACTAGTGGGGCCGCACCCAACGGAGACGAAAAACATAACAACGAGCTGCTTCTGTTTAGATTAGTTCGCGGGTCTTTGGATTTGGGTTCCTTATTTTCATATTTGTCATTTAAATACCATAACGAAACACACGCACCTTTTTTTTTTTCTGAAAATTTTCATTTAAATATTATTTGAATTTTCAAAACTCCATAAATTCTATTAAGAAATTGAAATGACACAAAGGTGATTAGGAGGAATATGGGATTTTAAAATCTAAGTATTTTTACTAAAATACCCCATCACATAACATAAACTCTACTCTTCTTTCTCTCTCCTCTCCCTCTCTTCATCTCTGCCTCTTCCTTGTCAGCTCTCCTTTTAGATCTCGCCATCTTTAGCCTCCTCCCTCTCTGCCGCCAATGAAGTTGGCGGCATTGGTGACGACCAAAAGCCTCTTGCTAGCCTGATTGCGCCGACGCTTGTTACTCAAGGCTAGCTTGCGCAGCCGCGTCGGAACCTTGTAGAGTGTGAGTGCCAGCATATTGGCAAAACCAAGAGCCACCTATAACACGTTTGGCTCGTTGGTCGCCAGAGCCAACGTTCAGAAAATCCTTGGACTCAACATGCTCGACGTCTCACTCTCACACATTGCCTATGTGCCTGGGGGCATCCACCCACCCCACATGCACCCACACGCCATTGAGATGGTTTTTGTGCTGGAAGGTGAAATTTTTGTCGACTTCATAACCACCTCCAATCATCTCATGTCTAAGAAGATTCAAAAGGGTGAGGTGTTTGTGTTCCCCAAAGGTTCGGTTCATTCGTCACCACTCTGCCGGTGCCGGATAATGTTTTGGCGTAGGTGTCCCTAATGAGTATTAGGGAGGTTGAGAAAATCAAGGCTGGGCTTGCACCCAAGAAGTAGTAGGTTGACGGTGTTGTTCTGTTTTGTTCAGTTTCTGCCTATCAATTGTATTCCACCTGCCACCCCATTGTTACTTTCTTAGTCTCCGTATTTTGGAATTCATGAAGAATAAAGAATTTGACTGAGTTATAGAAATGTGAGACATGATTGTAAGAATTATGGGTTATGATCAATTGAGTAATGATATTGACTAAAAAAGTAATGGCTTTAATAAAATCCATAAATACCGACAATATGTGTAAAATGATTGACAAAGAGTTTTGAGTTATGACCAATTGAATAATGGGATTGACAAATTGAATAGTGGTGTTGATGAAACTTGTAATGGTTTTGACAAAATCGATAAGTACTGATAAAATGTATAAAATGATTGAATAAGAGTTTTGGGTTGTGACCAATTGAGTAATGAGATTGATTAAAAGAGTAATGAGTTTAACAAAATCCATAAGCATGACAATACATGTAAAAAGATTAACAAAAGAGTTTTGAGTTATGTACAATTGAGTAACGTGATTGATGAAATGAATAGCAATGTTGACAAAATCTGCAGTGGTTTTGACAGAATCAATAAATACTGACAAAATATATATAAGATTGAATAAGAGTTTTGAATTGTGATCAATTGAGTAATGAGACTGACTAAAAGAATAATTGTTTTGACAAAATTAATAAGTATCGGTAATATGTGTAAAAGTATCGAGTAACAAGGGCTTTTTGGTCTTTTCTCCTAAACATGAAAAACTCAGATTTCCACCCCTATCTACTCTTTGTCCTTTGCATATATTAAGAGACTTTTTTGAGTTTTAAAAGTTAAAATGGTATTTATATATCATCCACTTTTTTGCTAAGCGAAATACGCACCTTATAGTCCTCATTGATGCTCAAAAGTATATGGGCCTGGGTTGGAGACCACGGGTTGGGCCTCAGGCACTATGACGAATCCAATATAAATATACATATGTAAAAAAAATGGACTTTTCGATCATAAATGTAAAATCAAATTGCTTTTTTATTTAAGAGGTTTAGGAAGCTAAATATATTACTTAATCATAATATATGTTGCATATTATTAAATTATATATCAATTTATAAGTCAGATTAACTAGTTTTTGAGGAAAAAAACAAATAAATATAAATACTTTAAAATAATTTATTTAACTTCATGAATTAATGTGTAGAAAAATTAATTGGATCTTATATTTAGAATAAGAGGTATCCAAATGTGGTATTTTGATTGGGTTTGTCTTCTTTCTCTTTTTTTTTTCCTTGTTTGTTCGTATTCTTTATTTCCTTCATGACTATTGGATCAACATGTGATAATCCATATTTAATATTTTATAAAAATATGATTACAATTTAGAGAAAGATAGGAAGTAAATATTTAATATTTAACAAGGATTTAACTCACTCGCCAATGATTCTCCAACCGCAAAATACACATAACAATATAGAGAATGTATTTTCATGCGTGACAAAAATATACGTAATAGTATAATCACCCATTCTCCTTTTCATCTTCTTTTCCCTATTTTTGCATGACATAATTCTGGTTTTTGTATCTTTTGATTTGGTCCACTCATTTTTCATGGTTGTGATGGTTCAGAGACAAAATTTGGAGCTGGAAGAAGGTCACTATTCATGTTCCAGACAAACCCCACTATTTGTTTCTAGTTTAGTAAACCATCACTAACAAAAAAGGTTAAAGCCTATTGAAATTGAATGATCCATTTTTCAGAGCATACTTCATCGTCTCGAGTTCTTTATTTTATTTGGGGACACGGCACGATATGTACCCCTGCAGCATGTTGTTTTGCCACAGTGAAATGTGTTATCCTGTGACAGTATTTCCGTTTTTATTACCTCTGAATTGTTCATCACTATTTCCATATAATTTAAAAGGCAATTGCTCTCATCCTTAATATATGACTTAATTGGCCCAAAAAAAAAAAAAAGACTCAATTAAGCCTTTTTTTTAAGATTAAGGAAATAAAATAAAGGAAAAAAAGATAAAAAAAGAACCTTGAATTTGCAAAACTCTAAAGTAGGTATTTTTTAAAAAAATAAGTTGTGAATTGCTTATTAAGTTCCATTATTTTCTTATCAACTATTGATAACAAATCTGATTTAAGATTTTGTAATTTTAAAGTTTTTTTTTTTCTGTCTTTCCCCCTAAATAAATTATTTAATTATAATAAATGTTGTGTATCATTATATTATATATATATTAGTCTATAAGTCAAATAAATTAGTTTGAAGAAAAATAATGAATAAAAATACTTTAAAATAGTTTATTTAACTTCACTAATCTCTAAAAAAAAATCTAACTATTAAGAAAGGTGTGAAGTATTTTTTTTGTCCACACCTTGTGTATCAAAGCCTCAAATAAGATCGAGACATGGTAAAAAAAAAAAAGGAAGAAGAAAGATTGACTCGAACAGGAGTATAGATATACTTAAGAAAAAAGTATTGGATTTTTCTTACATACTTTATCTTATCTTAAATATATGATAGAGTTGATTTTTTTGAGATATTAAAAAAATTAATTAAATTATTTTAAAGTATTTATATTTACAGTTTTTCTTTAAACTATTTTTACTAACTTATAAATTAATATATAATATAATAATATTCAATATATGATATTATTTAAGTAATTTATTAATTTTTTTATAATTTATTTAAAGAGGCTAATCCTGTTTTTTTAAATTTTTATATTTAGGACGGGTTGAAGTATTTGTTATTTGTATAATACATTAGATATTTAAATTTAGAATGAACTAAATTTAGTATTAAAAATAATTTTTATTGAAAAAGATTTTCTACCCGTAGAGGATGGCAGTAAATCCGTCTCAGACGTGAGGGAGACCGGGAAAAGAAACAGTACCGCGCACCGTAAAGAAAAAGGAGAAAATGAAAGGAAAGAGAATCGGTGAAGTGATTGGGAAGAAAATATTTTCGGAGAGAGAAACATAGGCTGAAAAAGATCGTTTCTTTGCTATGAAGTAGGATTCGGAGATTCAGCCTCAGTTGTCCTAGGTATTTCTCTAATCCTCTCTTTACACTCTTCCTTCTTGCTCTGCTCTGTATATGTTCTCTGACATAGATGCCCGAAGCAGAATCGAATGAAGAAAGCGAGCACAGTCACTTTTCCTTCAAAACCCTTATGGGTTCTTCCCTATCGAACCCGAAACCTCTCTGACCTTTACACATTGGGAAGGAAATTGGGTCAGGGTCAATTTGGAACCACCTTTCTCTGCACAGAGAAGTCCACTGGTCGTACATATGCCTGCAAGTCAATCCCTAAGCGGAAGCTAATCTGCCAAGAGGATTACGACGACGTTTGGAGGGAGATTCAGATCATGCACCATTTGTCCGAGAATCCCAACGTTGTTAGAATCCATGGCACTTACGAGGACTTGTCCTCTGTTCACTTGGTCATGGAGCTCTGCGAAGGTGGAGAGTTGTTTGACAGGATAGTGAAGAAAGGGCATTACAGTGAGAGGCAAGCGGCTTCGTTGATCAAGACCATTGTTGAGGTTGTCCAAGCTTGTCACTCTCTTGGGGTCATGCATAGAGACCTTAAGCCAGAAAACTTCTTATTCGATAGCGTTGAAGAGGATGCTAAGCTTAAAGCCACTGATTTCGGACTGTCTGTTTTCTACAAGCCAGGTTGATTCTTAAGCATATTATTTATCCTTCTCTTCTTGTATCATATTTACACATTTCGGGCATTATATTGCATGTAGTGCTTGTAGTGCTTGCGCTACTATGTTAACGGGATTTTTTTTTTTATGGTGCCATCATTTCAAACTGTAAAAGCATATGATTATTCACATTGCCGCATTTGTACGCTTTTCTTTTGGGTGCATTTTGAAGGTAGAAAATGGGGGCAATAATCGTTTGTTTGTAATTGAAGGCACTTTCACCATTCTAAATGCTAACAATGGGCCCATTTCCTTAATTAAATTCATTTTCCTTCAGAATTTTTTTATAACTACTTCACAAAAAATGAAATGATAATATCATCCTTGCTAGATTGGAGTGCATTTGACTTTAAATTGGAGTAATGGACCCTGATGTCCTGCATTACGGAACTTTTGAACTATTGAAATCTGATGGGGAGGGAAATGATGTGTGGGCTAAGAATGCTGCTATAATTTGTTCAATAAACATGTTTATACATATAGACTAATTATTTGCTATTTGTTGATCTTGTTTAAATGATTCTGATGTATTTTAATACTCAAGATATGCTCCCTGCTTTTAGTGCTTTCTTGCACCCTTTATATGCAGCAGTAGTTTGTCTAGAAATTTAGATCAAAAGTTTCTAGTCAGTATATATTAAGTACTAAGTGCTACTTATGAGTAGGAATATATCAACATATGAGCGCTTATTTAAAAATAAATAAGAAGGAATAGTCTTCTCTTATGGTTGGAACTTACAATGTGATTTTCCTCTCTTCATTTCTGCTATTTTGAGATAAAAAAAAAACATTTTTCCTATGTGAATGTCTAACTCAGTGATATAATTTCCAGGTGAAACCTTTTCTGATGTTGTTGGGAGCCCATACTATGTTGCACCAGAGGTGTTACGCAAGCATTATGGACCTGAGTCAGATGTGTGGAGTGCTGGGGTTATTTTGTACATCTTATTAAGTGGGGTGCCACCTTTTTGGGCTGGTAACTATTTGCTATTCATATATTAAACTGAGATCTCCCCTGTGTAATGCATGGGATTTTTAACAAGTATAATAACAAAATAACTGTATAATATGAAACTGATGAAGAGAAACTTGAAAATGATAAACATGTAGAAAAGGAGGCCATAATGGAGCTCAATACAAGTAAATCAATTTAGCCAAAAGTATGCATTACATCAAGTACCCATAATATGGGCATAGGGAATGTCAGTTGGGGATGTAAGCTTGTTATCTTGATGTTCATCTTTTTCTCAATGCTAATGTTGTTCTGTAATTCTGCCACATGCAGAAAGTGAGATAGGGATCTTCCGACAGATTTTACAAGGGAAACTTGATTTTCAGTCAGAACCATGGCCTAACATCTCAGAAAGTGCCAAGGATCTAATTAGAAAAATGCTTGATCAAAATCCGAAAAAGAGGCTTACAGCCCATGAAGTACTCAGTAAGTCTCTTAAATAAACTCTTAGATTGCTGTAACTACTGATATACGACCTGCAATACTAAAGTGCTTTGTTGTGTCAGGTCACCCATGGATTGTTGATGACAATATTGCACCTGATAAACCCCTGGACTCTGCTGTTTTATCACGCCTGA
Organism: Inga oerstediana; assembly: GCA_963210345.1. Taxonomy (NCBI): domain Eukaryota; kingdom Viridiplantae; phylum Streptophyta; class Magnoliopsida; order Fabales; family Fabaceae; genus Inga; species Inga oerstediana. Next base: position 3,225,455 of record OY723410.1, read on the forward strand.
AACAGTTCTCTGCAATGAATAAGCTTAAAAAGATGGCTTTACGTGTAAGGCTTCAAATTATTTTCTTGCTGAAGTTAAATGGGGTCTATGTGCTAATAATATGTTGAAAATACTTAATTGTGTTTCTTGTTGCAGTGAAAGCATTTTCAAAATGCATTTATTGGGAACATTCAGCTAGACTGCAAGCAGTGAACTTTTTAAATTACCTGGATGACTTATATGAATCCAGTTGCTTAATTCACATGCATTAAACTTTTACATGATGCTTAAGTCATTCATTTCATATTTTTCTGCTTGTCAAATTTAAAACTATGACATTGACCATCTATATCTTAATCCCAGGTTATTGCTGAGAGGCTCTCTGAGGAAGAAATCGGTGGACTGAAGGAGTTATTCAAGATGATTGACACAGACAACAGTGGAACTATAACTTTTGATGAGTTAAAAGATGGTTTAAAGCGGGTGGGGTCTGACCTAATGGAGTCTGAAATCAGAGATCTTATGGAAGCGGTAAGATAAACTGTTCAATTTTTAGTTTTTATATTAATCTCTTCTTGTTGTTCAGTCCACTAGGAAAATATCTTATCGAGTGCATGTGATAGGCTGATATTGATAATAGTGGAACAATTGACTATGGTGAATTCATTGCTGCGACTATCCACCTAAATAAGCTGGAGAGAGAGGAAAATCTGTTGTCTGCCTTCTCATATTTTGATAAAGACGGTAGTGGTTACATAACCATTGATGAGATTCAACAAGCCTGTAAGGAATTTGGTTTAGGAGATGTTCATATTGATGAAATGATCAAAGAAATTGATCAAGACAATGTAAGTATTTACTGTTTTTCAAGTTTTCTTGTACTAAGCACTAGTTTCTTCTGAATGATATATGCTTGGCTTCATTATATGTGTCAGTGTCTGTCATTTCAAAACAAGAAACTTTTTAGTGCCAACTTGTTTGATAAAGAGCAATGGAAAATTTGCGGTGCAGGATGGACAAATAGACTATGCGGAATTTGCTGCAATGATGAGGATGGGCAATGGAGGGATTGGAAGGCGAACCATGAGAAACACACTAAATTTAAGGGATGCTCTGGGATTGATAGGCACTGGCTCTAATAACATTATGAGTGGTTAGCTTGAGTGATTACTACTTGGTATTTATATGTTTTGGACAGAACACTTGACGTGTAAATTTCAACTATCACCAAACTGTGTTAGCGAAAAGAACTCATAATTTGAAGTAGTTTTTGTCCATTGTTGAGATTCGAGTGGGTGCGTAATTTGCACCGGCCATTGCATTTCCTGAATTGGGTCGCTAATCACCGTTGTTCACTTCTTAATCAAAGCTAAAAGACCAATCAGGAATTTCTTTCGAGTTAAGAAATAGCCCTTTTTGCTGTTTTTTCCCTTTGATGAAATCCTTCTTTTCTGTTCGAGGGGTGCATAGCATGACAACCTTTTAAGCTTTACTGTCACATGCTCCCCTGAGTCAATCTGGAACCAGCTTTTTATAATATTTTAATTCAATCTAATCTAATTTAATAATTGGTTATTGGAGCGATAGATGGAGATTAATCAGGATCTGGTAGAAGTTGGTGGGTTGATTCTAGAAACCTAATTCAAAGCAGTATTGTCAGCTGTAATCACTATCATTTGTTTGTTTGTTTCATTTGATACGCACTAAAGCAAAAACTGCAGTATCACAGCTTCTTAGGATTGAGAAAATGAGTAAATAACTCATATTTCACCCTCTATCGCATTGAGAGAGCATGAGACGGATGGTAATTGACTGATCTGTCACCGCAATGTTGATTGTTTCTGCCTGCATCTTGATCTTGAGATCAAATGGCAGATCAAGTAATCTGGTGCAGTTATAAATACTATTCTTACAATCATTCAATAGTACATCCTTTTAGAAATCAAACATGATTCCACAAATGCTTAAAACCTGTCACATTCATTGCTCAAGTATTTTCAGAGTAGAATAATGCCTCGCATATCTGCAGAAGCAAATGAAGCAAGAACTGCTTTTACATTGCAAACAGCTGTTCTTAATAAACACAATTCCTTTGAGAGCTGTTTAAAACCTAAAACACAAGAATATTACAATAAATGTTTACAGGAGAGCCAACATCTAGAGGCGTGGGAAGATTCAGAGGAACATCCTCCAAGCAACCTACTTGATCGAAGGGACATCTGAGTATATTTATGGCGAGTCATCAGAAGGGTCTGTTGGCTTTCTCTCAAAGTTTACTAGTAATTGCAAGATACTTGGTATGGCGACCGATTGCAAAAACTTTGCCTGTCTTCTTCTTCTTGAATTCTACGGTGACTGCAGCAACAGCCTTCCCAACACGTAAAGTCCTGGAATCGATCTCAATCTCCTCCTATCGTAACATTGGACCAAAAATAAGATAAACAAAGAAAGAAAAACTTTTAGATTGATATCTTCCATTTCACACAAAATCGATCCTAAGAAACCAGGAACTTAAATTCTCAAGGGGCCAAGCCTTGCATTCTTGCAGGGCTGTTAGCTTAGGAAAGGTTACGTCAGATGGAAATAAATCAGAAAAACTCAACATTTCGGCAACAATGCTCTAATCTTTGCACTTATTTTCATAATGAAATTTTATCTTCTAAAGGGGACTCGTTGAATTGTTGCTAGACCAGACAAATGTATGGTTCGTCTGCCAGTTCAGTAGAGCTGTGCGAGACAGCGAGTTGGTAAGAATATGACAACTTTTATTCACAGTACAGGGAAAAATAGAGGTTTTTGAGGATATTCTTGAACAATTGAAGCAAAAGCGCTGAGCGAGCATTATGAATATGACGTACTAATAACCTCTGGTCTCGTTTAAAAATAACATAGTTAGGCCGGTGAAATAGGACGTAGACTATTGTAGTGAAGCAACAAGAGCAATTACTGAAAGTTTGCACCAAAGCCTTTTCTTGCTTACAAATGAATAACTCAGCCCATATCAGCAACAAAGCAACTAGTACCAACGGTTTGAGATCAATTGAACGAAAAATCATAGTTGATAACATACTCACATCGGCATACGCAGCATCCAAATATGTCACATTGATCTCCACAGAAACTCCCGTCGACGGAGCTCCCGCGGCGTAAATTGCAGCTGAACCCAACAAATCCACCAGCGTTGCCGTTGCCCCACCGTGCAAGGAATTGTAAGAATTCTTAGGAATTTCGGAAAATCCATCAGATAAGAAAAAGAAAATGTAAAAATAAAAAGCAGCTCTACAATAACACCTTTGTGAACAAGGATCGTCAAATTAATGTAAAGGTCATGCGCGAGTGAGGAGTGTGTGATAAAGGCGAGGCAGAGAAATTCATACCAGTAAACGAGGGGGTATCTTCATGGTACAGACGACACGGCCTGGCTCGATTAGATCGACGCGAATGCCACTCAAGGTAAGAGGTTCCAAGAATCTGGGAGGCAACTCATTAACCAGTGATTCAATTTCGCTTCCTTTCTCTAATTTGAAGTACCTCTTCACAGATTCTACGTCCATGATCTCCGTTTTTCATGAATTCGTCCCCTTTCTACAACCAATGCCTCAGAGCCCACAGGTTATATCAGCCCCAGCCCTCAACGGAATATCCGGGGTTGTTGTGATGTGAATGGCTGTATATATAAATATCAGTATTTTGGTTGTATTTATAAATCCATTTTAACTAAATCTCATATGCTAAAGAGAGATGATTAATTCAATGATTAAGGATTAAATTTTCAATATGCCCTCGTTCATGAATAAATACTTTCAACTTTTTCTTCTCTATCTATTTTCAAATTATTTCTTTATTGATATGATAAATAGGGGACAAAATTGTTACAATCTCATTTACTATACTGAAAATAAACTTATAAATAAAATCAAATTTTTTGATTAAAAATGACTTATAAATAAGATCCGAATGGTAAATGGTGGCTTTGACATTCCTAACTTTTATTTTTAGATAAAAAATTAAGATTATTTGTTGTCTTTTTCTGATAAGGTAATCAATTATATTTGAGTTCATTAAATTTAATTCTGATGATAAAAAAGGCCAGCACACCTCAGACATCTGCCGCAAGGGTGATATTATTTGAAAATTACCCCAAAAAAATAAAATTAAAAAATATAATATTTAGTTGTAACACCAATAAACTGTTCAATTTAATGTTTGTTGGTGAGATTAGACATTAGTACAAGAAGAAAGAAAAAGAGACACATCCCAAATTTTATTCACACAGTACTTTTGCCATATGATGATGGCATGATACCTTACTATAATATGAAGATTGGAAAGATACGAAGTAGAAACTTGGAATGGTTAAAATTACACCGCCCCGCTTGAATTAGGAGATCCTTGGGGAAATAAAGGAAGTAGTTCTGGCTCAGTGTATCCTGGCTTAGACCGTGGAGATGGATGCAAGTAAAAGCGCCTCTCTTTGATAGCTTTCTCTTCTTCTTCTGTGTCTAGTTCTGGTACTGCTACCTCTTCTTTGTTTTCTTCTTCAAGAATGGTTAATCGAGAAAAAAGAGTTGAAGGGGTTTTGGGACTTGGTATCTGATTTGAATTCCCTGAACTGGGACTTGAAGGAAAGCTTGAATAATCTCTTGATCTGGAGGGTGAAAAACTATAGCAATGGTTGGGTGATGATGCACCTGATTTACAATAATGAGGTGGTTTAACTATCTCAAGTTTAGGCCTCGTATATTGTCTCCTCTCGTGGAGTTTGGATGTTGTCCTCTTTGCACTTGCCTTTTTTGGCACCTCTACTTGTGTTGTGCAATCCGATGGACTTGTTAAACGTAGTACTACTTCTCTGAATGAATTTGTGTTTGTTTGAACAAATGTGGTTAATGGTTCTGTTTTCATGGTTCCCTTTTGATTTGGTATTCAGATTTATTAGCCACCTGCAACTTTCATAATTAGATTTTGATCAATAAGAAGTGGAAATCAGAGATGCACATTCCATCAGTTTAGAGTCTAAAGAACAAGATTTTGCCTGCAATAAGCTCTTGATGAAGTAAAAAAAGCCATTATAAACACAAGCTTAGAGACTAAGAGCATGATTTTGCCAACCTTCGAGGGTATATTGCCTGCAAGAATGCGCTGAGACCTTCAGCTATCTGATTCAGGACAAATCAGAATGTTGAATGAGAAGAAGAACAACCTATAGAAAGAAATGATTGGCATTACAGATTTTTTGGTGCATATATACATGAAAGCCAGTTAGGGGCAACGAATGTCTGATCTCTCCACATCAAGAGTTTGTTGCCAGATACCATTTTTGTTCCAGTGACTACCCAAAATAAGATGTCTCAACTGAAAGTCAGAGAAAAGTAGGGAGTTTATGATATTCTTGACTGCTGCGTTTTAAAAAATATATTTATAAATAAAAGCGTATTTTGGTTAGAGTCCCGTTGACCAAACAGAGACCAAGGATTAGGGAAGGTTAAGTTATGCTTCAAGAACTGTATTAAGTTAAGCGGTTAACACGTCTATGACCTCCACATATATCGCAAAAGTTTGTTTTATATGAAGGGTGGATGCAAAAGATATAAACCGAAATGACATTCCCTGTCAGTTATTAAAAAGATTGAAAAAACAAAAGTCTCGATTCATATGATATATTTGACCTGCCTAGACTACAAACTTAGTGTCGCTGCAATTAGGAAGAACTTGACAAACGTGGTAAAAGCCACGTAAAACCCTCTGCTCGTTATTGCTTTAATATTAAGCCAAAAGAACTTGATGAATGTTGAGTTATTCTAAAGCAAACAATGCTATAAGCAATGCCATAAAAAAACATCAGAAAATTCAGCTCAGGGATGAAGTACGAATAATAATGGAAGCTTCAACCCCCTATTTAAAAAAAAAAAACACAAAAAAACCGTCGGAGGAGGAGGAGGAGGAGAAGCAAGAAGTCGTTTAGTTTGATGACTGACAGTTTTCAAAGCAATACAATAGTTGGATAATTTTAGAAATACAAAAAGAACAGCGAAACCCAAATGTAAGGACGGTGATTATGAAAATCAGCCATCCACAAGTGTCAGATAACAAATCCAGACGCACCTTCTGCTCGGCATTCTCAACACTAAAAAAGCAAATTCAAAAAGCTGTAGGCTGGGTCTGTCAATGACCATAGTAGCATGAAAACTCCCTATATGTTGGAGGTCACAAGATCCATCCTATTTGTAACTTCAGGCCATTAGTGTTTGCCCCTCAAATTAAAAAAAAAAGAACAGTCTCCATCTATATAATGTTTGTTATCTATTTGGCTGTGCCTATCAGTGTCTGTATGCGTTTATGCATGTCCCAAGATGGAATCAGGAATCGGTTTGAGGGCGAAATGGGGAGTATTCTTGCATGAGTTTGGCCAGTTGTTCATCAAAAATTTTCTCCATCTCAACCTCCTCTTCCCAATGCCTCCGCCTCATCGCAGAAAGATTGTCCTCGTGAGCTTTCAACAATTCCTCCTTTTTCGCTACAAAGTGTTCCATTTCTTTGTCTTGGATTTCAACAAATTTCAGATATTCGTCAGCCCTACATCCAAACAAACCAAGTTTATCCTAGTCTCTGTTATAAAAACATGGCACAACAAAAAAAAACGATTATCTTTTGGTTAAAACAAATAAAAAAAGTACATGAACCTTGCTCCTCAAAATATATGTTTCAGTCATGGGATTTCTTTAAAATTTGTCTCGGTGCATCCAAATCAGAATAGCCCACTTCTTTACACAATATTAAGTTGGATAAATAAAATACCACTATCAGATGCACACAAACAACTAGTGAACTTGGACTCAGACACCTCATACCTGCGTCTCCGCTCTTCTGCATTTATAGAACTTGCGCTGGACTCCTTCGCCTTCTCACGTTCTTCTTGCTGCATCCTCTCAAAATCTTCTTCCTTAGCATTTCTTGATTCATGAATGACGTTCATCTGGTCCTTAAAAAACTGCTCTTGCAGGTTCATCTTTCAATGACAGATTACAATAGTCAGACAAAAATTAACCACAATGATAAGAATTTTCTATCGCAGCAGAGCAATAGCAAGAAAATTTAAGGAGTGGTAGATTGGAGGGGATGGAAAAATTCTTGGTCAATACGGACTGAGCTAGAACACTGGGTTTATTGGCAGCAATAACACACGAGTCATTTCTCCACAACATAAAAAAATATTTATCCTGGATAAAAAGCAGATCCAGAATTTTCCAGAGAGAAATGTCTTATTTTAAGATATTAAGATCGATCCTGGAAAATATTCTGGAGGATTCAGGGCGAGTAAAAACAGTTTTAGGATCTTGTTTTATCCTTCAAGGATCACATACAGCTTTTTAAGGGGCAATAAAAGCATGTATTAGACCCACCACAAAAAACAACTCTTTTTTGCTTCTCTCTTTTGATAATTAGAAATTTCTAGAGATGATAATTTCAAACAAGACAGGTCATACAGAAATCCATATACTAAGCTCAGCTTAATTGTCCTAGAAGAAATAATCAAATAAGTTTATGGCACAAGCAAAGCAAACAGACATCAAACAGTTCCTATGAAATTCAACATGAAGTTTGTCCCATTTTTTTACCTCTTCCTTGTTTTCCTCGTGTTGCTTTTTAGTTCTCAATCTCACAATGCGATTTTCCTCCATAGTCTTCCGCAGCTTCTCAGTCACTATGCCAAAAGATTCTTCAAGAGCCTTTGCATGCCTTTTTTCTTTGACAACTTTGTTCTTTAAATAGACAAGCTGCTGGTTGTCCTCACTCATTTGTCGTATTTGGTTTGTGACCATCTCATGGTATGATCTCATATCATATTTCAGTTTTGATTTACCTATATGATTTTAGAGAAAGAAAGTAGACAAGAAAAGAATGTCAGCACATTTGTGTCTCACGGAAACATGGTGAATCTACAAGTAGACATGCATACGAGAGTGCAAATGAAAAGAGGGGGTGAACCTTGGGAATGCTTGTTGAAAACTTCCAGGTCGTCTTTAATAGCCATGTAACCATAAAGTTGGCGATTCCCTCCGGGAAGAAATAAAGTACGGTGATTACTAAACCATGCATCTCTGTTAGTCGCATTATCTATAAAATGCTTATGCAGACGCTCCGCCTCAAAATAACCCATAGCTGATGCTTCAAAAATCAAAACACTCATCCCACGATGACCTTGTGGACCATAAGCATGTCTAGCTTTCACAGCACAATATGAGCTAAAATAATCAAGAAGCTCCTGGTTACCCATGCCTATCCACTAAACACAACAACAGCAATTTTCAGAAAGGTTAGGAATGCGTTGCAACATTAACATGAGATATCACAACATTAATTATAATATCAAATGTGAGCCAATATTAGATGCAAATAAGGAAATATAGCTATACCTTCTCATTATCATCTTGTTCAAGCTTCGTGTTTTGAATGATAACCATTGGAGGCCAAACAATTTCATGATCCTTCTCCTCATCTTTTAAACCTTTCCATTTGCCAAAAGCTTCGCCAGGCGGAATTACTGTAGTACCTCTTCTGCGCAACTCTTCATCCAAAAGTGACGCAAGTTCCCTATGGACCTTAACCCTTTTAGACCCCTTTGTTTTGGCATGGGTCATCAGCGGCTGCAGTCCTCTGTACCAATCGATAGAACCAGGGCCACCTTGACAAGCTGGACAATGCCATTGCCTTTCAGGTTCATTGATCTCTTCAACAGTCAGGCTATCCAACATCTCGAAAAATTTCTTAAACCATTTGCTCTTCTTCTTTGTGTCATGGCTCTTTTGACTGCTATCTGATTCATAGTCATCACTCATTAGATCATCATCAGTATCTTCCATAGCATCGGAATCATCCTCCTCCTGATCGTCAACATCATTATTCATCTCAGGGGACTCAGGAATGATTTCATTTTCTCCCTGGGGATTAATTTTATGCTGCATTGAACCAGGTCCAGATTGCCAATTCCAGCCATGCTCCAATGGAGGGCGATTCCAAGGATTTGAAGCCACATTTGTACTTTCAGAACCACTGGCAGCTATCTGGGGTCTTGCATTTCCTCTGCCAGCAGGTCTCCTAAAGTTAACATTAGGTGCCTGCCAGGGATTCCCAGAAGCCCGTCCAGCTCCTGCATGATTCCGGAGGTCAGGCTTTTGAGCCCCATCTGTATTTCCCCATGCTCTAGGGTTAGAATTATAACTTGGAGGACCCCGTGGTTTTGCAGCACTGCTTCCAGCTCTATTCTTGGACTTCTTTCCATATACCTCCCATCCACCATCTTGTCCTGAGTCTAGGTTAACATCAGCAACACTTTGAGACAACTGCTCAGTGTTTGGGCTAGATTCAGATATGCTTTTCCCTTTGGACAAGGAATCACTATCATTTGCTGTCGCATAAGGTCTTCCATTCCCTCGTTTTGAACTCATAGCTACGAAAGAAGGAGATGAAGATAATGGGTTCTTACAGCTGAAGGGAACAGTGAGGGTGCGAGAGACAGCGATAGTGCGACTTGCGAGACAGCGAGCGTCCTACAGCTGAGCGAGAAGTGATCGACAGGTTAGCGACGCCGAGGACTGAGGGTGACTGAGGGAGGCCGTTTGCTGTGCTAGGGCTTCTCTACTTCGCTTTCGATTGAGAGAAGAGTGAGGAGTGCGTGACACTCTGAGCGACAGCGTAAAAGTGGAACTTAGTTGGGACTTTGTCATAATTCCATTCTAAACTTCGTTGTGATTCTTTTCTTAAGAAAAAAAAAAAAAAACCTCCCCACTTTTCACGTGATTCTATCCGGTCTAGTCAAGGCAAGCATGGAATCTTATGTACACATAATTATAAATCTATTAATAAGTCCCTTGTTTGATTAAGGGTGTGTTTGGTTTGAGGGGAGGGTAGGGGAGGGAGACACAATTACAATATTGGATAAAAAAATCCAATATTTACCCTCTCATTTTTTTAAATTTTGGTTTCCCGCTCAAATTTTACCCTCTTATTCCTTTTAAATTTTGAGTTCCCGCCCAAAATTTAAATACCTTCAACCCAAAAAGGTAATTTAACCCCTCTCCCCTCCCTCCCCTACCCTCCCCTCAAACCAAACACACCCTAAGGGTAATTTTATTCCCACCTTGTCTCAATTAATTTTAACTGTTAATTAGTTAAATATATTAAATTGATAGTTTATATATTATCAATTTTATTTTTGTTAAGATACAATTTTATCCGAGAAGTCCATATGTCATTCACTTTTTTTTTTAAAAAAAATTAGATTTAAAACTTAAGAATAAATTGGCACCTTAAAAAAATGACGTGGATGATATATGGACTACTAGCTCAGCATATTTAATCAACTAACAATTAAAAGATAATGACCAGAATAAAATTTCTCCATTTTTTAAACTTCTGGGATAAAATTGCCACTCAAAATTTCTAAGATAAAATTACCTCTTGGTGAAAACTTCCGGCAAAACTGCTCCTTCACCCTTAATTTGTCTGAACTTTCAACTTCAACATTTGATTAATATATATAAATCATCAATCGTATAAAGCATAATACAAAGCAAAGCACCACAGCTCATGGATGTGACTATGAACAACTGCAGCTTACTAACTTTTTTTTTTCACATTTACATTATCTCTTCATCAATAAGGTCACTAAAGAAGATAATAAGCTGTTATATATCTTCAGGCAGAATATCAACAACCCTGGTAAATCTGAGGGAAAACCTTCATCAAACCCAGTCAAGTTTGATGCCACCCTTGCATCTCAAGACCTAAAAGCTAAAACCAGATTTACACAGTACCCTTCAACCACCAAAATTGTCCGCTTGCCTCTCTGAAATTACATTATAGTAGATTTTTTACCTATCACAGTTTGCTCTCAATGTTGCTTCTTCCAGGACTGCAACAACTCTGAGACAACTCAACCTGATTCCAGAGTATCTCAGCATAGGTCTTCTCCTCTTCCTTCTCCACTGTTGCAAAATCTGTTGCCTCCATTCCTTCCTCTCCCTCAGTAATTTCTTCTAAAATTTCATCTTCAATATTATAATCCTGTCGTGGCTCAGAAAGTTCAGCCATCACCTCTCTCATAGCATGCATGGTCGCTGGTCTATCTCTAGATCCATACTTGGGGGCAGGCACAACAAATGGCAGAACTATATCATCCAAGTTTGTGCTTCTAAGATTTGAAGTGTCGTGATCTTTTGATGGGAAAGTGAACAAAATCCCTAGTTCGTAATTGCAAACATGAAGCCCAGAGTCTAGAGAAGAATTCCCTTTTTTTGGTCCTTCAGTTTTCATACCAAATGGATTTGAAATTTGCCGTCCCCAGGCAGCTGCACTAAAATTATGCGACCCACAATACACCCAACCAACAGAAGGTGCATCCCTGCCAGACCAGAATCTTCTCCGTATTACCTGCTCATATAATCATATTAGTTAGAGAAGGACGTAAAGGAAAGGGAAAAAAAAAGGACAAAAAAAACAAAGAAACTGCGAGTCAACGACTCAACGTAAATCCAAAAGGAGGTCATACGATATACGTAAGCTACAAAATAACAAAATACTAGGTAGCTTCCGTGATTGCATGGAGTGTAAAAAAAATGAGTTGCACTATTCGTAAATAGTTTGCTATATATTTTATAATTTATATTGATACTAATACTATAGAAGAGAAAAACAGGAATCCCTCTCAAACCCTGCTTTATTTCTGTCATTGCAAGGGTCCCAATTCATGCATATAACATGAATACACAAACTAATATGAAGGGATTATATTTTCCAGACAGAACAATTTGATCATCTAAAAATGGGAGGAGACGGTTACCTTGACGTGCATTGGATGCCCTATTCTATCATCAGGATAAGGAATGGCATCATGAAGTATATCTAAAGTCTTCAACCTTTGCCACGTTGTCTGATCAAAAGCAGACAATCAATTCTTCATTGACAACATCTTTGATACAACGTTACAATTCACTTTCCAAAATACATTCCTAGAAACAGCCTATGACCTCATTCATTTCAGTGAGTTAAGCTGATCAGCTTATCATATTACCTCTGAGAAGCAAAGAATACGTTTTGAAGGTAAAACCCCATTACAGGAGTTCTTCACTCTTTCAATAGTGGGGAAAATGATCCTAATGGAAGGGCTTTTCAATTCTTCCCCAGCGTTCCAAGATCCCCACTGTTTAAAAAAAAAAGAAAATCATTAAACTAATATATTAGTAAATAAAAAAATTCATTAACAGGTGCATCCGGCAGAAAATACAAAATACTTTTCAGTCAGGTCTAAAGAAAGAGCGAAGGTTTTAAAATCACCTCAGGATCAGACTCTTCTGAATCAAAATGTTGCAATGATTTTTTACCAGTAGCACCTGAAAATGCAGCAAGAAAACGTGGACTGACAGATGAACCGATTGAAGATGCACCTGAAAAGGAATCAACCAATAAGGTCCAAAAGGATGGGAGAAAAAAGGTCAACTAAATTTTGAAGTGTCGTGGAAAAAGATAGGTCTAGTATCCAACTTTTAAAAAAGACAAACAAAAACCCCAGCAAAATCACTTACCATATATAAAATCAGACTCTGATGATTCAGGCCATCTATATCGATTCAAAACCTAGCAAAAGATAATATAAAAGATATAAAACTGGTTCTTTCAACAGTTATTGTAACAAAAGATCCAATTCCTGCAAGGACTGTTGAGCATATTGGGTGGAAAAGAAAAAAGATTTGCAACCCTACACGATTAAAAATATGAGAATAGATCAAACATAACCTTGGTGTCAGCACAAGCAGAGAGTGCTTCAATTAGTTCATAATACACGAGCAATAATGGACAATTATGAAAAACTTCTTCTATGCATAAGAGCTCTACTTTAGATATACTTTCTTTTTAGGCAATTTAGGATTTTTACTCATTTTACTTTCTTATATTATTGGCTCCCTGTAAATAACCCTACAGTAGAATAAGTTTTTGGATCAATTGAGGAACATTGGTTATCTTGTCACTTTTCTCTACCTCCCCTTCTCTCATAATTCCCCTTTGCCTCTGTAATCAGAATATGTATAACCTTATATCTCATTCATGTATACAATAGGTATTTATATACAAAGTAGGAGCCTCAGTATTAATGGCTCATTATAACACATTATGGTGAGGGATACTAATCACAATCCCTGATTATGTGGGATACTGACAATCCCTAATTAAGTGGGATATTATATATTATTTCCTAACACTCCCCCTCAAGTTGGAGCATAGATGTTAATCAAGCCCAACTTGTTACAAAGATAGTCAACCCGTGTGCCATCCAAGGCCTTAGTCAAAAAATCACCCAACTGATCACTAGACGGGACATGCCCTGTAGAAATAAAGTTCTCTTTGATCTTGTCACGCACAAAATGGCAATCAATCTCAATGTGTTTCGTACGTTCATGGAACACGGAGTTGGAGGCTATATGTAAGGCAACTTTATTATCACACCACAACTTCGCAGGTAATGACGTGGCAAGGCCAACCTCCTTCATTAACTGGTGAATCCACACAATCTCCTGTACGGATTGAGACATGGCTCGATACTCGGCCTCTGCACTAGACTTGGCCACTACGTCCTGCTTCTTGCTCCGCCAAGATACCAAGTTTCCACCAACCAGAACGCAATAGCCTGTAGTGGACCTCCTAGTCGTCTTTGACCCCGCATGATCTGCATCACAGAAACACTCAATCTTTGTATGACCATGATTCGTATAGAGTATACCACGACCAGGGGACCCCTTCAAATAATGCAGGACATGTTCCAAAGCTTCCCACTGAGCAACGGTCGGTGCTACCATGAATTGACTAAGTCTACTAACAGGAAAGGTTACATCAGGGCGAGTTACCGTGAGATAGTTTAATTTCCCAATCAGCCTTCGGTATCGTTCAGGGTAGGCAAACGGTTTAATCTTCTCAGGATCAATCTTTTTTTTCACATCCTCGGGTAGTTCATCAAATGGCACACTATCATCAATGTCCAAAAAGGGGTTATGAATCATGGGGCAGCTACTGGGTGTTGCCCCGAGTTTCCCAGTTTCTTTCAGTAGATCAAGGACATACTTCCGCTGGGTTAGGAGAATGCCTTTCTTGCTTCTCATAACTTCGATCCCAAGAAAGTACTTTAACGGACCCAAATCCTTTGTTTGGAAATGAGAATTAAGAAAGGCCTTGAGTGACGAGATCCCTGACGTATCACTACCTGTAATAACAATGTCATCAACATAGACCACTAAGAGAATCATGCCAGCCTCCGTTCGTTGATAAAACACAGAATGATCACATTTACTTTGGTTCAGACCAAATTTCTTAACCACAGAACTGAATCTGTCAAACCAAGCACGAGGGCTCTGTTTCAAACCATATAAAGACTTCTGAAGGTGGCATACCTTGCCATGCTCCCCCTGAGCAACAAAGCCAGGCGGTTGCTCCATGTAGACTTCCTCAAGAAGATCACCATTCAAAAAAGCATTCTTAACATCCAGTTGATGAAGATCCCATCCATGGGTAGCTGCCATAGAGATAAACAGACGAACAGAGGACAACTTGGCCACAGGGGAGAAAGTTTCGGAGTAGTCAACACCATACGTTTGAGCATAACCCTTAGCAACCAATCGAGCTTTCAATCGTTCCAAGGTGCCATCAGCTTTCGTCTTAACGGCAAACACCCACTTACACCCAATAGCCTTCTTTCCAGGAGGTAAATCAACAAGAGTCCAGGTACCAGCCTTATCAAGGGCCATCATTTCTTCTTCCATCGCAGCACACCAACCGGGATGGGCCAAGGCTTGGGAAAGATTGGTGGGAAGAGTAAGAGAGTCTAAGGAGGCTATGAAGGAACATGATGTGGGTGTCAGGTGTTTATAGGAAACAAACGAGGAAATCGGGTACGTACACGTGCGTTTACCTTTGCGGAGGGCAATGGGCAGGTCAGCAAAAGGGGCAGTAGGATCTAGAGTTTCAGGCACTGGTATAGGGTCAGAGATAGGAGAAGACGAAGGGACTAAGTGCGGATCAGGCGCCGAGGCGGGTATTGGTAAGTCAGAAATACGAGCAGCGGCATTACTTTCCTTAGGACGTCTCTGATAAACATAGTGGATTGGCGGTGGAGCAGGGGCCGGCACAGACGCTTGCACTGGTGGGGAATGAACCTCATACACTAAGAGGTGATCAAGGACGGGGTCAGGGGTAGGAGATGGAGGTAGAGCAGGGACAGGGAAGAACGAAGTGGACTCATGGAAAGTAACATCGGTCGACACAAGATAGCGCCGAAGATCGGTAGAATAACACCGATAACCCTTCTGAACCCTAGAATAGCCAAGGAAGACACACTTGAGAGATTTAGGATCAAGTTTAGTGACACAGGGACGAATATCTCGGACAAAACAGACACAACCAAAGATTTTGGGATCAATAGGAAACAAGGGTTTAGAAGGAAACAAAGTTGTGTATGGAATGTCACCACTGAGAATAGGAGATGGCATACGATTAATAAGGAAGCAGGCGGTGGACACAGCATCTGCCCAAAAGGATTTAGGGACATGCATTTGAAACATGAGGGCGCGGGCAACTTCTAATAAGTGGCGGTTCTTTCTTTCAGCGACACCATTCTGAGCAGGTGTATCTGAACAAGAGGACTGATGAAGCATTCCATGTGTAAGCATATAGTCGTGAAATTGGGTAGAGAAGTACTCTTTAGCATTATCACTGCGTAAGGTTTTCACAGAGACACCAAACTGAGTTTTGATCTCGGCACAAAAATTGCAAAAGTGAGAAAATAACTCAGAACGATTTTTCATTAAATAAAGCCAAGTGGTTCGAGAGAAATCATCAACGAAAGTAACAAAGTACTTAAAACCAGACATGGACACGACAGGACAAGGACCCCAAACATCAGAATGAACTAAGTCAAAGGGGGACGCAGCCCGTTTATTGACGCGAGGTGCCAGGTGAACACGGTGGTGTTTGGCAAACTGACACGACTCACACTCTAAAGATGACAAATGATGAAACTGAGGATATAACCGCTTCAAGGAAGACAATGACACATGACCTAAACGACAATGGACGTCAAACGGAGAGGAACCACCAGAGCAAGCAACTGAACGCGGCACCCGATCGTCAAGAAAGTAATGACCGCCAGATTCATATCCCCTACCAATAATCCGCTTCGTCGTAAGATCCTGAATCACACAATGGTCAGGAAAAAGTGAGATAAAACAGTTCAACTGACGAGTAAGCTTGCTAGGAGACAAAAGATTAAAGGCAAGGTCAGGAACATTAAGGACAGATGATAAAGAAACAGAGGATGTAGGTGTAACAGTGCCAGATCCAAGGACACGAGAAGCAGAACCATTGGCAATAGTGATGGATGAGGGGTTGGCATAAGGTGCATACGTAGAAAACAAATGATGGTTACCTGTCATGTGGTCAGTGGCACCGGAATCGATGATCCACTTCGAGGAAGAAGTAGCAAGGCATGAGTCACCGTTACCTGTAGCAAGTGCACTCGGAGTGGAGGGAACATTGGCCGACTGGTCTGAGGATTGGGCCATATGGGCAGCTCCAGTACGTTGCAGCTTGTTTTGCAACTTACGACAGTATCGTTTGGTATGACCAGGTTCTTTACAATAGAAGCAAACAATAGGACCAGGGGTCGGGATATTGTTCCCTGAGCGAGGAGGACCTTGGTGTCGCGAATCAGCAGAGGTTGAAGATGGTGTACTATTACCAAATTGCACGAAACTCTGGTGACGGTTATCAGTGGGACCACGGCCAGCTAACGCACTAGCATTAGGAGTAGAAGACGGGTGTAAGAGACTATCTGCACGGAGCACACGAGAGTACACATCCTGAAGCGAAGGAAGGTCAGAACTAGACAGAACCTGGGAACGAACTGTCTCATAGGCTGGATCAAGGGCAGTGAGAAAGCTGATAATCGCCAGTTTCTCCATATTATCAACCTGGACTTTAAGGTCAGGAGTAGGCGGCATTAACATCTTCAACTCTTCATACATTTTCTTAAACTCGACATAAAAGGTCTTCAAAGGACGGCCCTGCTGGTCAGCACGGTAGAATCCCTTACAGACATCATGAATGCGAGTAATATTGCCTTTTCCAGAGTACAGAAATTCCAAGCAGCTCATTAGTTCCTTAACAGTATTACAGTGACTAACCGAGGGAAGGATTTCGCTGCCAATGGAATTCTGGATTTGTAGGAACAAACGGGCATCAGCTCGAGCCCAAGCCATTTTAGGGTCATCCGTAGGAGGCGTATCAGTCAAATGGCCCTCTTTCTCAATACTAAGCAAGTACATGCGTACAGTCTTGCTCCAATCCATATAGTTTGTCCAGGTTAATTTATGCTCAGTGATTTTGTTGGTCACAGGGACAATTTCAGTAGTAACACTAGCCTTAGAATCAGCCATTTATGCAAATAGAGAGCACCAACCAAGTATACACACTAAAGAAGCAATCAACCAAAATGGGCTCACCACCACAACCACCAAACAGCCCCAAAAGAGTGAAGCCAAGCAACACAAAGGAAAACCAAATAGGCTTCTAAGCTAATAGAGGTAAATAGGGCAGAAACACACCGGAAACAGAGGCAAGGTACAACCAAAAACGCTGAAATAAGACCACAGCAATTCCCAAAGACAGCCAAGAGAGCAATGAGGGCAGAAGTATACCAGAACAAAGGCAAAAAACGCACAGCACACAAGTCCAAATGCCGAAATCAACCACAAAGATCCCAACCGGAGAGACCCACAACACGAAACCACCACAGGAAGGACGGCGGCAGTGAGTCGACGTCGGCACAGCAAACGGGGGCGGAAAACTCGCCGGAGGGCACGCTCACGCGCCGGCGCGTGGAGTTCCGGCGAGGCTGAGGGTGGCGCGTGACGGCCACGCGCAGCTCAGATGAAGGCGATCCTCCGGGGAACGGCCGATCGGGCGACGGCGAGGCTTCCTGTGGGGCGCGTGTTCCCAAAATCCCTCGGCAACCGGACCTCCTTGCTCGTGAACAGTGACGGACAGAGGAGAATTCAGAAGGCAGAACAGCGCCGGAAGGAAAAAAAACGAAATTCAAAGAGCTCCTAGGCTCTGATACCATGTAATCAGAATATGTATAACCTTATATCTCATTCATGTATACAATAGGTATTTATATACAAAGTAGGAGCCTCAGTATTAATGGCTCATTATAACACATTATGGTGAGGGATACTAATCACAATCCCTGATTATGTGGGATACTGACAATCCCTAATTAAGTGGGATATTATATATTATTTCCTAACAGCCTCTAATGCTCTACATCAAGCAGTAGCTGCAAGAGTCAATGCACAAGATGTTCTCACACGACAAGTTACCTCTTCCAATCTCTTGAGGCCATAACATCTTTGGATTGAAGCAATGAGTGAGCTGAACGCAACAATGTGTTCAAATTGCATCATCTTCGCTATATCAACAAAATGCTGACCCTGCAAAAGTTCATAAAATTATACCAATATCATGCCATTCTAGTACATGCAAGGAAACCAATATTAAAACCTATAAGAAGACACAGCCAAGCCAATATACCTCTGAGACATGTAATATCAGCTGCACTATTTTGCAGTTTTCTCCTAAAGCAGCTGAAAGTGCCTCTTTTGGACAGACATACCCAGAAAACCTGAAGAATCCAGCATCCCAAAGAGGAGAGACCCATTGTGCTACATTTCTAGGCAGAAAACCAAGTTGGACATATTCTGCAGAAAGTACAAAAGAGACAGATTATTTCAGTCATATACAGCATCCAGAGTCACTAGCTAAAACACATATATAAGCACAGTGGAAGCAATAATTAAATTTGAAAACCATAGTACATACAGGAAAGCCCACCATACATGGTGGAATAAATAATTCCCAGGATTATCCACATATCAAATTCAAGCAGTGTAGTAGACTATACCTTCAGAAAATGTTCTATCAGGATCAGGAACAAGAACACTGACAGCATTTGCATCAGCAGCCACATTGGGATTTCTTCTTAAAACAATCTCCAACTTTCCATGGGAACTCGTACATGAATTTCCAAGGAAATTAGCCAGTGTTTTCAATCTTGCCCCTTTTGAGTCTTTTGCTGCTTGGTAAAGGTGTCTTATGCCAACCACAGATGCTGCAACTGAACCTAGAAACTTAACATCAGATAACCCAAATTCACATTGATCAGCCTCCCGCTTGAGTCAAATGATGCATTTTAAAAAATCCAATGCAGAACATATATTTAACTAAAAGTCATCAAATAATCATATAATTCGCAATACTGTAAAAACCGGAGTTCAAGTTTTTTTTTAAAAAAAAAAACTCCAACGTAGAGAGGCCGAATGAAGAAAGGGATAATATTCCAAACCAGCACTATACAACCATGGTGCAGGATAAAAATCTTAAAGATCACCAAACAGATTCTAGTTATATCTATAAAGAATGGTCCGTGACAAGCAAAATAAATTTTAGTTCTCACAGGTGAAGATGGTGAGGATTCTGACATGATGGAAGTTCTGTTAAGGTGAATTCCAGGAACTGAAGCTACAAGATGTCCTGTTGCACCTCCAAAATCATATTTTGCCAACTCAACAATCCAGTAGGCTTGACTGGGTACATCAACCAAGAGAGACGCCATAAACCCAGCCAGCTGAGCAGCAAAATCACATTTACAATCCAGATGTGATTCCATGTTGTTAACTTTTGGGAAAAGCGATGCATAATTAGCAGAGCTGACACGAGGAAAATCTTGCCACCATATAGTATTGGTCACACCGTTCCACTACACAGACCAAAAATGATATGAAAATGAAATAATTGGTGAGTAGCACTCATACATCAGACAAACATATCAAGATATTGTAAATTGTGGATTAAGCATCAATAAAATTTCAGTGTATAGTAATTCATCAACAAGCAGCCTTAAAATCATATTTTAAATAATATTTAGAGGCATTTAGTATGACAAATATCTAATTGTGATACCATCCAAAGTTATAAACCGAGTCCTAAAACCAACAATTAGGTATATTATTAAATCCAAAAAATCAAGGCATCTTTGGTCAAACTTCTGTTATAAATATTATATTTTGAAAGGTTTTACTGTCAAAATAAGAAAAATAATGCATCTATCGTACTCTTATTGCATACTAAAAAAATTAGAAAATTTTGACATAGTTATATAACAAAGCTGATAGTGTAAACTACTTACGTGCACAGACAATATATCAAAGTTAACTCAGATAAATTAATCAATAGTTAATTAACTGCACTAGAATTGCTGGACATTTACCATTGATTTACAGTATTTACAGACACTGCTACCACACGAGGCAGAGTAGTAAGACAAGGAAAAGGAAATTCTAGCAGCAATTAAAAAACCAAATAGTGAGGGCATAGAGGCTATAATGCACGCATGCATTGCAGAGCATGAATAAGGTCGGACTGACATCCAGAAGAAACCCATATATTGTATATTCACAGTCATTCTTTCTGATCGAATTTGCATGCAAGGAAGCCTCAGAAAGTCAGTACTTTTCAGCAAAAACCAACGTTGACTATGAGTACAATAGGCGTTTGATTTCCCCATAACATTATGATAATTTGTACACCATAATAGGAGCAATCTTTTCTTATATGTAAATATTAGTATGCAAAAGTTCAGCCAACGGAATACCTGCTTTTCCACTAAATTTGCAGACGTAATGACAACTCGGATATAATCTTCTCGTTGCAGAACGAGCAGTTTTGGATGATGGCAAGCAATCCCCTGCTTCTTACGGTCATTACCAAAAGCTACTGAATCAGGAAATGGAGGGTACCTATTAATCACCATAAAACTATTAGAAAATTTCTAACTAAGAGGAGATGAACTTCCTAAATAATTCATCCAACTTCTGCAACTAAAATAAAGGCTTAAATCATGCAGCATATATTTACCCCTTAAAAAATAACTTACACTACAGCTAGGTTAGGATATTCTGGGTAAGGCATAGACATTCTATCATCAGGTCTTGAGCTCCAGCATCTCTCAGTGTTCTGACAGGCAATTGTCAGGGGTAGATGCAATGGAATCTCACAATATGACAAGAACCTAATAAAATACTTCTCTTAGTATTGTCAAATATAAACACAGTTCAAGTTCAATAATCATATAAACTATGAAGTATGAACACATCCAAAATAATGAATACACGCACAAGAGACTGCCAGCAATTTTCAAATTTCAGTCAAGAAGACAAGAAAAAATCTACAGGACAAAAGAATGCCACAGAGAAATGAAAACAACAGAAAGATACAAGTCATCAAACCATTTTATATCACTCGTAAATGTTGCAATAAACATCCTTGAAATGCTTTCAACAGGATAAAGAAGTTCAGCTAAAGATATGGCATTATGATGGCCTGAGGAACCATAGTTCGCATATTCAAGGCGATTCAAGAAAAAATTCTTTCCAGGTGATGAGCAAAAGATGCTCTCGTGTCTTTTCAACTCTTTGCCGCCAGAAGTAGGACTGCCCCCGCCTGACAGTATGTCCTTTGGATTCTGATCAGCGTTAGCACTCTCAAGAGCAGCTCCGATGTTTTCTTTTTGACAGAAATGGTGATGATGGTCACCATTTGCCTCGAAGGACGCTACTTTATTCCCACTGAGTACGTCTGAAATTGACTGTAAGGCATGACTAATTTTATTTTCCCTTTGCCTATCACCACCAGATGAGTTCACCCGTTGAGGTAATTCCTGCCCCAAAACAGGCTTAATGCATTTAGACTGGACTTCACCATCCACCAATAATCTAACAGTATTGCCCAAATTCACGCCTGAAATGTTGTTCAATGTGGCACCTTTGCATCCAAGACTTGTATCTGGTAGAGCATGCAGTATGCGAGATACAGGATCATCACTAAGCAAGATGTCTCTGCAACGATCTAAAAGAAAGTTTGCTCTGCCAGCAACTCGTTTGTAATTTGCCATAGCACTGTCTGAATACAAACCATTCCTCTTCATAGCAAAAACTCTTTTGTTCCTTTTCCCGCTTGAGGTGAGTCCTTGGGAATGTTCGGATAAGGACACAGTACTTAATTTCCGCATGCTCTCAAAATCAGTATCATCATCACAACCCTCAAAACCACCATCACCATAATCAATTCTCTGAATAAGAAACCCAATCCGATTCCGGATACTACAATAACAATTTTCATGATTTCCGCAAACTAGCAAGACCTTATCTCCAGCAAACAACTCCACGGCCCTGCCCCTTCCAACTTTGACCCCGTTCACAAAAACCCCATTAGATGCCACGCGAAAACCAACACCCTCCGGGACCTCGGTGTTACTAGTATGACATGACATTACCCTATTCCTAAATTCGTGAACAAAACATTTGGTGGAATCCTTAAGTAACAAAACCCCGGCCAGAATATAAAGTTTGTGGAGTGAACCGTCAAAGAAAATCTGACAATGTTGCTTACTGACTCGGCGGTCACAGAAGACAAATTGAGAGTAGCGATGTCTCCGACCGATCGTATAAGGACGGTCAGGAAGAAGATGGATGGAGTGGCACCCAAAATCGGTGACATTGAAGGATGAAAACAGAGGCACCTCGAAGTGCTTCAAATCAACAGTGGCTACTATACTCTTACCGGCAATATTTCTCGATTTCTTCTTGGAAGGGAAATCATAATAGGACTTTACAGAAAAATCATCAACGATGCTTCTCTTACGAGGGTAAGAAATACTGTGAGCACTGTTGTTAACTGAAGAAGATAAATCTGAATCAATCATAGGGATGAAATTGAAACCTTTATTAATTCAATCATAAATCGAGCAATAAAAGAATGATAAAAATTGGTATCGAAAGGAAAGAGTACAAGAATAACTAACTAAACTCAACGGAAGGAAGAAGAGAGAGGGATTGAACAAGAGAGGGAAAAAAATTGAGATGAGGTTGTGCAAGGGAAGAGAAACTCTGTAAAACTTATCTCTCCCCTTTCTTTTCCCTCCAAAATTTCCCGTTCGACGAAATAAGGAGCCAAAGAGCATGCTATATCGAATGGGAAATGGAACAAGGGCGGGTTGGTAAAACGCAAGCGTTTTCTGATCATCTAGTGGATCTCAGCCGTTGGAGAGATCGACTATCCAAGAACGTGCCGTGTCATCTAGCTTGTGCTTGGGTATTGTTAATTTTTAACTATATCTTCGAATGAAGATTAGAACCTTCAGCTTTTCGTGACGTACGGTAGACAGGGGTATATTTGTTTTAACCATCTGATTGTTTATAAATTATTTTTTATATAAATCGAGATATAACTCCTCTCATATATATACCTCGTATACCGTAAATTATGATTGAAAAGCTACTTTTAAGCCTTCCAATTGACAATCCAAATGAACACAAAATAAAAAGTTTTGTCGTAGTTTGTATGAATATGATTATGATAGATAGCTCCAAACAAGTGTTTCATCCATCCATCTCATACGCATGCGTCTTTTAATTCTCTACCAACAAGAGTTTATGAAGCGGATGATATTGTGACCTAATGATACAAAAACTTTTATTTGTGAGAGATTAAAGTTTGAATCATTTGTAATCTGATTGGCCATTTAATTAAAAAAAAGTTCATTAAAATGATAAAAAATGATGATTACATTGTAAAGAAGGGCTAGGTATGAGAGAAGAAATAAAACCACAGATCCAACTTAATCCAATATTTTCTTGCTTTAAAATGTTAAGTAATCAGGCATATAACCAAAAAATTTATTAAATCACTACCTATAATTCATAATATAAGAGCTAGTTAGAGTTGGATTTAACCTAAAATATAATATCTCAATCCATTTTATTTCCTCTATTTATCACTTTCCTAGATTAATTTACCTAATTTGTAAACAAATAGTATAATGTTACATGAGGATATTTTAGAAAGAGATCATATTACATTTATTTAAATTAATCAACTTATTTAATCTATTTAAATTAGTTACGTAACTATTATATATGGACCCGAGCCAGTAATTTTTAAAAATTATATTACATGATTTTTTTTTTTTTTAGTGAAATGAGTTGTACACCTTAAAATTATGAATCTAATAGAATATTTTAACCAAATTAATATCCTCGCTCATCTAGTTTTTTTACCTGAATTAATATCCTCGCTTGTCTAGTTTAAACACTATGGATGACATTACATAAGTCGTCAAAAACACCAGATATGCTGCTACAAGGGCATTGATTAAGCTACGATGACACAAATCACACCCCTGTTCTTCTGTCAACGGGACAAACCATACATATAAAGACACGGTCCCAAACCAAAACCTTCATTCCAAGGGCATTGATGAAGCTAAGACATCACGAACAATATGATAACCACGACGCTATTTGCACTCACTATGATAGTTATTCCATTTTTCAACCTTCACTGTAACAAAGTCCAGTTTAAGAAAATGATAAAAAATATGCCTCTCTCTGCTTCCGACCCAGATCTGACTGTGCGGAATCCACCATCCCAAAACCCTAAAGTTTGCCAAAGCAAGAATCTTTGGAGCAGAAAGAAAGCGCATGATTAAACCCATAAAGTAGTTCAATGAAGAAACAGTACTGAGGATGGAGCCTAAACCTTGGCCTTTTTATTAGATTTGGAAATAATACATGGCTTCAACCTTGGACTCCATTGATGCATGAAAACATTCTATGACTTCCAAATCGCACTAGCTGCTTCGGAGTGGGAGAGCCACTGTCTGTTGTGTCCTCGTGAGCAGATGAAAACCCATGATCGATGTCTCCCACAGATGTTTGTCGCCGATGATGACGATGATCATGTTCATCCCCTGCATAAAGATGATTACGATGATGAGTCACTTCCTGGGTGGAAGCAGTCTCAAAGACATGGCTCTGAGATTCAGTCTGAGGACAGATCTCTGCCATGTTGATGTAGCTGAGAGAAGCTCCTGTTGAGAGACAGTGATACTGTCGGCGAGTTTTGTTTTTCTTTATCGCTCTGAACACAAGAGGAAGAAGGCCCTCCATTTTGGGAGCTGCTAATAGTAATTCTAAAAATGAAATATTGCGGAGTGATTTCAATTAAAGTGCAAGATTTTTGGAGCAGCTAGCCTTTTCTGGGTTAGGTGGGGTTTGATATTATTTGCAACAAGCCGACAGTGGCACAATTTATTGGTTTCAAGAATTTTGAGGCACTTCTAGGAAGCTGCTCGAGTTCGGCCCCGAGTTTGACTTTTGTGCCCTGTTTTAAGTCGTGGACAGATAAGCAGCCAAAATCTTTTTTATAGTCCCAAACAGTCAATCACCATCCGCATATGCTTCGCATCTATCTCACGTTACTACATTGCACTACATTAGAATATAAATACGTGGGTAAAAATTTGAAACTGTAAACACTGGGAAATAATTTAATAACCTGCTAGAAGCAGACGAGGTCATCATGGAGGCCAATTGGCCTCTACAGATATTTTTAATTGAGGGAGATAATTTAGAATATACTCGGCTGTAGGTTTTGCTTTCTGAACAGATAAATATAACAAAGAGAATGAAAAATTCAAGACAGGAGAAAAGGACATGGCAAATTTATAGCGCTTAAATCAGTTGACTTGAATCCCATATATCCCTTGAACCTTACGGAAATCTAACAACCACTTGATTATCTATTGATCATGAAGTTGCAGTGGAAGGCATTAATTCACAATCGACTATGTCAATATATAAGAAATTAATCAAGATGGATACTTTTAACAAGTCAACTTGTTCCTGGAACAAGTAAATATTCAAGAAGAGTATTAGAGTAACTGTAAATGGGAAGACCAGTCAACGGACAGCAAGCACACATGGTTGATAAACAATAAAAGGCTTTGCCCCGCCATTTCGTGGGACAAGACGACTCTTTCGTTTATTGGTGGTTTTAATGACTATTCCAAATGTCTAAATCACTGTTACATTTGGAACGACATCGGGCGTTGCTAATCACTTGACCTTTGCTTAATATTAACATAACTAAATTTCATTTTCCACTACATATATCAGTATAACAGCAAACTGACTCTATACAATTTTTAAATTTTAAATTAAATATTTATTCAAGGTAGAACAAGGATGGTACGGAGTAAATGAATCAGCGAGCCATACAGGAGCATTAGCAAATAGCCACCTCAAAGAGGAGTATATTCCTTACCCATCAAATCTGCACCTCATTATTGTTAGGGATCCTCGTACCTGAGTGATAATGTATTATGCCAATTTTTTCATTTTAGTAATAGTTTCACATGGCAACAAACGAAATCCTCTTCCACTTTTAACAAAAGGCGGAAAATCCACATCCACTAGTGTAAAAACAAAAACAAACAATTGTACAAGCACGTCCTAATGTCAGATTTACACTCCTTAAGCATATCCATATCTCAAAATGTAAAAGTGAAATATGAAAACAAGAGTACTATTGAATTGACCTAAGTTCCACCAAGCACAAAACTTATCAAGCCATGACACTGATAGCCGCATGTTTCAACCTTCCAGATTCAACCAATGGTGTTAAGTCTCCCGCCTTGGCCTCCTTCGTGGAGCAGCAGACGTTTCCTCCCTGTCTTCGTCCTCTTCTCTCTCAGCACTGCTTTGGTTATTGGGAGTTTCTGCCGGTTGTTCATTAGTCGGCTCGACTCTAGCCTGCAAAAAGATTACACATGGGTCAGAAGACAAATATAAACACAACTTCCCGCAAAGGAACCTAGAACATCAGAACCAGCTATCTTAACCGGTAATAAATTAAAAAAAAAAAAAATCGAAGGAGTTTGGTTACTCACAGGCCTCTTCCCACCAAATATAATCTTGAAGAAGATTGTCAAGACAATTACTATAATGGATGCAAGAATTCCAATCGTTAGATTCGGTTGCTTCTCTCCCTTTTCAATGAGATCCTGCGGGGAAAATTAAGTTCAGGAAACATCCCACAAGGTGAAATATAATGGATTCCGAATTGAAAAGATGTCAAGATGATTGCTTACAAATATCTTAGGCTTGTAGGAACCGAGGAAGGGAATGTCCGCAATCTTGTATAAGAGCTCAAAAACCTTCTTCTACAACATTGAAATTTCATTCATTCATGTGAGAGAGGGAAGAAGCAATGTGTGCGCGCGCGCACATAAGAAAGTGAGAGAGTGAGGTTAATAAGAATTACAGAAGAGACCAAGGAAAACAAACTTCCAATTGCGTTTTACCTGGTAGGCTGCAAGACCACCTGCTTCAGGGGCCAACTCTTCAGCCTTTTGTTTCTCTTTCTCAACAGTAAATTTGGGTTTCCATGTAGTCTCGCGATAAGACTCCGCAATACTATCATCTTTGGCTATC
This sequence comes from Inga oerstediana, assembly GCA_963210345.1. Lineage (NCBI taxonomy): Eukaryota > Viridiplantae > Streptophyta > Magnoliopsida > Fabales > Fabaceae > Inga > Inga oerstediana. Next base: position 3,252,868 of record OY723410.1, read on the forward strand.
AAAATATTGTCAAAGAGTACACCATCTTGCATTGTCCAAATCTCAATGCCAATAGCAGCAATAGGCTCAAAATCAGGTTTCTCAAGTTCGAAATAGTCTGGATTAGGAATGTCTTGGGGCTTCCATATACCCTTGTAATTGGGGTTATCAATAAGGGGAGCATGCCATTTTCCCTTGTAAGCTGGATTCCTCTTCATCGGTCTCTTCCACTCACCACAACCAGGGGCTGCTTCACACTTTGGGTTATCAATTTTAGGGGCTTCCCACTCACCATCCTCATCATCATCCCAATCTTCTGGTTTAGTTGCATCTGGGTCATCTATCTCCTCTGGCTCATCATCTAACCATCCTTCAGGCTTCTCAGCTTCTTCATCTTCAATTTCCATGGGTGTATCCTCATCCCAGTCTTGTGGCTTCACGGCATTTGGATCTGGAATTTTAGGTCTCTCATCCCAGTCCTCAGGTTTCTTATCATCAGGATCAGGGATCGTCTTGGGTGGGATAAGCGGGGGCTCAAAATCATCCGAAGTTAAGAAATTTGCCTTTTTCTTCTCCTCCCCATCAATCAAAATTCGCAACTCATTGTCAGTCTTCAAAATAGCAGTGTATACATGAGATAGTTTGTCAGATGGGACAGATGGGGGAAACTTCACATGATGTTCTACATACTCCCCACTCTTGGGATTCTTCTGCTTGAAAATAAAGTGCACCTTGTTTGTGGCCCCACATTTGTCAGGACCAAACATGATAGAGTATGGAGATTCGTTGTCAAATTCCTTGGGTTTCCATCCAGCCTCCTGTGGTCGGAGATACTTCAGATATGCACCACCACATTCAAGGCCATTTTGGAGACGAGTCTCAAACTGGAGAACAATTGTACCATCCTTAAGACTTACCGGCTCGTCAAGTTCTTTGACTATGGCGTATTTCTTTGCCTCCTCACTGACAATAAGTCCATAATCATCATGACCCTCACTCTTCTCATGCTTCCACACACCTGAAAACCAAATTGAAAATCAGAACCTTTTCTCCCTTAAAATTTTGAAGCAGGGATCCAATAGACTCTTTTTTTTCCGGGACCTCATGGGGCTTATTATTCTGACATTTTTAAATATCCACTCCACTGGCCGGGAAAGAAGTAACACAACGTTGAAAGAATAAATGGAAAAATATCTGTTAACTTCTGACTGAAATGCCATCTATAACGAGTATGAGTAATCCACATACACACAGATTATTTCGATAGAATTCCAAAATGTGACACCGACCAAGAACTCATAATAGAGATAGTAACACATGTCAACATTCATTCTGTCCCTACAGATTTACTGCAATCCTCAAAAGCTCACCTTTTTCCCTTAAAAAATTTATATGCCCACAGAAATTCAACCTTTTGCTCGTCTAGGAAAAGATACTACACACGTTGAAGAAGTTTACCATTCAATTTATTTCTTAGTACCCCAATTTTTCTCTCAAAAATTTAGATATAGATTCTGCTAAGAGATTTTCCTAACAACCAGTTTCAATGGCAGCTGCAACCTTTCTCAGTATCCCAGAGTGGGATGTTGGAGTGGGACATAAAAGTGATATGACTTTACAAGCTAAGATAGGGATTAATCGGTAATAACTGATTTAAGGCACGCAACATCGAAAGGATCAGTTTTCAATATCAGCGAAGACAGGAAGAAGAGAGTTACGCGAAGAATAAATTTTACTCGTTCCATTCCTTCAGCAAACAGGTGGAAACCAAAGAGCAATCAGAAATAACCTTTATAACACGTTAAGTAAATTTCACTGATCTCCCAAGACAATAAAAGATGGAACGATCAATATCTTTACCTTTGTAGTCATCCTTCTCGGACACAATCCAACGGCCGTCAAAATCTTCGTCGAATGACTCGTAGAAGATCTAAACGAAATTCAAATCAAACAAATTAAAAAAAAAAAAATAGAGATCTAACAGAGAACCAGACAAAAATTAATTAAATGATAAGAGGACCAGAAGGGGACCCAATTACCGCATCATCGTGATCATCAGAAGCGCAAAGCATGTGAAACGAAGAGTAAGCAATCAACAAGAGAAGCATAGAGAGCCCCAAAGGGATTGGTTTCCGTTCTCCCATGGCTTCTAACGCTTCCCCAGTAACTCTACACAGTGAAGCCCTAATAGACTAAGCCGAAAATGGGAAAGCCGGAAAGGAATTATAAATAATGTTAGCTGTTGAAGGGTGAAGTCATTTGTTTGTTCCACTTTTTGTAGTTCTGCACGAGAATTCCTTGTCGCTGTATCAACTACACAAGTGCAGGGCATCATATGTTTTTCTTTTCTTCGGGAAAACAGCATATTATAAAAAATTAGCGGTGGAAAATATTTGTGACGAAAATTTTTCAATTTGGAGAAAAATATATTATTGGTTTAATATAATCTTTGATCCCTTGAATTTCAAACAAGAGGTTTTGGTCCTTTAAGGGCAAAATGATCTAAACATTTATTTAGGGTGTGTTCTTATTAGCTTTTGGAGAATAGATTCTGGAGAGAATAGCTTTTGGAGAATAGATTATAGGAAAAAAGATTATGGGAAAAAGTGATTTTGATAAAATGAGAGTGTTTGGATGATTTTATCAGAATAGCTTTTTTTATGGTCAAATGACTAAAAAGGACATTAAGTTTTATGATACTTACATATAAAGGATAGGATTATATTTTAAGTATTATTTGACATTAAATTGCATAATAATTACAATAAATGAAATAAATTTGTCCAAAAATTTTTAAATTATAACATTTTTCAATTATGTAATATAAAAAAATAGATGCAAAAATTATAAAATTATAACATTAGTCAATTATGTAGTAAATTATAAAATTAGATCAAACGTACATATTGAATAAAATTAACTTTTGTGATAATTACATATAAAGAATAAGATTATATTTTATGTATTATTTAAGGGTTAAGGTATAAATTTAACAGCCAAGTTTTTTCCGAGGGATGTCTAGTGCAAATAAATTTTGAAAGATGGAAAATAATAATGAAAAATTAAAAAATATGTAAATTTAACAAAATAGTTAAATTTTACCTATTGACATTAAATTATAAAAGAAGAAAATCCCTAACAATATTAAAAATGATGCATCTTAATCCATTATTTAACATAAAATTTTATAATTAATATCAAAAATGAAATAAATTTGTCTTTATGTAATGTTAATTAATTTAATTATTTTTTATAATATAATTAAATTAGATAAATAAATCTTATATTAAATATAAGTGAGAGTATTAAAATTTTAAAATCTTTAAAAAAAAAAAAGTGACCAACGAGAATGAGAAAAACCGTGAAAAGGAAAAAAAAAAGAAGAGGGAGAGTGTCTGTGGGACCCACATGAAAAAGAGCCAATAACAAAGAGACAGTGGGGCCCACATAAGCAAGAAAAAAAAAGTAGACAGTGTCTGTGCGCGTGGGACCCACAGAGAAAAAGAGCCAATAAGAAAGAAGCAGTGGGGCCCACATAGGAAAAAAATCAGATTGAAATAGCTTCTGGACAAAACCATGGTTTCAGACTGAAACCATGGTTTGAAGGAAAAAACGGGATTGTGCGGAAAATATCAATGTTCGGCAATTTTTTCACAAAACCAAGGTTTTAGCAAATAATCGATTTTTTTCCTGTGATCCGAACACACACTTAATGATAGGGACTAATTGAAGGCAAAAAAAAAAAATGATAGGGACTAATACTTTAAACAAAATAAAACTTAGAGGACTAAAATCACTTATTTAAAATTTAAAGAACTAAAATAAAAAATGAGTATAAACTTAAAGGCTTACCCTATATTATTTGAACCATAATTATATATTGTTATATTTTTTATTTTTTATTGTGGGAAAAAAAGTAAGGGAGAATCCTTGAAAAAGAACTTGGACTTCAATTGTAAAATGACAAATTGTTTTTTATTAAGAGTTGACCAGAAAATATCGAAACTTGATAAGTAATTCTTAACTTATTTTTTGGGAGATACTTGATTTATCATTTTATAATTTACAAGTTATTTTGTAAAGATTCTCCCAAAAAGTAATTTTTAACGTCAATTTTTTTAGAAATTGGAATTCATTCTCATAAACTACGTATTTTGCAGTTTTGGCCTAAAGGAGCTGCAAGCGCCTCTTCTGGACAGAAAAAGCAACGATAAACTAATCAGTTACACGCTCGTTTGAAACAGCGATTGGAGTCTTCAAAAAGCTTTTCAATCATAATTTATAGTATACAAGGTAAGTATGTGAGAGGAGTATTATCTCAACTTACGTGCATAAGCACTTATAAACTTTTCATAAGTGATGTCAAACATGCACAGGTCTCCACAACTTGTCATGTTGACGTGTCTCAGAAAATTAGGATATAGGTCCTAGGTAGGAGTGGTAAAACAAGCTGGCCTGCAAACAGGTTGGTGGGCTAGCCCGTTTAGGCAGGTTGGCGGGCTAGCCCGCCAGCCCACCAATTTTTTTTTATAAAAATTTTACTCTTTTTTTCTTTTACCCGCTCATATCACACTTCTTTTCTTTTATACATTTGTGTTATGAAATCAATTTCATTCTTACTTTCCTTTTTTTTCATCTATTTACATCACAAAACTATATAAATACACTTCTTTTAAATTTAATAATAGTATAATAAATAAATATAATATGAAAATAAGTGTCAAATAAAAAGTCTGAAGAATTACTTAAACACTTCATTAAAGGAAATGAGATAAGGGACCAAGAATACTTGAGGAAAAAATAAAAAAAAATAATAATAAAAATTCCGCGGGCCAATGGGTTGGCCCACATCAGCCCACAGGCTGAGCCCGTTTTCAAACGGGCCGCCATTTCAGCGGCTCGAACCCGTTTAAAGCCCGCCAACCCGACCGAATTACCAGCTCTAGTCCTGGGTGGGATTTTAGAGCAAGCTTAGAAAGAAGGTCAAGTACAGTAGTCTTGTACAGATGAAGAGCTTTCTTCCAATAACCCAGCATTTTCATTCTCAAGCCGATCCACTCAACAACTTCATGAGAAACCATAGCATCCCAAGATTCCATTTTATCCATAAGCGGGTTGCAACGTAACTAAACTAACTGGCTATTTAGTTATTAGCCCCAACAAAAATAACGAAATTAAAAGCACGTCTATATATAAGTATACATAAAGCAATAGGATTCAAAACCATCTTCTATCAATCTAGCATAGAGAGAAAAAGCAGAGGAAGTGAGGAAACATGGCTCTCGCCGCAACACACACTGAAAACATGCAGACCTCGAATGCCGCTCAAACTAGCAATGAACAAAAGAAAACTGCCCCTAAAGAAGTTCTTGCATTTCTGCAGAATCCAGAAGGTCTGAATATCACAAACCAACACATTCGGCTATTTGGCAAGGTCATGAAGGAGCTCATCTAAAAGACTTGGTGCTGATGAAAAAGATCGTTGAAAACACGATTTTGCTGGAACTTTTTGACCAAGAAAAGGCTACAATTGACAATGCACTCTCCGTCGTTGTATATGGGTCTGACGGTTCTCCAAAAGCTATGACTTTTCAGAGGTATAACTATCGGCAATATTATCAATTGAAGGTGAGAGAACTGTACATGTTCTGGGCAGACCAAAACATTTGGTCTAATCAAGATTCCTTTGTAGTATGGCTTTTTTGTACTCGGCAGCCTGGAAGCGGCTCCATGAGTTTTGCTATAACCCACGTCGTTAATGCTCCAGTTTCGATTGTCAATGCCCCCATCGTGGATGCTCCTCTGATCATCAATGCCCCTTAAAGGGGGAGAGAGGTAGGTAGTGAATCTTAACTGTAACACCTCAAATTTTATTCATCAAGAATATATTGTAATTATTTTATATATTCAATAAAATGGTGAATATTTATGGTAAAAAAATCAAATATTGAAAATTGAAAGGTGAACAGTGTTTTTAGTAAAATTGTCTGCGAGGCAGTGAGTTTATCATGTGGTTTTGGAAAAACAAATAATGATAAAAAATTATGAAATTTTATAGGATGAAAGTAGACATCTCAAGCTTTAATTTGATAGGTCATATGAATCATTTGAAGCTATATACAAAAAGATATGAATTTTTGAAATTAGCCCAAAAAATCTAGAAAATTTTAGAGCAGCGCCCAAACAAATTAAATTTAGGAATGATGTGTTTTTAACTGGCTAAATTTCATATTTTTTCTTGAAACTATACTCAATAAGGGTTCCATAGCCTTTGGAATCACTCCAAAAAGATATCTACAAATTTAGTTATGATTTTTCAAAGTTTAGGCAGAAAATCTGCTAGAATTGGCACTATTTCAAAAATTGAAAAATAAAATGGGTTGGTAATTGTGTAAATTGTGGAATAAAGAAAATAGGAAGGAAAATAGTTATTTGGCTCATAAACATGCCAAGTGGCATTAGCTTAAGCCAAACAATTAAATATGAAATTGTGAAAAGTAAAGCCAAGTAATTAAAGAATAATTGATTAAGATATGAGCACATGTGGAATTTCAATAAAACATTATATATTTTGTGCAATTGGGGGAGATAATTAGATGAAGACCAATTGGTGTAACTTGGGCCCTATATGGCGTCATTTTGTGGCTAACAATGAGGGAAGGAATTGGTCCAAAAGTAATGAGAGCTTATGACACAATTGAGAATGGATAAGATTAAATAAAAAGCATGTGTCATAAAACCATTAAACTAGCATATTTTTAAGAAAATATGAAGAGATGTTTTAAATATATCTTCATCTCTTTCCTTCTTCATTTCTCACGCCTACACCAAGAAAGAGAGAGAGAAGCTTGGAGTATTAAGGGAACAAGAGAGCTTAAGGAGCCAAAAATCAAAGGTGAGCTTTGTGTTTCCAAGAGATTAAGCTTACTGACTTGTGTAATAGCGTCTCTAAACTCTTGATCTCCATGAATAATCATGTGTAGCAAGCAAATTTTCAAGGTTTAGGAGAGAGGAAGTGACACCCTAGAGAGAGAAACTCCAAGAATCAAGAGGTAACTTCCAAAATCTCAAATCATTTGTGTATTAATGTGTTATTGTGATTCTTAGCTTGGTTTGTAAGTTGTTGGTAGATTTTGTAAATTTGGGAAGGGAAACCCTAAGGGGTTATACTGCCCAAATTTAGTCTAATCATGTTTAGAATGTGATTAAGTAGTTAAATAAGTGATTAGAGGTGTAAAGAATATGGTTTACGGATTGAAATCAAGAAATTTCATTTTTTGCAATTTTTATAGAATTTCGTCCAAATCTGTTTTGGGCAATGTTTGGACTAGATTTTGGTGTTTTAAATGATTCCATTGTGTTTAGAATGGAAAATTGTGTAAGGTTTGTGTTGGGTGTGAAGTGAGAAAAGCCCTAGAAAGTGAAATGACAAATATAGCCTTAAAACCCTCACATAGGGCTGCCAAGGGTAAATTCATAATTGGAGCTGGATTTTCATAAATCTGATGGTTTCATTGAGTTCATGAGGGAAAATTAGGTGGGGTTACAGTTGATTATGTTTTCAAAAAAGCCCAAAAAAGCATAATTACGAAAACGCCCCTGAAACCCTTGAAGTGGGGCTACCAAGGGCAATTTCATCTTTTAGCAGTGAATTTGGTAATTCTGAGTCTAGAAATGGTTTCCTTGAATGAAAATATGTCAGAATAGTCCTAGTCAAAATTTCAGAAAAAGTACAGTTAGACCAGGTACGGTGAGGCTGGGCTAGGCCTCGAGGGCATTTTGGTAAATTTTTACTATAGGCTAATATAACCATAATAAACATTATGGAAGTGTCTAAAATGGTACATGGATAGGTTATAACCTAATTCTTATCCATTTAATAGTTTAGGACCGAGTTGGGAGTCGAAGACTGGCACGCTTTTTAAGACACACCAAACGGGATGAAAAAGACTTGTGGTAGGAACATTATCTTTCATACATCATGCCATAGTTCATATGATTGTGTGTTTGCCATTGTTTGTGCTATATTAATCAACCTGGTTGCCTAGAAGGGGCAGTTAATGCCAAATGTGCACTTACACTGGGAGTTGGATAAGAATCCAATTGGTGTACGATTAGTGGGGCTAGGCCCTACTCATGTATACATGACGATGATGTGTTATATTGTTCATTAATTGGTGCATACATGGGACATATCATATTTACTTTTCATATTTTATATGAACGATAACATGTTTCTACTGGGATTCTTTGGAATCTCACCCCTTTTTCTAAACAAAACATCTCAACAGGTGCCAGTGGCTAAAAAGGAAAGGACGTAGATATGGGGAACTAATGGGCATGTTTCCCCAGAAGAAGACCGTGATTATATGTAGTCTGTAATTGGAATATTTTTGGATAGTTTTGTATAAAGTTGTAAATAACTTCAAATTCTGTATGGTTGAATATGGTCTATAAATAAATGCTTTTATCAGTATATTTGTACTCTTTTGTATGCTTGTGGAGCTTGGTCTCTATTACTCTGTATATATTAAAATGAAAACGAGTGTTGACATTAGTAATGTTGCAAATGATAACAGAAGTTTTAGTTTTAATCGGCGGTGTGTGTTGAATTTTCTTTCTATCTATGATGCCCAGTGTAAACCCCCTTACTTTTAACGTTATCTGATGAGTCATTACATAATGTATTCGGACCACTAAGCCAGGTTTTAAAACTGAGGCAACTACATCTTTAATAAATTGAGTATTTCTGAAAATTTTAGACTTAATAAATAATTACTAAGTGGTTCATTTCTCAATTGTGACTCATTAGTCCTTAACTTCATTTATAATTAGTATCAAAGTATTTTTTCTGCTTATAGACTCGAATATTGTTTAGTTGTTTGTCTGCTTATAGACTCGAATGTTGTTTATCAACTAATGGGTCCTTATCGATATTGATAATGCTGTTGAACACACTAATACCACTACTCATTGATACCACCGATACCACTACTCAGGTATTGATACCAAAACTACATGTATTGATACTACTTCTACGTGCACAGATATCACCAAATTATTAGTTGTACTGATACCGTTATTACTACTATTTCTATTTAAACTTGTAAATTCGTACTCTTTCACATATATACATGCCATGGATGACATACTCAATGGCATAATACAATTTGGCATGTTCATGCAATTAATATCATTATACAATAATCTGCACATGATGGATTAATACAAGTCAATCTTCAATTCCCCATCACATTTTCCCATTTCCCAATTAATTGGTCAAGTGGGGATTTATCCCCAAATTTCCCAACAATTAAATTCCATTATATGCAACAACCCCTTCTTAATTGACGTCACTTGTAAGCTACAACGCTATACTGTATTAATAGTTAGTTAGTTAAAATATTAAAAGACAATAAAATGTCAGTAATGGTAATCCATGAAAATAACCTCCCAATTCTAAAAAGTCATTCCTACCAATAAAATGTAATAATTACTCCACTACTTTCAGTTTCCAATATAGGAGTTAGACAAGTCATTTTTTTGTCTAAAATATAATACTTTAATACATTTTGAAAAAAGTTATGAATTTTGGAGACAAAACAAATCACTTGTTTGAGAATCAAATTATAAATTGGGGTTTTATATTTATGATCAAAATAAAAATAAATTATTTTGTCTCCAAAATTCGTAATTTTTTTTCCAAAATGTATTAAGATCTTATATTTTAGAGAAAAAAATGACTTGGCTAGCTCCTATATTGGAAACTGAAACTAGTAATAATTAGCATTTTATTGATAGGAATGGCATTTTAGAATTGGGAGGTTATTATTCATGGATTACAAATACTAACATTTTATTTTCTTTTTATTATTTTAATTAATTAATGAACTAACTAACGGTATGGAAAAATAAACTAACTAATAAAGAATTAATGAGTTAAAATATAGGGAAAATCCTGTTAAAATACCACTTGAACTTGCTTAACCCACAAAAGTCCACTATAACATGTAAAAGACAGATAAGGGTTGGGATGGGAATCTGGGTTTTTGAATCTTTATGTTAAAGACCAAAATGCCCTTTTTTATAATGGTTTGACATATTAGTTGGCTGGTGTACAAAAAGCCAAAAACGCTGAGTGGGACGGTGGTTTTAGCTGAAGGTGAAGGTGACGAACGAGGTGGCCGATCAATGTCCAAGAAAGGGAAGCTAAGAAAAGAGTCAAGTGTAAGTAAGTTTCTAATAAACATTATATTTTTCAGATGAGTCGGACAATAACCATCTTATTCCCATTATTCATATTGGTGGGTTTTGGGTGTGGTTCAGTGGGTTTGATTGTGCATGAACAGTAAAAATCTGGGGCTTTACGTGGGGTGTAGGAGATAATTGATTTGGGTTTGTCAATGAGGGCTAAGAACAATGACAATGGTGCTGCGATTGTAGGTTATTTATGGCGGTTTTGGTTGTGGGGGTAAGTGGGTTTGTAGGTTGAGGCAGATTAAAGGTTCAGACTTAACGTAACTACGACGGCATCGACAGTGTGGTGTGGGTTATTTATGTATTTGGTCGAATTAGCTGTGAGATAGAGTATAATGAAGAGCTTATTGATTTGAAAGAGGTGGCATTGAGTTGATGTGGATGATTGATTGTTTGGGGTGGAAAAGTGAGATGTGGATGACTTGTATATGGTAGTTAAGTGAGGATAACGTGGGTGTTTTATGTGCATCACTTGTTAATGGTGTTAATTTATTGCAAATAATGTATAGGAAAGGAATATGTTCTATGGAGTTGATGACTTGTATGCATTAGATGTAAGTGGAATAAGTAATCTTCAATGGACATATTATAAGCATATCTGTACGTGTGTGGGAGTTGCTGTCATTACCATATCTAGTTTATTGTCAACAGCATCATAGGATTTGTCATTATCATTACTAAATTTGGCATTAGCATTAACAATAATAGTGAAGGTATTTACTCATTTTGTCAGGACCTAATGACTGTGTGAGAAACATTACGGTAATTTTCAACAACATTACTAGTTTTATCACTCGTATAACTTAATTGGTGACAAGGTAAAATTGTTGGTGAATCCTTTGGCACATGTTGTTAGAACTTAGTGATTCTTGTCAAATCCATTACTGACTTTGTCAACAATTCTTGTCAAATCCATTACTGATTTTGTCAACACCATTACTATTTTAGTGAATTCCATAACAAATTCTGTCAAGAGCATCACCAGTTTAGTGAACTCCTTGAGAAATGTATGTTGTCATGACATGGGTGTGGAGTTTGAGGTTAAATACTTAGTAAAGACTTAACTTTGTTGTTAATTGCGAAACTGGTATTGTCAAACATTTTGATGAAGTAGTCAATGGTCCAAGTGGGTGTGTTGTGGGGATTTTTCTTAGTGATGAAATTTCATTGGTATAGGACTAACATTGACATCAAATCTTAATTTTTTCATGCAGGTTAGCATGCAAGATGACATCAAACATTCGGGCAACACCACCTTCAAAGTCACTTATTTGTTTTTAGGGAAAAAGGGGTTATGGCATATAGGATGCCCTTTTTGTAAGGACTGTATAAGGAAAAGAATATCTTATATGGTGAGAATAACAAGAAAACATTAGGTGGAGCAGGAATCATAATGTTCACTTGTCATTTGACTATGTATATTGTGGTTGTTGTCATGCACAATTTGGTTTTTTGTAAATCCTAATATTCTACTTGTCATTACCATTACTACTTTTGCTAATGGTTACACTTTATTGTAAGTTATATATATATATATGAAGGAACATGTTCTTTTGGGTTCACGACTTGTATGCAATATGTGTAGGTTGAATGAGTAATGTCAACATGTCATTTGACTATATATGTAGTAGTTGCTATTTTGAAGGATTTGGTTTTTGTAAATCCCAGTACTATACTTGTAATTGTCATTACTACTTTTGTTAATGGTTACACTTGATTGTAAGCACTTGCAGACTTGAAGGAACATGTTATTTTGGGTTAATGACTTGTATGTATTAGGTGTGGGTGGAATGAGTGATGTTGACAAGCCATTTAACCATTTTCGTGAAAGTTGTTGTCATTAACATTTGTGGTTATTTGTATCGTCAAAACCATTAACATATTTGTGATTCTCATTACTGATTTTGTCATAGCCCTACCCTCTTGGCCCAACACTTGACACATATGGTGAGGATGTCATGCATTAGTTGTCAATCCCATTATCCATTTTGTCAAAATCATTATTGGCTTTGTGATTTCTATTACTGATTTTGTCACAGCCCCGCCCTATTGGGCCAACACTTTGACACACATAGTAAGGGCGTTATGCATTAATTGTCAATCCCATTATCGATATCGTCAAAACCATTAACGGATTTGTGATTCCCATGATTGAATTTGTCACAACCCCACCCTCTTGGCCTAAGACTTTGCCATACTTGGCAAGGACGCTATGCATTAGTTGTCAATCCCATTATCCATTTGGTCAAAACCATTATTGGTTTTGTGATTCCCATTATTGATTTTGTCACAGGCCCACCCTCTTGGGCCAACACTTTGACACACATGGTGAGGGCGTCATGTATTATTTGTCAATCTCATTATCGATATCGTCAAAACCATTAATAGATTTGTGAATTCCATTATTGAATTTGTCAAAGCCCCACCCATTTGAGCTAACACTACACTTAGTGAGGACGTCATGCATTAGTTGTCAATCCCATTATTCATCTCATCAATACCATTAACAAGTTTGTTATTCACATTACTGAATTTGTCATACCCCACCCCTTTTGGGCCATCACACACATTAGTGAATTTGTAATGCATTAGTTGTTAATCCCAACATCCATCTCGTCAAACATATTAACAAGTTTGATATATCCTATTAGTGAATTTGTCACACCCATCTTGGCCATACCTTTTACACAATTCGTCAGTACATCATTCAAAATTTGTCATTCGCATTATGAATCTTGTCAAACACATTATACATTTAGTAAAAACCTTTACTGCTTTGCACACAATCTTTGTTCATTTACTAACTTCCTGAACAAAACAAGTGCACATTAGCACACTTTTGGAATAAAGGGACTAAATCTTCAATCAATCTTCATATACTAACAATACATCACAAAAGACTACAGCTATGAATCAGTGTAAAACAACACTGACCAAAATAATCATGCCTATGTTACCCCAAAATGCCATGATTGGTTATTAAGTTAAACATCAGTTGTCAATCTTTTAAACAGAATGGTGAATTCCAAAAATTTACATAAACAACTAGAAGGCAAAAAAGTATTAGTGATAACAGAATTATGTTAGTCATTTCCTCCTAGTTTGGGCCATTTATGAAGTGATGAGTCCTAAAGCATCCCCTCTCTTGTTATTCAATTCATGGTTTACCAGCCACCACATAAGGTTTTGCCTATACTCCTGAATCTCATCCTCACCATACTCGAGGATTACACCTGGCTGCCAATTGTTCAACCAGATTAACACATGAACGCCACAGTCTCACTTGTATTATACCCGTCAACCTCTTTACCTGTCATTGGATATGAGTCCATAACTTTCCTGCTACAAAACAACATCACAATTTAATTCAGTTTAAAAAGGGAATTACAAATAAGGGTATTTTATTTAAGAATCCAATTAATACTGCCTTTTAATTTTAGTGAAACTTCTATAACAAGACCATAGCAAAAACATTACCATAAATTCTGACCGAGGAAGAAAACGTATGTTTCACTGACATTTTTCAGGCTTATAAAAGATGCACAAGGCTATTCTTCTATAGGGTACAAATGCTATGGAATTTTTTTAATGACTGCAACTTTCTTGATGAATGAGAAAAGCCATCTAAATAGAATGCATGAAATACAACATAAGAATATTTTTTATCACTGCTACTTTCTTTTTTTTTCCTAATTTGGCATTATTAGTACTATACAACTGATACATATGGTAAAACTACAATAATAACTTCACCAATCCATTAAAATATCTTGAGTATAGCGAAGCTTTTTGGGGAAACATTAGAAATATCGGGGGCATCTTTTAAAAGATTCAAATTTATCATGTGCACATCAAAAAAAGAGAAACCATTGAATAAATACATTGTATCTTTTGATGTTGTACAATAAAAAGGAAACAGTACATGATAGTTAAGCTAAGGATTCTTCTCCAGCATTATTAACTAAACCACAATTGAGACACATCTCAACATGTAAGTTTATTGATTGTTTCACTACTTTCAAGATGATAACAAGTTCATTTTAAAATTAAACATATAGCATGTTCAGTATAACTTCTGGTATCAATACTAACAAATACCTAAGGTGAAATATTGAACAAAGAAAACTATCAATGAACTAATGAAGTTAAGTATGTCAATCAATATGTAGTGGGCAATATAACAACTCATGTATAAGCGGTAGATGGGAATCAATGTTATATGTTTAACAAAATGTATTACATCCACACACACAATTTTTCACTTAAAGACTACAAATTTATCATAGTTCAAATAGCAAAATGTTCCACAAAATTAATAAGGAGGAGGGTTCAAGGGTTTGAATTTTGAGAAAGACATATGGCGCTAAGATGGTGCAAGGCACAATATAGCTAATGATGTTGCATTGTTTTTTACTGTTGACACATTATTTTTTACAAGTCCAAAATGCCCTTAAACAAACAATAAGCCAACCCTCGATCCCCAAACTACTTCTTCCACCGCCTGTCACACCCTTACCTTATTTTCAGCTTTTTCAGAGTATTTGCGGAAAATGATATGTAGTTCGGTGGACAACACAAGAATAGCATGAATATACTGATAATAAGTGCATGATTACAGAAATTCCCACATGATTAATCCTAATTTGGGCAGCATAACCCCTTAGGGTTTCAACATCCCAATTTTACAAAATCCACAATCAAACCACAAATCATGACAATAACCACAATAACAATAATACATCAAAAGAATCAAGGTTCTTGAAGTTATCTTTGATTTCTCAAGCTTTCTCTCTCTAGAACGTCACCTCCCTCCCTCCTTAACCTTGAGATTAGCTTGCTAAATAATGAGTTCTATAAAGAAGGAGAACTTAGAGAAAGATCTATACAAGTTAGGAAGCCAAATCATAGGGAATAACAAACTTACCTTAAGATTTTCCCTTCTTGTCTCTTCCTTCTCTCTCTCTCTTGCTTTTAGGTATGAAATGGGACGAGAAAGATAAAGCAAAAGACTTTTAAAATATCTCTCTCATTTCCTTAATTAACTTTATTTCAAAAATAGGGTTTATGACATAATACTTGTACTTGAGTTTATCTTTATCAAATGGTGTCATAAGCTTTTCATTCAAATTGAACTTATTCCTCTCCTTTTAGTTGGCCTAAATAACGTCCTAAGGTCCCCTTTTAACACCAAATTGGGCTTCATCCATTTTGTCTAACCACATATGCCCATATATATATATATTATTTTATGCTTAATTGAACATATGCTTAACTTAATAAATTCTTATTTAAATCTCTTGGCTTTATATGATGCCACTTGGCATATTTATCTTCTAAGTAAATATTCTCCTTTTCCCAAATATCCACCAATAAAGGGAAAATTTGGGCTTTTACTTTATTCCACAATTTACACAATTGCCATTACATTTTTTCCCAAATTCGCAATAGTTGGCAATTTTGCCAAATTTTCTGACCAAATTTTGAAAAATCATAACTAAATTTGTAGACATCATTTTGGAGTGATTATAAAGGCTATAGAACCCTTATTGAGTCTAGTTTCAACAAAAAATATAGAATTTTGCCAATTGGAAGCACAAAATTCCCAAAATTAAATTATTTGGATGCTGTTCTATAAACTTTCCATATTTTTTAGGCTAACTTCAAAAATCCATATCTTTTTGTATATAACATTAAATGATTCATATCACCTATCAAATTAAAGCTCAGGATGTCTACTTTCAGCCTATAAAATTTAATAATTTTTACTCATCATTTGGTCATATAAATTCACATGATAAGCTCATTGCCTCATATAAAATTTCACTGGAAGCATAATCACATTCTCCAAAATTCACCATTTCACTTTCTTTAATACCCCAAAAATATAAGAACCATTAGGGAATAGATTTGGGGCACCAGCTACACCAGGGTTTAGCAGTCCACTTATTTCAAGCTTATTCACAAGCCTCCGATCTCAAAATTCGTGGTATTACATCACCCCCAAATCATAATCACACTTTATGATAACGAATTGAAAGGGGAAGAAATATGAGTTAAGTTTAAAACATGGGCTCAAATCGTACAAAGGGAAAAAATAAAAATCAATATTCCATATAGATCTAGCTACAATAATGTTGAAATCTTGAGCTTGTGGTAGTGAATACAGATATGAACATCTAGAGAAAACAGTTCTGAGAGGGAGACGTTCACAACTTTTAATGTTCGCGGAGATCGAGAGAGAGGAAGAGGGTAGGCATTCACAACTTTGAATTTAAATGGTGAAAGATAGAGATGGTAATGGAATGAGGGACATAGAAGAAGAAGGAGACGCCATTAATGATAGGGAGGGAGAAACCAGCGAAGGGCTGGGGAGTGTGAAAACAAAACAAATCACTGTGCACCCAAAAATCCAACACACATTACCTATAGGTCGACTTACTCAAAATAGGAAAAAAATTTGACATTTAGCCTCTAAAACCCCATTCATTTGACAGACGAAGATAGCACTAGCAAATAAAGGAGAAAACACCATAATGGAACTATTTATAAAGAAATGTCAACAAACAATTGCTAAATGAAGCTTAACAATAGGTTCCCGCGCAGGGTTTATAGAAAAAAATAAAAAGGACAGAAATTAGAAATCTCAAGCAAACCTGCATTCGACTATGCAACTGATTCTACCCACGATTGCCGCTTTGCGGATGACGACGCCGACTCTTCCTTTTCCCCCTGAAATGACGCAGACGGTGACCTTTATAGGAAAGATACAGCGTGAGCGTTCTTTTTTAGTAATCAGCCATTGAAGTGCTTGATTAAAAGGGTGAAGGGCATTTTAGTCTTTAACCTAAAACTCCAAAAACCCAAATTCCCACCCCAACCCATATCTGTCTTTTGCATGTTATAATGGACTTCTTAGAGTTAAACAAGTTCAAGTGGTATTTTAATGGGATTTTCCCTATTTCTAAACACATGCTTAACTTTTATTTGGTGAAGACTATGACCTTGTTAAAGGTCTATATATGTCGTATATAAAAAAATATCTATATATGTCTTATAATAATATTAAAAAAAATTTAAAAAAAGTTTATATTATTAAATACTCTAAAATGTTTTATTAGTTTTCAACTTTACCATTCTTCAGTACATACATAAAAGAAATCTAGATAAAAAGTTGACACAGCACCATAGAGGGACAATTTTCAAAAAGTGATCCATTTATAGAGTTGGGAAATAGGGCCGGCCTAATCCTACAGGGCTTGCCCTTTAGGCCCTGGCCCTTTTAGGCCTGGGGTAAGAAAAACAATTATTTTTCAAGGCCTGGCCCGTGAGCATAAGGGCTAGGGCAGGCCCTGCAAGTAGAGTTGGGAATTAGGGCCGGCCCTTGACAGGCCAAGGCCTAAAGGGGCCAGCCCTTTTAGGCCTAGGGTAAGAAAAATTACTGTTTTTCAAAGTCCAGCCCAAGAGCATACGGGCCAGGGCCGACCCACAGTGCCTGAAGCCCTTTTCATAAGATTTAACAATTTTTACTCTTTTTTTCAGTTTTTTTTAAAAAAATTACAACAATGAAATTCCTAATTTAACATATAAATGTTGTCAAATTAGAGTGTAAACGGTATGCACCATGCAGCAACCAAATACAATCATTAAGTCATAATCAAAGGTAAACTATTGTTTACATACCAAATTACAAATAATTAATGAGAAGACTTAACAAAAATGTCACGCCCTTATTTTAATTTCACCTGTACCAGAGTATTCACGGAAAACGATATGCGGTTCGGTGGGCAACACAGGAATAACATAAATATACTGATAATATATGCATGATTACAGAAATTCTCCATAAAGGTTCGTAGATACTAATTACAAACATTGTAGCCGCACAGGGCTCTAGGGTATCTAAACCCGTCCTAGTGAAACAGAGAGATCTTTCCGTCTTCGTTCCACCACTGCATTCCTCCCGTGTAGTTCTCTTCTCTACTTTCTGTACACCTCTTGTTTTTACCTGTCTAATTTGTTGGTAGGGGAGGGTGAGATTCAGGAGAATCTCAGAGGAAAATAGTACCAATATGCATGCAGGATAAGTGCTTAATGCATGACATGGTTGTATTACATAACTCATGTTCACAGAATGATATATTTGCATGCTCAATGTTTTATGCAACAAAACTATGGCCACAGTATAAATAGAAACAGAGTTTCAGTCATTCATATATGTTTCACATAATCAAGCAAAGTAATAACATGCATCAATACACCAACACAAATATCAAATATATGCAGGAGAGGTAAGTTCCCTACCTTAATCGCCCTTGCTTGATCCTTAAAGAAGCTCTTCGATTTGCATGCCAATCCCTTAGGCTTTCAATTTGGTCCTAAAATATCAAATGCACAAGAATTAAGTTAAAACTTATTCATGTACCATTTTAGGCACTTCCATAGTGTTTATAATGGTTATATTAGACTATGGTAAAAATTTACCAAAATGCCCTCGGACCCCAGCCCATCCCGCCGTACCCAGTCTGGTTGTACTTTTTCTGAAATTCTAAATGGCTCTATTCTAACATATTTTTGCCCAAGGAATCCATTTTCGGACTCAGAATTACCAAATTCACTGTCAAATTATAAAAATACCGTTGACAACACCGCTTTAAGGGTTTTAGGGGCGTTTTCGTAATTATACTTTTTTGGGCTTTTCTGAAAAAGTGGTCAACTGTAACCCCACCTAATTTTCCCTCCTGAACTCAATGGAGCCATCAAATAATTTAAAATCCAACTCTAACCCCTCTAAACTAGCCTTGGCAGAAATTCTCAGTTCCCCGGGAAAAATTGGGGTTTTTCAATTGTAACTCCGCAGACGTGTTCCTTTCTACTCCTAATCACCTTATCAACTATTTAATTAGGTTATAACTACCTTTTAGACTAAATTTTGGTAGCATAACCCTTAGGTCATCACATTTCCAAAATTTAAAACCAAAGACAATCCAGCGAGATTTCACCAATTAAATTGCCCACAGCAGCCAGAATAGTTAATATATGAAGGTTTGGAAGTTACCTTTCACTTCCTTCCAGCTCTTCTTAACTTGACCGAAACCCTAAGCCCTTCCACAACTAAATGTGTGCCTTTCAACCTTTAAAAGTACATGGAAGAATAGCTTAGGAGCAGTATTATACGCATTGGTACAAATTCATCGAAGAAATCAACCTACCTTACGAGTTTTCTTCCCTTTCTCTATCTAAAAGTTCTCAACTCTTTCTCTCTCTTCTATTTCAAAGAAGCCATTGGGAATGGTATGAGGAATATGAAGATTTGCTTTATAATATCATGATGATGTCATAATTGTCCAATTTTCCCATTTTTGGATTTTCTAGCAAATTTTCTGTCCAAACTTTGAAAAATCATAACTAATTCTAGAAAAATTGAATTGGAGTGATTCTAAAGGCTATAGAACCATTATTGAGTCTAGTTTCAAAGAAAAATATAGAATCTCACAATTTGAAAGCACATCATTCCCAGAATTAATTTATTTGAATGTTGTTCCAGAAATTTTCCAGTTTTTCTAGGCTAAATTAAAAAATTCATAACTTTTTGTATATAGCTTTAAATTATTCATATTACCTATCAAATTAAAGTCTAGGATGTCTACTTTCACCCTGTAAAATTTCATAATTTTTGCTCATCATTTGATCTTCTATAACCTCATGACAAGTAAAATTTTCTGGAACATTAGAGAATAGATTTGGAACACCTAGTAAATCGGGACTTAGTAGTTCACTTACTTCAGGCTTATTCCCAAGCCTTCAGTCTTAAAATTCGGGATATTACATTTTGGCTCTATCAGAAAAACCCAATCAACCAAAGGTACAATTGAAATCAAGCTTCGTGGCCCATATACAGTTTATGTAAAGACTCATCAGAAAACGTTAAGACTAAGGGGGTTACAATAAGGACCAAACATTATATTAACTCTAGAATTAATAAAGTTTGATGTTTTTCTTGATTTTAGTGAAATACGTTGAAAGTTATAACAGAAACATTTTTGAAAGTAGCTAATAAATAAGAAAATTTGGACACTTTCATAATTATTAATTGCTTTTAACATATATGATATAGAAAACTACGAAACCAACGGGTTTGGGTTCTCTCAAAATTCTCTATCTACTTTTTTTTTTCCTCAAAATCCTATCTTGACCCTCAAGTTGAAAAAATAGATTGTTCAAATTTTATATTTTATAAATATATTATTTTAAACATAAATAATAAATTTAAACTATTAAAATCTGATGTACACAATTCATAATTACAATACAAACAAACTTTTAAAAAATTAAATTATAAAATACTATAATAATAGGTTTAAAAAATATTAAATCTGAACAATTAATTTTTTGATGTAGAGTTGAAGATGAGATATGGAGAAGAAAATGAGTAAAAGTATCCTCTTACAAAACCAATCACCCTTCACTTTTGTCTTCAATAATTCACGCCTTTGACTTCTCCTTCTACGCCCGCATTTTGACTCCTTTTTAATATGCATATTATTATGTGGTAAAGTGTAACCACCACCCCGAACTATTTTTGGACACGTGGACCTATTTTTGGGTGCACCTCACCCCTATTATTATTCCCCGCTTTTAAGGACACGTGGACAACAATAGAATAGCCCGGCAATTTTTAGTAAGCACTCATTCGTTCTAAGGCCAATTATGAGTGTGTTTGGAATAGCGATGGGAAAAATGGAGTTTCTCAATTTAGCTTTTGGTAATTTTAGTTTTGGTAAAAGCCCGATTGTGTAATGTGATTTGTGTTTGGAACAACGATTGTATAAATGACTTGTAATCTCCTCATTCGATAGATAAGAATGTAAATCACATTTTAAGATTATTTAGTTTACATGGTATCAGAGCATAGTCCTCCTCCTTTAACTACATGGTATCAGAGCATAGTCTTTGCCTTCCTCCTCCTTTAATCTCTGCTGCTGCTCTTGCTGTTTAATTTATGTTCCTTTCTTTCTATCTCAATTGCCTCTGTATAGTTTACAAAATTTTTTCTGACGGATGAAAAATTCACCAACTCACAGATCTTGGTTTTTCATCATGATGCTTTTTGCTATTCTTGGAGTGCTCTTATCTTCTTCTTCATCGATGTTGGGGGGCAAGCTCTGTACTGTTATGGGCTTTTCCCATTTCACCCCTCATACATCTCTTAAGGTTAGTGCGCGCGCGACCACTCTTACCTTGTCATTGTGGCGAATGCATACCCATAATATTTGGGGCCCAACTCACTTAGTACATCTCTTAAGGTTAGTACATCTCTTAAATTGCCAATTGACCTTCTCTGCCCAATTGAATGTTTAGGTCCAAACAAAAACAACCCCCACCCCCGTCCAACACACACACTATATATCTGAAATGAATCCTATAAAACAAATACTACGATGACATTACTGTTTTGAAATTTTCCCTTCACACTTTTCGCTTATAAACTAAGGACTCTAGATTCACTAATAATCTTAACTAATTCAACTTCTAACAATCTTTAAAGCTATGCAGTTGCTGAGGCTTCTTCAGAAATAGTAAGCTCTGTTTTCATATATAAAAAGCAGAGTACCTCTTATCACCAAAACAAACAGAGTACCTCTATCTTCACATATAAACCAAACATGGTAACAAAGGCTAAGATACTAGACAAGAAAATCTCAGGAACTTGTTGAATCAGTGTCGTTTCCAGGAAGTTCTGCCCCGTTGTTCTTCAAATATGCAACAACCAATATTGCCCAGATAAGGAAGACATAAACTGGCGCCTCATGACGGGAGATGAGAAACAATACTAATACTGCACAAGCTAAAGTGCCAGACACAAAGTCTCCTGTACATCTATATATGCTTCTGCTTGCGATCAAAGTCCATGCCCTTGCAGAGTCTTCCTCCAATGGAGATAAATCTGGGTACCACCTTTCCACGATACGAGTTAACTCTTCGATTAATTTACCAAAAGCTTCAGGTGGAGGAAGGAATCTGCAAAATTAGATCACTAAGTGAGTTGGGCCCCAAATATTATGGGTATGCATTCGCCACAATGACAAGGTAAGAGTGGTCGCGCGGGCACTAACCTTAAGAGATGTACGAGGGGTGAAATGGGAAAAGCCCAGAACAGTACAGAGCTTGCCCCCAACATCGATGAAGAAGAAGAAGATAAGAGCACTCCAAGAATAGCAAAAAGCATCATGATGAAAAACCAAGATCTGTGAGTTGGTGAATTTGTCATCCGTCAGAAATTTTTTTGCAAACTATACAGAGGCAATTGAGATAGAAAGAAAGGAACATAAATTAAACAGCAAGAGCAGCAGCAGCAGCATAGATTAAAGGAGGAGGAAGGCAAAGACTATGCTCTGATACCATGTAGTTAAATGAGGAGGACTATGCTCTGATACCATGTAAACTAAATAATCTTGAAATGTGATTTACATTCTTATCTATCGAATGAGGAGATTACAAGTCATTTATACAATCGTTGTTCCAAACACAAATCACATTACACAATCGGACTTTTACCAAAATTAAAATTACCAAAAGCTAAATTGAGAAACTCCATTTTTCCCATCGCTATTCCAAACACACTCATAATTGGCCTTAGAACGAACGAGTGCTTACTAAAAATTGCCGGGCTATCGTTGTCCACGTGTCCTTAAAAGCGGGGAATAATAATAGGGGTGAGGTGCACCCAAAAATAGGTCCACGTGTCCAAAAATAGTTCGGGGTGGTGGTTACACTTTACCACATAATAATATGCATATTAAAAAGGAGTCAAAATGCGGGCGTAGAAGGAGAAGTCAAAGGCGTGAATTATTGAAGACAAAAGTGAAGGGTGATTGGTTTTGTAAGAAGATACTTTTACTCATTTTCTTCTCCAAATCTCATCTTCACCCCTACGTCAAAAAATTAATTGTTCAGATTTAATATTTTTTAAACCTATTATTATAGTATTTTATAATTTAATTTTTTAAAAGTTTGTTTGTATTGTAATTATGAATTGTGTAGATCAGATTTTAATAGTTTAAATTTATTATTTATGTTTAAAATAATATATTTATAAAATATAAAATTTGAACAATCTATTTTTTCAACTTGAGGGTCAAGATAGGATTTTGAGGAAAAAAAAAAGTAGATAGAGAATTTTGAGAGAACCCAAACTCGTTGGTTTCGTAGTTTTCTATGTCATATATGTTAAAAGCAATAAATAATTATGAAGGTGTCCAAATTTTCTTATTTATCAGCTACTTTAAAAATTTTTTTTGTTATAACTTTCAACGTATTTCACTAAAATCAAGAAAAACATCAAACTTTATTAATTCTAGAGTTAATATAATGTTTGGTCCTTATTGTAACCCCCTTAGTCTTAACGTTTTCTGATGAGTCTTTACATAAACTGTATATGGGCCACAAAGCTTGATTTCAATTGTACCTTTGGTTGATTGGGTTTTTCTGATAGAGTTAGTGTCGCCATTGATTTTCAGATACCTAAATCTTGACAGTGAGTACGAGATCGACAGTGAGAGCCTGAGGAGCTATCGACAGGATGAGAAGGAGAGGTTTGTGGAGGCTGGAGCAAGGGAAGTAATGAGGTCTTAAGCAGGGGGAAGGAGATGATAGGAGAGAGAGAGAGATGGAAGAGGTGGCGAGATCGGGAAGAGGAAGTACAGAGAGGGAGAAAGAGGGTGAAGTTTTAATTTGAGGGGCATTTTGGTCATTCGTGCCAAACATAAAAAATCCCAGATTCCCCCTCAATCCCCTCTCTATCCTTTGCAAATGTTAATATACTTTTCTAGATTTTGGAAGTTCACATAGAATTTATGTGTCTTTTTCCCAAAATTATTATGCCCTATTTAATATATAGGTCACTTTGTGTGTGTCTATAGAAATATGTATGTGATTGGCAAAAAAACAAAAGAAAAAGAAATATGTATGTATGTGTATTACCAATGGATAGAGTTGGGAAATTGGGCTTGACCTATTTAAACCCTTTTAAGTCAAGGGCCAGGCTTATAAATGAGAGCTTTCAAAGGGAGTCGGGCCTAAAAAAGCCAGCCTTGTAGGGTGAGGGCTTAAAGGTGCAGGCCCTGCAAGGCTAAGGGCCGGCCCGTTTAAACCCATTAATTTTTTTTCCTGACTTGCCTGGTTGCCCTTGCCCGTACCCCTCCCTAACCCTAAAGTTGCCTGACACAGACTCACAATCTCTCTCCATTTGTTCAAATTCGAATGGTCCTCAAACCCTTCCCTTCCTTGGCTTACCGCTCACGGCTCACATCTCCGACTTGACAAAGTTGGAGTCTCACTTTCTCTGTTCCTCAAACCCTCTCGAGTGTCAGCCTCTCCTTCCTCGTAATTTGTTAACTTGTCTCACTTGCATGATACGTGTTATTTAGACCTTAATGTTAGCAACATTTATATGTTAAATTAGAACTTTAATTGTTGTAATTTACTAATTAATTGTTGTAGGCCATGGGCTGGCCCTTATATATTTTTTTATTTTTTAAAATTATTTATATAATAATAATATTATTGATTTTTTTATATTTTATTAATGATGTTGCAAATATTTAGTTGTTATTATCTTGTTTAGAATTAAGTTTCATAAGAATATCTTGTATTAAGAATCCTAAAAATTTAAAAATTATAAATGATATTTCTTATTTCATAAGTATTCTTACCAATTTTGTATTTTTTGACTTTATTTCTGGTGATTGTTTTATTTATATCTTATGTTGTTTATTTTGTTGATTACTTACACTTTTCAAGATATATTTATAAGAAGTATTTTTAATTTTGTTAAGTCTTCTTATTAATTGTTTGTAATTGTGGTATGTAGACTATAGTTTAACTTTGATTATGACTTAACGACTGTATTTGGTTGTTACATGGTTGTAACAACCCATATAATTAGGAATTCTAAAAAAATAATAAATGAAATAATTAATAGATATAGTTTGTTATTATGACAAAAAAAATTAAATATGATAATTATGTTATTAATAGAAAATATGAGCTCATGTGAGGTAAATGGGTTTTTATCCTATTATGTAGAGAGAAAAATATAATTCTTATTCATATACAAGAAAGGGAGTTAGAGGACAAGTGAAAGTTATATGAGTGGTTACATATGAGATCTTTTGAATGGAATACTTCTGAGTTTAAAGGGATATTTTACTGGGTTTTACCATTAATGAAATTATCAGAATACCTTTCTAAAAAAAAAAACAAATTAGTAAACACACACACGTGTGTGTGATAGAATAATAGAAAAGCCATCAAATTTTTCCCTCCTTTTATTTTTTTTCCCGTCCAAGCATAGGGTAGAGAGAGAGGTAGTGGTTTCTGGAGAGTTCTCAAAACCTTCGATCTCCTTTCTTGATCGACGTCGTTGCCGTTCTTCCTTCCCGTCCCTGGTGCCTAGCGGATGTTTATTGTTGTGGGTGGAAAGATTGTATGATTCTCCCTTTTCCTTCTCTGCTTGGCACGTCTCGGGAGGCTTGGTGGAGGCTGAGTTTTGTCTCTCCCTTCTTCTAGCATAACTGAGATTTCGGGTATGTCTAAAAGCTTGTTTTCCTTAGATTAAAGCCACCCTTTACTCTTCCTTGTCCATGCGTTGATGTTCTGCTTGGTTGGGGGGCTTGATGTTTTTTTTTTTCTTTTCCATCCTTCATTTCTTTTCTTATTTTGTGTGCTCATTATGCTAAACTACTTCCTCCTTCTTAGTTTGTGCTTTTGGTAGATTTAAGGCTGTTTCTTTTCTCTTCTGTGCTATGTTGGTTTGTGGTGTATAAGAAAAGAAATTGATATATATATATATATATATTACCTTCTTGCAACTGGATATTAAAAGTAAAAGTGGAATTTGGGAAAATTTAAGAAACTATTTTGATGATTAAAGATCATATGGTTGTTAATTTGTGCAATATGATGGCCAACTGTGACATCATTTGAGAATGCCAATAAGGTGTTTGTAAAAATGCATATGAAAGGACGTTGTTTGAATTTAAGAATTAAATTTACTTATTGAGTTAGCTATTTGATGAATGCAAAATGTTTGAGAAATTGTATGATAAGAGGTATTTTAGAAGCTAGTATTGGTATTAGGAGCTATTTCATCTTGATGTTGAGACTTGAAAAAAAAAATCTATGATGCTTATGTATAATTAATTTGGTTTTAATCATTATGGATTTAACTTTGGGCATGTACTTTATATCCATGAAGAGGCTAAAGTAATTCTCTTGCTTCTAAATTGTGAGTATAGAATTGTGTATATATGCACACACATGCATTAGGTGTTGATATTATGTCATGTTGAGGGATTCATAAAGTTCAAGATGTTTTGGGTTTGGTAAAATGTCAAGTAAAAAGGAGTTTTAAAAAGAACCTAATAGAGTTTCATTAAATGTATTATGAACTAATATAAGGTTACAATTGGATTGACGATAGTGTTGTTTATATGCTAGGGGATTTTGGCTGAATCATATTTGAAGACTATTGGATATGATAGATTATATTTAGTGAGACGATTAGGTAAGTAAATAACGTCCCACTTAATATATAAATGATATTGTTACTAGAATCTACCTTGACCACTTTCAAGCATTTTACTCTCTAAATAATGATTTCTTGAGTTAGCATTTCAGAAAAGACAAGTTAAAGTTTTTGAAAGAAACAAAAAATTAATTTAATTTCTTCTATTTAAGTTTTAATTTTTCATACATGCATGGAAGGGAAGGATTTTTAGAAAAGGAAACGCTTATCCAGCTTGTGTTGTAAGTGATTTATTTGAGTTGTAAAATTGTTTACTTCCATGCATGCCGGAAAGTGTTTTCAAAGGACTAAAAGCAGAACATTGGTTGCTGACGGCAGTATCCGTTAGCCCTTGGCGCGCCATGGCACACCCAGCTAGCAGGGTGATTAGGAGGTGTTAGCCCCGTGTGACGGCCAACACACGTGGAACGGAGGGAGGATTTTCGTGAGTATCACTCACGCTAGTTCTTCGTGGCTTCTAGCCACGCCGGATTGGTTACTTACCCTCGTGGACTATGTGTTCACGCCTGTTATTGTTCTGTCAAGGTCTTGGTAAATAATAGGATTGTTTTCAATTGGGTAAATGATTTTCAAATAGGTTCCTTTGAATTTTATTTTCATTTTTAAATAGCATGATTATAATTTTCCTGGTTTACTTGTTTTAGCAACTTAAATGGTTAAATGCTGAATAGTTAAGCCTCTACTATTGAACGCTAAGTTGTTTCACTCTGTTGTGATTTAAATAGTTTACTATTATTGTATATGCATGTTTTATTGTGGGGACGTTATTTACTGGAAAAATATTTTTGGTATTCAGATAGTAGAAGTGGACTTACACCTCCTATTGATGACTGAAGCCCCATCTTGGATAAGATGATTTTTTTTACTATTACTGGTATCACAAGAATTAATGTAGATATCTAAAGCATACTTATGTTTGTTGTTCTAATGTCGCTCCACGTATTCTATAGGTAGGATCCTTGTCTTCGTTTGATAATTTGGGATTTATGTATATGTATGTAGTGTTGAGGAGTAGAGCTCTATATGCCGTGTTGTGCTAATAGGTTATTGTAGAATTTTCGGAAAGTCCAACTTACTAAGGAGACTATGCCAAAATTGTTACAAAAAGCTTTAGTTCGTTTATAAGAAATATGATTATATATGAATTAGAAAAGGTATATGCAGGTGCAAGATTATTATAGTTATTATGGTAGTGTTTCAAGGCTTATGGAATGTGAGATTTTCTCGTATTCCATGTTAATCACCCCTTAATTTTCAAGGTGTGACAATGGTGCATACCGTTTACAATCTAATTTTGACAACATTTATGTGTTAAATTAGGAATTTCATTGTTGTAATTCAAAAAAAAATTGAAAAAACAAGTAAAAATTGTTAAATTTTGTGAAAATGACTTCAGGCCCTGCAGGCCGACCCTGACCAATATGCTCTCAGACTGGGCTTTGAAAAAAACAATTTTTCTTATCCCAGACCTAAAAGGGCAGACCCTTGTAGGCCCTGGCCCATCAAGGGCCGGCCCTGGCTCTTATGCTCACGGGCCAGGCCTTGAAAAACAGCTGTTTTTCTTACCCCGAGCCTAAAAGAGCCAGCCCTTTTAAATCCTGGCCCGTCAAGGGCTAGCCCTGTAGGGTCGGCCCGGCCTTGTTTTCCAACTCTACCAATGGATCACTTTTTGAAAATTGTCCCTCTATGGTGCCGTGTCACAACTTCTTTTTATCTAGATTTCTTTTATGTATGTACTGAAGAATGGTAAAGTTGAAAATTAATAAAAAATTTTAGAGTGTTTAATAATATAAACTTTTTTTAATATTATTATAAGACATATATAGATATTTTCTTTTATGTACAACATATATAGATCTTTAACAAGGTCATAATCTTCACCAAATGAAAGCTAAGCATGTGTTTAGAAATAGGGAAAATCCCATTAAAATGCTACTTGAATTTGTTTAACTCCAAGAAGTCCATTATAACATGCAAAAGACAGATAAGGGTTGGGGTGTGAATTTGGGTTTTTGAAGTTTTAGATTAAAGACCAAAATGTCCTTCACCCTTTTAATCAAACACTTCAATGGCTGATTCCTCAAAAACGAACGTTCGCGCTGCATTTTTCCTATAAGGGTCATCGTTCGAGTCATTGCAGGGGAAAAAGGAAGAGTCGGCGTCATCATCCCTAAAGCGGCAATCGTGGGTAGAATTAGTTGCATAGTCGGATGCAGGTTTGCTTGAGCTTTGTAATTTCTTTCCTTTTTATTTTTTTCTGTAAACCCCTCGCGGGAACCTGTTGCTGAGCTTTATTTAGCAGTTTTTTTGTTGAAATTTCTTTATAGATGGTTCCATTGTGGTGTTTTTCTCCTCTATTTGCTGGTGCTATCTTCGCCCGTCAAATGAATGGGGTTTTAGAGGCTAAATGTCAATTTTTTTTCTTGTTTTGATTTAGTCGGCCTATAGGTAATGTGTGTTGGATTTTTGGGTGCACAGTAATTTGTTTTGTTTTCACACTCCCCAGCCCTTCGTTGCTTTCTCCCTCCCCATCATTAATGGCGTCTCCTTCTTCTCCTATGTCCCTTGTTCCATTACCATCTCCATCTTTCACCATTTAAATTTGAAGTTGTGAATGCCTACCCTCTTCCTCTCTCTCGATCTCCGCGAACATTAAAAGCTTTGAACGTCTCCCTCTCAGAACTATTTTCTCTAGATGGTCATATCTGTATTCACCGCCACAAGCTCAAGATTTCCACGTTACTGTAGTTTAGATCTATATGGAATATTGGTTTTTATTTTTTCCCTTTGTATGATTTGAGCCCATGTTTTTAACTTAACTCATATATTTCTTCCCATTTTAATTCGTTATTGTAAAGTGTGATTCTGATTTGGGGGCGGTGGAAGAAGTAGTTTGGGGATTGAGGGTTGGTTTATTGTTTGTTTAGGGGTATTTTGGACTTGTAAAAAATAATGTGTCAGCAGTAAAAAATAATGTAAAAACCCTTGACCCCTCCTCCTTGTTAATTGTGTGGAACATTTTGCTATTTCCACAGTGATAAATTTGCAGTCTTTAAGTGAAAAATTGTGTGTGTGTAGGTGTAATATATTTTGTTAAATATATAACATTGATTCCCATCTACTGCTTATACATGAGTTGTTATATTGCCCACTACATATTGATTGACATACTTAACTTTATTAGTTCATGGATAGGTTTCTTTGTTCAGTATTTTACCTTAGGTATTTGTTGGTATTGATATCAGACGTTATACTGAATATGCTATAAGTTTAAGTTTAAAATGAACTTGCTATCATCTTGAAAGTAGTGAAACAATCAATATGAGATGTGTTTCTCAATTGTGGTTTAGTTAATAATGTTGGAGAAGAATCCTTGACTTAACTTTCATGTATTGTTCCCTTTTTATTGTACAACATCAAAAGATAAAATGTATTTATTCAATGGTTTCTCTTTTTTTATGTGCACATGATAAATTTGAATCTTTTAAAAGATGCCCTTGATATTTCTAATGTTTCCCCAAAAAGCTTCACTATACTTAAAATATTTTAATTGGTTGGTGAAGTTATTATTGTAGTTTTACCATATGTATAGTACTAATAATGCCAAATTAGGAAAAGAAAGAAAGTTGCAGTGATAAAGAAAATTCCTATGTTGTATTTCGTGCATTCTATTTAGATGGCTTTTCTTATTCATCAAGAAAGTTGCAGTCATTAAAAAAATTCCGTAGCATTTATACCCTGTTGAAGAACAGCCCTGTGCATCAAACTATTTTATAAACTTGAAAAATGTCAGTGAAACATACATTTTCTTCCTCTGTCAGAATTTGTGGTAATGTTTTTGCTATGGTCTTGATATAGAAGTTTCACTAAAATTAAAAGGCAATATTAATTGGATTCTTAAATGAAATACCCTTATTTGTAAGAGATTCCCTTTTTAAACTGAATTAAATTGTGATGTTGTTTTGTAGCAGGAAAGTTATGGACTCATATCCAATGACAAGTAAAGAGGTTGACGGGTATAATACAAGTGAGACTGTGGCGTTCATGTGTTAATCTGGTTGAACAATTGGCAGCCAGGTGTAATCCTCGAGTATGGTAAGGATGAGATTCAGGAGTATAGACCAAACCTCATGTGGTGGCTGGTAAACCATGAATTGAACAACAAGAGGGGGGATGCTTTAGGACTCATCACTTCATAAATGACCCAAACCAGGAGGAAATGACTGACATAATTATATTATCACTGATACTTTTTTGCCTTCTAGTTGCGTATGTAAATTTTTGGAATTCACCAATCTGTTTAAAAGATTGACAACTGGTGTTTAACTTAATAACCAATCATGATATTTTGGGGTAACATAGGCAGGATTGTTTTGGTCAGTGATGTTTTACACTGATTTATAGTTGTGGTCTTTTGTGATGTACTGTTAGTGTATGGAGATTGACTGAAGATTTAATCCCTTTATTCTAAAAGTGTGCTAGTGTGTGCTTGTTTTGTTCAGGAAGTTAGTAAATGAACAAATATTGTATGCAAAGCAGTAAAGGTTTTTACTAAATGTATAATGCGTTTGATAAGATTCATAATGGGAATGACAAATTCTGAACGACATACTGATGAATTGTGTGAAAGGTATGGCCAAGATGGGTGTGATAAATTCACTAATGGGAATATCAAATGTTAACGTGTTTGACAAGATAGATATTGGGATTGACAACTAATGTATTACAAATTCACTAATGTGTGTGATGGTCCAAAAGGGGGGTATGACAAATTTAGTAATGGGAATAACAAACTTGTTAATGGTATTGACGAGATGGATTATGGGATTGACAACCAATGCATGGTGTTCTCACTAAGTGTAGTGTTGGCCCAAAGGGGTGGGGCTGTGGCAAATTCAATAATAGGATCTACAAATCTATTAATGGTTTTGACATTATTGATAATGGGATTGACAACTAATATATGACGCCCTCACCATGTGTGCCAAAATGTTGGTCCAAGAGGGTGGGGCTGTGACAAAATCAGAAATGGGAATCACAAAACCAATAATGATTTTGACAAAATGGATAATGAGATTGACAATTAATGCACGGCGTCCTCACCAAGTGTGGCAAAGTGTTGGGCCAAGAGGGTGGGGCTGTGACAAATTCAATAATGGGAATCACAAATCTGTTAATGGTCTTAACGATATCGATAATGGGATTGACAACTAATGCATGACGCCCTCACCATGTGTGTCAAAGTGTTAGCCCAAGAGGGTGGGGTTGTGACAAAATCAGTAATGAAAATCATAAAGCCAGTAATGGTTTTGACAAAATAGATAATGAGAATGACAACTAATACATGACATCCTCACCATATGTGTCAAGTGTTGGGCCAAGAAGGTAGGGCTATGACAAAATCAGTAATGGGAATCACAAATACGTCAATGGTTTTGACGATACCAATAATGAGATTGACAACTAATGCATGACATCCTCAACAAATGTGTCAAAGTGTTGGCCCAACAGGGTTGGGACGCATCTACTTCAGTAATGAAAATTCCTAAATTACTATCGGTTTTGACAAAATTGATAATGGTTTTCACCATTGCCTGACGTATTGACCAAATCATTTAATGCGTTCACTAATTTTGTTAATGGAAATGATAGGTTTACTAATGGTATGACAAGTTCAATTCTGACGTTCACAACTAACCATAAATGTTAATGACAACAACTTTACGGAAATGGTTAAATGGCTTGTCAACATCACTCATTCCTCCCACACCTAATGCATACAAGTCATTAACAAAAAATAACATGTTCCTTTAAGTCTGCAGGTGCTCACAATCAGGTGTAACCATTAACAAAAGTAGTAATGGAATGACAAGTATAGTATTAGGGTTTACGAAAACCAGATCCTTCAAGACAACAACTGTCACATATATAGCCAAATGACATGTTGACATTACTCATTTAACCTACACCTATTGCATATAAATCATGAATCCAAAAGAACATGTTCCTTCATGTATATATAACTTACAATAAAGTGTAACCATTAATAAAAGTAGTAATGATAATGACAAGTAGAATATTAGGATTTACAAAAAACCAGATTATGCATGACAGCAACCACCATATACATAGTCAAATGACAAGTAAACATTATGATTCTAGCCCCACCCAATGTTTTCTTGTCATTCTCACTATACAAGATTATCTTTTTCCCATACAGTACTCACAAAAAGGGCATCCTATATGCCATAACCCTTCTTTTCCCTAAAAACAAATAAGTGACTTTGAAGGTGGTGTTGCCCGAATGTTTGATGTCATCTTGAATGCTAACCTGCATGAAAAAATTAAGATTTGATGCCAATGTTAGTCCTATACCAATGAAATTTCATCACTAAGAAAAATCCCCACAACATACCCACTTGGACCATTGACTACTTTATCAAAATGTTTGACAATACCAGTTTTGCAATTAACAATAAAGTTAAGCCTTTACCAAGTATTTAACCTCAAACTCTACACTTATGTCATGACAGCATACATTTCTCAAGGAATTCACTAAATTGGTGATGCTCTTGACAAAATCTGTTATGGAATTCACTAAAATAGTAATGGTGTTGACAAAATCAGTAATGGATTTGACAAGAATCACTAAGTTCTAACAACATGTGTCAAAGGATTCACCAACAGTTTTGCCGTGTCACCAATTGAGTTATGCAAGTGATAAAACCAGTAATGTTGTTGAAAAATACTGTAATGTTTCTCACACAGTTGTTAGGTCCTGACAAAATGAGTAAATGCCTTCACTATTATTGTTAATGCTAATGCCTAAATTAGTAATGATAATGACAAATCCTGTGATGCCGTTGACAACAAACCAAATATGGTAATGACAACAACTCCCACGCACGTACAGATATGCTTATGACATTCCATTGAAGATTACTCATTTCACTTACACCTAATGCATACAAGTCATCAACTCCATAGAACATATTCCTTTCCTATACATTACTTGCAATAAATTTACACTTTTAACAAGTAATGCACATAAAACACCCATGTCATCCCCACTTAACTACCATACACAAGTCATCCACATCTCACCTTTTCACTCCAAACAATCAGTCATCCACATCAACTCAACGCTACCTATTTTAAATCAATAAGCTCTTTATTATACTTCCTCTCATAGCTAATACGAACAAATACATAAATAACCCACACCACACTGTCGATGTCGTTATAATTACGTTAAGTATGAATCTTTAACCCGTCTCAACTTACAAACCCACTTACCCACAACCAAAACCACCATAAATAACCTACAATCGTAGCACCATTGTCATTATTCTTAGCCCTCATTGACAACCCCAAATCAATTATCTCCCACACCCCACGTAAAAGCCCCAGATTTTTACTATTCATGCACCATCAAACCCACTGAACCATACCCAAAACCCACCAACATGAACAATGGGAATAAGATGGTTATTGTCCGATTCATTTGAAAAATATAATGTTTGTCAGAAAATTACTTACACTTGACTCTTTTCTTAGCTTCCCTTTCTTCGACGTTTATCGGCCACCTCGTTCTTCACCTTCACCTTCAGCTAAGACCACCGTCCCACTCAGCATTTTTGGCTTTTTGCACACTAGTCAACTAATATGTAAAACCATTTTAAAAAGGGAATTTTGGTCTTTAACATAAACATTCAAAAACCCAGATTCCTACCCCAACCCTTATCTATCTTTTACATGTTATAGTGGACTTTTGTGGGTTAAACAAATTCAAGTGGTATTGGATGTTCTCTAAAATATAATGGAGTTTAATTGTTTGAGGAAATGAAAAAAAAATTGTTGATTTTAGATATGGGCTTCATTACATGTATGTTTTCATTTCACGTTTTTACTCTCTCTCTCTCTTCCTCTCATTTTCTTATTTTCTGCGCTTCCCTTTCTTCTTATCTTAGCTGGCAATAGCTCACAAAATGACAAAATGAACCTTCATCTGGCCAAGGGCGATTTCTTCACAAATCTAACTAGCGGTTAGAATTAAAATTTAGCAAAAAAAGAGTTTAAAATTAATTAAAAACAATAAATCTATAAAAAATGTCATAGCCTTTCTAAATATGCCTCTATTTATGAAAAGAGCATATGATAGATAACGAATAAAAAATATGAAAGAGAATGAGTATAAAATATGGGAGAGAATGGGTAATAAATAATTGAATAAAGGAAAATTAATGGTTCCTTAATATAAATATATGTATTTAATAGGAGTAGAAAAATAAAAAATAGTTTAAATTTTGAAATAGAAAAAAAGTTACTTATATTAAGGAATAACCCAAAAAAAAGTTCTTATAAATAAGATCCGACGAGTAATAAATAGGGAAAATCCCTTATATGTCCCAAGGACTAGATATATTAACAGAAAAATCCCAGGAAAAGTCAAATATCAGAAAAGTCCCTAGGGACTTTTCTGTGATTATTTCCCAAAGTAAAATGACAAACATGCCCCCATTGTAATGGTAAAATCCAAAGGCACAGAAAGAGGAGGGAAGGCGCGACTTTTCTGATTAATGAGACAGAGAAACGGGGCGAAAGCAACTGGTTGGAACTGCAACATTGAAGGGATCCAATGTAGTGTTAAAGTCTTGGCAAAGGATCTAACTTGCAAGCTCCACCTATTGTTACAGAGGTAAAATAGCAAACTGAATATTTTTTTATTTATTCTGTGTGAGTGTTGGATAAAGTGAGATTAAGGGTTGGTCAAAGGTTGGTGCTTGGGCTCAATAGCGGACAAAGTGGTAGGAGGTAAATAAGTGATGGCATGATTTTGCTAAAGATATGATTTTGACAATTGTAGTTGGGGTTTCAATGAGGTTGTGTAGTGTTAATGTCATAGTGCTCTATTTTTGGGGAAGGTAACAGAGGAAGTGGTATGTTTGAAGTGGGAATGGTTGATTGTCATGGTGGTAGGGTGTTGTGAAAACACTGATATGGAAAAAAAATAATTTATTGTTAATTCGTATACTTGTAGTTGCTAATATAACTGTTGTAGTTCTTAATATAGAAAATGAGGTTGGGTGTCATAGTGCTCTGTTTTTGGGGAAGGTAACAGAGGAAGTGGTATATTAGAAGTGGGAATAGTTGATTGTCATGGTGGTGTGGTGCTGTGAAAATGCTGATATGAAAAAAGAAAACAAATTGTTGTAAACTAAGATGAAAAATGAAGATGAAGTTGTAAAAAGCACTCAAAGTGTTGTTAATGAACACTTGAATAGTTGTAAACTAACCCTTTGGCAAACTTAACGTGACAAAACATTGTTTCAGGCAGAAATGTGACATAAGTTGTAAAACGCACTCAACCTGTTGTAAATACAAGCTTTACAAGTTGTAAACAGACCATTTAGTGGTGTTGACGTGAGAATACATTGTTTCTGGTAGAAACAGAGATGAAGTTGTAAAATGCACTCAAAGTGTTGTTAATGCACGCTTGACTAGTTGTAAACATACCATTTGGCAAACTTAACGTGAGAAAATATTGTTTCAAGGAGAAACAAGAAAGAAGTTGTAAAACACACTCAAACTATTGTTAATACACGCTTCACAAGTTGTAAACATACCATTTAGTAGTGTTGATGTGAGAAAACATTGTTTCTGGCAGAAACGGATATGAAGTTGCAAAACGCACTCAAAGTGTTGTTAATGCACGCTTGAATAGTTGTAAACATATCATTTGGTATTATTCACGTGCAAAATATTGTTTCAGGGAGAAACGAGAAGGAAGTTGTAAAACACATTCAACCTGTTGTAAAAATATGCTTCACAAGTTGTAAGCAGACCATTTAGTAGTGTTGACGTGAGAATACATTGTTTCTGGTAGAGACAGAGATGAAGTTGTAAAACGCACTTAAAGTGTTGTTAATGCATGCTTGAATAGTTGTAAACATACAATTTGGCATTGTTCACGTGTAAAAAACACTGTTTCAGGGAGAAACGGGAAGGAAGTTGTAAAACGCACTCAACCTGCTGTAAATACACGCTTAACAAGTTGTAAACAGACCATTTGCAGTGATTAACTTTTTGCACAAAGGTTGTTTCATTGCAACATGCAAACTATCTTGTACACACACCACACTTGCTAATAGACACACACACACACACACACACAAACACACTTGCTAACTATCTCAAACACATCCTACTATAACAACCAACATTCTTTTCACACCATATAGAAACCATGCTAACAAAGTAACATACCAAATATATCCCATCATTATATTCAAAGCAGAGAATGAATCAAAACAATGATGGATGGCAGTGACGGACACAGTAAATATGCTAAATTGCTAAATTTCCATCATTATATTTAAATTGCTAAATTAGAACAATGATAGATGGCAGCGACAACAGAGAAAGAATCATTATATTTAACTCTAACACATAGTAAATATGCTAAATTTCCATCACTCACAGCAGCGACGGCCACCGACTGGGATAGGAGCAGCAACAGAAGGCGACTAGGATGGGAGTAGCGGCGGAAGGCGACTGGAGGAGGAGCAACAATAACGGATGGTAGTAGCGACTTTGAGCAGAGCAGCGACGGAAGGCGACTGGAGGCGGAGTAGCAATGACCTATGACAGTCACGACTACGAGCGGACCAATGACAGAATGCGACTGGGATGGGAGCAGCACGGAAGGCGACTGGAGGCGGAACAACAATAAAGGACGGCAGTCACGACTTCAAGCAAGCCAGCGACATACACTTGGAGCGGAGTAGTGACGGCCGGCATTGGGACCAGACCACCAGCGACGAAGGGGTAAGGCAAAGACTAGACCACTGACAGAGAGGCAGGGCAAGGTTTTTGAATGGCTCTGAAGACGCGATTTGAGATTTTGAACAAAGGAGAAATGAGAGTTTAGATTATAAAGGGGGTATGTTTGTCATTTTACTTTGGGAAATAATTACAGAAAAGTCCTTAGGGACTTTTCTGATATTTAACTTTTTCCTAGGATTTTTTTTGTTAATATGTCTGGTCCTTGGGACCTAGGAGTGATTTTCCCTAATAAATATTTCTCAAACTATAGCACGTTAGAAATTTTTTACCGTACATAGCATATTAGTCAAAAAGCCCAATTTCACTTGCTTTAAGCTCTTGGAGTCAGACATATATCCCTGATTTCGAGACAAAATTTGTTCATTCAAAAGTTTCCAACCATAATCTTGGGTCTAGCGGAAGGGGATAATCCCTCATAATATGGTGAATTAAGGTTTGAATCCCTGTTAGGAGGGGTGCCCACGTTTAGTGTCTGACAGTGCCTCGAATATGATTGTCCCCAATAGGGGATACATATGTTTAGCAAAACAAAAAAAAAACAAAGAAAGGTTTTCAACCACAAGGCCTAGCATTAGGGGTGTTCTCGAGACGAGACAGGATCGGAAAATCTCATTCCCCATCCTGATCCCTTTCTTTTTTTTTTTAAAATTTTTTCCCCGTATTGAAAATATCATATTGTACCAAATTAGTCCAATACAAATATTTAAATTGAATTAAAAGAAACTATGGATTTCATTGTAGGCCTGAATAACTGACTTTGTTTGGTATCAAATGAAAGAACAAGAAAACTAACCATTGTTCTTATTTTAGAAACCAAAACAGCGCCATTTGATTAGTTGTCATGTGCTTGCTTTTCATATGCATGTTAAAAGTTGCCGATTTAACTGTAAAAAACATAAGGACAAAAATAAAAAAAATTAGAATTATTTAATAAATAATAAATGAAATTAAATAAATAAACTAAAAGAATAGATATTACCTTAAAGATGTTAGGGATTTTCACATTTTCTTTTACATTTAGTCTTGTCGTCTTGTATATTAAAAAAAATGTACATCTATATATGTGTGTGTGTATATATATATTCGGGATAGGGAAAAAGTCGGGATTGAGAAATCTCATTCAGATCCCAAATAATTTTTCCCGATCCCAAGACCAGAACGGGAAAAGTTTGAACACTCCTACCTAGCATAGTTAGCACTTAACTGGGTTCTTTAAATATATAGTCAGTGGTTTGATCTTTGGCGGTGTGTATGGAGAGGGTCTTACGGCCAACACTAAAGCCCTTTAAGAAATCTACGGTGCAAGGGGATTAGTCACCGTTATTAATGGTGAATACTTAGGCCTGAAAAAAGAAGTTGTCATGACATGAGATTTACTAAAATTCAGAACCAACAAAATTCAGGGATAGCAAGGATGGATGTTCTGAAAGGTTTCATTCTATAAAACATTGACCTTGCTTGATCTCCTTGAGTCCAGCTTCTTTTTCCAACGCTGAGATGTGAAGACTAATCTCAGATGCACTCGAAGATCAAAGTTTCAACTTTTAATAAATTTCTAATGGAATTTAAGTGCATGTTTGGATAACTGCGAAACCGTGATTTTAGCAACCCTTTTCCAGAAGTCGAGATAAAAGTCATTTCACATACTTACCTCGTAAATTGTAAAAACTATTTTCTAAAAGCTACATTAGTTGAAGGCTTCTGAATATTATTAAAATACCAAAATGCCCCTATGTAGTCTAATTTAGATTTTGATTATTTTAGTTGGATTTAATTGTAAATGCCAAAATCCAGTTCCTGCGTCTCCTTTGCATGTCGTTATTTTTTAAATTCTAATTTCACCCCAAATTCTTCAATCAGATGAAACGGCTAATTGAATATTGGCATTTTCATGTGAATTTTAACATTATTACATAACCGTTTTGTTGTTTTAAAAAAGGATATGTGCACAAAAAATAAAGAATCAAAATGAAAAGCATGATATTTCATCTAAACAGATATTTTTATGTCATATAATTGTTTAAATAATGAACTCAGATTTTTTGTTAGAGGAAATTAGGAAGAAGGTCCTAGAGAAAATATTATGTGTGGCAAATAATCTTAAAAATTGTAATTTTTTTAGAAAAACCAAATAACACAATGTATTTACTATTTAGTGGCGCAATTTCGCTCATTAAATTTTAAAATAGAGTAATTTCCCCCCAATCTCCTGAACCTTAACTCCTTATCCACCGTGCAGCCACCTCCGACAGGTTTTAGAAGGAGATCAGAGGAGAAAGAATTACAACATGCCTTGAGATTATAGTTCATAATACTTTCATGCATCCGTTGCTTCTTTTTCCCCTGCCAGCATACATCCGTTGCTTAGTAAAAATCCCAACATCTCTTTTCTCTAATATATATTTATATATATAAATTTTCCCTAAAAAAATATACTCGTATACAAATACAAGAAAGAATAAAGGACAGGCACTGTGAGACACCAACCAGGAACATGGTGGATTCCAATTCGAAAACTTTTTTGATGGCTATGATTTATTTAAAAAAAAAACGATGATCGGAAAATGGAATACCTTCAGCATTTGGGTAAAAAAAGAGAGAGAGAGAGAGAATAGCCATGATCAGAAAAGTAGAAGCACAACGCAAGGAAAATAAAGAATGGACAAGTCAACATGGCGGCACAAATCTGATTACACCATCTCAACAGAATCAGTCCTATCTAACTAAACAGAACCTATATTTCTACAATCAAACTCCATGCTATATTCCTGCAACATTGATAGTCCATGCCATTCACAAAAGGCTGTTCTTGCTAAATTCCAGCCAATCTGAATGCAGACAGGTTACTTTGCTTCAATGGACAGCTTTTGACTTTTGCACAGCTCAAAGGACAAATTTTTGTAGAATGACATTTGACTTCAATCATCTAC
Organism: Inga oerstediana; assembly: GCA_963210345.1. Classification (NCBI taxonomy): domain Eukaryota; kingdom Viridiplantae; phylum Streptophyta; class Magnoliopsida; order Fabales; family Fabaceae; genus Inga; species Inga oerstediana. Next base: position 3,293,464 of record OY723410.1, read on the forward strand.
CTGCAACCAATATGCATGAGATTTCCGAGTGTTCCCTGTCAGGATCAAGTAGATTCCAGGAAAAATGAAGACATATTTTTAAAGTGCAAAACAAGTAGAGAGATTAACCATCAATGAACAACAACAGTCATGTGGATTTTCAAGGTGAAAAAGAAAATTGCACTACAACAAAACCATTTAGTCAGAATGAAACATCTTGTTTTCAGCAATGTTTGTTACAGATATTAAGGTGAAATTAATTGATTAGTGGGTTAGTTGGTTAGTCGTCTTGTTTTCCTACCAAGTTCTATGATATATCAAGATTCAGGGCAGCAAAGGATCACACTGAAGTGAAGCAATACCATGGGTTTGGACTAAAAACTTAGAGTCTCTTAAACCAGCTATTTCTAGCAAAGTTCATCACCTAATGATACAAACGTGCGATCAATCAATGATGTATGGGCTACATAGTAAAGAAACAAAAATTTTCAATATCAAAGAGAACCCAACCAATCATGGGAAAGAACCACTTTTTCTTTTTTGTTAGAAAATAAAAAGGAACACACACTCAGACACATCAGTTTCCATTGAGATAAATGCCTCTTCATCTATTATTAAAGCAACAGAAAGCACTCAAAATTTCAAAGCAGAATTCTTGTCCAGGAAGAGCCATGCAAAATAAACTTGTGTATACCCAATGCTACTGAGCAACAAAACTTAGTTCAACTTTCAATACCTAAATTATACGAAATCAAAATCTGTTTCAAACCAGCATTGTATATGTTAAATTGAAATCCTAGAGCAATGTTGGCAAAAGAAAAAAAAAAAAAAAAGAAATCCTAGAGCAAGCACGAAATTGGATTAACAAATTTTTTAACAAAAATTGCAAGAAACGCACAACTTATCACCTAACTTTCGGCCACCCCTTAGCACCATTCCACCATAAGTTGATTGCTGATGCTTAAACGCCATTCCCATCACTCCCCCTTCACCGTTGTGTTTGCCGTCCAAGCGCCACTAGTCTCTTCAATTCGGGGAGAACGTTTCAGATCTGAGTAAGAAAAACGACCCTATATGAATTGTATGGATGAGATTATTTCACAATTAACGGCTCAGATGTTTCCACTTATCCCAACGGTGCATTTCAAAGATGAGCACCATTTGCCTATAGATGCGACATGCGGACTCAGGGCTTGGTTGAATTAGCCATTGAAAAACAGTTCATGTAAACCGAGATAAAAGCCAACTTTTACTGCTATTCCAAACAGACACTCAGTAATTTAATCCATTCATAACTCCATTCCGTTTCTTTCCATAACAATTCGCATACCACATACAACCTAAACACTACACAATTGTCAAACTTTACCTGCAAAAGTCATATTGTGAACTAATAAAATCTGGGCTATCCAACTGTATTTTGTCTTGCCTCTAAGGGCTCAGCTGTCCTCACCGAGCTAAATCCGATGATAGATTGCCTTCATCCGATCAGTTTAAGGACGTCATGCTGTCAGCTGTGTCAAAATCAAGCTCATGGTCGTCATTTAATCTAATCAAACTTAAGGCAGTGATTTTCTTGGCCCTCTTATTAGCACTCAATAATCTCCTAATCTTGACTACATCATCCCACTGTTCTGTGTGGGCATAAATATTGGCCATAATGGAATAAACGCCACCGTCTTCTGGCTTTATCTCCATCACTTGTTGGGCTGCTTTCTTTGCAATCTCAAGGTTCCCATGTGTCCTACATCCTCCAAGCAACCCTCCCCACACGAAAATATCCCCACCATATGGCATTCCTCTTATAAGCTCCATTGCTTCTCCAACCAAACCTGCCCGCCCTAACATGTCCACCATACAACCATAATGTTTGGCCTCCGGAGGAATCCCATATACAGGTCCCATTTCATTGAAGAGTTTTCGAGCTTCATGGACCAGACCTGCGTGGCTACATCCCATTAAAACTGCTAAGAAGCTCACTCCATCTGGTTGAATTCCAGATCCAATCATTCTATGAAAGTAGTCTAGCAAAAATGAGCCTTTGCCGTGCATCGCAAGGCCAACAAGCATTGCATTCCATGTAAACACATGTTTATCCGTGCTTGAATTGAATATAGCTATTGCAGTCTCAAGACATCCGCACTTGGCATAAAAATCCACCAAAGCGGTGGTCAAAAAGGAATCAACTTGAATGCCATTTCGGGTGATGTACTCGTGAACAATTTTTCCCTGTTCTAATTCCCCCAGCTGAGCACAAGCAGAAAGTACAGAGACCAATGCGATGTTGTCTGGCCGAATTTCTAAATCAAGAATCTGATTGAAGAGTTCGATGGCTTCACTGCACAAATTGGCCTGGGTATAACCAACTATCATAGTGCCCCAAGACACAGCATCACGTACCGGCATTTGATCAAACATCTCACGTGCACGGGTAATCTGCCGAGTCTTGACAAACCCATCAATCATGGCATTGTAAGAGACAACATCCTTGTAAGAGCTTTCAGCGAACACTTGGTAGGCATCATCGACACGGTCGTGGATAGAGTAAACATGTACAAGAGAATTCAGCACGAACAAATGGGCCACGAACCCGAACTTGAAAGCTTCTGAATGAACTGATTGTGAAAGAGCAAGAACACGGAGTTGAGCGCAGGCTTTGAGGACAAATGGAAAGGTGTGGAAGTCAGGAGGAACAGAGAGACGGCGCAACAGCGTAAAGATTTCTAGGGCGCAGAAAGGCGCGGAAAGAAGAGTGTGAACTCGAATGAGGTTATTATAAGAGAATGTTGATGGGTTTGGAATGGAACGGAAAACAGAGAGTGCATAGTTCGATGGGTTGAAAGTGGCGGATTTGGCGAAGTTATTAGTGGGTATGAGAATGGAAGCAAAGGTATGGAGAATGGTATTCGAGAAAGGTGAAGGATGAAGGAAGAGGAGACCGGAAGTAATAGAGTAAGCATGAAGCTGATGGAGTTGTTTGATGAATTTGCATTGCTTTATCCCATTCAAGAGATTCATGTAACCGAGCTCCTTTGCTTCAGTGATGAATCAGAGGGAAATTTCATGCTTCAGATAAGCATATGAACTGACTCAAAGTTAACTATCCTGGGCAGCAGAATCTGCCTCTTTTACATACGTCGCGACGTAACAGGAAAAACATAAAAATTGAAATCGTGAACGGCAGGATTCGAACCTGCGCGGGCAGAGCCCACATGATTTCTAGTCATGCCCGATAACCACTCCGGCACGTCCACCTTCTTGTTAAGTGTCTTCAATAAATGTTACTGGTGCTTATTACTATTGTAACAATGGACCAGAGGGAAAAGGCCGGGGGGCAAAAAAGGCAAGCAAACCGTATAGAAGCCCAATAAGCCATTTGTACCCGCGGCGGGAAGCTGCTTGGCGGCGCTGTATGGGGGTAGAATCTCCAACGTCTCCTCCGGCGTCGGGATGGAAAAATTCCTCAACATCCAACCAACCAGCGGCTCCAAGTGACTCCAAACAGTGAGCGAGCTTGATATCCGAAGCATTGGTGGTAGGAAACGAGAAGGATATGGGGAACAAAGAGAAAGCGAAGGAGCGAAGAGAAAAGAGGATGCAAGAGATATCGATTCTCAGGACCATCCCCTATTCTGATCACCAGAGGTTGGATTATTTGCTCCTCTACTCTAAATTGTTTTCAAAAGAAAATATGTTTGTGTTTTCTCGCCGTTGGATTTATGACTGCTCGAGGCCGAAAACTAACATCCGATGGATCATAACATCCGACAAATCTAGTAACAACTCATCCTCTATTAGATATGACAGGAAAAAAAAAAGCATTACGAGTTTAGGAGTGGTAAAGTTTATATGGCAGGGAAACTTGTAAGGATAAGAACTTACAACTTGGCAAAACTTGAAAAGGAAAAAGTTTTGGGTGTATAAAATTTAATTGTCATTTCTTCGATCAAATAATATAGTATCTCGTATAAATGCATTAGTCTGAATGTCTTTCTAATGGGATAATTGAATTCGACCTGAGAATATACCACTAGGCATTCATGTAAATATGGCTATCTGCATGTTTACACTTCACAATAATTCAGAATCTGTCCCGCAGTTCATGGCATTAGAGATTTTTTTTTTTAATTTGCATAATTGCAGGTGGTGGTCTAAGGAAACAGTTGCCGTGGTTACTGGTGGAAACAGAGGCATTGGATTTGAGATTGGTAGACAACTTGCTGAACATGGATTGACTGTTATATTAACATCAAGGGATGCGAGTGCTGGTTGTGAGGCAGCTAAGGTCTTGCGAGAAGGTGGTCTTAGTGTAGTTTCACATCAACTGGATGTATTAGATTCTTCCTCCATCTACCATTTTGCCGAGTGGTTACAGAAAAATTATGCTGGTTTGGATATTCTGGTTAGTTTCAAAGTTTTTTTTTAATATATAACCTGGTTTCAATTCAAGCGCTGACCAACTGACTGATATTGGGATCTTTATGATTGTTTATAAATTCTAATTGCTTCCAGTTTATCTTCTCAATATCCGCTGCCTTCTATTGGCATTATATCATTATATGCGTTCCTTTACTTAAAATTTTTTTTAAAAAAAATACTTTCTGGCCATGTAAGTCTACTCAAATACAACAAGTTTTAGCAGGAACTAGGAAGTGAAACAGGCCCTCGATTCATGATTCTAAACAATACTATTATCTGCAGGTAAACAATGCAGGAGTTAATTTCAATCTTGGGTTTGATAACTCTGTTGAAAATGCCCATAGGGTTATTAAAACAAATTATTATGGCATTAAGATAATGACGGAAACTATGATCCCATTGATGAAGCCTTCCATTAAAGGTGCTCGTATTGTTAATGTGAGCTCGCGTCTTGGTAGACTAAATGGGAGACGAAATGTAAGTGGAAATTCCTTTTGTTGCTTCCTGAAAATACATCTTTTCTGTGTTACATACAAACATATATGTGTATATGTGTGCGCGTGTGTAAAATGTGTGTGTCTGTGTGTAAACAATGGTAAAGCATTTTTTTGGGTGATAAATCCTGAAGAAAAGCTGATCTTCATCATTAATTCCTTCCCTTGTTAACACCTTCTCGTAAATTTGCTTTTTCTTGCTAGTGCTCTTCCTGCTTTCATATTCAGAATTTGCAATTATTGGGACTAAACCAAAACATGTTCTTGTATGTTACAATCCGTAAACTTCTTTGTTTACAGTGTACTATTATTATTTGAAATTGAATTCCAACAAGGTTGAAACTTGAAAGTGATAGAGAAGCATTAGGCTTTATGACACATGTAACAATTCCTGTGGTCACTCCTATACTTCATTTTCCCTGAACTGATATGTTAGACTGAAAATTTCTTACAATCGCACAGCCTTTCGTTTTGTTTCACATTTATTCTGCCATATAAATATGTGATTTGTGCCTTATGGCGATTTCTTGTTATTAGCTGCTTTGTAGTATAGTAGAGTTATGGGTTCCTTGTACAACTTGTTATATGTTGTAACCTAAAGAAAAGATTGATTGTGAGTTGCTTGAGCGACAGAGAATCGGCGATGTAGCCTTGAGGGAGCAACTAGATGATGAGGAAACCCTCTCAGAGGAACTGGTTGATAGGACTTTGTCCACTTTCCTGCAACAAGTAGAAGATGGAACCTGGACATCAAATGGGTGGCCTCAAACCTTCACTGACTACTCAGTGTCAAAACTTGCGGTTAACGCTTACACAAGACTTATGGCAAGAAAACTGCTTGAGCAACCTGAAGGTCAGAAGATTTACATCAATTGCTATTGCCCTGGGTGGGTGAAGACTGCTCTTACTGGTTATGCAGGAAATAACACTGCTGAGGAAGGAGCTGATACTGGAGTATGGCTTGCCCTTCTTCCTGACCAACCTGTATCTGGGAAATTTTTTGCAGAAAGGCGTGAGATTAAGTTTTAGGCTATCTGGATTTTGAGGAATCATGTTGCAACCAACTTCAGAAGCTTAAAAGGAAAGGAGCTTTTGAGATCTTGTTGCATGTATTGTGTTTACGTGTGAAGGACAGCTAGCTATCACCAATGTATACGGAAACTTCGGGCAGTTTTGTGATCAATCCATGTAAAACTAGCCATGTTTGAAGCCCATCCTGATGCCTGAGGAATGAGTGTTTTGAAATTTGTATCTTTCCCCACAAGGGTACTACTATTTAGGAGTGTGCTAATGCATAATATCATTTTGGATTTTTAATCCTTGGCTAAGATGCTCATAAGTTTGTTTGATTAATTCTGCATTTTACTTGTCTCCTTTGTTTATTTTTTCCCCGTTTTGGTCGATATTAATTAAATTTTTTAAGGTTGTAGTGAAATTCAATTTATAGTTTTTATAACACACGAACAATTTATTACTATTATGTGTCAATATATTTTAGTATAATTATATGCCACAGGATTATGAACTGTAAATGTTTTTCTTCATAAATGGCTAATATATACGTTTTCCCACGTGGCATCTACTCGTGGCACTTTGGCAGAAAGAAAGGAAAAAAAAAAAAAAAAAGACGCTGCAGGTAAATTTTAAACTGAGAGAAAGAAAATTACCCTAACCTTCGGTGATCATCCTCTCCCCTGCGACTGAGACAAAGCGGCAATCTCTCCCCTGCGTCGACGAAGCTTGTGCTCTACAGGCTGAGTTCGTGGCAGGTGAGTTGTGATTTGTGGTTTCCTCTTGTTTTCTTCTCCCTGTGACTCCTATAACCAGCGCGATGCACGCGGGATGCTTTACAGCAACAGGAACAGCTCAAAACTGAACCATTTTTGCTGATTGCGTTTCTATCTCTTATTGAAGGAGGTACTGATACTTCTCTGGATTACAGATCCATTTCCCCTTTCTTCGATTATCGGCATTCTGCGTGTCTCGGTTCATATTTAAGTTTAGTGTGAATTCTTCTGGGTTCATAGCTACAATCAATGATTCAATGTGACTTACTCTGTCCGAATAAAATTTCATCAAATAAATGATTTAGTAAAAAAGAATCGGATATCCATGGTTCAGGCATGGCAAATAATTGTTCAGCTCGGAGCTTCGTCGTAACAAGGCTCGATCGCTGGAGGAGGTTTCCAACTTGCAGAGTTTGGCAGTGAAAAAGGCTGTTTATTTAACTTCGCTAGTTACAGAATCATTTTTTCCCCTCTGTTCGCCAAAGTGCCAGGTCCGATTAAACGATGATTTGAGTTGTTGTGTTGTGATTGGTGAAGCTAAGTTCATGTATCATAGTGTTTGGAACTTGCGAAAACTCGTTTTAGGAGCCCTTTACCGCAGAGCACAAAACTCTTCGCACAACTTATCTTTAACTTAAACTACTCTTTTCGATCGTATTTATAAATAGTTTTTTTTTAATTACGGAAACCTCCGGTTCTAGATGTTATATTTTTTTTTATATATATTCTTGTTTATGAAAAGAATATAAAAAAAAATAGATAAAAAATATGAAAAATAATGAACTTAAGATATAAGAGAAAGAATATTTAATAAGGATAAAATAAAAAAAGTTATATTTTCAGATAAAAAATAAAAAATACTTATAAAAAAGATTAGTTTTACGTGGAGAAAAAATTATTTATAAATATAATAGAATATTCTTTGAAAACTAAAAATCCCTGTGATTAATCCAACGCTCCAAAGCCTTTTTTTTTTGGTTTAAAACCCCCCGGTGTCCCACTTCCTTTGGAGGCAGACTAATCCGGAGTCGCCCCTTCGAGGGACTTGGCAGGGATCGAGTCCTCGACCTGGCAGGGTTCAAACGTTTCCCTTACCAGCGGAGCTATCGTCCCCACCCACGCTTTTCACATAGAGCATATGGACGAAGAAGTGACACGACGCGACGGTCGGCCTGCATCGTCTTTTGTGCATATTTGGGATATCTTATATTTTTAGTTTATAAGTGTTTTTTTATACAAAACTAAGATAAAACTATTTTTATATATATTTTTTGTATATAATAAATTATAATAAAAAACGTGTTTTTAAAAGCTTTAATTACCGTCTCAATCGAACACTTTGCTTGGTTTTCAACTTTCCGTACTAACGGAGGAAGGAATAATTATACAAAAAAAAAAAAAAAAATTATCGGATACCGAACTTCTTTTAATGAGTGTTTGAAAACGCTCAAAAATCATAATTTTAAAAATTATTTTTTATAAATTAAAATAAAACATCTTTTATATATTTATTTTATAAATCATAAAAATTATTCTTAACCACTAATACAAACACATGCCGATACATTTATTTGTTACAGCGCTGCAGATTTAAATTCGGATGAAGGCCGTTTCCTGTAATCGTTTGGTTTTAGGTTCTGCACAAACCGCAATCTGATCGTAATGGCGAATTTGCGAAGGCTTGTAATTAACCTTTCCAGGGCGGTCAATTCTGCAACGCCTTGTACGAGCTCTGTCCAATCTGCTTCAAGACCTCTTCTCAGGTTCTCCTTAAACCATATATTCTTCCTATGAATTTGAACTCTGATTGGTGTTTCTTTTTTAATCTTTCTCTGATGGAAGTGGGTTTGTTTTTTTAAAAAAAAAAATTTCAGGCCTTGTTATGGATATGCTTTGTCTTCTCGATTCTCTTCCCTGAGTAATGACTCTCAATCGCTTGATATAGACTTGTCCAACGAGGAAAGCAAAAGGCGCTTGTTTAATAGGTTCCATTCTGGAATTTCTCTTTCTTTTCTGCATTTCTCCCCTTTTCTATTGAATACGTTCCTCCATTTTTTTTTATGATAGAGTTGACATGTTGATATGCTTCGCGTTTCAATTTTTGTGTAGATTATTGTATAGAAGCAAACAACGAGGGTTCCTTGAACTGGACTTGGTCCTCGGCAAATGGGTGGAGGAGAATATCCATTCCTTGGATGAAAATCGGATTAAAGCTCTGATTCATGTTCTGGACATGGTATTTTCAGTCATCCTTATTTTTTTTATTAATAAAATCATGGACGAATTCATTTCACTCTATCTGGCCTGATTGTTGTAATATTGGGGATCTAGTGTTTTTCACTATCTGCCGTTTCTCTTGTGCGTGTCTGTCTCTTTGAATGAATGCATGCCTGCTAAAGATTTAATTTTGCTAATTAGTACCATTATCCCTGTCATGGACTATATATATGCCACTGATTACTGGTATATAGTCAAACATCATCATGGTAGGAGAGAGTAGTTCAAGTCTGGAATCCGATCTGGGAAGAGAATCCTAACTTAGTTTAATCAGCACCAGAATAGAAAGATTTCCAAGTCAAAAGCTAGAGGGTGTTTGGTTCTATAGAGCATGATATTTGGAATGAGAGCAATGCTTCGCTGAAATCTCAAACCTTAACACCTTTTTAGTTCATGAAAGTTCAAACATTTAATTTCTGTTCTGCAGGAGAATCCGGATTTGTGGAAATGGGTATCTGGGCAGGAGCAACCCCCAGAAGCAGTCAACTCAAATCCAGTGAGTTGTTATCAGTTTAATGATGAAATTCCAATGCAGATTTTCCTTCGCTGTGAGGTTCATTGGGGGTTACAATTCTCATACCAACCATCTATTGCCTTGTAGGTCTTTGTTGCTGTGCGGGAAGGAGTCAAGAAGAACCTTGATAGCCATGCCGCCCCTGAAACAAGAGCAACGCCTGGCCAACCATGGGTAAGAGGTTGGGATGATATCAAGAAAGGTCGAGATAGTCCTGTTGCTGGGAATCAGTAGCTCCTTTTTCTTGATGGGTTGGGGTTGTTTGAGTTTTCTTTTGTTAGAAAAAGAATTGAATAAGATCTGCCCCGCCACTAATGTTGCAATTATGAAGGACTGAACACTGCAATTTCAATGCTTGTATAAGCTGCTTGAGACATGAAAAATGGGGTCTAAACTAGAATATTACTTAACTACTTTGGGGTGACTTTTAGTTGTGTATCCTCTGTTTGTGTTCTATATGTGGAACTTGTTTTCCAAATTGCTTATATTTGTTGCTGGAGACATGCTTGATTCTTGATTTCTCTTCTCCCAAAGGGGGATTCAAGTCATTTTTTAAGAATGGGGTTGGTAGGAGTGAGAAATACTACCACACCAGTCACTACAAACTAGATCTATCTTATATTAAAAATTGGAGTTGGTAGTACTAAATTGCATTCATCACGGGCCTACAAGTGAGAATAATTCTTGCTATAGAGCTCTAAGCAGCTTAACCCTGACCCAATCTTGAAGGAAAAGAAATTATAGAAATAGGAAACTCTACTAAATAAGAAATAAAATCATTTACTTAAAAGATAATATGAATACTAATTAACATCCGAACAAATATGGTTTTAAAAATTGATTTTAGAATTTCCCAACATATGGCATATTCCAATTATTTCTTATTAATCATATTCCATCGGATATCCAAGGTAACCCAAGGTGTAATTCTCATAAAAGATTATCCACCTGGAATGAGATAAATGGGGAAACACTTGATGACTGCGTGGCATTAGCATATTGCTTTATTACTCCCCGTCCTAAATATAATAAGTGAGTGTTTGAGTAATATCAAAATCATTGTTTCAGAAATCTTTTTTCATAAATCGAGATAAAATTCTTCCATATATTTATTTCGTAAATCGTAAAAGTTATTATCCAAAAGCTAATTCATTCATGTAGTTGACTTTTTTAAAAATAAAAATGCTAATTAAATTACTTTAAAGCATTTATATTTATTTATTTATTTTAAATTATTTTACATAACTTATAAATTGATTTATAATATTATAATCTAATAATACACAATATATTATGATTAAATAATTTATTTAGTTTTTTTAATCTCTCTAAAAAAATTAATTATTTTAAATATAAGACCTAATTATTTTTTTTCATATTTTATTTCTTCTTATATTTTCTAAGGAGAACTCTGTTTAGTATCACGGTGAGATGCAAAAAATAAATAAATAAAATGTTAAGAATTGGACAGAAAGTTGAGGTCCGGGCCTCTATCTCTGGATGCTGAGCCAGGGCGTTTCCCAGGCAAGCGAAGATTGTTGAAGCAGCTAGGCTGCTATCCCTCCCTATGCTTCTACTCCCTTAACTTCAATTTGACGAGCTCCTTTGGTCTTCTTGAACCGTCTTCTGCTTCACCTGCAAAATTTCTAGATTCTTTTTGTGCTTTCGGCTTCTTGTCGTGGGAATTGACGGAAATTTGGGTGCAGATGAAGACGATGATTGATGCATTAAGAATAGCAAGATTTAGATGATTCATCAATTTCGCGGATTATTATTTGTATAGTACGCATTTTACATGGCTAAAGAGCCGGATTCAAACGATTCCAATGGATGGAACCGTGCTCGGGGACTTGTGGTGAAGAGTCTAATTCTCCTTGGTGGTGCACTTCTGGTAAAGCGACTAAGCAAATCTACCACACGTTGGGACCATGCTCGTATTGTCTCTCAGTCCCTCGCCGGCGAAAAGGTTAATCATCTACCTATATCTGCACTCTTTACTGGTCCTTGTTCGCTGTGCGTGCATATGTGCACGCTAAATGATCCCTTTCTTTATGTTTGTGCTTAATTTTTGAAAACTTTTCGGTGTAGTATTCAAAAGAGCAGGCGTCCAGAGACCCGGATAATTATTTCAACATCAGGTATGTTATTCATTATTTTCAATTTCTGATTGGCATTGTTACCATTATTTGTAATTTAGCAGCTCCCGTTTTGCCTATTTTACTTCCAGAAGTTTCAGATTATAATTAGTTTCAGTACCTTTATAATACTTAAACATGTCACCAATTCCCAAGTTGCATTCTCTGGAACCATAGTTTTCAGTTTGAGAAGGAGAAAAGGGAGGGTGATGGCGACCGAATTTATTTTCTCCATTTGTTTTTGGAGAAGAAAGCCACTCATAAATGCGTATCATTTTTATCTATAATTTTTGCAGAATGCTCACATGCCCCGCGGCAGAACTAGTGGATGGTTCAAAGGTCCTGTATTTTGAACAGGTGAATATAATACGAGCTATTAGCATCTTCATTGTGAAGAATTTTTTGGTCTTTGGGATCTAAATCTCGTAAGTTGCTCAATGAATTTTTTTGTGTTGATAGGCATTTTGGAGGACTCCACAAAAGCCCTTTCGGCAGGTAATACTCATGTTTTATGAGAATTTTTGTTTAAATTTATTGTCTCTTTCTTAATACTTGAAACCTGAACATGAACCAGCGGTCAAGAAAAGGTGGGAAAAAGAAAGAGAAAAGAAAACCTGAACATGTGCAAGATTACTCCACAATGTTAACTTTCGGGGAATTTGCCACGCTGCACGTTATTATTTTAGTTTTTCCAATGAAGCATGCTCTAAATTATCATCTATCATCTTCTTGCAGAGGTTTTTAATGGTGAAACCTTGTCCAAAAGAGTTGAAATGTGATGTTGAGGTTAGTATGCAGCCACTTTAAACATGTCCTGTTTGTGGTTATTTTAGCTGTTTGCATTTATTTGTATGGAACTTGGCATTGCTGCTATTATATGGTTATACGGTGCTCCCTTCCCCTCATTTAATAATTATGATGAGTTTATTCTGTGATGATTGATTAAACTTTGCCTCATTGTCCTGGAGAATGGTGATTTACGTTGTGTAATTTATGTTGTCTTTGCTTTCTAATATCTCTAACTTAATAAAATAACAAGGAGGACTTATTTCAAGGGAATGAAGCTTTATTTTTCTATGGAATAATATTTAAAGAGTATATGTTCTCACGTATTTCTTCCCTCCTCTTTTGTTTTGGACCATTTATGCTCCCTTAACCAAAGGAATACATCTCTGAATTTTTTTGACTTTTGAATTCGTTTCTGATTTCTATGGCAACTAAAATTAAGTGGTCTTAGATGTAACTAGGTTTTGTTGAACTTCTCCTGGTACAGGAAGCTGAATACCTCATATTTAGAAGATAATTGTATTCTTATTCATGTTACTAATTAAAGGACATCATACATATGTTGCTTTGAATTAGTGCCTGAATGCTAGCTTCTATTAATTGTAGTTAAATACATATGCCATTAGAGACATGGAGGAGTACAAGAATTTTTGTGATCGCTCAAAGGATCAGCGTCCACCGCAGGAAGAAGTCATTGGGGTAAGCATTCAATTATGTTGATACTAGGATCCTAGTTTAAGCGCCTAAGACTATATAAACTTTTCTGGACGATAGTTAATTTGATCTGATTTTCAGCAATATTGGATACTTATTTCATACAATATTACTTAATCAAAACTTCATCACTGACCTCTAACCTCAAGTCAAAATTGTGTGTGTGTGTGTGAGAGAGAGAGAGAGAGACAGAGGTCAATTAGGTAGATGAAGAAATGATGGGTGTTTATAAAAGTATTGTATGGTGACAAAAAAATGGGGAGTCTGGAGAGAGGAGAGATTGATTAGAAAACTGAAAATCTCGTTCATAAAAAAATGAAAATCTTAGATTTTAATAAAACATTATAGAATTTTTCTGAATAAAAAAAAATCACAAGACACAACATACTGTCAAAAGATTAAAAACAAGTCCTAGAATTTTAAATTGAAAAATATATAATTATCAAGTATGTTATGGAAGGGATTTTAGATATGGATGGCATCCATATACTGTAAGGCAAGGTTGTCTTCTGAGTAAGTGTAGTGTGGCTTGCAGGACATTGCTGAGCATTTGACAACAATGCATCTCAAGCGTTGTCCACGTGGAAAACGCTGCTTATACGAAGGTTCAACCCCTCCTGGAGGGTTTCCTAATTCATGGGTAATTTGTAGTTAAACTTTTGCCTCCTAGAACCCATCCCCCGCCCATCCTCAGTCTTATGTACCACTTTTCTTTGTACAAGATGGTTTGCTGATGTTTTGTTGAACCTGGTTTTAGTATTATCAATATATTATATAAAATTTAAAATCCTTAGCACTGTACAAGCTTTGTTGAACTTGGATTGTGAAATTCTTGTCTTTTTTCATCTGTATCCTTTTGTTCTGAATATTCAAACTCCCTATCATTTTTGAGAGGGTTATACTAATTCTGTATAATATCTTATCCTTTGTTATTGCAGAATGGAGCATCCTACTGTACTACAGAACTTGCAGTCATGAAAAATAAGGAGATACATACCTGGGATAGGGGTTATGATGACGATGGGAATCAAGTTAGTTTTGTTGCTAATTCTGCAATTTTTTTAGCTAGCTTGTCTGAATGGGTCACTGGAATGGCTGCTTGTAAATATTACTTCTTCGGTCCTTATTATAAGACATATTTAAGGAATAGATCTTGGTCCTAAATATAAAACAAAATTTTTATATTTGTCAATCATTTCCTAAGTTACTTTTATTGATTCTCTTCAACAATAATAAAGGTCGAGAGGGAATGAAAGAATTGGGGAAGATGGCTAGGACATTCTAGAAAATATATGTCATATTAACTAACTCAACCAACTTCCTTAATGAATCAAATTAGGTAAATATGTCTTTTATTAAGAACAGAAGGAGTAACATTATATATGTTTTTGTCTGATTGTAGGTTTGGGGGCCGAAGGAAGGACCTTATGAGTTCAAGCCTGCACCAACCTCCAGTTTCAACGATACATTGTCTCCCTTGAATTTCCCCCCTCCACCGTCCATGGAGAGAAGAATAGAGGGTTCATTCATCTTGCAAGAATGAAAATAATTCCTCATGAATTTATCATGTTTCACGATCTTTTTGAGAGGAAGTAACTGCCTTCCCCAGCTGGTCTTGTTATTCTTTGATGAAAACTACTGCGGAGCTGCAAAGGCAACAAAGTTAGGAAATTGAGAGCATTGAAGAAAATGACCTTAAATCATGGGGGATAACCCCAAGTCGTGCCTTTCATGCAAAATCTGTAATTGTTTTATCTTACACCGTTGCAGTACCCATTTTCGTAAATCCTAAGTTAGGCATCAGTAATGTCTTGCTGTCAATAGCGTGGCTCAATATTAAAAGCAACAACCAAGCAACAACCAATAAATAAGTTGTTGTTTTCTTGATCGGTCAAATTGTATGAATTTTCTAGCATATCCATGTAAAGATTTTATATATGCTCCTGGAAGCTGTTTTGTTCGTGTGGCTGCATTATCTGCTTTCTTTGTGCTAGGCTATTTATTGGCAAAAAAGCCGAGGACCGATATTGCTTTATACTACTAGTTTTGTTGTGTTAGAAAAAGGGATGACTGGTTCTTCACCAAAAAAGAGGGCAGAAACATCTATCAGGCAACTTGACAAAGGGAGTTTTAATATGCCTGCAACATTATTAAAAGTACAGCATTAATTTACTCTATATTAAGAAACTTGATAGGTGCCAATTCAACATGTAAAATCTATAGTTCTGAATTGAAACATGATAATGGTGTCGATTGGGATGAAGATGAGGTGAACCATAGATCTTGGAAGAAGATGGGGCCCTGGGGCTAAAAAAGGAGGCGGTCTGGTAGTAGTGTGTCTCTGTTTCACTAAATTTGTTTATTATTCCGTTTTAAATTATCCAAAGAAATTAGATATATTTCACTCGTCTAGATGAAAGTCTGCACTTAAAAACGCAAATGAAAGATGGATATGCGTTTGTTGGAGGCGGTGGTGGGTATGAAGGCCGTAGGTTCTCAGATCAATAAGAGTAGATTAAGATAGAAAAGAAGTAGAATTAGAGTAAGAAAACAGGAAGGGAGGAAATGAGCTTAGAGTCAGAATCTGTTCTCTAAATTGAATAGAAACAACTCCAAATAATATTTATGTCCGGAAATGTAGTAACAGTACCTATTTATAACCTTAGCTACTCCCCTAAAGATAACTACCAACAAAGTAACTGCTGACCACTACTTTATAATTGACGCCTACCATGAAATGGAAAACAGAACATGTGTTTCATAATGCCACATGGCTAAAACTAACTACCTATCAGAACACCCCACTAACTAGCACGTTTCCTTCTGCTATAGATTAGTAAAGGGCGTGTTGGATTCCTATCAATACCCCCCTAAAAGAGTCGCCTTGTCCTCAAGGCGAAAGGTAGGAAATTGTATAGCAATTGCATCATAAAGTTCCCAGCTGGCTTCTTCATATGGTCGGTCATGCCATTTGATGAGCAGCTCAATAGTCTGACCACGTATCTGCTGTCCAGAACTAGTTATGGGTGTAGTAGGAGCTCCTAATCATCATTGATTGGTAGAGTTACTTGAGGATCCGGTTCTTGAAAACCATGTGCGGCCAAAAGGAGTGAGGCGTGGAATACTAGATGAACTCGTGAACCAGGAGGAAGTTGAAGTTCATAAGCAACTCTACCAATTTTGCAAACCACTGGGAAAGGGTCAAAGTATCTAGGAGATAGCTTTTCGTATTTTCGTTTGGCCACAGTGTGGTTGTAATATTATAATAAAAAAAAACGTGGGAGAGGGGCTGTCGGCAAGGAAAGAAAAAGGAAAGAAAAAGAAAAGAAAAAAAAAACACGTGGGGCCCGCTGGAAGAAAAAAAATGTGAGGGAGGGTATTATTAATACCCTTTCGCTTCATCATTTTCATTAAGCTTCACGGGCAGGCGAGCGGAGCGAACGCAGTTTAACAGGTAAGGTTCTGAATTTAGCAGATAATTTTGGTACTTAAAATCACGTTTTCTTAATAAACTTCCTTCATAAAAGTTGTTCTACGTATTTTGATCTTCGTATTGATAGTAATATTATATTGATTAACGAGAAATTTGGGATTAGGATTTTGGGAGAATTTGAGTTTTTACAAAAGATGGTTATTGATATGTAGAGAATAATTAATTGTTGATTTTAATCGGTTTAGATTTACCATTTGATTATTGTATGATTTTATAATTAATTTCTTCTTAAATAAATAATAAATTGTGCTTTAGAAATGTTTTTGACCGATTAAATTTGGAATAAACAATTTATTTGAGTTATTGGAAGTATTATTGAAATTTTAATCGATTTAGTTTTGCAGATTTTGAATTATGTGAAATTATAAAATATGATTTGATATTATAGTTAGAGAATTATGGTTATTAAATATTTTATTGTGAAATAGAGTTAAGAAATTTTGATTTAAAAAGGAATTTGAGGAATAGATAAATTGTTGTTATTTTTAAGAAATTTGAGTTAATTATGGGGATTATTATTTGCTATTTTGTAATAGTTAACAATTATTATAAATTATATTAACATGTAAATATATATATTTATTGTAGAGTGAATTTGATTTTGGCTTGTTGGAGTTAAATTCTCAAGTTTAGTTGTGTCAAGAATTTGAGGTAACCACTTTCCAATTTATCATGTATGCTTGTTGAAATGATTATATACGTATGTTGGTATTTTTAACTGCTATAAATATGTTATAGTAATTTATATATGAAAAATGTACAATGATAGTATTAATCATGTTTTTAGTAATTTTTAGTTAAGTGGGCATGATGATTTATTTGAATGATTGATGAGGTATAGTATTAAATAAAATATATGAATAAATTATTGATATTGAAGGTTGTGATGTTGAGATGTGGATGTGGTGTTGTGATTGAGGAGGTTTGATTCTTTTATACCACGTGGTATAGCCACCACCGTGTGCACAGTGGATGGTTTTGGCATTCAGGACCCTTGGTATCACCCTTTTCCTTTGGCCGGGTTAAGGGTCAGCTCAAGGGTAGGTGACACCTTTCCATTGTGACGGAAAGGGAACCCATGATCCGATATGAGTTCTGTTGCCTTTGGCCGGGTTACACCTCATTATTGGAGAGCTTGGTGCAGTCTTGTCAAAGAGACTAATCCTATTATATGTTATAGCTCATGGGTTCTGTCAGCGGTTAAGGAGGTTATAAGGATGGTTGAGGGAGTTTTATGCATATTGAATGGTTTTCTTGAAATAATAATGTTTTTGGAAGATTGAACCTTATGTTATATGGATATATAATTTTGCCCGCTTAATTATATTATAATCATTCCCTGCATATTTGTTAAAGTGGAATTGTGGTTACGGAGTCCGTATGACTCACCCTATCAATATTTTAAATTTTTCAGGCGAGGGTTCAGGTGGTGTTACCAAGGGGAAGGCAAACGAGACTTGATTTGATATCAATCGTATGTTTCGTTTGGTTATATGAGTATAATGTATATTGCCAAACTTAAGGGTCTTTTTGGTTTTACGCTGCATATTGGGATTTGTACTGTGGACGGAACCCCCTAATATGTTGTATTATGTGATATTTAATCTTACTTGGTTTGGAAATTAATTATATGGTAATTAAGAGGGGTCGTTACATTTTTGGTATCAGAGCTTTGAGTTTCAAGGTTCTCTAGTATTTTCATTCTTGCATATAGTTGTTTCGGCAATATACATTAGTTACTCATGTGCTTTTCCTTTTTGTCTGACCAATTAGTTTTTTCTCCTTGTAAGAATAGAAATGGGAGATACGAGTAAAACGCATTCAGTTGGAGACCGAGTTGATCATGGTCAACCTATAGAACCACAAGATACTAATGACATTTTACGAGAGCTGTTGACCACAGTACGTGGGCTTGGTCAAATGGTGCAAAGGCATGAGGAGGAATTGAATAAAGGGAAAGATCAGGAAGACGGACACTCTATTCATGAAAGTGGGTTTGAGGATACTGGAGCTCACAATGGTCATCATTCTAGTAGTGGCCATAATACTACTGTGGAGACAAGGGATAACAGATCAAAAGAGGAGTATAATGGAGTTTCTATCACTAAAGTGTGGAAAGAGGTGCATAAATTCTCACCCCAAACCTTTGACGGCAAGTTTAATCCAAAAGTTAGCGAAGGCTAGATTAATCGATTAGAGACTATTTTCTCTGTAGTTGAATGTGATGAAAGACAAAAGGTAATAATAGCAGTGGTGTTATTGGTAGATAATGCAAAGATGTGGTGGAAAAGTGTCAAGCCTACAGATGGGACCATTCCGAATTGGAACGAGTTCAAGGTGATGTTCAGTCAGCACTACTTTCCTGCAGCTTTACAGTCACTTAAGGAGACTGAGTTTTATAATTTTCAACAAGGTGACCTGGATATGGACTCATTTATTGCACAATTTCTGGAGCTCGTGAAGTACACTGTTGATGGTAAATCACAAAAGAATGAAGCGTGGATGGCAGATAGGCTACTACAGAAGGCACGCCCAGAGTTTAAAAGACAGCTGATACCTCTACGGATTACTTCTTTTGAGGATATGTGTACACGTCTTCGTCTCTTGGATGCAGAGATACGAGGTTATAATTATGAGCTCGAGTTGAGGAGGGATCCACAGGGCAGAATTTCATCTTATACTGGTCCTACTGGGGGTTTTAACAAGAGGAGTAATTATAGTTTTGGAAACTCTGGATACCTAGAAAAGAAGAACAAGCAACCGATGGGATCATTTCAGAGTGGATCAGGTTCGAGGACTCAAGCTCAGAGGAGTCAAGGTGGGAGAAGTCAGTCATCTTATAGAGGCTCTACTGCCCCTGTGCCTAGTACTGCTAGGACTCCAGTTTGCTCGAAATGTGGAAGGTATCATCAGGGAAATTGTTTGACCTGCTATGCTTGTGGTAAGGTAGGGCACACCTCTCGTTTTTTTCCACAAGGCAATTTGACTTGTTTCACTTGCGGTAAGGTGGGACACATCTCTCGCTTCTGTCCAGAAGGCAGGCAGACCTCTCAAGTCTCCAGACCTATCATGCCAGGACGAGTCTTTGCTTTGACATAAGAGGAGGCGGGTACTTCACCTAATCTCATTAGAGGTAAAATTAAATTGCAAAATGATGATATTCTTGCATTGTTTGACTCCGGCGCTACACACTCCTTTATAGCTTTTGATTGTGCTAAGAGACTAAACTTAGATGTTTCTGAGTTACCTTTTGATGTAAATGTATCAACACCTGCTGGATCTTCTGTAAAAACTTCTAATGCATGTATGAATCTTGCATTGGAGTTTGAGAGTCGTAAGACAAAAATTGATCTTATTTGTTTACCCCTTAAGGGACTTGATGTAATTGTGGGCATGGATTGGCTTACAGCCAATGGTGCCATACTCGAGTGTAGAGCAAAAACTATTTCTTTACCTGTGTATTCTGCATCCCGAGAGGTGTCTAGAGGCCCTCTATTGTTATCAGCTGTTCAAGTTGAAAGTTGTATCAAACAGGGATGTGAAGCCTATATGGTTTTCTTCTCTGTTCAAGCTGAGATAGAGGAAGGGATTGATAGAATTGAAATAGTGAAAGAGTTTCCTGAGGTTTTTCCAAAGGAAATGTCAGGATTACCCCCTGAGCGAGAAGTAGAATTTTCGATTGACGTGGTACCTGGTACATACCCTATCTCAAAAGCCCCCTATCGAATGGCTCCAGCAGAATTAGTAGAATTGAAGAAGCAACTGGAAGAACTACTTGAGAAGGGATTTATCAGACCAAGTGTATCACCATGGGAATCACCTGTTCTATTCGTGAAAAAGAAGGATGGGACCTTGCGGTTGTGCATTGACTACCGTCAACTAAACAAAGTTACCATCAAGAACAAATATCCTCTTCCAAGGATTGATGACTTGCTAGATCAACTTGTAGGGTCAACGATATTCTCTAAAATTGAGCAAGTGCGAATTTTGGCTTAAAGAGGTAAAGTTCTTTGGCCATGTAATTTCAGCTGAAGGGGTTGCAGTGGACCCTACCAAAGTTGATGCAGTTCTTCAGTGGGAACAACCAAAGTCTGTGACTGAAATCAGAAGCTTCTTGGGATTAGCTGGATACTACAGAAGGTTTATACAAGGTTTTTCTCAGCTAGCAATACCACTTACTAAGCTAACCAGGAAGGATCAACCATTTATTTGGACAAGTAAGTGCGAAACCGCTTTTCAAGAGTTGAAGAGGAAGCTGACCTCTGCACCAGTGTTAGTTATTCCTAATCCTACTTTATCCTATACTTTGTATACTGATGCTTCGTTGAAGGGTCTGGGATGCGTATTTATGCAAGAAGGAAAAGTTGTTGCTTATGCTTCCAGACAATTGAGGCCACATGAAGAGAATTATCCGACCCATGACTTAGAATTGGCAGCAGTTGTATTTGCACTGAAGATCTGGAGGCACTATCTCTATGGTTCACGATTTGAAATTTTTACTGATCATAAGAGTTTAAAGTATCTGGTGGATCAAAAGGAGCTTAACAATAGGCAGAGGAGGTGGATGGAGTTTCTAAAAGATTATGATTTCGAACTAAAGTATCATCCCGGTAAAGCCAATGTTGTTGCAGACGCTTTAAGCAGAAAAGCTATTCATGTATTTCACTTAAGTCTTTATGAGAACCACTGGTTAGAAAGGTTGAAGGACATAAACGTGCAAGTCAGTAAAGTTATGATGCAATCAGTACAAATTGAGAATGAATTTTGGAAGGAGATAAAGATGGCTCAGTTGGAGGATGAATATCTTTTGAAAATTAAGGAAGAATTAGAGGAAGGAAGAGTCAATGATTTTGATGTTGGTAGTGATGGTATTTTGAGATTTAAAGGGAAGGTTTGCGTCCCGAATGATGAAATATCTAAGACTTGTATTTTAGAAGAAGCGCATCGAAGCAAATACACTATTCATCCGGGGATCACTAAGATGTACAATGATTTAAAGCAAAATTATTGGTGGCCTAATATGAAACAAGATGTGACAGACTTCGTAATGAGATGTTTGACTTGTCAGAAAGTGAAGATTGAGCATCAAAAACCTTCAGGGCTACTTCAACCTTTACAGATTCCTCAGTGGAAGTGGGACAACATTTCTATGGATTTTATTGTGGGATTGTCTAATACTACGCACCATAATGCCATATGGGTCATTGTAGATAGATTGACGAAATCAGCTCATTTCTTGCCGATCCATATTGGATATAGTTTGCAGAAGCTAGCCCAGTTGTATGTGGATTGGATTGTTAGATTGCATGGTGTGCCTGCAGAAATTGTGTCAGACCGCGATAGGGGTGTTCGGGATCGGGATCGGGATCGGGAAATGCCATTCCCGATCCCGATCCCGAGAAGGGTT
Source organism: Inga oerstediana (assembly GCA_963210345.1). Taxonomy (NCBI): domain Eukaryota; kingdom Viridiplantae; phylum Streptophyta; class Magnoliopsida; order Fabales; family Fabaceae; genus Inga; species Inga oerstediana. The sequence continues at coordinate 3,315,469 of OY723410.1, forward strand.
CGGGAATGATTTTCATTCCCGATCCCGATCCCGATCCCGAAAATTTCCCGATCCCGAAAATCGGGAAATTTCGGGATCGGGATCGGGAAATTCCCGATCCCGGATTTGCTTTTTTTTTAAAAAAAAAATCTCTATATTAAATTTTTTTATTGTGTTTTCTTTAGTCTAGTATAAATATATAATTTGTTTAATATTATATTGTATCAAATAAGTCTAATATAAATATATAATTAGTCCAATATATGCTTAAAGTTGTCGATTCAGCTGTAAAAAGAATAAAAACGAGAACAAAAAATTAGAACTATTTAATAAATAATAAATTAAATTAACTAAATAAACTAAAAGAATAGATATTATCTTAAGGGTGTTAGGGATTTTCACATTTTATTTTACATTTAGTCTTATTTTCATAAATATTTTTTAAAAAAATATGTGTATAGATATATTTTCGGGATCGGGAAAAAGTCGGGATCGGGAAGTCCCATTCCCGATCCCGATCCCGAAATTACATTCCCGATCCCGAAATTTTCGGGACGGGAAAATCCCGTCCCGATTTGCTCGGGATCGGGACGGGAAGGTCGGGACGGGAAATTAATGAACACCCCTAGACCGCGATCCAAGGTTCACGTCAAATTTCTGGAAAGCATTACAGGAGGCCATGGGGACTAGGCTGAAGTTCAGTACAGCTTATCATCCGCAGACTGATGGTCAAACTGAGAGAACGATTCAAACTCTTGAGGATATGTTGAGAGCTTGCGTAATTGAGCTACCTGGTAATTGGGATTCTCACCTGCCTTTAGCAGAATTTGCTTACAACAATAGTTACCATTCAAGCATTCAGATGGCTCCTTTCGAGGCATTATATGGAAGAAAATGTAGATCGCCTCTTTGTTGGACTGAATTGAGCGAAAGAACCGTGATTGGACCGGACTTTGTGGATGAAACTACTAAGAAAATTGAGATGATTCGCCAAAAGTTGTTGACCGCTCAGAGCAGACAAAAGAGCTATGCGGATAGGCGGCGTAGACCTTTAGAGTTTGAAGTGGGTGACCACGTGTTCCTTAAGGTTACACCAGTGACTGGTATTGGCAGATCCATTAAAGCCAAAAAGTTAACTCCTCGTTTCATTGGACCCTACGAGATATTGGAGCGAATTGGATTAGTTGCCTATCGAATCGCTTTGCCGCCACATTTGTCAAATGTGCATAATGTGTTTCATGTGTCACAGCTTAAGAAATATCATCCGGATCCTTCCCATGTGATTGAGCCTGAAGAAGTTGAGTTAAGGGAAAATTTGACTTATGAGCCCGGACCAGAAAGAATTTTAGATGTAAAAGATAAGCAATTGCGGAACAGAACAATCCGTCTTCTAAAAGTTTTCTGGAAGGGTATGTCTCCTGGGGATGCTACTTGGGAAACTGAAGAGCGAATGCGACATGATTTCCCTAATTTGTTTGTTTAGGTACGCTTAAATATTATGTAAGAATCTTGTGTTGTGATTGTTTTTTTTTATTGTTGTGAATTTTGGGGACAAAATTCTATTTAGGTGGGTAGAGTTGTAATATTATAATAAAAAAAAACGTGGGAGAGGGGCTGTCGGCAAGGAAAGAAAAAGGAAAGAAAAAGAAAAGAAAAAAAAAACACGTGGGGCCCGCTGGAAGAAAAAAAATGTGAGGGAGGGTATTATTAATACCCTTTCGCTTCATCATTTTCATTAAGCTTCACGGGCAGGCGAGCGGAGCGAACGCAGTTTAACAGGTAAGGTTCTGAATTTAGCAGATAATTTTGGTACTTAAAATCACGTTTTCTTAATAAACTTCCTTCATAAAAGTTGTTCTACGTATTTTGATCTTCGTATTGATAGTAATATTATATTGATTAACGAGAAATTTGGGATTAGGATTTTGGGAGAATTTGAGTTTTTACAAAAGATGGTTATTGATATGTAGAGAATAATTAATTGTTGATTTTAATCGGTTTAGATTTACCATTTGATTATTGTATGATTTTATAATTAATTTCTTCTTAAATAAATAATAAATTGTGCTTTAGAAATGTTTTTGACCGATTAAATTTGGAATAAACAATTTATTTGAGTTATTGGAAGTATTATTGAAATTTTAATCGATTTAGTTTTGCAGATTTTGAATTATGTGAAATTATAAAATATGATTTGATATTATAGTTAGAGAATTATGGTTATTAAATATTTTATTGTGAAATAGAGTTAAGAAATTTTGATTTAAAAAGGAATTTGAGGAATAGATAAATTGTTGTTATTTTTAAGAAATTTGAGTTAATTATGGGGATTATTATTTGCTATTTTGTAATAGTTAACAATTATTATAAATTATATTAACATGTAAATATATATATTTATTGTAGAGTGAATTTGATTTTGGCTTGTTGGAGTTAAATTCTCAAGTTTAGTTGTGTCAAGAATTTGAGGTAACCACTTTCCAATTTATCATGTATGCTTGTTGAAATGATTATATACGTATGTTGGTATTTTTAACTGCTATAAATATGTTATAGTAATTTATATATGAAAAATGTACAATGATAGTATTAATCATGTTTTTAGTAATTTTTAGTTAAGTGGGCATGATGATTTATTTGAATGATTGATGAGGTATAGTATTAAATAAAATATATGAATAAATTATTGATATTGAAGGTTGTGATGTTGAGATGTGGATGTGGTGTTGTGATTGAGGAGGTTTGATTCTTTTATACCACGTGGTATAGCCACCACCGTGTGCACAGTGGATGGTTTTGGCATTCAGGACCCTTGGTATCACCCTTTTCCTTTGGCCGGGTTAAGGGTCAGCTCAAGGGTAGGTGACACCTTTCCATTGTGACGGAAAGGGAACCCATGATCCGATATGAGTTCTGTTGCCTTTGGCCGGGTTACACCTCATTATTGGAGAGCTTGGTGCAGTCTTGTCAAAGAGACTAATCCTATTATATGTTATAGCTCATGGGTTCTGTCAGCGGTTAAGGAGGTTATAAGGATGGTTGAGGGAGTTTTATGCATATTGAATGGTTTTCTTGAAATAATAATGTTTTTGGAAGATTGAACCTTATGTTATATGGATAAATAATTTTGCCCGCTTAATTATATTATAATCATTCCCTGCATATTTGTTAAAGTGGAATTGTGGTTACGGAGTCCGTATGACTCACCCTATCAATATTTTAAATTTTTCAGGCGAGGGTTCAGGTGGTGTTACCAAGGGGAAGGCAAACGAGACTTGATTTGATATCAATCGTATGTTTCGTTTGGTTATATGAGTATAATGTATATTGCCAAACTTAAGGGTCTTTTTGGTTTTACGCTGCATATTGGGATTTGTACTGTGGACGGAACCCCCTAATATGTTGTATTATGTGATATTTAATCTTACTTGGTTTGGAAATTAATTATATGGTAATTAAGAGGGGTCGTTACAGTGTTGGCGGTACGACTGCGATTTAAGCAAAACTAAATCGCCAGGAGCATAATCTACATCCTTGCGTTCGAGGTCGGCATACTCCTTTATTCTTGTCTGAGCTACCAGCAGATTGTCCCTTATAGTGCCTAGAACAGAATCCCTTTCTTCAAAATGCTCTTCTAATTTGCAATCTTTGTTGTTCCTATGGTATATGGCAGTAGAGTAGGAGCAATTCTGCCATAAACGATGTGAAAGGGAGATGATCTTGTTGCCATGTGAAATCCAGTGTTGTATGATAGTTCTGCCCAATGTAAAATCTTTCCCCATTGTTTAGGATGTTCTTGAGAAAAACAACATAAATGGGTTTCTAAACACCTATTGACGACCTCTATTTGCCCATCGGATTGGGGATGATACGCCATGCGCATCTTAAGTGTTGCTCCACTCAATTTGAACATTCCTTGCCAAAATGAACTGAGAAAAAGAGGGTCACGATTAGAGACTATTGATTGAGGGAAATCATGTAATTTGACCATCTCCTTGCAAAACACAGCTGCAACGGATTTGGCTAAAAGGGGTCTTGGTAAGGCAATGAAATGGGCATATTTGCTGAAACGATCAACAACTACTAGGATTATGTCCATGCCTTGTGATTTAGGGAGACTTGTGATGAAATCTATTGAAAGATCCTCCCATATTCTCTGTGGAATGTGCAAGGGCTATAGTAAACTAGCAGTTGATTGGGGTAAGTATTTATTTTTTTGACAAGTGGGGCAGGTTTGAACAAAACGTATAACATCTTCCTTCATAGTCTACCAATAAAAGTGTTACTGTAACCTATTCAATGTCTTTAAAAGGCCCCCATGTCCACCAAGTGGTGAGGAGTATGTCTCAGCCAGCAACTTCTTACTCAATTCAGTGGGTGCCGGTATGACTATTCGGTCTTTATAATATAGTTTCCCAACAGATAACACAGTGTGTGGACATGAGCTAGGATTCTGGTTCAGGTTGTCATGGTTGAGGAGGTATACTCATTCTGGGCCAACAATTGCAATAAGTCATCGAAATCCGCTGATTTTGGGACACTTGGAGAGAATAAATCAGCTGAACTTGGGTATCTTGACAATGCATCAACACTTTGATTATTGGACCCGGCTCTGTATTTGATGATGAAGTTAAAGGGCAGTAGCTTCATCATTAGACGTTATTGTTCAGGTGTAGTGAATCTCTATGCTAGAAGGTATTTGAGGCTGTAATGATTAGTTAGTACTTCAAATTTCCTTCCCAAGAGGTAGTACTTCCATTTTTGCAAGGAAGAAACTAGTGCCAATAGTTCTCTGTCTTACACAGATTCGTATCTGTTTGAGAAGGAGAGTCCCTTGTTATAATAAGCAATTGGGTGTCCATTCTGTGGCAATACAGCTCTAATGCCGATGGATAATGCATCACACTCCACTACAAAGGGTTGAGACAAATTGGGAAGTTGTAGCACAGGGACCTGAACAAGTGCATCTTTTAAGGTATGAAATGCTCTTCTAGAAGAATCATTCCATATGAAGGAGTCTTTCTTAGTCATATTTGTGAGTGGTTTGGCAATTGAGTCATAATTCATACAAATCACCTATAGTAACCTGTTGAGCCCAGGAACCCCCTCAGATCAGATAAGGTTTAAGGAAACTGCTCTGATACCAAATTGGTAGGTTCTCAGATCAATAAGAGTAGATTAAGGTAGAAACGAAGTAGAATTAGAGTAAGAAAGCAAGAAGGGAGAAAATGAGCTTAGAGCCAGAATATGTTCTCTAAACTGAATAGAAACAATTCCAAATAATATTCATGTCCAGCAACATAGTAACAGTACTTACTTATAACCTTAGCTACTCCCCTAAAGATAACTATCAACAAAGTAACTGCTGACCACTACTTCATAACTGACGCCTACTATGAAATGGAAAACAGAACATGCACTTCATAATGCCACATGGCTAAAACTAACTACCTATCAGAACACCCCACTAACTAGCATGTATCCTTCTGCTATAGACCAGTAAAGGGCGTGCTGGATTCCTATCAGAAGGTCCACACTCGATCAATTAGAAATGACCACTTGTTAGTTGTTAGCATAAAATAATCATACGGGAGAAAGACAGATGCTATAAGTAATCATGATTAGCTCTGCCATTATACCACCAACTAACCTCAAGCTTTTCTAAGAATCAACACCCCTAGTTAAATGGTGATTTAAGACACAAGAACTTTGCACCTTCCTTTTATGCCCACAATAAGGGCAGGGAATGAAGAAACGTACAATGAAAAAAAAAAAATCAAAAGCAAGGTAAAACAACGAGAAGAAAACTCCATCATAGCTGCAAATGGACAACATATCTAATATATTGTCTGGAAAAATTATCAAAATTTACAATGGGAAATTGAAACCAGAATCTGAATTACAGCAAAACCCTATGAACACTTGGAGGATTGACCAAGCAAATACAAAGAATCCTAATTGCCACAAAGAAAAAACTGTTATAAACCTCTACCAAGGTTTCAGGTCACCCACAGGGCCAGCAGTCCAATTCAAAATCTTACCCCCTGGTTTCAAGTATATACTCTTGTCGTGTGGCAATTTACGTGCGAGCCCATTTAGAACTTGATGGAAAGCATCCCCTGGTTGAGCAGGCTGAGGGAATAGCATAGCTTGCTTCATGGAAGGGTTTGCAAGCAATCTCTGCTTCCTTAGTATTACTTCTGGGGGGATAGATGTGAGTATAGTATCCAACTTAGGGACATCCTCTTCGTCAACAAACACACCAATCTCTTCCCATGGGATTGCATCAGCAAATGGTAGGACAATATCATCAGCAATGATGACTGGGATGCAACCAAATATCACAGCTTCAACCAATCTAGGACTCCAAGGGGCCCAGCCAAGTGGACACAGACAAAACACGGCTCGTTGCATGTCCTCGTAATATGTGGTTGGATGCTCGGTGGAAATGTCAAAAAGTGGGTTGTCCTTAAAGTTCTCCCACACTGCTGCCCTTGCACCTCTGTAAATTTTCAAGATACAATCACTTTGACTGATTAGATTATCTCAAGTTGTGTTTGTTTTACATTATGAAAACATGCATACATAGCACCAGACTCTAAGCACATTTTTCCTTCATTTTCAAATGGACTAAGTCCAATTTGATTGACTAGTTTTTATAATTCAATCACGATAACCAAATACATCAATTAAATTCTACTTGCATTTTCAATCATAGTATGCAACTACATTCTTAGGCATGTACGCATTGAAAACATAAGACCTACCTTGCATAGTAGCCGCCTTCAGGATCATTTCCAACATCATAAAACAATCCTCGAAAGTAAACAAAAATGGATCTAGGAGTCTTTTCGGGAATTAAGTGGGTATGCATTTTCTGAGGTGGAGCATATGGAGGAATGGTGATTGAACCCTCTTTCAGGCACACATGATTCCTCTGTCCAAATGTCTGAACCAAGGTAGCACGCTGTAGCAATGGCAGAATTCCTCTCTCAATTGCCTTCTCTTCCTGGAACAAAATAACATGACGAAAATTTATAGTTTCATGTAAAATACTGAAAGGACATTGATATACTTGAAAAATATTACTTCATACATACATAAATATAAACTTTTAAAAAAAAAAAATTACAATATGATATATTAAATTTCTTACTTGATAATGGAAACAAGCACCAAAGTCATGAGGAACCACAAAGAAATGATCTGCCCCTTCTGTTCGATTCCAATAAGGCCAGTTCGAAGAAATAAGCTGTATAGCACTTCTCATCATTCTCGGTGATTTAAAAGGTAAAGGAAGTCCATTCGGTGTCAAATCACAGGTGGTGTATACTGGGGTGTAAAACCAATCAGCTTCTTCAGGATTAAGCGTTCGAACAGGACTAGATAAGAGAAACCTATGCATAAAAATCTCAGCTGCAAACATATGAGTGAGGCATCTTGGATCCTTTTGCAAAATTTTCTTATTATATTTGCTTGGAAGTTCATAAACAAAAACCTTCAACCTTCCCACTGGATCATCTTCTAGTACATCACCAGCACTACCTGCAATTGTTCCACCATAATATAGACACTGAAGATTAGTCTCGGACATACAGATTAAACATAATATTGATTCTGAAGTAGTTCTGATCATATAGAAGTTTAACAAATTTGTATGTGTCAAGTTTATCACTATAATGAGTTTCATTATGCCTTTGAGAAATTTTAGAGAAGTCTGCTTATCAACGACTTGAAATCAAAATTTCAATCAACCAGGCATGTACCCTCATAGGTAGACCCGTAGTTATTAAAATAAACAAGAAACAACGAATCAAATTCAAAGGACTACAAATATTTAAACTCATGTCTCACTTCCACAACAGCATAACAGAGTCACTTTCAGATATATCAGATTAATTAGAGTATTTAACTTTCACTTCACTCATCTTTACCTTGATGATATATAGTGCCCCATTATTGCATCGCTTCAATAACAGTTAACAACACAATTGGTTTTTTTTTTTTTTTTAAAAAAATAGCACTACACATAGGCAATGACTGATATTTTCACTAGCTTTTGCAAGAAATTGGAGCTTTTTTTCCAACAGCCTGTTTGGTAGAAAGAATGTATTTTGATGGGAAGGAATGAAAGAGATTCATGCTGCATCTTACTATGTAAACATTAAAATGTCTGCAAACCATGCAGCTACAGTTTTTCCAAGCTCTTACAATAATTGCTAACATTGGCTCAAGATGAATATCCAAGAAGAAAAGGGTCGTAAACGATACAAGTGTCTCCCCATGAACCTCTTATTCCATATATCAAGGTAATACATTTTCTTTGACACGACTAAAGGGTATGAGTTTGGCCGAGCATGACATCACTAAGTGAACAGAACGCTTTATTACCTCCTATCAGCCTGCATATCCCTATCTTAGTGAAAATACCATAACAAGGGCCTCTGTTGATATCGCAAACACCCAATTACAGCAGATAGAGCCACTCTATTAACTCAATTTTATTTTTTTAAGAAATCAATTCAACGAGACTGATAACAGCTTCTATGTCATCTATTATCTATTGCAACTGGAGCAGCATCAAAACGTCAGTTCCTAAAGCGGTTCATACTCAGTGTTGGAGCCCCGCCCACCCAAGCTAAACCGACAAATAATTCAATATGCAGGATCTAACTAGCACGCTAGCAACTTCAAAATGTGATTTTAGGACCGTGGTGTTTCACGCGATGCTCAAGAACCAAAGATCTATATCGAGACCGCTAAACGTAAATTTGGCAAAAACCAAAAAAGAAAGTCAACAGCTCATACAGATATCCAGTGAACCTCAATCTAAAGTAGATCTTAATTAAATACACGTCAGAAGAATCCGGGACCGCATCACTGAAGACCACAACTCTAAAGGATTCAATCATGACCAAAATGAAATTTATTCAACAGCCCTAAATCAAGGGAAGATAACAAAACTGCCAAAATAAAAAGAACTTGGAGATTAAATAAACCATAAAACGAAATGGATCAATAAAAGGAATTGTACCTGAAATTCTTTCAGTAGGTTGATTTCGACCCCGCTCCACAGCATCAGTTGTACAGAGAAAAACAACACAAAGAAGCCCAACGAAACCCCATTTCCTACTATTCATTTCCAAGTTTTGATTCCCTGGGAAGTTTTTGATTCGAGGAATCTCACTGACAGACACAGAAGAAGAAGAGGGGAAGCTGGTCACAAATATAGAAGAATGGAAGGAAGTTAATTTTAGTCAGAAGGAGAACAGGAAGAAGGTTAAGACGTCACAAGGCAAAGTAGTTGTGAGAGATTTCTTAGCATTTGGGCTTGTGAGGCTCTCCGCTCGAAGAAAAGGAACATTGGGTTCTTCTCAGCTGCAACGAGAGAGACAGATTTGGCAGAATAAGAGAGAGAAAGAGAATATTGGGTGTGAAGAAACAGAGCTAAAAGGGTTTCAACTACTATTGAAAATTAACGTGAGAAATGGTGGATTATTGAAGGAGGAGAAGCAACTGGATTTGAAAATTTCACAATCCCTTTCGATTTCTTTATCGGCGGGTGGATGAGCAGTCAATCTCAGACTACAATATACACACCTAAACCCAGCTACGTCACGCTTTCAAGTTCGACCTTTGTCGTCTGTCTTCTACTATTTTTTTTCAATCAATGACTTCCTTCCACGTGTGAAATTGTTCTTGTTCGTGTTTAAATTGATCTTGACTAAAAATATTAGTAAAATTCTAAAAAACTACGTTGGAAATTGTAAAACAACGATTCCGTATATTGAAAATAGGAAATGATAGATTAGTCAAACGAACAGAGAAATCTGAGATTTTGAGATATCGGCCAAATGACGAAAATACTTTTCAGCCCTCCATCCCCCACTTCAGAATAACAACATAATCCTCATAATTAATAACTTCAGATTCGACATTAACAACTGCAATTCTTCTTTACAAGTTTCAGGGCCAATAACAAAACATATATCTTAATTAACAATTCCGGATTCGACTTAAACAATTCCAATTTCTTCTTTCACAATTAACAAGTTTTAGGTTCAATAACAACAAATATATTTTAATTAACAACTTCTGATTCGACATTAACAACTCCAGTTTCTTCTTTCACACTTTATAAGTTTCAGGGCAAATAACAACACCTATCTTTTAATTAACTACTCCAATTTTTTCTTTCATACTTAACAAGTTTCAGGGCTAATAATAACTCCTTTCTCTTTATTAATAATACCATATTCTACATTAACAACTACACCTTCTTCCTCCACTTTGGAATAACAACATCTATCTCTTAATTAACAACTCCTGATTCGACATTAGCAACTCCAATTTCTTTTGTCACACTTTGTAAGTTTCAGGGTCAATAACAACATCTATCTCTTAGTTAACAACTCCGAATTCGATATTAACAATTCCAATTTATTCTTTCACATTTAACAAATTTCACGATCAATAACAACACCCATCTCTTAATTAACAACTCTGAATTCGAAATTAACAACTTCAATTTCTTCTTTAACAATTAACAAATTTTAGGGCCAATAACAACACATATCTCTTAATTAACAACTCCGGATTCACCATTAACAACTCTCATAGTGTTATTTCGACTGAGGGATGAAGGGCATTTTCGTCATTTGATGGAGATTTTAAAATCCGAGATTCCTCTGCCCGTCTGACCCTCGACTGATCTGTCTTTTTCCATTTTCAATATACTGAATTATCCTTTTACAAATTTCAACGTATTTTTTTTAGAATTTTCCCAAAAATCTTCGTATTTAATTATTATAGAAGTGATAAAATTTTTCCATGAAAAGCAAATTTGAAGGCATAAATGGTCCAGGTTTCTTTCCATGCTTCGCTACGTAATTTATCGCATGAATCCCGCATTTAACAGAAATTTCCAGACATACTAATTAGTGAACTGGATGTTACTTGAAAGAAAAATATTCACAGAGGTTTTGAATATTTTCATTTATATATATTATAATCAAACATGTTTCGTATATCATATAAAATCTAAAATAATTTAAAATTTTTTTATAACACCAATAATTTATACTCATATTTTGTTGACATCGTTATACTTATCAATCCACACTTCACGGTTCAAATAAACAGTACGTATTCCATCATGGCATAAGTTTATTCCGGTTTTGCAAATTTACTAAACGAACTATATGTCCAATCTAACACCACAATATTCAAATACATCTAACCCTTTTGGCACAAAATCAGGGCTATTACTATGGAAACATAAAAATAATTAAACTAGGAGAAAATTAAGTCTCACATGCTCATTGTCCGCGAAGGTCCGAGGATGAGATAGACATAAGGCATGTTTGGGAGAGCTTATTTTGAGAAAATAAATCTAATTTACGTAAGTCGAGAAAAAACTCCTCTCACATACTTACCTCATATACCATGAATCATGAATTATAAACACTTATTGCCCAAAAATAAGCTCTTCCAAACGAGCACATATATATCTAATTAGGAGCCATTTGTTGCTTATTACCCATTAACCCAACAGCTGAGCTACAGCAGGTGACTAAGCTGGGAAGCCCATTTCAATACGCCCAACTTGTTTTTGATACCAAAAGCCCAACTTATATTTTAAAGCTACATACTGCTAATGTTTTACAACCTTAAAAAAATGAAGTAGGTTTTTTAATCCAATGGAGTCCAGGCCCAATGGGTTACTTTAGGCTTGTGGTCCACAATCAGATTTTAAAAAAACATGTGTCAGTGATGGAAGGAAAAGGGATTATGCTGAGCTCATCTCAATTTAATGTCTGCTTCTTCCCTCCCTTTGAGCCAGACTTTGGTTTCTTCTTTGTTTTTTTGCCAAACTTTTGCTATATACGTAAAGCTGTCACATGTTAAAATATAATAATGCCAAAATTTTAAAAACTCACATAATCTACAAAAAATATATTTAAATTTTATGCAATGCATTTTTTTGAACCTTTAAATGTAATTCATATTTCATGAGATCCATCCCCAAAACTTCTTTACATATAATATTTAAAAATGATATGATTGATTTATGAGACCTGATGGCTGCCAAGACAGATGATTTATAGAGAGACATATGGATGTAAAATATAAGGGATATTAGGTATATGGGCGCCAAAAAGAGAAAAATGAGAAAGAAGCGCGTGGGGATCCACAAACCACCATACGCTTCACAAGGCAGAGAGAGAGAGAGAGCGAAAAACCATCATAATGCCAATCACACCCTTTACCACTACACGTGCGTCTTCTCACCCATTCTGCACAAATATTTTTTGTTTGGGTGTATTTTTTAATAAAAATAGAATTTTAACAATAACATCGGAATTTTAAAAAAATATAAACCCCAACAAAAATTGTTTAAAAAGGAAAAAAGACAAAAATAATCCCAAATATGCATACATTGTGTCATTTTAAAGTTGTATAATTGAGATTTGTAGATTTCGCAATATTCTCATATAAAAAACTAATCCATATTAAACATCAACACTATTACTTCCTTCCATACCACAATTATTTAAATAAATTGAATAGATTATTAAGATTATAGTTATGTTTTTAGTAGATAAATACGTGAAACTAAATGAATTGATATTTTAGATTTAAGTTGAAATTCAACCCCAAACTAGTGTTTATACCAGAAAGAGGAGGTAGCAATATTCTACAGCTATTAAACTATTAACCCATATCTAACCCTTTTTTGTAAGTATTCTCATATACTTGAAATTCTGGTTCTCGTATTTATTATATAGTATGAGTAATTTTATAAATTTTATGGCACATCTTAACAATTTAAAAAAAAAAACATACCATTTACGGAAATTGTTTGACATGATGATGCAGCCTATGAACGAAGGATGTGAAGTATTTTGTTTCCCCAGTGGCTATAAATAATTAATTGAGGGAACATAATTAACGACATGGACTTAAACTCAACTCTACGCGCTCACGCTGGCCCAAAAAAAAAAAACTCTACGGGCTAACCACCGAGAAAGCTGAAACCCGCCAGTTCAGGCCTCCCACTACATCCCCCTCCTCCTCCACGTTCTTTCTCACCGTTTGTTGCAGGTCGGAGCGAGCACTCGTAATATCCGTCCGTATTCACAGGTGTGACATCTCTCCCTCTCTCTCCCTCTGAGCTTCAGAGGCCTAGTACTACAATAGTTGATGTAGGTTGGCGTCTCATTAACCCAATGGTGGAGTGGTATCGGCTTTTTCACCATTCTGTGTGTTTTGTCATTTCTGTCTCTGCCATCTTTGTCGCTTCGACCCCTTCCTTTTGCCTCTGCCATGCATCGTTCTTGTGCCCTCCCTTTTCCATCCACGTATTCCAGTGATTCTCATTCGTAGCTCCGGTTTTTATAGCTTTTACATTCCCCATGCTCCTCTAGTCTCTTCACTTTCCTGGAAAACAATCCTTTCATTTTTCTACTATCTCTCATCGGAACATCAACTTTCCCGCTTCTCAAGGAACTCTTCTTCCTCCACCTTCATCACCGCCGCTACTCTTTCTCTCTCTGCTGCGTGATCTAGCCTTCGATTTTCGTGATTTTCTTCATTGTCCTTCCTCACGGTTTTCCCGAGAAGTGCATGAGCAACGTTAAATGTTATCGCCCTGCGAATTTTCCTGTTACAGCCACTTGATCGAGAGTCATAAATCGCTTGGGCTTCTTTTTTTTGGAGTTAGCTGGCTTCTGCTTCTTCCCGATTGCTTTTATTTTTGGCTAGTTTCGTCTCCAACTAGCGGTTGCCTTGCCTTTTCCTTTTAGGTCTCTCTGTCATCCTTGCCCCGTGACCGTGAGTGACTCTCTCTCAGTCTCCACGTTCAATTCAAGTCAAATCTGAGCCTCTCTCTTTTTAGGATCGACGGCGATTCGTTTGACTGATTTTTTTTTTCTCTCTTTTCGTTTTTCAGATGATGTGATGTCTTTTTTAATCAAACTTTATATATATCGTCATTTGCTGCAGATCTGTGATAATCTCCTGGCTCTCGCTTCCATGGTATTCTAGGGTTTCGAGTCTCACTCACCGTCTTACCGTGTTGCGTTTTCCTGTGAGGAAGCAGCGACTGCGAACTAGACTCGTTTACTGTGCGGATATCGTTAATGGATGCGTGTTCGATCAGACTAATCGTTATATTCTTAGCGTCGTCCTTGTTGCTCTTTGGAGTGTTTCCTTCTCTTGCAGGTGAGTCTGTCCCTCTGAATCTCCCGGTGATCCATACTGCAGACATTCCACTAGGGATATTCCTGGTTACCGTTGTTCCCCCCCCCCCCCCCCCCCCACTATTCTCATGATGTTATTGAGCAACTTCAGCGTTAGCTGCATGTTCCTTTACTTATTATTCTATTGATGATTATGATATCCATTACAGATACGAATGCTTGGACGGGTAGTATGGGTTTCAAGGAAGAAGGCGACGATCTCTCTTCGATTCATCGCAAGCTTCTTCGTCATCGTGGTAATTTATATATGCAATCTAATTAATTTGTTTGTTTTTATTCACCATTGATAAGGGCTCTGTTGAACTTCCAAGATTACGAAGATGGGTTGATGTGAGCGAATGGGTTTTACTTTTTCCCCTTTTCGATTGTTCACCCCGGAAACAGTTGAGGTAAGGCGTTGTGACGGGAGCATGTATCAGCGGAGACATTCAGAATTTGCTTCTGAAAATGACGCCTCGGCCCGTCCGACACCATACTCTGTCTAATACGTACGAGTACGTCGTCACGCCAGAGCTTCGCTCTGGAATTTCATTAAAGGGCGGCCAATTTCTTGCATAAGTCTTCCATTGGGGATGACGACCAGAAAAAAACAAATCTTCCACTGGGGACGGTTTATTTCCTCTGGTTATGCATTTATGCTTTTGATTAGATATTAGAGGCTAATTAAATTAAGTGTACTTATTATGATTCATGTGGAACTGTGGAAGTGCTCGACTAAATTATTAGGATGCACTGCTGGTTAATTTGTATTTCTTTTCGGCCAAAAAGGTAGTTCTATTTAATCAAATGATCATAGAGCACAGAGTTTTTGAATTAGTTTTTCCTCCACGGGAAAGTAACAGAAAAAAGCAAACTTCCGAATTCAGAGAAATTCGAAAGCGAGGGGGCCTGCTTTTGAGTTGTTAGTTTGCTTTGTTTCCATTTTGATACAAAGCCTCAATAGTAGTAGAGATTTGTCGTTGTGCGACTTCCTGATTAATCCCTGTATGTAATAACCATGTAACATGGAGGTGGAGGTGCTGTCTAGCAGTGCAACTTTTGAAGCGTGATCATTTAATTTACTGCCTCATTATTTTACCATTTTCTAAGTTTGTCTTTCTTTTCCTCTATTTGTGGGGTGTTGACCTCCTTTATTCTGCAGCCACTGCTACGGCGGAGCCGAACCGAATGTGGGGCGACAAATGCAGCAAGTCTGATATTGTAATACACCAAGGTCCCACAGCACCTCTCCCTAGTGGCATTCCCACCTACACCGTTGAGATCATGAATCTGTGCGTAAGTGGGTGTAACATTGCTGGTATTCACCTCAACTGTGGCTGGTTTAGCTCAGCTCGCCTCATCAACCCAAAGGTGTTCAAGCGTATTCACTTCAATGACTGCCTCGTTAATGATGGGAAGGCCCTCAAGAATGGCGGTACTATCTCCTTCCAATATGCCAATACTTACCTCTATCCCCTCTCAGTTTCTTCGGTGGTCTGTGCTTAATTACCTCGTGAATAATAGAGGCCATTGTCGTTGTCGTTGTCATTGTCAATTGGTTTTAGCTTTTTGGGCACATATTTTTGAGATGTACATATAGAGAGATATAGGTATATGCCATATTGCTTTTTCATGTGCAGGCTGTGTGAGCCTTGAACCGTGATTTTAGAGGAATGCTTAAAATTGTTTTTGATAGTGACTATAGATGAAGAGATAGAGTTTCCAACCCTAACAGTTTGACCTGTTTGCCTATTTTTGATTCTGTTGGCATCTTATTCCTATGGCTATCGTGTACATCCATTAATATAGAACTGTGCCAGCATTAAGTTTTTGCCCTCTGCAAAAATTCATGGCGTGCTCCACACCACTTTTATATATAGTAAATTGGCTCGTTTCCACTCATAGATATTCATTAACTCTTGAGCGCCCCTTTGGCTGGGCATCACAAGAAAGTGTTTTTTTTTTTTTAAATTTTACATCCCCGAAATGAAAAATGTTAGTACTAATTTCGCTCATGATGGCGTAATGGCATAGAATTATAAACCTTGTCTTTTTTGGTCCACTTGGTTCCGGGAGAGTGGGTGGCTGTCACAAGTCATCATTGCCTGTTTTGGATGACAAGTTTTGATTAAATGATTTATTAATCTGAGAGCATGATTTTGTCGCTTAATTATTAGATTCCATCAAGTCAATCTTATTGGCAATCATAATTAGGCCGGCATATTATGCAATTAAGTACGGTATTGATTAAACATCTGAGTGGGTATTGAAATCTTCAGGGGGTTCAATTATTATTTCGCGTTGTTAGATTAAATTATGTTCAAATACATTCTTTGATCTGCTTTTTTTTTTTTTTTTTTTTTTTTAATTCAATTTGATTCTTACCCTGTTTTTTATTTGATTTTGGTCGTTTCTAAAAAATTCGAGAAAATACCATGAGCCAATTACAAATGGGCGGCATGTAGAAGTGTTTGAAGAAGAGCAGTCTCATCGTACGTAGTATCATTGTTTGTCACTGATTTTTTTTTTTTTTTGGGATCCTGATTCGTCACTGATTTAAATGAACTCAACAACTCATGTGCCTCGCAAAGATTGGGGTATTATTGGTATCTCCAAGGCTTCTTAAATGCGTATGCCTCAATGTTGGCAAAAAAAAAAAAAGCATATTCCTCAAACTTTGCGGAACATGATGTTCACTTGAGGCCTGAGGGTTTGTTGGAGGGGGGGTAAAAGAACACGAGGGTTTAACTTCTTTCCAAAAAAATTAAAACCACAGGGTTTTTTTTTTGACCGAAAAACCACAGGGGTTTTAACTGAAAGGGACCTTACAGTCTTTGACCTCGTAATTTAAAAAAAGCAAAAAAAAAAAATTAATGAAAAATGGGAATACCCCAACGAATAGAGAATAAAATCCCATACAAAAGTCAAATGTATGGCAGCAAACCAGCTATACAGTAATACAGACAATCATCTCCCCAAATACTTCATTCTTTTTTTGAAAAGATGACATTATCATCAAATTTTGTATCATAAAAATGCAGAATCAATGAGCACAACCCAATTATGAGTATATTATATGTATATATACATTTGCATGCATCACGCATGCATGTTATGATTTTTTTTTATGAAGTGTTATGATTTAGTAATTAGTTCATTTTAAGCAGATGGATACAACAATTCTTTTCTTAAAATTGTATTTTTTATATTTAATCTTTGCTTATATATATATATATATATATTGAGATTTGAACTATTGACTTTTGCACATATTTCATCTCACTCTTACGATATGAGCTAGCTTTATGTTGTTATAATTAAATTTTACTAAAATATTATCGTATTTTTTGTTTTTTAAGTTCTAAATATTTAAACTTGTAGCAAAATATTTAAAAACCTAAAAAAATTCTACAAACACTAATTAATGAGGTGCATGAAAAGAGGTTGGAATTTCTTTAACTAAAAAATACACACAACCAGAAAAGAGCAGATTAATTCATAACTTTAAGATATTAAAAATTCGTGTCAATATGATAATGGATTATTCGATATTGATTATCGGAGAAAATTTGTCTAATAGAGCAAGCCCAGTTCAAAACCTTAGAGGTTTTAACATTAAAAGTCTAAACGAAGGAGTCATCCCTGAAGAATCAAATCAAATCATTAAATTGACCAAAAAGCAATTCACATTGTCTACCATAGAAAATACGGTCCTTTCCAACGATGTTCGTGTTTGTTTGGGATCACGTTTGGGATCCCAAAAATACTTATTTATATAAATCGAGATAAAACTCCGTTTACATACTTACCTCACATACCGTAAATTATGATTGAAAAGTTATTTTTGAGGACTTCAATCACTCTTCCAAATAGGCACGAAGTATAACAAAATTACCGGTCTGGCATTCCAGAGGCATATCATATCATACAAATTATTAGGGGGAAATAACTAAAATAAAAACGTGATGCCCATAGATGAAATCAATTGGGCATTGGCCACTATCAACCCTATAAAACTTGTAATGAAAGAATGCAATTTTTGGAAGTCATAAACAACAGAAACATTTTTTTTTAATACATAACTGCACGTAGACTTTTTTTACACATGAATGCTGAAAGTAAAATGGTTTTGGCACCAGACAATGATTTCTGTAGTTTACGGCTAACTGATGATTTATAGATAAGCGTCTCCAACTTAAGGAACTGTCTTCACAATATGCAACAAGAGCACATAACCTTCTTGGGTGAATCATCAACCTTCTTCTCTGCTCAGGCAAATGGGAATGCTAATGTTAAACTGAAAGTGTCTTAACCTTCGAACAAAAGTGGAGAACGACTAGTTGAAAAGGGGGAAAAAATATCCACAATTTTTATAGCAGTTCATATTAATCTATTTGATGCAAGATCCCTCCTCTGATCTTCTAACTTAGAATTGCACTTGCCACTTTTACCCACATTACCCTTTTAACAGAAAAATATTAAATCGATGGTTGTTGCATCAATAACGGAAATGAAACTAATGGAGTACAATGAAATCAGCAAGCAGATCAAACTGCCAGCAGGCAACATCTTTTTCTACACTAGGCTCAAGTTAGATTGGAAACCATTAACCATACAACAGTGATAATCTTCAAATTAGATAGGGAGTCAAAATTCAAATCCATTAGAAGTCTAGTTATCTCGATATATAAGAAGTTAGTACGAAATTACCAGCTTTAGTTTTTGATAGAGATGGCTGTACAACAACAAGCATTATTATGACTCCCCCTGCAACATCACCCACTTTACAATGACCAACAGTTTTGTTGTTTTCCAAGATTTTACCAGAATTAATCAGTTTTACTTCATTTGCTGCCTTTGGGACGACTGTTTTACCTACAGTAGGGGAAAATTTAAAAGAATCAAATGAAAGAACACTTGAAAAAGCAAGAATCTAGCAGAAGAACAAAGAACCACTTGTATGTAGTCCAGAAGGTGTCTTTAGACAACCAATGATGTGCTCTGTCATTGATAAAACGACTCAAAGAATCCACAGTATCAACAGTCAAAAATAGTTGATTAAATCAGTAGAAGCTTTAACACTGTCATGGAGTTATTAACCACCAAGGGCAAAATAATATTTTAATAGTCCATAGTCCAACTCATATAAATAAGAATGATGAGTGTGTTCAATTTCATCCTCTGATGTCTTGGTGCATAAAAAGCATCCAACGGTCATGCCCTCTCATTCCTTCGAGCAAGCACAGAAAAAGAGGGTTCTTCTAGGAACCTCATTGTAAATGCATGAAAGTAGAGAAATGACCCTAACAAGCAATTCAACTTAAACACAAATTTAGTGAGGACCTTTTAAAGGAAAAATGTCCTTGCAAAGAGTTTGGATAAGAGTTGCAGATACAGTGTGTGTTAATCTAATGCAGAACTAGTGCAGTTAAAGGCGATCACCTTAGGACCTAGGATGCTCAAGTGAGGTGTCATACATCTCCCGCACCTCTCACCTTGAGAGAGGCACTGCCCTCACACTGTGCCAAAAGGTGCTCGCCTTTTGCACCTTCTCCTTGTGAAAGGCAGGCACCTTTTGGCGCCTTACTCATGTGAACAGCACAAGCCCATAAACCAGAAAACACAACTGGAATACTCCAGTCTAGCATTTTATGATAGTGTAAAATAGTAAATCTCACTTTAAAATATTAAAGATAACATGTTTTGTATGAAAAAACATGGTCTGCCCCACTACCAGTTTGCTAGAAAGAGTAAACTACAAGTTAACACCATTATTATTTCAAATTACGTTTAAATATATATTGGTTTATACATCATATTGTTTCTTACTTTAGTGCCTTCATTCACCAAGGTGAGTGCTTTTCTTGCAGCACCTCTTGTCTGAGGTGTTTTAAAAGTCTAGCGCCTTTCACCTCTGAATACCTTGTTTCAAAATACTCTACATTGAATATAAATTGGGTTTAATTCCTTTTAAACATCCAAGCAATCTCTCACTTGTTTTATAATTTTAAAGCAAGGTTGGCACAGAAAATAAGAGGGAAATTCATAAAATAAAATAAAGGCGGAAAAAACACTTGTGTTATAGTTCTAAAAGGGAATCAAAGGTAGAGATCTAACTCACACTAAGACTTGTATCGTTCAAAAATCAGAGCCTGTCAGCTCATATGCATGAGAGTTAGAGGTGAAACCAGGAGAAATCAATTTTCAAATATGAACTGATATTCAGGTCCTTACTATTACACTTAATCAGAGACATGCGAGGGGTAAAAGATGAGTCTTTGCATGTTCATGATGAAGATAATGGAATGACTGTAACAGTCCAGAAAAATATTACTACCTCCGGTCCTAAATATAGGACATAGTTTATAGTGCAAATTACACTATAAACTATGTCCTATATTTAGGACCGGAGGGAGTACTCTTTATCAGATGTGTTTCAGGCTAAACCAGGAGCTGCATGCCTGTATGAATAAGAAATGTCATGAAATGCTTGTATCCTTAATCTTCACACCTAATCAACCCAAATCCAATTACCTAAGGCATAACAGATAAACGACAAAAGAAAACAAAAGTTTTCTGCTACTTTGATAACAACAGCGGTTGTTATATCAGCAACAGCAATATAATCCTTAATCATGTAAACATTCATAAGTCTATACCCGAAAAACTGGCTTTACTATAACAATACAAGTCGGACTAGACCTACTACAATGTCCTTCACGCCATCATTTCACGGATAGTTGTGAATACACTTTCTAGGATGAAAAAATTAAAACAGATTTCCTACAATCCCCAAACTTAAATCCTAGTGACCTTATGGTGGAATTTCTTAATACAACAATGAATTAGAACAAGGATGCGATACGTGCGAAAGATTAAATTAGACTCCCTAAGTCTCGTTAGACTTGATATGCCTAAGCAGGTGATGGAATGTGTCTGCCTGACAATTTAGTAGTCAATATGAAATCACCCAACAGGCAGCTCATGGCATTTCAAACTACCTAAAAATTCTATTTATCCAAACAGCGCTTAGGACTATAAAATCACAACTACAAGACCTATTGAGTTTAAAATCTCAGATAAAAACGGAATAACGATCAATCCCATCACAGAACATACGAGTAATATGCTATCAACAAATTTGTGAGAGCTAAACTGACACTGACCTTTGGGCCAATCGGACACAATCCTTTGCTTGAGCATATCGACCGTGGCGGCCGATGAGTACCTGAAAGGTCCCATATCGGACCCATCGTCCAACCTGAACTTTATGTCAATCAAATCCTCTTCAGGCATTTGAATTGACTTCTCCAATTGTACCCACCGATCACAGAAAAATATGTCACTGCTCTTTGATCTATAGATTGTGCTTAACAATATCACCCCCGAATACCTAAAATTCAATCGAAGTGGTTTTACTTAGACAGAAGATAATATATTCAAAGATCTATAATTGGATCAACCAGTGTATTAATATCAATAACTCAGAGAAATCAGGATCAAAATTACTAGAATTTGAATGGTACCTTTAACAATTTCACTTAAATTTTTCCTTTCAATTGAGGTTTTTGACTTCTGGTGAGAAATCGGTGTGCGCTCTCTTGTGGAGTTGCTGAAACCGTTCAACTGAAGAAGACAAAGCAAAAGTCTTCACGTCCTTGAACGGAAACCGAACCAAATCAAAACGACACAGTTTAATATCCTCGCCAAAACGACTTTTTAGTTTATTGGCTACCGCGGTTAGCCTATAGGGTCTTTGCAACGACGTCACTTGCATTGTCGTTGGCATTACATTCCAACGCTTCTCCCTCGCGCCTTCGAGTCTGAGAAATAGAAGCGTACAGTCTCAAAGCAGAAAAAATGAAGCGGAAGAGGGAAGGCGAATGCATGGATATAGTGTGGCAAACTCCTGCGAATCCCCCAGAACCACGAGACTATATTTTTCGAAACGGTAACATCATTATCGCAGAATTTCCAAAGATTCACAAGGAAGAAACTATCAAGGCTTAGTTTATTTACGAGAAAGATAATCTTCGATTTTATTTCCCTTTTTCTTTATGAATTTGCAGGTAGAAGGCATGTTAGACCATACTACTTCGAATTTATTGCTCACGTTAGTTCTTTCTGTATCTCTCCCCTATTTTGGGCGCTCTCAGTGGGTTCAGTAAATATCGTATAAACCCTGATTAAACCCTAAGGATGGTTGATTGCTTGAGAGCAGGTGAAAAATCGGTGGGCAGGAAAAACGATTGTAGATTTGTTTGCTGAAGAGTTTAAGGGTCGACCTTATGAATATTATGTAAGAAACATGTATAGCTCTTATTTTTATTTTTAAACAAGTCTCCATTCCCTAATATGCAGGCAGCTATTCATTCAGCTTAACAGTGATGTTTTTAAAGGCTAATTGCACGTTTCTTTTTAGTGATATTTTCTGTACGTTGGTTAGTTGATGGATATATAATCTTGTTGGTCTAAAAACCTGAGAAAATCTACCCGCATATTCAAGTAGGGAAATTTGATTGAATCTTATTAGGTTTAGCTCAATGAATAAGTTAAGCCAGAATATAAGTTAATTGGCTTTCATGTTGAAAATTGTAGGTTAATGCAGTGGAATGTGGAAGGATACAAGTTGATGGGGAGATGGTGCCAGTATCATACATTGTTAAATCATCTCAAAAGATCAGCCATTTCTTGCACAGGTTTCCCCCCTTTGCTTGATGCTCTGTTTAAAAGGAAATGATAGTGCTTGGACAGGAAACTGATACCATAACGGTTGTAGGCATGAACCGCCTGTGATGGCTTGGGGTGTTTCTGTTATTGAAAAAGAACCGGACGTGGTGACGGTCTGTAAGCCGGCATCTGTCCCTGTAAGTATGCAGTGACTATTTTCATTCCCTGAGTCACCCCTGAGCATCACCTAAAATAGTGCAAAAAAAAAAAATCAAAGACCGGTGCCTTTCATTGGTTTTTCATTACTCTTCAAATGCGATATATACCTCAAGTTTCGTTATCTTCTGACTTCCCCTCTCACTTGCAATTGCTCCATAACTTCTGCCTGGTGCACTGAAATTTGCCGGTCATATTGTTGTTTCGTCACTATATTTAATAATAAGTTATTGTATTGGCATCCTTCTTCAATTACATGAAAGCATTGCTGCAAGTAGTTAATGCTTCTGTTAACTATGGATCTCTTTATCATGAAAGATACATAAGAGTTAGCATGTACTGGACTTTTAAGGTTTGGAGAGGTAGATACATTTTCATGTATCTTATGTACAAGCCAACAGTTCTTGCTTTCAGAATAATCATAGTCTATTGCGTCGAGTTTTTAGTTATTAACATATCCACAGAAGACTCAAATCAGTATTCCTATTATCTGTTTCTAATCATCTATTTCAATCTCAACGTCAAGACAAAGCTTTTGTCAGTTGTTTTTATTATTTACCTTTACAATAATTAGCCCTCAAATCCTGCATGGATTTCTTGTTAGTTACCTAATTGAAGATGTATGCTTTTTGATATACTGTGTTTTATACAAGCTAAAACTGTCAAATTTAGCTGTGATGTAGGTCCATCCATGTGGTCAATATCGTAAGAACACTGTTGTTGGTATCCTCCAAGCAGAGCATGGGTTGGCACCTCTATTTCGTATCCAAAGTTTTAGAATTAAAATGTCTGATTCTGATAATATATATATATATATAGATTACGTGTTTAAAAAGTAATCTAGTACTGAAAGTATCTTCTTGTACTTAGTTTGGTCTTTGCATCTACCTTGACTTGATTATGTCAGCGGTTCATCGACTGGATCGTCTTGTCTCAGGACTTCTCATTTTGGCCAGAAGTGCCCCAAAAGCTGATTTTTTCAGGCAACAGGTGTATCTTTATTTTATCTCAATTTAAAATTGTAATAAGTGATGAGTTCACTTTCTTTAGTCCGCTGGCATCATGCGGCTTGTCTAAAAGAAGAATAATAAGAGTAAACAATGATGTTGACTCTTGTTGGTTGTGACAAAGGCTTCTGAGTGTTGAGTTGTATTTATGACAAATTTTGAAGAATGACTTTGAATTCTGAAATGTAATGCACATATACTAAATAAAGATATTGGCTGTACTGTGTTCATGGAGTATTCAATTTCTGTGTCATGCCATCAAACTGGAAAGATAGAGATTTATGACGTTTAATTAATGTATATTTCTGAAAACAGAATCAGAATATTATTTTTCTTTCAGTAAATTTAAATATTGAAAGTGGGTGTCACTTCATCACAGATTGAAGCTGGTTTAGTACAGAAACAATATATTGCAAAAGTAGTTGGCGAATTTCCAGAGGATGAGGTATTCATATATTTGAGCTTGATAATTTGAGCTATATATGACTGTTCTTTGTGTTGTGTTCATGAGATAAACCCTGCAAGTATATCATCTTAAGATATCGCCTTCAGACCTTTTTCTTTTGTAGTGAAGGGGCCCCAAGGCCCAAATCAATCTTCAGACTTATTTATTCATACAGCTATCTGCCTATTTCTGGACCATCCTTAAATCAAGCTTTTCTTAACGTTTTAGGAATTTCTCCATAATTAAAAAAGTCTTTATTTTCTTTTTCAATCTGTCAGTTTTGGCAGTCGGCTTCTAGTTTGAAATGTTAAATGTATTCACAACTGAGGCAAAATTATGCAGAAGGTAGAGCTGGAAAGTGAAAGTTTGCATATCTGAGATATAAGCAGGCTAATTTTTAACTTTCTTTTGATTACAACTTTGCCACTATGAAAAAAATTAAAATGAAATTTGTGTGGATGAAGGTATTTCTAAAACATTGTTGTTAAAAATGAAAAAGCATATGTGAAGGAAGTTGTTTTCATGAAGCTCTGTTTGTGCAGTTTATGGGGTCATTAAGCAATTTAGTCTAAGAAAGTGTTGGGTTAGATGGGTGAAAGTAACATGATTTGTTTTGATGAGTAAAAAGGGCTTGTTCTGGGAAAGTTGCTCACCTGTCACGTTGGTGAGGACCGTCTAATTGTTTTTTGCCCCTTTGGTACATGAAAGTTATTGATTACAAGATTGGCAACATGGAAAAAACTGTAGGAAAGAAATATTTAAAAAAAAAAAATCTTAAAGTTGAATATTGGGACGGAATGGAAAAGATTGTCAATTTGCTCATAATTTTTGTGTTTGTTTTTTCTAATTGAACGTCTGATGTATTCTTCTTCAAAACAGCATTTGAAGTGACAATTTTTTAGGGAGGTTTCATCTAAAAGCATCGAGTATTCTTAAAAATAGAAATTATGGATATCATCTTTAACTGATTCTTTTGTCCGATACAGGGAACTCAATATGTTATCCCAGTGAACATACATTTGTAAAATAGATGATAGCTATAAATAGTCAAGTGTTATTCTGTCAGCTAAGATTGAGATGCTTCTCTCCCCATTTAACATTTTCCTTTTTATATTCATCTTCAGCAAGTCGTTGATGCCAATATAAACTATAATGCTCGAGAAGGAAGAAGCACAGCAGAGGTGAGGCCTTTTTGTTCCAAGGTCTACCATGAGAGAAATACAATTTTTAATTTTTCAAAACTTCAATATGGTTAATTCATAAATTCTTGGTCTTCCAATGTGTTTTTCATAAATGTAACAAAGACTAACTATTTTGAGGGACAGTACTAATTTCTTTTTTCTAGTAATCTATTCTTGATTGAACTAAACCGGTTTTAGTATGTTTTTGTACTTAAATTTAACCTTAGAAATTACAATGTCTTGATTTATGATAGGTACTCAGAATAAAAATTTGAGCCATTATTATAATGATGCTTGTTATAATTTTTGAGTAATATAGCAATTGTTGGAAGAAAAATAAAGTTGATGTGTTCTACCCTTGATGAATAGAGTATAGCCAAGTTGAAGAGACTGGAAGTTGATCTAAAATTACAATTCTGATTAAAAATATCTTTCTTTCTGCAGATCAAAGGCTCTGCAAAGGGAAAGGCTGCCTGTACAAAATTTACTCGGATAAGCTCAAATGGCACTTATAGTATTGTTTTATGTGAACCAATCACTGGCCGAACTCATCAAGTAAGAGCTTGCAGGCCAAAGTAGGCCAATGGTACTTCATATTGCGTCGTACTCTTAATTCCATATAATTAGCATTCCCCTCTTTGCCTCTCAAATAATAATGATCAATCCTTACATTGTGCTGTACATCGTGTTCTCTTTTTTTGTGTCTTTACTCAGCATCTTCAGTCTTAGCCTCCATTTCCCTTCTCATATGTACTAGCTGTAAGCTTCTGCCTTTACATGAATGGTATATCACGTGATCTATTCTCTGTGACATGTGACTCACCAGTATTGTCACTTTTTCCCATTTAGATGTTGGCTGATGCATGCTATGCTGTCTGTGTAGGCATAAGGAGTATCTCTCTACCTTTTAGATAACATGTTAGTACTTGGTTGCCAATCTCTCATTCATAAAACTGGTTCAAAGAGATGCAGGAAAGAAAATGGCATAAAAATTACACAAGTAATTTAATGCTTTTAAGTCCACTATAATGTCCAAAGCTATCCTGCACACCTTTTACTATTTTAGTTATTGTTGTTAATGAAATTCATTTTTTATGATCACTCTTAAATATTCAACCTCTGGTGCAGATACGCGTTCATTTACAGTATTTGGGGCATCCATTAGCCAATGACATGCTGTACGTCTCAGCAGAGACTGTTGATAGGTCTAGTAAAGGGTCAAGTGCCGATAGATCTGTGCTTGTGTCAGATGCTTCTCTGAGACCAAGTTTTGATGAAGTGCGCCACAAAAGTGAAGGCGACTGCAGTGCTGATTTTAGCATTGATCCCATGTGTACAAACTGTCCAAATTTGGCTCCCAAGGGGTACAAACTCAAACTTCTTTGTCCTATAATGTAATGAAAAACATATTAAAGCTGAATTGCCAAAAATGCGTGGCTGTCTTTTAATGAAATGGAAGAGTATATGTCCTGTGGTGATTCTTTTTGCCAAGTTGCAAAAGCATGAGCATCATGCTGAGCTGGTTTTTAGACTTTTTTGGCTATTTATAATGTGCCTGTCATAATCAAATCATGTTACCATGATGAAACGCTGCTAAAAACCTCAAGACCTAAAAGAGATTGATGTTTCACTGTGTTTTAAGCATGGTGGAAGCGAAACTGTTGCGATTTCAGGATGTCTTGAACTCAATGGCTTAACCTTTACCTGCTCAGACTTGCAGAAAGTTGTTCAACAAAGCTTTTGATTATGTTAATGATGCCACTGATGATTCAATAACTCGTCTGTTTGGTGGAATTGTATTGATCATCATGTTACGATTAGTTAAAGTATGCACATTTTTATGTAATTTGATACATTCTGTGATTACAACCATTCAGTAATATTATCTAGTGACTGAGGACTTTATTGTGACTGACCTGGGTGGTTATGAATCTGTATTTGGTAATTGCAGATACGATGGCCTTGAAGAAGGCCTGTGGCTGCATTGTTTTCGGTACAGTGGACCTGGATGGACGTATGAATGCCCGTATCCCGATTGGGCAAAACTTGGCTGATCAGTCAATTTTTGTTTTAATTTGCATTTTTGTTCTTTGGGGAGACCCTTCTAACAATTGTACCTCATATTGAAACTGGACATGAATGGTGACTTTTCTCATCATCATTGTGATTTTTTGTTTAGAGGAGTTTGGAACAAGTCTTTTTGTTGGGCCAAATATATTTTCCGATTTCACATGTATTATTATTGCTTCAATGTGAGTGCTTTGCCTTTGTCAATATAATTTGGAGAACAGGGAAGCAAATTTTATCAAGGCTGTCGAATCTGATGTCTGTACTCTGGAGACTGGACCATCTTCAAAGATGGCTTTTGAGTGGTTTGAGTCTAAATGGGTGGGTGCTACCTTTTATAGTACTAACTTGTCATGTAAAATTGTTATTCGCCAGAAATTAGAGGGCAATTTTTTTTAATTAAAAAAAAGGAAGTTCATCATGTTTTGCAATAAAGGGGAAAAAGACCCGCCCTTAAGCTGTATAATCAGATTTGTTTTTCTTCAATGCGGTAGAGGTTTGTTTCCATGTGTGAGAAGCTTAGGAAGAAATTTATATAACCAAACAGAAAATGATAGAACTTTAAAATTATAAAATCTTAAATCAGGTTTATTACTAAAAGTTGACAGGGGAATGATGAGGCTTAATGAGTAATTTACAACTTATTTTTTGAGAAATATTTGATTTATGATTTTGCAATTTCAAAATCATGTTTCCACTGTTTACCATTAATTTAACATTAAAATATTAATTTCGGGTCTAGACATCAAGGATAAACGTCAAGTTCAGTTTTAGCCAAATCCTTTAGGCCCTTTTTGGTACGTGGTATTTGAGGACAGGGAGTGGGATTGGATCAGGGATTGAGTCAGAATGTGTCGTTTGGTATGAGGGATTATGGGTAACCAGGGATTGGGAATACCACGAAAGTGGGATTGCTGCAAAGCCACCTCCCCCTGGTATTGTGTTTTGAATCCCGGGATTGCAAAATTGTGAAGACAAAAATACCCTTAAATAAAATATTTCTAGACAAAAATCACCCTAATCATAACCTAAAATCCCTCTCAAATATTCACTACCTCTTTTTTCCCCCTCACCATCGATGTCTCAACTTCACACGGTTTCCCTCACCGCCGCTCACTCCGCCGCCCACTCCGTCACCTCAGCATCGATCACTTTTCCCCTTTCTCTCCGTCGAAGATGTGCATTGTTGGCTATTAATTAGCGATTTGATTGTGATATCGAGATGTCTCTCATCTCTATATCAGAAGTCAAAGCCACGAACCTATTAGACGAGAGCTCTTTAATGTTCGTTAGCTTCGCAAATGGGTTTTTATTTATTTGTTTGGTCACTTTGAATCCATAGCCTTCTGATTTTCCTGTTTTGCTGATTTCACGGCAATAAATATACCCTGTTTACTTGGTTCTTCAGAAATATATTTGAAGTTTTTACTAGGTGAACCTTTCCAATTATGACGATCGCGACGATGAGTTCAACACTGATTTTCCTGAGGATTTGGTTGATCGATCAAGTTTGGGATTAGGACAGGGTATTTGAGTCTTTTTATAATTAGTACTTGTTTATTAAATAAGATTGGTAAAATCATTCCCTCCAATTAACACCTCATACCAAACATATTTTTAAAGCATCAATCCCAATCCCAATCCTAATCCCAATCCCTATCCCTATCCCAATCCATCAAAATTCAATACCACGTACCAAACAGGGCCTTATAGTTCACTTGTGTGGTGGTGGGACATAAAACTTTTAATATTTTCTCAAGACATTTGATTATTATTATTATTATTATTATTATTATTATTATTATTAAGAAGAAGAAGAAGATGATGAATTCTGCCAGGAGAGAATGAAGTAGGGGCAAAAATTCTATCCTTGATGGTTGGAAATAGGAGCATAAAATCTCTAATTGTTCATTTGGCGCAAAATGATTGGGCTGAATGAATATTTTTTATAAGATGGCTTCCCCGCGCCGTGTAACTCAACTGAAGGGGACGCATAAATTTTTTTTTTTTAAAAGTAACAATTGTTTTTAAAAGAAAAAAGCGAAAGAGAGAGATTATTGAATTAAAGCGCGAGGTCAGCAAATGAGGCCCGCCTCAAAGCTGATGCAGACACACATGGTATGGCGTCGTCCATCTCTCATAAATCCTTGAGTCAATTTTTTAAAGGGTTAAAGTTCTTTTTTATCGTGGAAGTAGTGCTTCAAAGACAATTTTATGTCGAAAGTTTTAAAGGTGGGGCAATTTCACTCAGACTTTTATCGTAGTTAAGTTTGATATTTAGTTGATTAAATATATGGACAAATTTGCTAAAAGTGAAAACTTTAAAGATAAATTTATACCTTAACAAAAATGGCATGAACAATAAAATTGCTATGGAAGTTTCAACTTAAGAGCAGATTTATCCTGTTAGTTTTCACTTTGGAACAAACTTGCTCCAGTATTTAGTCAACTAATGATCAAACTTAACTACAATAATAGTCAGAGTGAAATTGCCTCACATTTAAAACTTTTGGGGCAAAAATACCCCAGATGAAACTTCCGGAGTAAACTTGCCCCTGAGCCAATACTACTAGGACAAAAATGGCATTTAACCCTTTCTTAAAATTAGGCTTGGTACGGACTTCAGACTCACAATTTCATTATTTTAATTAATCTTAATAATTTATTAAAGATAAAAAAAATTGACATGTAACAGCAGTAACCTTACGAGTTACCTCCTCCAGCCAGAAATATATGGAAGAGTTGGTTAGAGCCCTTAGCCCAGAATAAAATCGTATCAGAAACTCAGTCTGATACTTCCGAAAAATTGGCCATGCTGTCTCTAAAAAGAAAACGAGAGTGCAAAGATGTTGTAAAATTGAGTGAAAAATATAAAGAGGCTAATAATTACGTAGAGGCTTATGCAATGAAAGGGAGTATTTGTTTCACCAAAAAAAAAAAGGGATTATTTGACATGAAGATGATCCATAAAAACTTATATAAAGCAATGGAAGAAGATTGGGTTTAATAGTTGGAAATTATTACTCCTCCTGTTCTTAATGTAGGACCTAATTAGAAAATTGATCTTGATCTTAAATATAACACATATTTCTCATCATCATTCTTTTGTGAAATTATCCCCTTTTGATGCTTCCACAATAATAATCAAGTAAAAAAGATATGAATAAAATTAAAGAAGTTGATTAAGGTATTTTAGAAAAAACATATTGTCCTAGTCCTATATATAGGGCAAAGAGAGAAGTTTTTTTTTGTCTTATTTATAAGACACCTCATTAAAGTTTTGAGGTGAATTATGTACAATTTAACCCTTCATTCATTGTTGTAGTGGCTTTGTTTTCATTTGGTATTATATATATTAAATAGGGGTAGAGTTAAAAAGTTATTGAATTTTATGATAGAGCTAATAAGATTTAAGGCTTTTTTTTATTTGTGTGAAAAATGTTGAAAGTATGCCCTATATATAGTACCAGAGGAGTATCTTATTATTAATTAACTTAATTAAAATTCTTAATCTAATCAAATTAGTTAAATACTCCCTCTGGTCCTAATTATAGTACAACATTTAGGAATTGATCTTGATCGTAATTATAGGATAAAATTTTAATTTTTATCAATTTCTTCCCAAAATACCCCCATTTCTTTTAGATAATGGTTGAATTGCCTCGTCTGACATACGGTACTATGAAGTATCAAACATACACCAAATAAAATATAATGAAAGTAAACACCTAGAGGTGGAGAGAGAATACTGATTTAGATAATGGTTGGATTATCTCATGGTAGACTCATGTAGTATTCCTAAATCACCCCTATTAAATAAGGGCCTTTTTGGAAAATAAATAAAAATAACTAATTTAACCACTATCCTTAATTTCTCCAAAATTAGGTAAATATATCCTATAATTAGGACCGGAGGGAGTAAATCTTATCCAGGCAAAAAAACAAATCTACACGGATGTGAAGGTATAATATTTTTGGTCAACTTTTTGCCAAAGCAAATGCATGTGAAGGTGTAATATAATATAGAGAGAGAGAGAATGGACAGAGGCTTTTGCAATTAAAGTGCTGGATTACTTCACTCATTCCTTATCAAGCATAGCGATGCATGCATGTCGTCTGAAGCGCGGGAACCACCAATATTAAAAAAGGCTCTCACATTACATTACATGTGTTGTCCGTGCAAGGCATCCTTATCTTCCTACACAATCACACACACACACACACACCCAACTTTTTAAACCTTCGTCCCATTTTGCATAAAGTTCTCTAACCCACCCTTATCTTCATCACGTACACTACATCCTTTAATTCCATCCATTATCTCCTCCTTTCTTTTCTTTCCTGGTTTTAATTTAAGTACGTACGATTTGCATGTTATTCGTTTGAACTGAGTTTATTAATTGATTTTCGCCACTCTGATAATGACTTCCCATTAAAAAGCTCTAGCTAGTGTGCTCAAGATACGGCATTACCTAGAATATCAACTACGTACGTAACCCTCACATACAAAAAATAAATAAAAGGTTTATACTTTTTTGGAGCGGAAATTGATAGGAAGGCAAAAAGGAATGAAGATATCATCACTAAAACCCTCCTACTTTAATTTATTTGTCTTTTTTCTTGTTTTCCTTCCTTTTGGATCGCTATGCCTAACTCTTCGTTTTGAGATGTTCACCTTCGCCCACCTTGCATATGGGAAAATACCACACAATTATCATATGTGGCTGTCATTCATATGATCTTGTTTCAAACTCATTTGTTTCCAAGAAAATTATAATCAGGGAGATTTACTAGGTCTTGTATTAATCATAATTGGATTTTGAGATATATATATGTAGATTTGAAATCACCTCTTTAACCAAAGTTTAATTCAATAGAAATACTCTTACGGGCATAATTATAGGTTCATTCACTCAAAACTGTAGCTTAATTTAGGCCTAACATTGTTCATTGAATATCCAGAACTTTTTTTTCCTTCAATTCGTAGGCTCAACCATATTCACCAACTAATATTGGTCCTCCCTGTATGATTCGAGGAGGAAAAAATGTGCGCGCGCGCTTGTGTGTGTGTGTGACAGAGAGAGAGAGAGAGAGAGGAAAACGCAAGATTTTTCTTTATTTATAAAACAGAGCAAAACTGGTGGATTATGATTATATTATTATCAAGCACGCACAAATATATTTAATTCATTATTGATGCGTGAGAAATTAGAACACACATGCCAATAATACAAAACTCGATCCACGACGGACGAGAAAAGAATGCAAAGACTCTAGTGGGTTCATTATTTTAATTTAATGTATTATTTGCAATCATTAATTAGATGGTTGTTTTTAAAATTGATACGTAAAGTGTGGATATAAATTAATAAATTTTAAGTGGATTATATTCCTTGGCCTTGAGAAATTAATCCACTTTTAATTACCACAATAAAGAAAGCACTTTCATCCGACTTTGACTTTTTCCTATATGTAGTATATCTCGGACCTCGTCTTTTGCACTCACTTTAATTTGATCGCCTTGGTAGAAGATAATAAGAATCAATCTCAGTTTTTGGTGTTCTGATCCGCATGTTTATGAATCTCATAATTGGGATCTTTTTTTATTTTCAATTACTATGAAGCCACTTGAATTCGAATCCTATGACTAGGAATCTGACTAATTTAGCCCAACCTGACTGAGATCCCTTAAAAGGGTAGGAGTCTTTCAATAAAATTTTTCTTCTTCTTCTTTTTTTTTTGCCCGATGATCAAACCCGATACCTTTACTTCATGGACCAAGATACCTATCTCCTTAACCAATACTACGTTGCTAATAATTGGGATCTTTAAAACGTTAGACTTTTATTTAACTTTTGATGAATGGTTTGGAATTGGAGCAGATTAGCATCCTATACTCTTAGGTGTCGGGTGCTTTTGTCATCTTTTGGTATCGGTGGCGTCGATCGATAGATGCATTTTTGCTTTTAAGCCTGCCTTTACGTGCCCCCTTGTCCTTGACATTTTTATATTTTAATAAAATCAATCAAACGTACAAAAAAAAGTCTAAAGATAATGATGATTATAGATAGTGCTATATAAAGTGGCCGTTGATAATAGTAATAATCATTTATAGACTCTAAGGATGTAGGTCTATTTACAATTGCAAAAATTCGTGTTTTCTTGAGTTAATTATACGATAAGAAAAAAACATTTTTTTCACAAACATCTTCATATATAATTGCCAACAAAAATTGTTCCAATTATACAATGAATGTAGCTCGGACTCCATGAGGGTATGGGTTGAAGTTTTATCCACCATGTCAATATTATTGGTAGGTTGGTAAATATATTTGTAAATACACCCTTTAAGCGTAAGACTCGATTGTGTGTGTAACTCACTTGCCTTAAGCTCTCAATACACTCCTTCTTATTCAAAATATGAATCACCGTCTAGAAAATTATTGTTTCATAATATAAGTCATCATGTGAAAAATAATTAATATTTATTTGCCAACTTTATTCTAGTAATTAATGTTAAAATGCAGATCCTCTTATTTTTCTATCTCTTTCAAATCCTCATTTAATATAGATAAAATTGTAAAAAAATTAATTTAAAATGGACTTAATGAGTTAATCATTCTTCCATAATTAGTTCTAATGATGAGCTAGTTGAAAGTAACTTATATTTTAGACATGAATATACTATTTTGTTGAAAGTGCTTAAAAAAATTTAGGCTATATTTGCATGGAGAGAAAAATGAAAGGAAAATAGGGGAAGGGAGTACTAAAAAGAAAAACTTCTAAAAAATGTAAAAAAAGAAATAGTTTACTATTTTGGGAATTTTCACTCTTAGTATTCTTTCCTCCTAATTTTCTCTCCATCTAAATATAGAGTTAAAGTTTTGCAGTAAATTTGTCATCATCTTTAGTTGATCATATATCAAGAGGATTATTGCGTCTCTTGCCAATTAATTTCATTAGTTTTAAACGTAACATTGGCTTTTTTTTTTAAAACTAAGATATGAGTAAATTAACGTAAATACGCAAATTACTGAAAAGAAAAATGGATGGGATTTTATTGAGGAAAAAGAGGATTCATCGTAGATCCATGTATTGAGAATATGCCATACCAACACGTACTACATACACGAGTGAGAGAGCTAAGAGATTCTAACAACATTAACTATTGCCTGAGAATTAGTACTACTACTTTACAGGCAAATAAGAAAATTCCCCTTACAACCTTTTCACAAACACTAATTAATCAGACGTTGCCATTATCACCCGTGTTATTTTGCTTGTTATTAGATTCAACATCTATCGTCTGTCACAGCATCATTTTTATTATCTGAACTCAGCTTCACAACCTCAATGATATGGTCGCTTTGATGATTTTGAACCTTCACTGGATCTTCCATTACTAGTGGCTTGGAGTTTCTGTACATCAAATAAAGTACCATTTGCACTATTCCAAACAAGAATCCAAGTGTGTTTGGGAGCTGCATTAATTAATTTAAAAAAGTTAGTGCCAATAATCTCGAAAGGTGTATGAAAAGAATATATATAGTAATCACTTGGGGCCCATATTTTGCTCAAATATTGGGACTAGCTCGGCCACTAACAATAATAAAGCAAGCAAGGCGCCAGCGTCTAATCTTTGTATTAAACTTAGCAAGCAAAGTGGAAAAGAGAAAAAGGGATTTGTACCCAGAAAAGAAATAAGCAAAGCTAAGTTGAAATGGACACAACTTTGGCAATATAATGGAAAGGTGATCATATATTACTAATTGACGTATATGGTTTATGTGTGTGTATATATAAATAGTGAGAATGATATATGAATGAACTACTTACAGCGATATAATAGTCCTTGAGAGAAAGGCCATAGAAGAACCACATGACGGCGTTAAGGGTTAAGAACATTGATAAATTGAAGGGCATGAACTCCACACTCTTGGTCTTTATAACACGTCTCTTCATGCATCACAACAAGCATAAATATAAGTATAATTGTGTGTGTGTATCAATTATTAAGGTTTAAATATATATTAGAGAAGAATTCTAACCATGCTGGAGAGAGGGGCAGCGAAGACGCTAATATTAAAAACAAGAGAAATCCAGCCTACAATATTGATGCGTTTTGACCCCTCAGCCAAATAGAGAGTTGATAGAAGCATCGATCCGTATCCAAACACATTCAGCAACAACACAAGCTTTATAGTCGAAATCTACTCCAATGATTAGAATGAAGTTAAGCTCTAAATATAATTATATACATTAAAAAAAAAACCCAATATGATCCATCCAAATTAGATCGAGCGTCGGTCTGCATTGGTGAACTCTTAGTGCTTATCATTATAATGAGCACTGAAACTGGTTCCTACATATACACGTACGTACCTTGAGCTTCTTAGAAGCATACAAGAGGAAGATGAAAATGTAGATGGATTCGAGGACCGAGCCGCAGGAGTTAATGGTGATGAGGAGGAGTCCAGTGTTCTTCTTGAGGAGTGCATAATAAATCCAGATCATACAGCTCAATAGAGATACCACATAAGGAAGTGACTGGAATCCCTCTGTAGATTTCTTCTTGTATATTTGGTAAAATGTTGGCCTGCAAAAATCATAAGACGACCTCGTAACATATTATTATTATTATTATATATTGCTCATCATGATATATGGCTCCGAATTCATTAATTACAGAATATTAAGATGACTTACAGAGGAGCAAGAAGCACTAGGAAGGAGATGATATTACCTACATTAGATAAAGAAATAAAACAAATCAAGCATATATAACATATCGGTACAATCTTGACGGAAGTCATGAAGCTAGTGCATGACTAGTTATTACTGATCAATAACAGCGTGAAGATCAGCAACCAGAAGACTGGAATATAATATATAATATTCTTTTACGCTGTCAATATTATTTGACGTTGTTTTGGGTGCCTAGAAAGAAAATAAATAATGAAAGAAAGACATAAACTATGAAAGTAAAGGGAGAATATAGCATTAATTAGTATGTACCCATAAGGCCGAAAACAAAACCAAAGTGGTGAATGTCCATCTCTTCAATGTTCAAAATTAATTCAACCCCACAAACAAAACTGTGTTTTGGAGTGCTCTCTCTCTCTCTCTCCCTCTCTCCCTCTCTTTTCTCTGCAAATTAAAGGATTGAAAATGATATATTCTCTCCCTTTGGGCTATGATCTCATCTCTCTCTCTTTCTCTCTCAGTCCCACGATTCCATAATGCCAAGGGGTTCTTACCTATTTATAGTTGGGAAAAAGTGTGCAACTTGTCATTGAAATTTTAAAGAATATAATATAGGAAGGCCAGTATCCATCTAAGCTATTATATATTGTAGCTTTATAGTATTACTTTCCAGTTGTTCCTGCTTAGTTATAGCCTTTAGCTTAATATATAAACCTTTTCAACACAATGTCTCAATTCTATTGCTCTCAGTAATAACCTTATTCAAGTTCACATTTCCATTGAAACCAGAGAGGTCCTCTTGCACTGCCCAGTGCAATTAATGGTGCATATATACCACTCTATATGCCTTTTTATAAGTCACTTATACCTCATTTTTGTAAACTAAACAAAGTATTAAATGAATAAATTTTTTCATATTTGCCATTATTTATGAAAGGGTATAAATTTTCTCTCATATCCTTTTATTTTTATGCACTTACACCTCTCTCTCTTTCTTCTTTCCCACGTGCCCAACTAACAATAAATGGGGGTAAAATTGGCAAAATTTTATTTATTACCCTACAAGTGACTTATATTTTGAGCAAAACTTTTTTTTTTTTTTACAAATAACTTATAAAAAAAAGGTAAAGAGTGGTATATACCAAATTCCCGGGGCCCACCATAAGGTGACTTTGTTTAATTTCTGATATGTTTCACCCACTAAGAGCTTCTTTTTAAGCCTTACCATGGCTTTCAGTTTTAAGGTCTTCTTGCTCTTTCTAAAGGCCATCTTCTTCTTCCATGTTGTTACCAAAAAATTCACTAATTTAATTTGGTGCTATTTATTATTAGTCCATCCTCGCTAGGCAATTGAACCTGGCTCTTAAAGCATATCTATGGCTATATTAGCTATTCTTGTGAGAAATATCTATAGACTTGATTAGATATACTTTACTCTCTTACATGGGCAACAAAGAAATATCAACTTGCTTTTATATCAGTTCCAACTTTCTAGCTTTTAAATTTTTTTCCCCTTCCCTTCCCTTGTGGATATGTTCAAAATTAGGTGGACCTCTAGGCTATCGCTAAAAGTCTGAAAAATTGGTTGAGCTGTAAATGGTGTAGTTTGTTATAGATTTTTTATATTATTTATCATGGATTGATTTAATAAAAAAATTTAATATACAGTTAATTGAATCAATAATGAATAAATTATAAAATTTCAGTATAGTTACTA
Organism: Inga oerstediana; assembly: GCA_963210345.1. Taxonomy (NCBI): domain Eukaryota; kingdom Viridiplantae; phylum Streptophyta; class Magnoliopsida; order Fabales; family Fabaceae; genus Inga; species Inga oerstediana. The sequence continues at coordinate 3,353,694 of OY723410.1, forward strand.
GATAGAGATGTAAAATTCGATTTGAAGGCCAAGGAAACTTTTATAGAATTATGAAGCCAGCAAAGTAATTAACTATGTTAAAAATAAGTAATTGGTAAATACGATTTTTTTTTTCCATTGGGTGTGGCGACCATAAATTTAGCGTATTGGGATGGTTGGATACCACTTGATGAGGACCACTTGGTAATATATGGTCCGTATAATTCCTTTTATTTCTAAATAAGCAAAGTGTTACCGTAAATGGCTCAATTATAACTAATTATTAATAGAAAGAAAACGACGGTATGGGAAAGATTTATTTTCAAATCAACCAAATTAATTAATGCCCTGAAAATAATCAATTACAATCATATGCTAATTAAATAACTTGTTTTTTTAAGAAAAATAATAAATATCCATAATTGGCGGCCCTGGTCCCTCCACCCTCACCCTTAGATTGATCCTGCAAATTTCTTTCTTTCTTTTTTCTGGTCATCACAAAGTCGAATCAAAGTGATTAATAATTCCTAGCTATAGATCTTGGCAGAGGCTTATTTGTCATTGTGAACTGTAATGCACTGCATCAAATTACTTGCATGGAAGCTTCCAGAGAGATAAAGTAGGGATAGCTTGTTTTTTATTTATAAGTGCTTATATATCGTGATTCACAGTATACGGGTAAGTATGTGAGAGAATTTTTATCTGGACTTACGTAATAAGCACTTATTTCCAAAAAAAAAAAAAGAAAAAAGCTATTCTAAACATAGCTAGAGATTCATTACTTTTTTCTATTCTTAATATAGGAGTTAGACGTATCAAGATTAAGTGAATTAGTTAAACTAGTTATTTGTAAAAAAAAAATATGCCTTGATTTTTTAAAATAACTTATTTAATCATTTGTATTGGATATGCCTTTTGATGGAAAATCCTTTAATATGTATAATCAATTTTAATAGAATAGTTATGGGTAAAAATATATAATTTTTTGAGATAAAGTGGGTTGAATAATTAAAGTTTTAGATTTATGACCAACATAAATCCATAAATAGCTTATATATTTAGCAGGGGGTTTGGGTAATTAAAATTAGAATTAGGATGAGACTAAATAGGGGAAGTTTTTTGACATGGAAAAATCGCAATGGGGGTTTAGATCTGAGATTGGGACAGCGAGTGAATAAACGGTTGGATACAAAGCCAACACAGCATCGCGTAATATATCGTCAACCTGTACTGCTCAAATAAGAAACATCTTTTCTTCTCCATCTCTATAATCACATATCAATTAGTGCGCGTCGCTAGCTAAGTTTATTTGAGACCAGCTAATCACAAGGTTAATTGAATTTAAATCCCACCTTATTTAAAAAATCTTAGGGGAGAGACATCATAGTCGAAAAGTCTTGATTTGAATTAATCGGTTACTTGAAACCTGGTAATAAAATCTAGAGAGAGAAAAAAAAAATCAAAGCTAGAGCGTGTAGAATATAAAATATATGAAAAAGATTATAGCGCATTTTAAATTTGTTGTGAATGTAATACTCTCTACAAAAAAAAAAAAAGAAAACCCCGTTTATTATCGGGTCTCCGCCACCGTTCGAATTTAATTAATTAGTTACTTTTTATGGTATTTATTAGTTTAGCCTCACGTGACAATTTCGTCTCACTGTCGCCATCACTCATCACTCTTAATTAACAACAAATATTTAGTTTGACTTAATCATTAAATAATGGGAAAATTTTAAAAAAATATTACTTAAATTGTAAAATTCTTAATTAGTGATTTAACAAGAATTTGTGTTGTCAATCCCATTACGCTTCTTATCAACAGGATTTTGAAGTTCAAATAGTATTTTTTTGGAATTCTCCCTTAAATAATTAACATTCATGAAGACTAAAAAAAATTTACAATGTTTAGATTGATTTCAGGGTTAAGGTGTCATTTTACTAACAAAGTTTTTCCCGAAGAGCATCTAATACAAATAAGTTTTGAAAGGGGTAAAAATATCAATAAACAATTTAAAAAGGTGCAAATTCACTAAAACCGTTAAATTATAAAGAAAAAAAACCCGAAAGGCGTTTGGTGAAAATTAACGGTTTTAGTGAATTTATAACATTTTAAATTTTTTATTAGTATTTTTTCACCTCTTAAAACTTATTTGTGTTAGATGTCCTTTGGAAAAAATTTGGTTGCCCTTAATTTTATCATTTTTAACTTGTTTTATATAAGTACGTATAAATAATAGCACATATTTTTCGGCCATCCTCAAATAGTCCTTCCAGTGCACAATCACGATATGCATCTAATTAAATTTTAACTTCACTTTTTTTGTTTTCATATTTTTGGGGTTGTCCATATCTATATTTATCTATTTAGTTTCTTTTAACTTGTTAATACTACTTTACTCTAATAAAATATTAAATTTGAATCATTGAAATCTGATATCTAAATTCTTGGTAAAAACAAAAAAAAATTCTGATATCTAAATAATAATATAAAATGGGAAGACGAAATGAAGAAGATGATTTGTGCCAACCAGCTCAATCCCTTATCCAAGATACTTGGTTTTGTGTGAGATATATACACACCTTCTTAAAATAAGTAATCAAATTAAGTGACCACCTATTAAATAAATGAAAAATAACACAACGTGTATATATAACAAACAATTAAAAGAGGAAGATAAAGAGAAGGGAAGAAAAGTGTAATTAAAGTCGAGGTGTCCGTTTCGATGTTTGTGTGGGAGGAATCAATCATAAGGGTTACCTACCAAACATATAAAAATGAGATGTTGCAGAAATCAGACGTACAAGACAAGAACAACAATGTTGGGTATGCAATGGATTTGGAGATTGTTAGGTACACAGTTTCAAAGGCACTTTGAATTTGAACTTATTAGGAGGTGGCACTAGTAGTTGTGTTAGCTGCAACATTATCATTTATCAACACTTGGCGATATATGTGTCAACGAGACAGCTTTAATTTGTGACTTCGATTAGACCCGGAAGATTAGGTCCCGCGGGCAACAACAAACCCTATTCACATTCACGTTCACATTTATAGTCCCATGATGTTTTCTTTCATGTGGGAATCCACACAGCAACTTCGCCAACCTAGCTAGCTACTCGAAACATTTAGGGTTTCCACATTCACTGACGACCGAGGGTAATTAAGGCTCCTTCACTAAAACTTCGTCGTTTGAACTTTGAATAGGGGGAAAATATCTGGAAGAGAGAATGTTGTGAGGGAAAAAAATGAAGAGACATCATATATATATAGATGATAAAAAATAATGGCATATTAAAAATCATCATCCAGTCATGTATATTGTCAGATTCTTTTTACGGCATTATACATGATTGGATGATCCGGGTATGTCTATGGAATACCTCTCTAATCCTATTTATAAGGTAGAGAGGAGAACATTTTTTGTCCTATTTATAGGATTGAGAGAGAGAATTTTTAAATGAATGTATGATAAATCACAATTTTATTATATGTTTTTATACTTTATTTAAGATTTTTTTTATATTTATAGAGATTAAAATATATTCTGTAATTAAATTGGCAGAGTAAATACATTAATTAGGACTAAAAAGGAAAAAATTGTCAAAAAAATTGTAATTACTCTTAATTATTTATTTTTAAGAAGATTTGATATTAGGTTAATTATTTTTAATTGTAGGTACTTGAAAAATGGGATTAAAATTGAAAATGATAGTATGGGGCTCAAATTTGCAAAATGTCAGCTGAATCTCACGAAGTTTGAAAATGCCAGTTTGGCCTATCAGTAAATCACCGCGTTTTGGCATCATTCTTTAGGTCGGTTCAGAGATTAAGTATGTGTTTGGATTAGCTTTTAGAGAATAGTTTTTACGATTTATGAAATAAGTATATGAGAAGAGTTTTGTCTCAATTTGAAGAAAAGAGCCTATAAAACCACAGTTTTGGTGGTTTCCAAGGTTTTGGTGATTTCCAGACACTCACTTATTGAAAGGGCAGCTGAATCAGAACCTGAGCCGCAAGGAGGAGAACAGAGGAGACAACTTCATTCCACGATTTCAGATAGACAGCGGCGAGAATTACAGAGCTTCGATCTTGTCCTGCATTTCCTTAACCTTCTTCTTCCTCTCTCACTGGCGGTGTCCTTGTCCACCACAGCCGTCGGCAAGCATCATCTCCTTTACCGCCACTGGATTAGAGAAGGCTGAGAGCCGAAGGTCTGGAAGCCACAACTTTTGGGAGCTAATAGTGGACAACCGAGAGAGCTGGGAGATCACTACCACCACCAACTTCTATTTCTTTCACCACAGACTTGTATCCTAGCTGTCACACACACCTCTTCCATCTCCGCCGGTTGTCCTTAATTTTCCAGTATTCCGGCGAGCTTCCAGAGCACCGTGGCACCATCAATATTCCCTTGTCTTCTTCGGTTGCCACCTACGCTTGTTGATTGCAGAGGAGGCTTTGAATTTTGAATTAAATTTGAAGATACCTTGTGTTGTTTAATTGTGGTTCACTCTCTTTCAATTTTTCTCTTCCGTGGTGTTTTCAATGCTGGTCATTTGAATGTGAACATGATTTTGCCTCTTGAAGATATATGCATGAGTGGCAGTGGCTAAATTTCTCAAATCTTTGGAAGATGGAGGTTAAGGACTTGAGTTTTAAGTACCATAAAGAGGAGTTTTATGTTTTAATCCATTTGTTTAGCTTTGTAATTATGATTTTCTGTCTTTGAAATTGTATTTATATTGCTAGACCTTTATTACTTGGTTAAATACCTAGTTTTGATTAATTTGTTATTTGAATTAGTTGATGTTGAACTTTGTGCTCATCAATATATGTGGTTACATATATATTTAAATGTAATTTCATTGTTGTTAAAAAAAATGTAATTTCATTGATTCTCTATTGTTTTGCATGATATTGTTTAAATATTGAGTTAATTTTGGAGTTGTATTGAACCAATTGCAATAATTAATTTAAATCACACACTAAGAGTGTTTAATAGCATCTCTAGAGTAGGGGGTCATTTCTTTTGATGCTAGACTCATCGGTTGATGGAATTTGGTATTTTAGAAAATTTAGTGATTTCATAAATTGCATACAAAGTGGTTTTTAATAATATTTTAAGAAGTGATTATTTTCTAAGTCTAAGAATCACCATCGATTAGTGTACTAGACTCAACAGTTTGAGGTTTGGTATTTTGAGGGACTTTATTTGCAATTGTTAATATTTTATATTGAGTTTTGGTTAGAGGGGTTAAACCTTACCTGGTGTGGAAGAGTTTAATCAATCTAACTCAAACTAGCTTAAAGGGTCTTTTAGGCATTTTTGACTAAGCTATTAAATTGAACTCCCATTATCATTAGATGAACTATGATTGCCCTTGCAAGCCATTTTCAAGAGATTCACTTCATCCATTTCATTTCACCTATCATTTTATATCCAAAAATATTTTAGTGTGGCCATTTACATTTTCTTGCAACCTATTTGATATTTAAAAATCTAAAAATCATTTTTAACTCATTTTATGCTAATCATCACACCTAGTTTCTAGGTAATTAATAAAAGGATCTTCGAGAGATGATCCGGGATTACACCTTGTATTGCAATCCTTGATTTAATTTATGAAGAGGTTACCAAGGCACAAAGTCAACAACGCATTTCTTCAATGTACAATTTTATTCTTTATATATTTGTTATCGTATTGATTTTGTTCTCACATACCACTCTGATCCTATTTATAAGTCCATTTTAACTAAATCTCACATACTAAGGAGAGTTAGTTAACTCAATGATTATGGGGTAAATTTTCAATTATGTCCTCATTTATGAATAAGTACTTTTCAACTTTTTATTCTCTATATATCTTTAAATTATTTTTTTATTAGTACAATAAATAGGGCAAAATTGTTACAATATCATTTACTACACTGAAACTGAACTTATAAATATAACCAAATCTTTTAATCAAAAAATACTTATAAATAAAACCAGAGTGGTATGGCATAATGTACATTAAATAGAGTTAAAGCTAGAAAGTTGTTGAATTTTATGGAATGGTTAATGAAATTTAATTTTTTATTAGTCCGTGTGAAACATGCTAGAAGTATCTTAGGAATAGGATCAGAGGAATATTTAATCACTTCATTCTGTCCATATTATAGGTAATCTCAAGCTAATCTCTAACTAAATGACAGAACCATGAAAGTTGGTTTACTTGTTTATTTTATTTGAAAATGACCCATTTTTTCAATCTTGAGTCTTTGACCATACTTTAGAGTACAGAGAAACACCGTATTAGACTTCAAATATTCTCTTAATAAATTATAATAGAGGTAATACTTAGAAAAAAAATAATTAATCACCCGCCAGGTCATTTATATTGTTGATCAAGAATTTCTTTTAGAAGATGTCGCCTATACTCCCTCTAGTCTATAATATAAGTTATTTTTAAAAGAATGATTTGGTCCATAATATAAGTCACTACTACTACAAACAACGTTTTTAATATTTGTTTTTTAACCCTTATAACATCTGAAAATAAGGGGACGCGTATGCCAGGACGTAGAAAAGTCAGAATACGGCTTCCATTAAAAGAGGAACGCCGTAAGTAACTTATGACTTCCCTTTTTGAAAAAAGGGACTCCATAAGTGGGTTACGGAATCCCTTTTTTTTTTAAAAAAAAAAAAAGATGTCTAAAGGTTCATTTTTTTAAAAAAAAAAATCGTTTATACTTTACACTATCCAGCAATTAAAATCTATAGAAATAGAATCGAACAATTCTTCATAAACCAAAATGTCCTTACAAATAGTAAGGGAACATCTAGTACTAGCTAATTAAAGTGTTGACTTCTACTAATACAATGTGCAATAATTATACCATAAAGTGTCAAAAATTTGTCTACACAACTACTAACTAATAAAAATAAACTTATTAGTTATCATCAATTTATCACAAAATATCAAAAGGGAAACCCAAAATCAAAAAAAGATTAATATTGGTGAAGAATGATAAATCAAAATGCATCTACAACGATGATAAATCTAAATGAAAGCACCAACAAAATGCATCTACAATAATCCCAGTTCATAACTTAGACTATAAAAAACAAAAATAATTAACCATACCTTTTCGTAGAGCTGGTAATTCGGGCTTGGCGGGTTAGCCAACCAAAAACAGACGGTTTCAGCGGCCCGTTTCAATTCGGGCTAAACGGGCTCAAGGTTGATACGGGTTGGCCCGCGATTTTTTTTTTATTTTTTTCCTCCTCAAATGCCCTCTTAGTATCCCTTATCTCATTTTCTTTGATGATGTGTTTAATTAATTTCCCATATTTTTTGACACTTATTTTTATATTATATTTATTCATTATACTATTATTAAATTTAAAAGAGATGTGTTTATATAGTTTTGTGATGTGAGTAGATGAAAAAAAAAAAGGAAAGTAAGAATAAAATTGACTTCATAATATAAATGTATAAAAGAAAAGAAGTGTGATATGAGCGGGTGAAAGAGAAAGAGAGTAAAATTTTTTTCAAAAGAGTGAAATTTAAAAAAAAAAATTGGCGGGCTCGGCTGGCAAAAGCCAGCCCGCGAGGGGGGCGGGCTACATCAGCCCGCATTGCCGGCACTACCTTTTGGCGAAGGTGGGAGAGAGGGGAGGAAGGAACCAAAGATGTTGAAGATTGAGGAGGGACAATTGCGACAAGCTTTAATAGTGGAGAGGGAGAGAAGAGGACGATGGATGATGGTGGTGGGGAGAGAGGAGGACGACCTTCAAAAGAGAGTGATAGTAGTGAGAGGGAGTAAGAGATAGTGACAGTGAAAGGCCGTCATTTTGAGCTTCAACAGAGTGACAGTAGAAGGAGAAGTTCAGGAGAGACTGATAGTAGTGAGAGGGAGTGACGGTGGAAGAAGCCAGAAGGGGCTTCAAGAGAGTGATGTCGAAGGAGGAGCTTTAAGAGAAAATGAAAGTTCTAAATAGAGGAAGCTAGCTTGCAGGGGTAGACATGACTTTGGAGAGAGTGATGTCAGTTTGACTGACATGCATTGGGCATCTTTAGGTGTCCCAATTGGGAAAAAGACACCGAAAGCCAACCTTTAGGGGTCTCATTTTGAATTTGGGATGCCTAAAGTAAAAAGAAATTACTCTAGGTTTCCCAAATTCAAAATGGGATGTCTAAAATGTGATTTTACGAGTCAAAAAAAAAAAAAAAAGGATACCAAAAGCCTAGCTTGTGCCATCCCTTTTTTTAGAGACACCTAAAAGCACATTTTAGGCATCTCAATTCAAGTTTGAGATGTCTAAAGGGTGTCTTTAGGCATTCTAAATTCAAATTATTGGAACGTCTAAAGCTATCCAACTCCCCCCTAAAATTACAAAAATACCATCGTCTTTGTTTTTACTTCCCTTTTTTTAAACCGATAAAATTACATTCAGGTCCCGCATGAAAAAAAATAAAGAAATTGTCCTCTAAACCCATCAATAACACCCCTGAACTTTGTCAATGGGACAATTTCTTCACTTTTTCTTTTATGCAGGATCTGAATGTAATTCTCCCTTTGAAAAATGGACATTCTTTGGGGTAGTAGAATCTATATCCTGTAGTAGTGCACTTGGAGAGCAATTAATTTTTTTTTTGTTTTTTAATTTTACCCCTGTAATTAATGTTTAAATCTGACTTATTATATATATATATATATATATATATATATATATATATATATATATATATATATCATTCAAAACCCTATTAAATATAGGTGAAGTTGTAAATTTTGTTCAATTTACTACAGATTTAATGAGATAACTATAATTTTTTAGTTATGATGAATTGATTAAAGTGATTTACATTGAGAACGGAGTTTTTAAAATCGAGAAAACTATTTTTTATTTTTAAATTATACCCTGGGGGGGGGGGGATTAAAGGCAACATCAGAAAAGAGCATTGGAGGACACTTAACCCACCACCACCATATATTCACATTACGTTGAGAAAAGATCGTCACTTTTCAAAATACTTTTCACATTAGATTAAAAATCAATCCATCGCCTGCATTATTATTTTAATAATATCTTTCTTTCTTTCTTTCTTTTTTCTGGGCTTTCAATTATGTGGTTGGCTCTGCAAAGCAAGGAGAGTCTATCCTGGTTGTTCCCACTGTTGTGGATATGAACCACGCACGCCAGTAAGCACTGGACATGGCGATATGCATATGTGGTGCCTACATGACATAATAAAACGTAAAATATAGCCCTAATTAATGTGAACTTGCTTTTCTATTTTATTTTTCCCAAAGTAATTTGCTTTAGGGAAAGTTCTTCGCAAAAGTTGAAGACAGGATCACGTTTAACTTTAATTTGAATTGTCATCCCTGACGTACCTCAATTAAATCAATTATACTATACATCATTATTTTTTTCCTGAAAGCATCCGATAGACATGCAATCATGTCCACCAATTTTTATTGGAACACGTTAATTTTATTTTAATTTTATTTTCTTGAATTTTATTATTCGTTTTAAATTTAAAAAATAGCATCAGGCTTTTTTTTTTGACCGAATAAAAATAACACAACCAATGTCTCATATTTTTTGGGGTCAATTTCTTGATAGGCGCCATCCTGTTTGAACCTAATTGGCCCGTTTTAACACTTTCTGCTTGAATTTCTATTGTTCCAGAAATATTGGAATTTCATTTTAATGTGAAATGATATATAACAAGTTAAATTTTCAAGCATATGCATTACAGAAAAATTATTGTTGGTTTTTCTAAAGCACCCTTTTAATTATCAAAAACGCTTATGAAAAGATCATAAATGAGACAAGTAAATTTAGTTGTTATATTCAAAACTAAATTGAACTCTTTTACTACATCTTAAATTTAGGGTCAGACCGAAGAAATATATCATTAATTGTATAAAAAACATCTTAGGGAATACTTTATGTTAAAATTGGAGGTTTGTTTATTTTTTATTTGATCAAAGGTTCTTCTCTTGATGCTTAGAGAATAAAAAATTCTCAACTTTTCAAATAAACATGCTTATCAAAATTTAAACTTATACTCTTTTTCTTATGGGATAAAGCCCTTACCACTCATCACGCCAACCAACAATACAAGGAGGTTTATTTTAATAAGGTAGATACTTGAAAGTTGAAAGTGAGGCCTACGCAAATCATTAAAAAAAACGTGTGTGCGCGCGCGCGCGTCACGCCCGCGCGCATGTACCGTGTGCATGCGAGTGTGGCATGCACGAGCGTGTACGTGCGACTTCAACTCCTCTGGACATGCGTGTGGAGGGCGAGGCCGTGAGACTACAGTCCATGTAAATTTTTTAATTTCCATCTTTGAATGGAGAAAATTATAGGGAAAATCTTATTTAAATCTATTTAAAATATCTAAATTTAAAATCAGGTATGTACTTTGAATAAATCCCTAATCAGACGTATAGGTCTTATTAGAAATTTCTAAATTTGTTAATTTGACTAATATATCATTTTGCTATTTGTTAATTCGATTTACTTTATCTTGTGAAACATGGTGCTATAAGTTAACGGGGTTCAAGTATTCATTTGCGTTTATTCACTATTCAAAATTTTGTCCCTTGGATTGTACTTCATATAACTGAGGGATTTGATTATCATTTTTCTCATCACTTACATGGCCTAAATTTTATTTTATGGCCAGAAAAGGACCCTTGCAAGTTTTGAGCGTAGGATCAAGGAACTCATGATACATCGTCTCTTCAGCAATGGCAAATTAAAGTTGTGGATATTCTTTTCATCTCACTTTTATTTCTAGAAGAATGTAAGGCGATGTTAATTAAGAGGTCGTATGGCTTATCAAGGTTTTTCTAAAGTTGAGGTCCCAATAGTTCTAATAATTTAAAGAAGTGTAGATTCCAGGGTTAGGGTTAAAAGTATATGAAAATCTACATACTAAAAGTCTGCATTTTTTAATTGAATAAGGGCATTTTGGTTTTTCAACAACATTCTAAAATTCTTAATTAGGCCTCACGGTCTGATTAAGAATTTGTTGAAAGTGTAGGCCTGCATTTTAATTTTACTATTTTAGAAGGATTTAATTAGGATTTTTCCCAAAATTACATGTATAGGCCATTTTACTATTTTAAGACATTTCTATTTATTATGTTTTTAATTACACTCACGTTAGAACCAGTAGCTAACTCATTAAATCAATATTATATTATGGGCCAAGGGACTAGATAAATAGAAATTAGAAACTACTCCCCCCAGAAAATCCATGACTCCTTGATCTCATTATAAAATACTAGAAGAATCAGTAACTAATTTGCAGAGCTTAAACAAATTTGTCAAGGTAATTATTTGTAAGAGATGTGTGTTGGTTTCTAAAACACTCATTTAATAATAATTTGTATTGAAAATTATCTCCAAAGGAAACTCATTTAATAAGTATAATTAACTAGACGAATCGTCATGAAGTATTATAAATGTGGGAGACAGGATAAATTAGAGTGTCATATTTATGACTAAAACAAATCTTTTCATTATTTTTTACATTTAGGACGGTAGAGTAATAAGGAAAGAGAGGAAGTAATAATTTATGAATGTGTGAGTCGGCGCAAGAAGGGCACAGAAGTTTATGCTTCTTCTAGAAATTTTTTTTGAGAAGATACGAAACATTCATAAATAAATGTTGCTGGGCTAAAGATTAAAGTTCCAGTAATTTGTCATTCTTTTAAAATGTAATTGCAGGGAATGTAGAACGCAGTTTGTAAATAATTTTACAGTAACTTCTGTGTGTTATATTATATAAGTTGCACAAATTTGATATTTCATCTATGTAAGCTAAAGAACCTCAATGAAACTATATTTACATTCCATATATCAAACGAGAGGATTACAATGCATATTTATATACAAGATGAAGAATGTGTGTGTAACGTGTGCGTGATTAACGGAAAGGATTTTCTATGAGTAGGTGAAGGTGGGTGAACCACCATGCCACCGTCCATGACCGTCCATGACTACTAACACTCCCCCTCAAGTTGGAGCATATATATTAATCATGCCCAACTTGTTACAAAGATATTGAACCCGTGTTTCATTTAAGGCTTTTGTTAGAAGATCTGCCAGTTGATCGTCAGACTGTATGTGCCCTGTAGACACAATATTTTCTTTAATCTTATCACGAATAAAATGATAATCAATCTCAATATGTTTTGTTCTTTCATGAAACACAGAGTTCGATGCTATATAAAGTGCTGCTTTATTGTCACACCATAGTTTTGCAGGCAATGTCGTGGTGATGCCAATTTCTTTCAAGAGTTGAAATACCCACACAATTTCTTGTACTGACTGTGACATGGCTCTGTATTCCGCTTCTGTACTTGATTTTAACACGACTCCTTGCTTCTTACTTCTCCAGGATATCAAATTTCCACCAACAAACACACAGTAACCCGTAGTAGATCGTCTTGTGGCCTTAGATCCTGCATGATCCGCATCACAAAAACACTCTACTTTAAAGTGTCCATACTCTGTATAAAGAATACCAAGACCCGGAGAACCTTTCAAATAATACAAGATATGTTCTAAAGCTTCCCATTGTGCCACTGTTGGTGAAGTCATGAATTGACTGAGCCTACTGACTGAAAAGGTTATATCAGGACGAGTTACTGTTAGATAATTCAGCTTACCAATGAGAGTCTTCTATATCTCTCAGGAAATGGAAATGGCTTCAATTTCTCTGGATCAATCTTCTTCTTTAAATCATCAGGAAGCTCATCAAACATACTAGCATCAAGATCTAAGAAGGGATTCAAAATCATAGGAATGTTGCTTGGTGTCGCTCCAAGCTTTCCAGTCTCCTTTAAGAGATCGAGAACATACTTCCTTTGACTCAAAAGAATACCTTTGTTGCTTCTCAAAACTTCAATACCAAGAAAGTACTTTAATGACCCCAAATCTTTTGTCTGGAAGTGAGAATTCAGGAAGATTTTAAGTTATGAGATTCCAGAAATGTTACTCCTTGTAATCACAATATCATCAACGTACACTACTAGAAGAATCATTCCTGCTTTAGATTGCTGATAGAATACAGAGTGATCACACTTGCTTTGACTTAATCCAAACTTCTTGACTACATCACAGAATCTCTCAAACCAAGCACGAGGGCTTTGCTTTAGACCATACAGTGACTTCTTAAGGTAGCATACTTTCCTATTCTCCCCCTGAGCAACGAACCCAGGTGGTTGCTCCATATAAACTTCTTCAAGGAGATCACCATTCAAAAATGAATTCTTAACATCCAATTGATGCAAACACCAATGATTTGTGGCAGCCAAAGAGATCAGAAGACGAACGGAGGTGAGCTTAGCCACAGGAGAGAAAGTCTCTGAGTAATCAATACCATAAATTTGTGCATATCCTTTGGCAACAAGTTGAGCTTTTAATCATTCCAAAGAACCATCTGCCTTGGTTTTAACAACAAACACCCATTTACATCCAATGGCTTTCTTCCCAGGAGGGAGATCAATAAGGGTCCAGGTACCAGCTGTTTCAAGGGCCATAAGTTCTTCGGCCATTGCGGTACGCCAACCAGGATGAGTCAAGGCTTGATGGAGGGTAGTAGGGATGGAGATGGAATCTAGGGTGGCCACAAGAGAAGAAGAAGGAGAGGACAAATTCTGGTAAGAGACAAAGGATGATATAGGATAGGTACATTCAGCATATCTTCTGGGAGGATAACGAGAACGGGTACTTTTCCGGAGGGCAATAGGTAGGTCAGGAGAGGGAGTTATGTCAGGATTATGGGCAACTGTATCAGGAACTTCAATACAATCATGACCAGAATCCGTCGGTGAAGCAGCGATCGGAGAAGGCAAAACATTGGTGGCATCAATGTCATTGATGATAGCAGGTTCTGGAATAGCAGCTTGTACTGGTGAGAGAGGGACATGATAAACCAGGACATCATCAGACTCAGTAATGACAAATGGAGACTCAAAGGAGGTTGATGATGCGAAGAAAGGAGATGACTCATGAAAGTACACATCAGTGGACACAAGGTAACGATGAAGGTCAGGAGAGTAACACCGATAACCTTTTTGAACTCTAGAGTAGCCAAGGAAAACACATTTAAGGGACTTGGGATCAAGTTTACTAACACTAGGACGTACATCCCGAACAAAACAGACACAACCAAAGATTTTAGGATCAACAGGAAACAACTTAGTGGTAGGAAACAGAATGGAATACGGAATATCTCCACCAAGAATAGCCGAAGGCATGCGATTGATGAGAAAACATGCAGTAGATACAGCATCAACCCAAAAAATTTTAGGGACTGAGGAATGAAACATGAGGGCCCGGGCAGTTTCTAAAAGATGTCGGTTCTTTCTTTCAGCAACTCCATTTTGAGCAGGAGTATCAACACAAGAAGATTGGTGGAGAATACCATGACTTTGCATGTAATCGGTGAAGGGGGCGGAAAAATATTCTTTTGCATTATCACTTCGTAAAATTTTCACAGGAGTATTAAACTGGGTTTGAATTTCAGCATAGAAATTACGAAAATGAGTAAACAATTCAGAACGTTGTTTCATTAAGTAAAGCCAAGTTGTTCGGGAAAAATCATCAACAAAAGTAACAAAATAACGATAACCAGTCTGGGAAAGAACTGAACAAGGACCCCATACATCAGAATGTATCAACTCAAAGGGGGACGCAGCTTGTTTATTCACGCGAGGTGCCAAATGAACACGATGGTGTTTGGCAAACTGACATGACTCACAATCTAAAGTAGACACAGAAGAAAACTGAGGATACAATTTTCGGAGAGACGATAGCGACATATGACCTAGACGACAATGAATGTCAAAGAGAGACGACCCACCAGAACAAGCAACAGAACGTGGCACCTGATCATCAAGGATGTAATGTCCACCAGATTCATAGCCTTTACCAATAATCTGCTTCGTCGATAGATCCTGAATTAAACAATGGTCAGGGAAGAATGAGATAAAACAGTTTAGATGACGAGTGAGTTTACTTGGAGATAAAAGATTGAAGGTGAGATCAGGAACTTTAAGAACAGAGGATAATGCAAGGGATGCAGTTGGGTTAACAGTGCCTGAGCCAGTAACACGGACTGGAGAACCATTGGCGACAAATATGGATGATGGGTTGGCATAGGGGGTATATGAAGAGAATAAGTGATGATTACCTGTCATGTGGTCGGTGGCACCAGAATCAATGACCCACTTAGTTGAAGCAGTAGTAAGACCAGAGGATAGAGTACCTGTGACTAAGGCCCCTGCAGAAGAATATCCAGAATCAGAGGTACCAGGTGTCTGAGCAATATGAGCAAGGCCACGCTGTTGATCACG
Source organism: Inga oerstediana (assembly GCA_963210345.1). Classification (NCBI taxonomy): domain Eukaryota; kingdom Viridiplantae; phylum Streptophyta; class Magnoliopsida; order Fabales; family Fabaceae; genus Inga; species Inga oerstediana. The sequence continues at coordinate 3,369,049 of OY723410.1, forward strand.
CTGCTGTTTATTTTGCAATTTTCGACAATTTTTCTTAATATGCCCAGGTTCTTTGCAATAATTGCAGATAATACTGCCAGAGGGTATTGTCGGAGGATGATTGTTTTGTCTGTACCCATAATTCCTGTTCTCAAAGTGACCACGCCCAGCTAGAGCACTTGCAGTTGGATCAACAGAAGATTGAATCAGGCTATCAACACGAAGAACCCGGGAGAAAACATCTTCAAGAGAAGGAAGCTCTTGACTAGACAGAATCTGAGAACGAATAGTCTCATAAAACAGATTGAGAGCTTCAAGGAAACTTATGATAACCTGAAGTTTCAAGTTCTTGATATGAGTTGAGAGATCTGCCTGTAGAGACATAACAACCTTCATTTCTTCATACATCCTCTTGAAATCCAAGAAGAAATCTTTTAATGATCGGTCTTGTTATTGGGAACGATAAAAACCTTTACAGACTTCATGAATCCGAGTAATATTTCCTTTGTTAGAAAATATAAACTCGAGATAGTTCATAATTTCTTTGACAGTGTTACAATGGCTAACAGAAGACAGGATCCGTGGTTCAATAGAATTTCGAATTTGAAACAGAAGTTGAGCATCTGCTCTTTTCCAAGTCAAAAGTTTGGTTTCATCACCAGAAGGAGGATCCGCAGTTAAATGGGTTTCCATTGCAATCCCCAAAATATAAACATTAACAGTTTTGTTCCAATCACTATAATTTGTCCAATTTAACTGTGAAGCAGTAATCCTCGCAGACATAGGCAACATATCAGAATTTTTAGAATCAGCCATGATGTGAGCAGTGCACAAACGATTTTCACAGAATATCAACAAATAAACAGAGGACTCACAATGTTTCACGAGCAAAACAGTAGAGTAACTTTAAGTTGCAACCCACCCGCAGAGATATATTTAAACCAATATATATATTACCTTAATCAAGGCAAGGGACCCACGGACAGAAATACTAACTCAGAAAATGAAGTTAGTAACAAATTTGCAATCCAGGAACGTTGAAATTGAAAGCGAAGAACCAAGCTCAAAAATTCAAAAGTGTCGGATGGCCACAAAAATTTAGGAGGGGGTAGAGTAAGCCAAGTCGATCAGTGCGCCGCAAACGCCGTCGCGAACGCAGGTCGGTGTGAGCTACACGCGCCGGCGCGTGGATCAGACAGCGGACGTTGTGGAGGCACGTGTGGATACACGCGCCGTCGTCTGGAGATGCCGCTTCAGGGTTAGGCTGGTAGGAGGTCAAGGTATATGGGAGTGGGGCGTGTGTTTCTAGAAGAGGTCCTGAAAATCACGGATCTGAAAGCTTCACACAACTCAGTGACCGGAAACAATGGAGGTCGCCGGAGAAATGGAATGAGCTAAAATCTCAGGAAGGCTCTGGTACCATGTAAGCTAAAGAACCTCAATGAAACTATATTTACATTCCATATATCAAACGGGAGGATTACAATGCATATTTATATACAAGATGAAGAACGTGTGTGTAACATGTGCGTGATTGACGGAAAGGATTTTCTATGAGTAGGTGAAGGTGGGTGAACCACCATATATCATCTTCAACAATGTCATGCCACCGTCCATGACCGTCCATGACTACTAACAATCTAAAAATAGTTCTTGGAAACATATACACAACACTAATACTACATCGGGTTCTAAATATAAGATCTTTTTTTTTTTTTTGCTCAAGTCCTGAATATAAGATCTAATTGACTATTTTTTGGAGAGATTAAGAAAACTAAAAAAGTTACACAATGTTATATTCACAACCTAGTTAGAATGTGATTGTCCTTATTAATTGTTGAGATCAAATTCAGTCATCGCTATCTCCTAAGACAACAATTTCAAATCTTTTTGTAAGAGTGCTATTAACAAAAAAGCTCATGTGTCGTGCAATTCTATGTGACTAGCTAAGTAGCCAAACGTTATGGGTCACAGTTCGCGCGCGCGAACATGAAAGCTTTTGAGTTTTGACCTATCATAGACTAAAATATCACAGCACAACGAATTTTTCCCGTAATAAATCTAGGAAAAGAGACTAGGAAGTAAGTGGCAGCTAGCCAAGATTACATTTACTTCCGTTTTCACTTTTAATTGTTTCTCTTTCATTGAATAAAAATGTGTGGTGTCACTTTCAACATGTTTTTGTCCATTGCTGTAACCTATTAATCATAATTTACGACTTGGTGGGCATTTCACACGAACGGTGCAAATTGCTTTTGTTGATAATTAATCTTGAAATTAAAGAGAAAAAAGGGAAAGGGAAAAAAAGCAAAAGCAAAAGCATAATCAGAGTTAGAATCTCTTCATGCAGGCTAGCTAGCTATGAGCTTTGACAAATAACAACATGGGGACAATTCGTACGAAACTGCCTTATGAGGGCCTTTAACTTTAATTTATAAGTGTAGACAAAAACATAAATTACATGAAAATATGGAAGCATATTACAAAGTATTAATCATATATAGAGAGATCATGGATATAGATTCGTAGAAATCTGCATCGTCTGGTCTCCCTATATACGTTTCTTAAATGGTACATGCAAACACAAAGGAAGTCTCACTGGCAGACGCAGAGAGAGAGAGAGATGGTCATCCTGAGAGAGAGACACAGCCAATAACACTGGAAATTCCAAATCTTAATTTCCTCAAACCTTGGAACTGATCTCCCTCTCTCCTTCAGTATTGTTGTTGTTGTTGTGCTCTGTCTGATTCTTCTCTCCAACCTCGATATCTCCAGCTGGCTGAGAGATCATGACCAGTTGTTTCTCATCCACGGTGGTCACGGTCGTAATGACGGCGTTTTCAATGTCCCCTTTGTTTTCTGGGAGCTTCTGGTCCTGCGCTGCGGGCTTGTGATTTCTGTACACCGCATACAGCACCATCTGAATCGTCCCAAAAGCAATACCCACAAGGTTCGGGAGCTGTCCAACAAAATAATAACACAAGATAATAATTAAGTATCACCATGTTAATTATCATAGACTTCAAAAAATAAAATGTAGAAAGATCGTATATGTATTAACTATAACATATGTTGTATATTATTATATTATATATTAGTTTGTAAATCAATCAAATTAATTTAGAATAAAAATTATAATTATAAATACTTTAAAATGATTTATTCAGCTTCCTTACTTTATGGTTGATAAAAGGGGCTACTAGATGGACTCTGTCTCTTCAGTTTCAAATAAATTGAATTGGAGACAACTGGATCTTATATTAAAAACCGAAAATAATACTTTAAAAAAAAAAGTGAAACGGAGAACTTACAGAGATAAAAATATCTTTGAGCAGAACACCATAGGCGAGCCAATTCATGGCGCTGACGGTGAGGAGGAGTGAAAGAGTGAAGGGCATGAACTCCACACTCTTGGTTCGAACAACCACTCTCTGTGTAATTATAAATATGAATATGTAAGTAACAAGAATCTGATTACATGAGATCGATGCATGCAAGTATATGTATAAAAAATGAAAAGAAAAAAAGGCGATACTAATTATGAGGAGGTAGTACTCACAATAATGCTTAAAGGAGCAACAAAAACACTAATTGAGAAGACGACACAAATCCAACCAAGAAGCTTGATACGAGCAGCACGCTCTTTGGAAAAGAGATGAGTAAGGAGGACGGCGATGCAAAAGCCACCAAAGTTCAAGAGCAGAATCATCCTCAACGTGAAGACCCTAGCTTTCTTGGGGCAGTAAGTGATGTAAATGACAAGGTAAATGATCTCAATGACACAGCCCACGGAATTTATGGTGATGATCAGGAATTCACCAGTCTTTATATACGCATAGAATATCCAAAGCATTGCACTGAACAAAGCTGCCACATAAGGAATAGACTGAAACCCTTCCGTTGTTTTCTTCTTACACACCCTGTAAAATGTCGGCCTGCATGCAATAATATCTCTCCATTTAATAACTAATACGCATCTCACAGAAATATTACGTCCGCTCTTTAATATAAGATATCATATGAACTGAACGAAATCTTATATTAAGAATTAGAGATAGAGGTAGTATAATGAAATGATGAATGAGTCATACGACCGTATATTTATACTTACAATGGTGCAAGGAAGCACATGAACGAGACAACGTTTCCGACGACACCAACGATGAAAGCGGCGGGAGGAGCCATGGATGCTTGATTTGGTATGTGAGAATCTCTCTCTCTCTCTCTCTGAGTCTGAGTTTGAGAAATCCCTAATGGGAGGGAGAGGAAGGGAAGGTAGGTGAGAAGCTTTGGAAGCTTGATGATGATACCCTGCCACGGAAGAAACACAAAAGGGAGGTGCCTTATATATAGGGCCGGTCGCTCGAACATGTCATGCAAGCTAGCTAGCGAGCTCTATTATTAATAATATTATTGGCATGAGATTGCATGGACACCATGCAATTCAATTGTGTGTGAATCAGCAGTGAAAATATCGAAGAGGGATCGCTTTCAAAGAAACAAGTAGTAGTAGTAATGGCCATCTGGGTGTACAGAAGACTCATGCACCCAACTATCCTCCATCAATTATTGCCAACTCAGCACATTATTATTGGAAGTGGTTGGTGTATTGTAGTTTTGCATTTAATTCTCCGCCCATCCCCTTTGCTTCTAGCCTTCTACGACGCGTTTCCTGTACCCCTCATCATGCATGCTTTAATATTTACCACTCCCAAACGCTCCCTTAAATCAGGTTCCAGACCATATGAAATAAACCGACTCTTTTTTATTATTACCTCTTGGGCCAGTATAAAAGTTAATTGACTAATTTTGGTAGATTAAAGAAGTTAGTTACATTAGTTATTTATCACAAATATATATTGATTTTTGTAACATACCATCTTTTATCACTGCTCCTGAATGAAACATTATTAATATGTGTAATCAATAATAAGGATGTTTTAAGGAAAAAATCATAATTTGAAAAGATAAAGTGGATTGAGGTTTATATTTATAATTAAATTCAACCCCAATTATCTCTTATATTAAGGATTAGAGGAGATAGTATTAGCTTTTTTTTTTACCACCAGAGGTAGGACTAGTTAATACTCGTACTTAACAATTTAAGTGTCCATTTTTTGCTTTGTGACAAATCAAATTTTTTTACCATCGTATGTTAATTTGATTTCTCATTACCACATAAGCCTGTTTTGTCTTTCCTCTATTAACATTCAAATTTTATGCATATATATTACAGGGGGATAGGATGCCATAATTTCTTGAAGAGACTAAATATCACGATATTGAGTAGGTAAGAAATGCCTTGCTAAAGAAATATACTACTATGAAAAAAAAACACAGAATAGCAGGCCACGTATAGAGGAGGTGAGGGGTAGTAAGATGATGAGGTACAAGCTGGTGCCAAATCAGCCAAAGCAACAAGCCACCCCACATCTAGGCTACCAAATTTTCATGGATAGTAAATATAACGAAGACACGTGTAAAACCAAGAGAAATGGTCCTAGTTTGTGAGTATAGGATCTGTTTGGAAGGTGATAGAAAGAAGATTATCTTGCTGGAGAGAAGAGGGAAGCGTTGTAGGAGTCTGGCGATAAATCTAGCTGCTGAGAACTTTTTGACTGATCATGCGTGACCATAGTGAAAAATTCAACGTCTATGTATATGCATCTCCTTTCAAATGAAGCCGTGTGTCACCAAGGCAAAAAAAAAAAAAAAAAAAGAAGCCGTGTGTCACCGATCTAGTCTCGCGACAAGTATAGGTATCTGCCCATTCCATTATACTCAGTATACGTGTAGTATTTTCACCTGCTTGGTTCACAGGCATGCGTTTGCACTCAAGAATATGCCCACTCACACCTTTTTTTTAAATATCTCTTATAAACTATTGTAATATGGAGTAGTATCATCATGTAAACATACAAAATGAGTTTTGCGTGCATCATCCGCACTTAATTTCCTATAAAGTAGTAGGAGCAGTGATAGTTTAATTTGATTTTAAATGCGTAGAAAATTGCCAAGATGAACAAAGTGAATACACCATATATATATATACGGGTGGACTCGTGAATTGTGATGACATTAAATGTATAGTTGGATTTCTCGGTGGAAGGTGCAGAAGTTTAGAACGGCGGATGACAAGAAAGGATAGAAGGTTTCACATTTGTGCCAAGTCTACTGCTCCTTATGACACGTAAATTTATTTATATGATTTTGCCATTAATGTGAAATTGTATCTAGATGAGCTAGTAATAAATAATTGTTCATTCGGGTATAAAATATAAGTCTTCAATTTCAATCACCGGAATTAAGGAAGAGCATCGCACTCACTAAAGATGTCTTAAATTAAAAAAAAAAAAAAAGCTTTGCCTATATTAAATAAGATTTTGAAAAGAAAAACATACGATGATTCACATTTACATATTAATTACATGTGCAACTTCAAGATTTAAGCACATTAATTATTCTCTATATAACTTACTTCATTAATATGGACCAAAAAAAATTCATTTAGAAGGTGACTTGCATTTTAGACGGTTAGGGGTATTATATTAATGGATTTGTGCTTGAGAAAGATTCTAGAGAAAATGATAGAAAAATTATATGAAAATAGAAAAATCCCAATTAGGTTTGTTGCTTAGAATTAACAAGGTAATGACTACACTTAAAAAGCAATTTACAACTAATTTTATGGGAAATACCTTGTTTTTCTAATATTGTATAACCCAACAATATGCTCTACCTCAAACTTTACATAAAGCGTTTAGTTTCGTGAAAATAGATAGGCTTATTATTGTGTGAAAAACAAGTAACCTAACCGGTATAAGTGCCATGATTAATTAGGGAATATAATTAATGAATAGCGTAATTTGTTAATTGATGAAAAATCGGAGAGGATGGAATTAAAGTGAGAGATATTTTTGGTGTGCGTGCACGTGTTGTTTTGTTTTGATATGCATGGAAAGTGTAATGTGAAATGGCGTCAGCTTAGAGAGGCTTAAATGCCAATAATATAATTGATGGTTAACTATGTGCATATAGCTGGATGCATGATCGATCTCTCTCTCTCTCTCGTCTCCAACTAAAATCGCTACTTTCCAAAATTCAAAGATTTCACCTCTTCCCCAAGAAAGGTACCTTCATAGACTTTTTTTTTTTTTTTTGCGTGAGCACGGTATCCCAGGGCAAGCCATCTTTCAGGCATATCAACGGCCCCAGACTAATCCGTTCGATCCGTGATAGGCACCCTATAGGTGGGGAAGTCTAGCCAGTGGCAATTTTCCATTCCCAAGTCTCGAATTCAAGACCCTTGGTTAAGGGAGGAGGAGCCCAACCGCTCCACCCTTGCACCTGGTACTTACAACCACATCGCCACCTCGTCACCATCTTTCTTGGAGTTTAGACGAAAGCCGAAGCTCGAGAAATGAGACCCGCGCAAATTAATAATTTGCTGAGTAGCAAAACCCTAGCTAGGGTTTGTGGAGGTCTTATTATCAAAAAACAAAAAGAAAGAAAGAAAGAAAGAAACTCTAACAAGTATAGTCATATTAAACATTAATCACATCAATATAAAAATCGTATGAAAGTCTCCTTAATTACTGAACAGGTGTTTTCATTGTGAATGCTAACCAAAAAAACAAGTTATTAATGAACAACCATACGTTTATTATATTTAGCATCTTCATAGTTCCAAAACAAAAGAATTCAAAGTAGATCTTATGTTAAAGAACGAATTTCTTTGTTATGCAGAAAAACTGATTTTTACATTGCATCTAATTAATTATATGTATTTCTGTTGTGTGTGTATAGCAATTAACCGAATTTCTTTAAAAGTCAAGATACGAAATTTTAATGCTTGTTATGCGTGCATGTGGCATATAACTAAGCAATACAATTGGAAATTTTGGCTCATGACGCTAGCTAGCTAGCTTCTGCCATGAAATATGGGTGAGATGGCAGGCTGAAAAAACACACAGAAGGAAAAGAGTCGTAGGGTCCTGATTTTCATGAGTGGTACATTACCTGACGAATTTAATTTAATATACGTGTGATATACATGTGCACGAAATTGCGTAGTTGTTCTAAATCAAAATTCAGCCACGCATATATATGTGATTGCCAGCTGATTTTAATTATCTTATTTTATTTAGTAGAATATAATATGGGCCTCTCAATCTATGTGGCTCGAAATTCCAATAACAAGGACAACACCTGAAACTTGCTCAATTCGTCAAAAATCAACGTAGAACAAGACCCTATTTGAAATGAGACTGGACTAAAGCTATGATTAATTACTAATGGGACCCCCGCTTCTTCGGTCTGTTTCATTCCATGTTCAACAAAAGAAATTATTTAATATTTTAACCCTCTTATTTCTTGTATGAATGGATATAATTGAAGAGAAAATAATACTATAAAAATATACACTCTCTCTAGTTCAAAATATAAGTTACTTTCAATCATCACACTCCACTTAAAAATAGTGATTAACTTTTTAAATATGTTTTAAATTGAAATTTTTTTCAACTTTGCCATATTCAAATTTGTCTCACGCACCCCCTCTACTCTTTCTAATATCTAATGTGTGCCACTAATAAATACTAGTAAAACTGAAAATAGTAGTTAATATATAACTCTTTAGGTGGAATATATCATACCCCAAGAATTAATTCTACAAGGCACCCTGGCTATATTTTGGACAGTATGAGGGATATAACGTGTAATGTTTTCATTTATTATTTTCTTGGAATGTGTTATTTTTTTATATAAACGTAAATATGATCGAGTGATTCATACATATATACATGCAGAGATATGACAATTCATATATTTGATTGAATGCATGTATAGATGGAAAACTAGGAAGAATAGTGGATTGAGATTAGAGAATTATACGTGGGAATAAAAAGGTATGTGGGCAAATGAGGCCATAAGGAAATGGAGGGGGGGTTTGTGAGATTTGCATTAATTACATTGGGGCAAATTGGGAAGCGTCATTATTAATAGTTAGCGAAGGGCCTTTCACTTTTGGTTCGAAATTTGATAGATATTTTGTCTTGTGTCTCACCTGTGTCAAAGATATCCTTGGCCACTTTCCCAGCCATGAACTCACGCTATGAAAGTGACAACACTCCTCTCATTATTTCATTTTGGCTCCATACATTCACAACTCAGTACTATCACAGAATTTTAGCTAAATTCTGTATTCCAGAATTATGAATCTCATATATTATTAACTAATTTTATGGCTGCCGATGAATATATACGCCTTTAGCAATATATATAGTATAATTAAGGGGTTGGATTCAATGCAACTTTTGTTTAAATTGCAGATATATAGGGCTGGTTTGTGTATGGTTTAATTCAATCAATAATATGGTTTGCTTATAATTTTTAATTTAATTACTTCATTGAAACGCAAATACAAGACGCGCGTATTATGTATGATTCATGAGGATTATTGCCTAATGTCGTTACGTTACGTTACTCAGAACCCGAGCAGTAAAGACTAAAAATTATATATTTTTTAAAACTCATCTCAAGTCACAGTCAAACCGTTAAAGACTCAATTAATTAAGATGAAATGAAAGCAGACCAAATATGCACTAATTAGAAACTAGTGTAATTAAAGTATCGCAAGTCAACAGACGCGTACGTGAGGAAGAACACGACGTGTATAAAATAGTAAAATGTGTGAATTATAAGGGTGATATCACTGGCGGTGAAAAGAAAGAAGGAATTGACATGGAAGTCCTTGTAAGAATAATGATGAGGGGAAGACCCTGCTATCTCCACAAGACACGCTGGTATTGAAGAAAACGATCCCTAATGTCAACACCATACAAATACTTTTCTCCCTCTTCAATTAAGTCTCTCTCTCTCTCTCTCACTCATCACTCAACCCTTCTTCTTTCTCATATCATAATTCCTAACCCACTTGGGTCACCCCACACACACTTGAGTCCTTCCCTCAATTGTATATATATACAATTCTTCATTTACGATATACGTCATTTCTAAAAAAAAAAAATCTTTAGTCTCTCTAATCTAAGCCACTTTGAGATTAGTTAATATATTTGTCAATTTTTCCAATATAATCAATACTTGAATATAGCTTCTTGTATTTTTCTCTCATTTAAAACCTCATTTAGTATAGACAAAGTTAAAAAATTTTCAGTTTTGGACAAATTTAACAAGTTAACTATTATTTAATTTTTTGATTTGAATTAATTAAAGCGCTTGAGTGATATTGTGGATTGGAGAAAGTGTCTATACATATGTGTGTGTGTGTGGACATGGACACACTCACGCACGCACGCTTCTTCTCTGTAGCCACAATGTCTTGCATATTCTAACTAAGTTTAATCCAAGGAATAAAAAATCGAAGCGGATAATGAACCGGTCACAACACAGGTTCAAAGGTTAATGGGTCAACGAGAGTCTAACCGGTGATCGAATCGGTCATATTAAAATATTATAATTTATTAGTGACAATATATATATTAATATATGTTTAAACTTCTATAGATAAAAATGAAGATCTTTACAAAAAATGCTTAAAATCTATTAGTATTAGTTATTATGCATATAATTATGCAATGATATCTCCTTTCCTATAATTGTTATATCCTTTTAAATAGGTTTTTTTATCTTCATCTTCTTTTTTTTAGATTTATTCTTTCTTTACCTACTTTTCTTTTCATCTTAGTTTTCAATCTTTTATTTTTCCCTAAAAAATAGAGTAAGATAATAGTTGGAAAATTTTTTAAAATAATAAAAAAATAAAAAGGAAACCGGTCTAACCAGTGAACCACCGGTTCCTGACCAGTTCGTAGTCTGATGATTGAACCAGATCGAACCACTAACCGGTTGCCGGTTCAACTGATCGCACCGGCAGATCCGATCCGAATTTTTGTACTATGGTTTAATCAATAGTAGGGCATTTTATGAGCCATTGATCGTCTTTAATGGCAACTATAGTGCATTTTCTAATTCAAGAAATAGAACGAGTTCCGTGTTAGTTAATTAATGTTTCTTTGATTGACGTGATGACAATTAAACTTCCATGACTCCATGATTACTTGAGCTATTTTTTTCTTTTGAAAAAACAATAATTATCGAGATTATGTGGCTACTATCATCTCACATAATTTAGGTTGACGTTGGCTTGTCCGCGTATAGTCTCAATTAAACATGCATGCACCCGCACGCGCGTGCACGTACGAGAGGCATCTTTGCCAATTTTTGTCTTGTACATGGATTAATTCATATTCTTTACGTGATATACTTAAACCTCGATATCTATTAAGTAATTAACTACATGGTAAAGAATTTGATATTTTTCACTCTGATGTGGTGGTTATATATATATATAGATTATCCTGATAATTAAATCAGTAGTTTAAACATGTTATTATCATGACAAATTAAATAAATGAGAGGTAAGCGATAAAATTAGAGTCTTATTCTTTTTTTTTATAAAACAAAATTAGAGTCTTATTCTGGACAAACAGGTCTGATATCGTCCAATACACTGCTCCTACGTACCTGGCAATAAATTGATAGAACGAAGCATCAATGTATTTATACTGTGGGTTTTTTCTTTTTTCTTTTCCAGAGTATATATATTGTTGGTTTATGCATTGCTAATAGATTTGCCAAAGAGGGTGGATACAAGGATTATTGTGGCTGCGGCTATGAAACTTATCATTAATATATTAAGCCATTGTTAATAATACGAGTTCCTGCGACCATAGATTACATATACTTTGGCTTTAGGTTAGGCAATTATTAATTATCTCATCTGATACTCTTGCGCTCAAGCTCTCGTCATCATGAAACTGTATAATAATTCTCAATCGATTGATCCATCAAACAATTAATAATGAGGCATGCTAAATCACTTTTTGTTTTTTTGGCCCAACAGTAATTTACCTAACGTATACTGTTTGTATAATATTGGAACATGTTGTGAACTGAGCTGTGAATTTAGGCACAAAAGGAAGACTCCAAAAGAAGAGTCATATTCGAGAGGGAATTATTGGTGAGGTGCCTTAAAAGATCTGATCTGGCTGACCCCATTAGCCACATTATTATTGATGATAAAATACAATGAACTCCACAAAAACTCTTCCTAGCTAGCTAGTCAGTCTTCCACATTTTGACAAAAATTATTAAATTATTATTCGGCGTATTTAATTCTCTTTTTTGTTACAATGAAGAAGCACGCAAATTGCATAAAATCTGTGTGACAGTATTTAAATAAGCGTGGTTCCTTCATGTTCGTGCTTGTCATGTCTACTTCAAGAATATTGTTGTCAGTCATAGTAAGGGTTGGCCCGAATCTAATTTCATTCCGGAATTTTGATATGTCCTAGATTTTTGTGCCATTATTATGAATCCTTAAGGCTCCAGCCTCCAACCCAACACAATGGCTTGGTAGGGATTATTATTGGTTGGGTACGAGACAGGAAATAATATCAGCTCTTTTTAAGGCCCATTTGAACTGGTGTTTTTATTTAGGCCCAATTCCATTGTTTGTCCCTTTGTTCTTTTTCAGTTTCACTCTGTCCCTTTCTTCAATTTCTGGATTTTTCCTCCGAAACCCCTCGACAGTTTTTCACTTCTGGGGGAATTATTTTTCTTGTTTTGTTTTGTTTTTTTTAATGTCTCTAAGCTAGCTCTGTTTAGGGAGATCTAGTAGAATTATTTTGCTTGGAAACGCTGAATGATGTATATTTTTTTATAACAAAATTTACAAGTACTCAAAGGTAACTTTTGGCTAAAAACACAAGAGGGAAAAAATCAAAGAAAATTTTAAAATTTTTTCTATTTGATAAAACAAGTGACTCACTTGAAATTGAAAACATAAGCACAAGTGACGGCAGACAATGGACGAAGGGATTTTTGGCCGCTTTAAAAAATTTGCTTTTTCGCTCAAAAAAATTATTTCTCGCTACAGAGTACAGACCACATATTTGAGAAAATCAAGTACTAAAATTAAAATGTAACGAAAGGTGTTATGGATTCTCAAACATAAATTTCCTAATTTGATAAAAAAAAAGAAACATAAGTTTCGTAAGATATGGAAAAGAAGAACCAATAAGTGTGTGCTTGGGATGACGTATCCAAAAACAGCTTAAAAAAGCTTATTTTACTTTTAAGTGGGGTAGGCTTATTTTTATTTGTTTGGCATAACGACGTCCGTATATCTTACTTTCAAGCATAGTGGCTTATAAGACAAAGCCACTTAATGTTACTTATTACTTTTTTTTTTGGACAAAATGTTACTTATTACTTATGCAATCGAGTTTTTTACTTTCTTCTATCTCTTATTCTATGATCCCACCACCTATCATTTCAATGTTACCTTCTCTCCTCTTTCTTTTGTTTTTCTGGCCAAACGAATTATATTTTATCATGTGCAAGTTTAAATTGTTCCTTATATATTAAATGGGAATATGATACTGTAAATTAGATTTTTGGCTATCTTTACGGCCTTTATCCTTTAATAATTTTTTAACCGCATATTTTGTTACTTGTTATTTACTTTTTACTGTACAGTACAAAATTATTTACTTTTTAATTTTATGCTGAGTGAAAAATTATTTATTTAAAACTCCCATTATATATATATAAGTGTATTTTAGTATTTACAATTTTTATTAATACAATAACTATTTAATTTTTATAATTTTAGTTGTAATATTTCCTAAAAGTCTATATGTATTATATTAAGTTCATGTCTTTTTAAGTCATTTTTCATATAAACTTGTTTTTTGATATGTGATCATCCAAACAAGTTTTCAAAAGTCAGATTGCGAAAAAGTCGCATGTCACCACCAATTTAAACATAAATCATATTATACAATCTGACTTTTATCCAATCATAAGGTCAAGAAGAGTTGAAAGAAAAGAACGAGATGCGAGAGAGTAAGCGGCGATGGTGGGAGGAACGAAAGGGTGAGGACATCGGGGGTGGCGATGATGACGGAGGTGGCAATTAAGAAAGGGGTGAGCACGACCAAGCTAAGCATCTTCCTGACATGTTTGTCTTTGGGAGTACAGGCGGTTAGGGATCAAAGAAAGACCACAGGGAAGAAGGGAGACCAAAGGTGAATAGGAGACCGGTGTCCTTGTCGTACAAGGAGAAACTATTATCTCCTGGTGGGGCCCGGTTTCTAGTATCACATGATGAGGAGGATGATATTGTGAGTGGGTGTAAAGGTTTCTTTGGGAAAAAAATGCTAAGGCTGAAGTAGAAGTAAGGGAGGACGAAGAGGCTGAGGGAAATACTAAGGATGATGCCGGGGCTAGTAGGTATCCGGTCTTATCCGTGACAGCTGAACAATACACAACATAGTGCAGACCGTGGATGGATTCACTGATTATAAAAGTCCTGGGTTTATCGGTCCCAAAACATGTGTTCATAGATAGGATTTGGAGAATGTGGAAACCCCAGCAACCAATGAAAGCAATCCCATTAAGTAACGATTACTATATTGTCTCTTTCTCCAATAAAGAGGATAAGGATTACGTATATCATGAGGGACCATGGATGATTGATGATCATTACGTTCTAGTACAACATTGGAGGCCGAACTTCAATCCTTAGAAGGCAGATAGTCAACGAAAGATTGCGGCTTGGGTTCGAATTTCAGACCTGCCAATAGAGTTTTGCACAGTGGAGTCTTTGGGGATGATAGGTAACATGATCGGCAGGATTATCAAAATTGATAGGTCGACGTCGATTTATGATAAAGGGGAGTTTGTGCGCATATGTGTGGAGCTAGATCTCCAAAAACCCTTGCTACCGGCGTTCACAGCATTTGGAGAGGATAAACAGTTAGTCTATGAAAGGCTACACTTGGTATGCTTTGAATGTGGATTGTACGGCCATGAATGCCAAGAATGTCCCCAGACAAAGGTAGATGCGAATATGGATAAGCATAACACATTGACGGATCTTAGTGGAAGGAAAGACAGTGGGGCTCATGCTCATAAGCCTGAAAAGAAGGATACGACCAGTAGTGACTTGTCGGCACCTCCCCTGTCAGTAACCGGAGCACCGGTGCAAGGCGGCGCACCGTTAACAGGCGAATGTGAACATTTGGGATCGCAGATGATTCTCAAGTAGGAGTTTCAGCGTGGAATACAGGATGTAGAGAAATCCCCGGTAGTAAAAGGAGATCGCGAGAAATCAGTTCAAAGAATTAAGAGGATGGATTTAAAGTTGGTAGGATTTCGAAGCACGGAATCAGGGCAGGATAGGAGGGAGAGTCTTTCAGAATTGGATAATTCACAAGGAAATATTAATGGAAAGGATAAAGGGCCTGGGAAGTCAGAATGGGTGGTAGTGGGCTTGAAGAGGAAGCCTCAGGAAAAGCCCAAAACATATGGGAAGGAAAATAAGCCTCCTAGGAGGCCCAAGCTGAAGAAAAAGGAACCTACAGTCCAAACCCCCAAGTTCGTTGCAGTGTCCAATCCATTTTCATCCCTTTATGACACATCGTTAAGTAATGAAGTTGCCATACAAGAGAATAAAATTGACTAGCAGCCTCTGGTTGGCTTGCATGGGACGAGTCCTACGTTGGTTCCGAGGCTTAGTCAGGAAGGTAAGGGTGCTATGCGGGTGAACTTGGATGGCATTATAAATGAAGACATGGGTGGGGATGAGAGCCTTCTCATAGAGCCTCCCCCTGATGGGGTAGAACAGCACGTCAGCAGTGGCCTTGCCCTTCTTAACTCAATCGTTTCCCAATGAATTTCATGATATGGAACTCGCGTGGGACAGGCTCGAAGTCATTTCCAAGCCTTGTACGGGAACTGAAGAGACATCATCGATTGGATTTTCTTGCCATTCCTGAAACCCGATCAGACACACAGAAATTGGAACAGAGTATTCGTAACATGGGGTTTAATAATTTCTCATTCACTCCTACGGAAGGATATAGTGGGGGTATATAGTGCCTTTGGAAGGATGGGGCTGTTTCGATAGAGGTTGTCGAACAGCACAAACAATACTCCCACCTTATTGTGACTAGCGACAAGAATAAGCAGTGGTTCGTAACAGTGGTGTACACAAGCTCGAATTACTTGTGCAAACGTATGCTCTAGAATGAGTTGTTTCGGCTAGGGGCTTCCATTGATGAACCGTGGATTCTAGGTGGTGATTTCAACTCCACGCTATTAGAAAATGAAAAGTGCTCCAATGCAACTTGGAGTCTGTCTTACGATCGTGAGTTTTGTCGTTGGTTTGAGGATATGCAGATAATTGACCTAGGGTTCGACGGACCTGCATTTACATAAAAGCGAGGCAGTATAGAAGCATGGCTCGATAGGAATTTTGCCAATGATGCTTGGTGCTCCGAGTTCACTGATGCGAAAGTGCTCCACTTGCCTTATTATAAATCTGATTATCGCCCTTTGTTATTAAAGATGGAAGGATGTGCACCACGGGGCCCACCTAAGCGTCCATTCCATTTCATTGCCTTTTGGGTCTCCACGAAAATTTCAATGAATTTGTCAAGCATGAATGGGTCCCTAGCCGGGGTTGGGTGATGAACATTAATATGTTTGCGGATGCTTGTAGTAAGTGGAATACAAGGGTCTTTGGCAACATTCAAGGAAGGAAGGAAAAACTACTTTGAAGACTGGATGGGTTTACTAAAGCCTTAACAAAGGGTGGTAATGTAGAATTCTTTGAGGCCCTTCAACAGACGTTATGAAAAGAACTTGACGAAACGCTTACCCAAGAGGCACTGTTGTGGGCTCAAAAAGCGAGAATTAACTGGACTGTGGATGGTGACGATAACACTCGACTATTTCATGCGTATGCAAATGGGAGAAGGAGGACAAACCACATTGATGCAATCTGTTTGGACGAGGGAAATTGGTGCTTCGATGAGGAGGTAATCAAAGCCAATGCCACGGAATACTTTGTCGAGTTATTCAAGGATGATATCTTGCAGCGGGAGAATCTTAGTTACTCAGCCACGTACCCCAAACTAAATTACCTTCACGAACGGGTATGTCAACTGGCGGTGGGGGATGAGGAGATCAGAGAAGCAATGTTTAGTATGGGGGTGTTGAAGTTACCTAGTCCCAATGGCTTTAACACTTTTTTTTATCAGCATCAATGGGCCACGGTGAGCCCCTCCATTGTGAGGTATGTACAACACATATTTCAAAACCCTCAGTGTATTAAGGAAATAAATGGGACTCTTATTGTCTTAATCCCGAAAAAGGACCATCCGGAGACCTTTAGGGACCTTCGGCCCATTAGCTTATGGAATGTGATTTTTAAACTAATCACCAAGATCATGGCTAGTAGAATGAAGTGTTTTATGCTGCATATTATCTCTCCTAACCAATGTAGTTTTGTTTCTGGAAGACATAGCTCGGATAATATCATTGTGGCTCAGGAAGTTATTCACTATATGAGAACAATGGGTGGTAAGAAGGGATATATGGCAATCAAGATTGATTTGGAGAAAGCTTATGACAGGGTAAATTGAAGATTCTTGCTTAAGTGCCTTCATGAATTTAATCTCCCTATTAATCTTACCTAGGTGATAGAACAGTGTATAAGCACAGCTAACCTCCAACTCCTTTGGAATGGTAACAAGGCTGATTTTTTCTAAGGCTCAAGGGGGGTTCGGCAAGGAGACCCTATCTCCCCATACTTATTTGTTATTTGTATAGAGAAGCTTGCCTGCATGATCCAAAAAAGGATAGAAGCTAATGAATGGAAGCCTATTCGGCTTACAAAAAATGGGCCCCCTATTTCACACCTATTTTTTGTAGATGACATTGTTCTATTTGCAGAAGCTTCTAGTTTTCAAGCTGAACTGATTCACAGGTGTTTGGTGCATTTCTGTGCATGTTCAGGCCTTAAGGTGAATTCATCTAAAACCCGTGTTTTCTTTTCCAATAATATTAACTGTAATACCCCGAATTTTGAGACTTGAAGCTAGAGAATAAGCCTGAAATAAATGGATTGCTAAGCCCCGATTTAGCAAGATCCCAAATTGTGATTAAGAGATAATGACTCCAAAAGTGGATGTGGTTAGTGATAAATAACCCTTTTGGAGAATCTGATGTGATTTGAGATTTGAATGTGATTTGTATATGTTGTGATTCGTACCCAAACCCTGTATTTAAGTTCAATTATGGATTAATTTCTAAATTGACTTAAAATAGAGGTGTTATTTAAGTTCAATTATGGATTAATCTCTAAATTGACTTAAAATAGAGGTGAGGGCGCATTGTGGAAGAAAAGGAATGAGAAAATGTATTTGGTGGTGATTCAGGAGGAATTACTATAATCAGGGGCAAAACGGTAAAGTTATCGACCAATTGATCGGTTACTGAAGAGAAAACTCATTGGTAACTTCAAGATCAATGGTTGTGATTCATTGTGATGAGATTATGAGGGGTGCAATCCCATGTATGAGAGCCCATGTGTGCCCAAGAAGATGAAACAAGCATGTGACACTTGGCACAATTATGACCCTTGGATCTTGGTCAAATTTGTCAACATTCTTCCTCTCTCCTCTCTCCCTATTTGGACAGTTTTTGGGGTCAAAAAACTGCTGCCCATCTTCATCTTCATCATCTCCATTCTCTCTCTTGTCTTCCATTTTCGCCTAGGGAGGAGGAGGAGAGAGAAAAGAACAAGGTAAGTTTTGGTTGGTTTATGGTCATCTTTAGCTCAAATACCTTTCTTTAATATTGTTCCTAGTGATGAGAGGTTCATCTCTATGGTTTTAGATTCTTGATTGGAGGTGTTTAATAGCTTGAGAAAAAGTGGAAAGAGGAAGAATTAAGGAATTGGTTTGAGAAAGAGGAAGATGTGAGTATTTGCTTCATTTTAATCTCTATATTATGGCCATTGATTGGGTTTTGTGAATTATGAATTTTGCCCTGATTTTATGGTATTTTTGAAATGTATGAATTGCCTTGTGTTTTGTGTGGCAATTGGTGTCTTGATGTGTTATAGAGCCATTGGAATTGGTTTGAGAACTTGGAATGAAAGGAATGACAATGTGTGTTTGTGTTGTGATTGTGTGATGACATGTTGTGATTATTGGTAAAATATGTCAATGTGATGTGAATTTGGTTGATTTGGTGTTTCCAATGGATCCCTTGTGAAAATTTGTGTGGGAATGGTGTTTGGTATGAAATTGGGATCAATGGAAGCAAATATGCCAAAACTGGAAATGCTGCCATTAAAAGTCTATTCCAGGCAGTCTGTTTGTGTTGGTGTTTTGAATAGGCAAATGATATCAAAAAATTATTAAAATTTTCATTTTTAAAGTTCACATCCCAAGCTTCAAAATGGACATATAATTTGTATCATTTCGTGTTTTTTACTATAAGTTATGGTTGTCCAAAGTTTGTGAGGGAAACTGAACTATGTTTTGGAACAATTTTGAGTTTTGTGAAATTATGTATTTTTTGTGGTGATTTCCAGTAATGGAAAATATTTTTTCTAGGAAGAGGATTTAAATAGCTTTCATTTGGCTTTGAAATCATTTTATTTCGATTTTTGTGGAATTAGTTATGATTTTTGGAAGTTCAGTCAAGAAACAGGATTTTCTTAGCCGCGGCCCAAATGTTTCTGACCACTTTTTGGCCGCGGCCAGTAGATTTATGGGCCGCAGCCAACCTCCAAAAATCAGTATTTTGGACTTTTAAAAGGCGATCTTTAGTCAAGTGTTTATCAAGCCTTTAGGAATATGTTTGGGCTTATAATAGCCACCTAAAGGTCATAAATGATAACCAACTTTGATGTTTGGAAGTTGAGGAATTGGAAAAGGGAATAACCCTATGTCCTTGATTTGATTGTCAGAATTTGGTATTTGCCCTGATTGTGATTTATTTGTGCCGGAGCACGTGTGGAAAGAATAAGGTAGTGACTCATTCTCTTATATTGTGTATGATACATTGTATGTTTGATTTAGTATTGTATTGTGAAAGCCAGAGTGGCTATGTGATTGCCATAAAGGCAATGTGATTTGTGCAAGCCAGAGCGGCTATGCAGATACCAGAGAGGTAATATGAAAGCCATAGTGGCTTTATGCGTTGTCAGGGAGGCAATACAATATGTGTATGCCAGTGAGGCAACATGTATCTGTGATAGTTGTGGGCTGTGGTTGTACTGCTGCATTGTATGATGATTTTCTTGCATGCTATGTGATTATATATGGTATAAGTGATTTGTTACTACTGGGATTCTTTTGAATCTTATTCTTTCCATTGACTAGCCTTGCAGACAGGGCAAGTGATTCGAGAAAAAGCAAGTAACCAAGGGTGAGTTAAGTTCCTGGTTAGGAGCATTAGTTAGTAGTTGGTTATCATAGATTGAAAGTGTTGTATAATTTGTATTTGTCTTTGGATTTGGGATGGGTATCTGGATATATATATCAAGAATGATATTGTGTAATCCCCTAAATGGGAATTTGTACACTTTTTAAAGAATATATGAAACCCGGGGTTTACCGGGGATTGTGTTGTGCACTCTGATATCTTTGAATGTGATTATCTTTGTGAGATAATTGAATTCAAAATGCGAATATGAGACCAGGTGTATTAGATTTTAAAAGATGTTTTTTGAAAACCCTATTGTAAAGATGTGATTTTAAATGCATTTTGAATTTCCATTGGTCTCTAATTTGTCACAATCACATATTTTGAATGATAATTATGAAGGAAGTTACATTTTGGTATCAGAGCTGTAGTCCCTGACAAGGGTAGAGTTATCTAGGATAGCTCCCTTAGTTGACCTTAGTGATAGTAGATGATTGGTGAATGGTGTATACACATAGATTCTCTGCTATTTTGGATGCATAAGAGATTGGTGAATTATGTGTATACATTATTTTTGGTATTGACATGGTAAAAGATTTGTAGAATGAAGAAAGCAGTAGGACATCCTAGAGTGCAATGGGTAAACCCGGAGGTGGAGATAATTAACGACAATCCACTGGACCCTATGCGGGAGATGATGAGTTTGGTTAAGGACCAGAGGGATATGATTAATGAATTAAGAGAAGAACTCCGAGAAGGGAGAGTGAAACAAAATGAAGATCGAGTTCAATCCAGTAAGGAAGAGACTCAAAATGAAGAGATTGCTGAAGAATCATTTATGGGGCAATGGGATGCAGGAAAGTGTGGTTGGAAACAGACTCCACAGAGTGCCTTGAATTAATCACTACTGACCGTGGCTGTCCCCAGCGGGATACTTATGATTGTTCGCTAAATAAAGCTGCTTTTGGATTTAAACTGGGAGACGAGGACGACGCATGTACCTCGGAATTGTAACATGGCTGCTGATTTTTTGGCGAAGAAAGGTCTGGCTGCACGCCCAGGACTGCATGAAATCTTTCAACCTCCGGATGATCTGGTGGATATTCTTAGTCAGGATTGTAATGGGCGCCAGCCCTTAGGCTTTAGCTGAGGTGTCTCCCCCTTTATCAAAAAAAAGAAAAAAGAAGGAAGGCCACTTTTACCCCCTATTCCAAACACACCCTAAAACGATGCGCAGAAGAAGTCAAAGTCGGAAATCTCCGGCGGAATGACAAGGTGGACATCTTAATTTTAGTAGTCAATGGGCTTTATGAGTATGATTTTGTCTTTTTTTGATATACTAGTATGATTTTGTCTTTGTCCTCACTTATGCCTAATAATCATATCAGTGATCTTTTTCCCTACTACTACTATATTCAGTTTCCCAACATTGACCGGCCATTGAACGATGGGGTCTCTTACCAATTCCGGTGAAGCCCCACCAAACCGGACATCCCCGAGAATGAGATATCAAATTCAAACTTCATTTTGAAAATAAAGCCCTGTGAATTATGTAAATAATTATTATTTTCCAATTAGAAAAACCCGCCTTCCCTCTTTTGACTTTCCATTTAATTACACAGCGTTCTGATTCCGTTTCCATTGTTGTTTTCGCCCACAATCATGCAAGCAGCACAGCCTCCGCCACCTGTGCCGGTGTTTCCGCAGTCTTCCGCCGCCGGAGTCACTGATGGCTCTTCAACGATTAGAACTTACCGTGCCTGGAAGGGTAGTAACGTAAGTTGCTCACTTCTTCAAACGCAAATCAATTTTTCTTCCTTCCTTCTCTATCTGCTGCTCACTTTTTTTCTGTAATTAAGCTAGGGTTTGTGCCGTCGTCTTGATTATTTCTTTTATATTTTAGTGGAGGTGGAGCTCCTTTTAGTTATTTTTTCTTTTTCTTTGTCGCCTCTGGGTTGGTCGGACTTACTCAATTCATGATAATACCAGACCCCCGATTTCTGGGTTATCCTTAGACATAATTTTTCCCGCTTGAAGCAGAAGGTTTATGTTTTTCTGATTTTACGTTATGTTATCTATGGCTGAAAACTTTTGAAGCTTTAATGGTCGCATGATATTTATGTTGTCAATTTTGCAACCTGTGAAGATAACTCATGTTTAAATTAGCTAACGAATAAAGCAGTGCAGCTTATGGCTCTCAGTGGGTCAGATTAGCAATTGGCATCCTCCTCTGGTACATACAAATGCAGATTCTTAATGGTCGTTCTAAGATAAAACGTGGACTTCCTGAACAATTCTGGATTGTGTAAGGGATAAAATGAGAGAAAAGAAGAATATTGATATTGGTCTAATAAAAAGAAGGATGTGAAAGAAGATACACATGTATAACTTTTACAATCATCTTAACTAAAAGAGAACCTCGTGAATTATTCGGATTTTATCTCAACGCTTCGAAACCAGAGCAAGAAATAGTATATTCATTTTATACTGATATGGTTCAAATCCATGTCCCACATTATACTTCTTTGGCATAAAAATTTCAATTTCGTAAGATCTATCACCATGTGGAAACAGAAGAAGGGGAGGGTACTGGACGTAAATATTTTTTTGTCAAGCTTCTGTTGCTCAATATTGATAATTTGAATTTACATTGCATGGAATATAACAATAAATGCTTTATTTTTTTAAAACGAATAAAGATCAAATTGTATTATTTGCATCTTCTTGTTCTTGAACTCATTGCGGTTCTATTTTGCCAGGTTTTTTTTCTTCAGGGGAGGCTTATATTTGGACCTGATGTAAAATCTATATTCTTAACAATGTTCCTTATTGTCGCCCCTGTTGCTACTTTCTGTGCTTTTGTGGCTAGAAAGCTGTTGGATGATTTTCCTCATCACTCAGGATGGTTAATCATGGTCATAGTTATTGCCCTCACCATGTTTGTAAGTTAACTTTTCCTCTATGACCTTTCCTAAGTTCCTGACTCACGTATTGACGACATAATTTGTAACTAGCAATTGGTCTGATCTCCTGATGTTATGTTCTGATAATTCCTAATGGTTTCTTCTATATTCAAATTACTGATGCTATCTTAATAGCCAGAGTTAGCATCACCTTGAACTGGAAGAATTTCCATTGTTCTTATATTTGAGACTTAGCCATAAATTACTTTGCCCCTTTCCTTTTTATTACAATTCTACAGATCTGTTACTGCACTCTTAAATCCTAAAGTGTATCCCCAGGTTCTGATCGTCCTTCTGCTGACCTCAGGAAGAGACCCTGGCATAGTACCCCGTAATGCTCATCCTCCAGAGCTAGACGATGATGATGGGAGTTCTAGATTCAACAACGAACAAATTCCCCAGCAACGATTACCACGGACAAAGGATATAATTGTCAATGGCATAACTGTGAAGATCAAATATTGTGAGACCTGCAAGTTATATAGGCCACCCCGTTGTTCTCATTGTTCAATTTGTGATAATTGTGTGGAGCGATTTGATCATCACTGCCCTTGGGTGGGTCAGTGTATTGGATTGGTAAAGTTCATTCTTTTTCTTTCACATTACTGTGTTATATTTATACTTGCCAGCGTTAAAGTGATATTATTTACTGAACTTTATCTGATATTTATGCACTCCATTTTATACATCTGTCTTCTGTTTACTAATCTATGGGCTACTAGATAAACATAGTACTTCTTTTCCCCAGTGTGGCGAACAACTTAAGCCAAAATTATTTCATGTACTTTTGCATTTTCTGCTCTCTCAATGGCACAAGCTCAAGAACATTTACGATTAATTAGCAGTTATATTAGTAGCTGATATGATCATGAAACTGCTAGTTCGAAGTTTTCTTTTTCATAAATGCTTCTGTGTACATGGCTGCAGCGAAATTACAGGTTCTACTTCATGTTTGTGTCCTCTGCAACTCTTCTTTGCTTATATATACATGGCTTTTGCTGGGTCTACATCAGGAGGATCATGGATTCTGAAGAGATTTCAATCTGGAAAGCAATGATCAAAACTCCTGCTTCTATAGCACTAATCATCTACTCCTTCGCCTGTGTCTGGTTTGTTGGTGGCCTTACTGCTTTCCACACGTATCTCATCAGCACAAACCAGGTTTACACGCCTTTCAAATTCATGCTCCCTCAAAACCTTGAATCTTAGCTAACTGCATTCCAAATCCAAAATGTTAGTAACTATTCCTTCTGTTTTTATGGGCAGTCCACATATGAAAATTTCAGATACCGTTATGATCGTCAACAGGTCAACCCATATAACAGAGGAATACTTGAGAACTTCAGAGAAATATTCTGCTCTAGTATTCCCCCATCCAAGAACAATTTTAGGTCTAAGGTTCCAAAGGATCTACCATCACCTTCGTCAAGATTTGGCGACGGAACTGTGGGCCCCATGATGAGGAAAACCATGGGTGACTTGGAATTAGGGGGAAGGGAAGCCTACAGTGAGGCTTATGAGGAGGGAAGTGAATATAATAAAGGTGGGTTTAGCAACAATGAGGAACATAGCAAGGATAGTGGTGGATTGGCTAATTCTTCCCTGGAATTGAGCATAACTATTCCCAAACAAGGTGTGGAGGCACATGATGCTTCATATGTAATGCATTCTCATTGGGAAAGAAGAAGCAGAATGGAGGACATTACTTCTGAAGTTATTGATGGACTACCTCAACCTGGTGAACCAACAAAAGCAGCTTCATAGACTCAAGATTTACAAATGTAAGAAATTTTTCTCTTATTTTTTTTCCATAAAAAGGTATACAAGATACATTCAATCCACCAATCAATCAAAAGTTTCTTTCTTCTTTATTTATAAAATGCTGTTTAATGTTTAATTGGGTTAGATGGCGTTTTATTTGCATTTAGTTTACACCAAACTCCCATCACTCATCTCACTTATTTTAATTTCTCCATTTCTCAATTGGTCCATTGACCTATCTGAAAATAAAATAATTTTCGTCTGTCCCATTATTAAATAGCAAAGTTAACTGTCAATGTTTGAGTGTCATGTTGGTTGGTTGGTTGAGAGGAACAGATTCCTTACCCACATAGTCATGGGATCGAATGACATGGAGTTGAGAGCGGGGGAAAACAATGAATAGCAAAGTTAACTGCCAGTACTGAAACAAACAAACAAGCCCATTGAGATAAACTCGTAATTTAATGGGCTAAGGCCTGATAGCACCATCGTCACTTTTTGGGCTATACACAATCCGATTCAACATTGTGGTGGCCGAATTTCTGGGGTTCGCCCAACTTCAAAGAGGGTAAATACAAAAAAAAGGAAGCGATGGATATGAGGAATGATAGATATAGGTAGCCTTAACCTCAGATAACGAGAAAGTTTATTTTCAGGATTTGAATTTGTAAACTAAGTCACATGACAGTAACCTTATCCTACGCCAAAGCTCACTCTCAAGGTATATATAAAGAAATTGCCCCAAAATTTAATACACTTTTGAACGAAGGACTTGACCATTGTTTAATCTGAATTTAACTTCAAGATCAGTAGATAAATAGTACATGTGTATCATGGCAACGTAGTCAATAAAACATCAAACATCAAATACTGTTTTAAGGATGTTTCACAGTAGTTCTATTATGCTTTAAAATTCACATTTCAAATTTGTAATCAGGTTTTATTACAGGTAAACCATGAATCCTAATTTTGCTTCAAGAATATAATTTCTTTTACTTGATCCAACCAAAGTGAAAGCCATACATTGATGGACTTAATTAAGAATGTGACAACGGAGAGAGAGGGCCAGTTTCTTATGAGCTAAGAATGAGTTGAGTTGCTTTGGTTACTTTTGGAGGCGTTAATGTTGGTAAACAAAGCACATTCACTATACGCCTCACTTTGTGATGCATAAGTATTTATCAAGCCTTCACAAATTATTATTATTATGAATTTTATTATTATTTATGGCTATAAAAGCAAAAGCATAAAGCAGAAATGAGATCACCCCCATTTTCTCTTATATTGCTGCCATCTTAAGCAAAGAAACACATTTAATTCAAAATCCACCATTATTCTTCTCTTATCATTTTCTTTCTTCTTTGAATTTTCTTCCCTATCAATTTTGACTCTTTCCACATCTCTCACCTAATTACACACTAAATCTCCTTCTTAGGTAAGCAAAGTACCAATCCTTTCTTCTTCTAGTTGACCCTCCCTCCTTCTTTTCTGGGTCCCCTTTTGATATTTTCTATTCTTTATTTCCCCTCAAATTTAATTCTTCCAATTCTAAATCATAAGACGAAATAAAGAATAAAAGAAACCTATGGCTTAATAAACTATAATAAATAAAGGGAAAAAAAGAACCTTTTTTTTTCTTTTGAAAATAATAGCAGTTGGCACAAAGTGCTGCTGTGTGACTCATCCATCCACTAAGGACCAAATACAGAAATTAAAAGTAACATATCCTCTTCCCATAAGCTTCCCCACAGAATACCTACAATGGGATTAGCAATCTTTTCACTGTGAAAACGAAATTAACTGTCGTTTTGTTCTAATTAAGGTTGATGTATCATGTAGGGATATGAAGGGCACTATAAGAAGAGTTTGATTCAGAATCAAATGCTTGGATATCATATAATGTTAAGAAGATATAAAACTCAATTCGCTAAATTAAAAGTGACTGAATTTCAAGGAGAGTTCATGAATGAAATGAAAAGTCAGTTTTTTTTTTTTTTTAATTATTAGACTTTTCATCTGAAATACATATGATAGTTGGTAGCAACTAACTTTTTTCCTGTCATCCAATAGAGAATGCACAGCCTGACAAAGCTGACTTATTTTGCACCTTCAACCAAAAAAAATTCACACTCCATGAACATTAGGCAAACCTATTCCTCAATGTATGTGGTTCATTTTTCACTCTTCAGTTTCTGTTCAGAAAATTAATATGCCAGCATTTCAGGGAAATTATTCTGAGCATATCTTATCTCACCAAAATGCTTTATCTGCTTTTTTTTTTTTTTTTAAAATCACAATTGTAAATGTTCATAAGCTCTTTAATATCTCTAAGGCCATGTCATCCAACATTTTTAATGAGCATGAACTTTATCAGAACGTTGGAACTAGGGACATATTCCATCCTTGTCACTCAACACGGGATTTTGCTTGGAATATTAGAATCTCTCTTTTCATCCTAATCATCTAGCATCATATTTCTCCAACAAGAATAACAAAGAAATCTTTAAAATATGGCCTGATAATAACAATAATCAAAATCGAGAGAGTTCAAGAAAAAAGACTATGAACTTGCATTTTTCATGAATTGAGCAATTTCATTGAAATCTTTCATATGTCAGCTGAAATACTGCTTCAACTATGAAGGAAGGGAAAAAAGACTGCTTTTGTCATACACAAGCTTCATCGACAGAAATTTCTCTAATTTTGGAACATTAATCTGTGTAGATTTTAGCCAAGTGTACGGTTCTTGGTTTATCATAGTTCAGAGATATGTGTTGCATCACAGTACAGTGGCTTTGAGATATTTCTAAAAGCTGAGGGTAAGTTTGCCAATTAGAAAGCAATAGAGGGGTAAAATAGACCAATTTTGAGGTGAAATTTTCCAACGGGGCTAGATTAGGAAAGCATGACTTCATGTGTGACATCAATCATCATCATATAAGGGATATAACTTATTAAAGGTAAGAAAAAGGAAAATAATCATTTAAATTTAACACAGGAAACTCCAATCATTCAACAACCCCAAGAGTTGAAATTAGTCAGTAACTTACCCAATATTAGATGAAGGAATAGCAATAAACATCAATTTAGTTTTCAATTAGGCTCTTAATTTCAAACTAGGAATTAACTATTTACTTCTGTAAATGCATGTACCAATGAGATTTCAATACTTGTAAACACAGCATTGAGGGGCCATATAATAGTATCTCAGGAGATACTTCAAAAATAAAATACTCCCTCCGGTCCTAATTATAAGATAAAGTTGACTTTTTTGGAGAAATTAAGGGAGCCAATTAAATCACTTTAGAATATTTATATTTATACTTTTTTCTTCAAACTAAGCAATTTGATTAATAAACTAATATATAATCCAAAGATACTAAAAATATAAATACTCTAAAGTGATTTAATTGGCTTCCTTAATTTCTCTAAAAAAGTCAACTTTATCTTATAATTAGGATCTGAGGGAGTAATAAATTAATAAACTTCATGTTTTGGTTTTGAATGATCACTTTACGATGACATAAAAAGCTGAGACATAACATAACAAACTACAGGTAAAGCAAAAGACTTTAGACTATCGATTATTTAAAATAGCTGTCAAACATCAAACTTAGTCTGTTAAGTATTGTCCCCGTATATATATTGGTCTGGTTCCTCGAATCATTGGCTTCAACCTCATCATTTTGTGAGAGCTAGACATTCTCCAGTTTCTTTCTTCTTATTATTTTTTGGGCGAACAAAAGATACCAAGAAGAATTTAACTTTGAAGCTAATATATAGTTAGGTAAATTGATTAGTTAGGCAGAACAGAAAAGATGAATTTTATGAAGAATGGAATTTGCAGATTGCCTCCCGGGTTTAGGTTCCAGCCAACAGATGAGGAGCTTGTGTTTCAGTACTTGAAATGCAAGGTTCTTTCATGTCCATTGCCTACTTCGGTCATCCCCGAAGTCAATGTTTGCAACTACGATCCTTGGGATTTGCCAGGTAACTCTAAAAACCTCTACTTATTCAAAAGGTATAAATAGAACCATACATATATATACAAACATATTTCATTGTGTGTGTATTACACTGCATCTGCATTAATGATTTTGTTCATGAATGTAAATAGTTGATGAGTTCAATATAATGTTGTGTGTATTTAGGTAATTGTGAAGAGCAAGAGAGGTATTTCTTCAGTTACAAGGAAGCGAAATACAGAAAAGGCAATCGAATGAACCGAATGGCCAAGTCTGGGTATTGGAAGGCAACTGGTTCAGACAAGAAGATATCATCTCCAACAAGTAATAACAATGACAATTATAGATTTTCTGGGGTGAGAAAAACCCTAGTTTTTCACCAAGGGAAGGCTCCAAACGGCTCTAGAACTAACTGGGTCATGCACGAATATCGCCTTATCATTGCAGAAAACAGTGCTCCCAACCCAACTCACCTGGTACGTAATAGGTTTAATAAATTAAAAGGGTTAACGTGTCTAGAAGTTGAGGTTTTTTTAGATTTAATATTATTTTGGAAGTGTTAAAACGAAACAATATTACCCCTCATCAATATAAGATTATTTTTTAATAGTATGAGATAAAATTGTTATGTTTTGAAATTTTCAAAATGATATTCAATCTGAAAAATCTTTCAGAATAACATTATTTCGAAACAAAAATTTATAGGGCAGATTGGTACTTTATCCCAAATTAAAATGAGGAAGTGTATGTTAATATGAATTAGCAAAGAACTAAAAAGATGGGGTATTAATTTGCAGGGTCAAGGGAAGGAGGTAGGAGATTGGGTTGTGTGTCGGATAAGCATGAAGACGACAAGAGAAGGTGGGAATGCGTTGGCGAGAATGAAGAGAAGGTCAGAGATAGATGTTGTTAATGTGGGAGAGACAAGATTCTTTGATTTTATGAGGGTTGCTGCTGAACTCAATTATTCTGACACGTCATCGTCTTGTTCAAACTCAAGTGACATCACAGAGGTGTGTTCAGGCGTAGCAGATCATGAAGAAACAAGTGGCTATAGCTATTCTGTTGACTTTTAAGAGTTCATTATAATA
Source organism: Inga oerstediana (assembly GCA_963210345.1). Taxonomy (NCBI): domain Eukaryota; kingdom Viridiplantae; phylum Streptophyta; class Magnoliopsida; order Fabales; family Fabaceae; genus Inga; species Inga oerstediana. Next base: position 3,399,115 of record OY723410.1, read on the forward strand.
TATGTCGAACCCCATATATATATATATATATATATATATAGAGAGCTATATATACACACATGTCTGAGTATGGATCAAATGACTGAAATTAAATTACCCACTCTAATTTGCTCCTAATTAGCACAATGAGGAGCGATATGGAATGTTAGTGGATGAATCTCATGAGATTAATATGTAATAAGCTCATATTCATCTTCTCGTTTGTTTGATACGACCTATATTTTTTTCAGGCGGACTCAATTTACTTATTTTGCCCCATTGACCAACGTTTTCCGATTTTCAAAACAGAAAAAGGGGCAAAATTAAAAAGTCATCTTCTTTCTTGCCAATTAGCTAAATAGATTGAAACAAAATATGAGGTGACAGTAGGTGGCAGCTGAGGTCTATTGCAATTTAATCACAGTATTATTAGGTTATCAGCAAATTAATTGATTTGACCATAAACACACACATATCTGGGTATATGATAGATTTTTCTAGGCCGTTTTTCATTTTTTTTTATCAGTTTTTAGTTTTTACTAAGTATATATCGTGAGATTTCACATGTTTAGCGTAAATTCTACGTTTTAACAAAATTGAAATTCAATCTCCGTAGGTAGAATTTTAGATAGACTACAACAAAGAAAATAACAGGTCAAAATTTACATTCGGACTCTAATATCGTGGTCTCTTTAGCCTCATGGGCCTTCGTGGCCCAAAATTTATAGGCTATTCAGGCCCAAAAGTCTTGCACATAGCCCTTTTAGCCAGGTTTTTTGTTACGTGTCCCTCCCGGTCAAGGAACAGAATCCGTTGTTCAAATCTTTGAATTGATGAATTCAAGCATTTTTCAAGGTTGTCACTCTTGCCATTTCATTGGCGCCAAAAACGTCGTAGGATTGTTACGTATACCGACAAGGCAAAATCCAAACCACATTCTAAGTGAAATTCATAATACCTTACCTTATATCTATTATTATCCACCATTACCTGTAATCACAATCTGTACCTGCAAAACCACCACCTCTTTATATTTCTCCATCTTTTTCCACCTATCCTCTTCATCATCATCAACAACAAACTTTCATGTTCTTTAGAAAGTTGCAGCAGAATAATCCTTCTGCTCGCAACATCTTCATCTTCTTCTTCCTACAATGGGGTGTGGTAGTTCCAGGATGAATTCTGCTGAAGAGGTGGTACCGGAAAAAATTCGCCCCCTCTTATTTCGTCGTTATGAGGAGCTTAAAAAACGGCGACAGAGACCGGCCGCCGCCATGCAGAGAGAAAACACCCTCTCCAAGAAGAAGCTGTTGAAGGAAGATGAAGATATTAACTCTAATAATTCTTCAGATGAAGCGGAAGCAGAATACAAGCCGGCGGTGACTTCTCCTATGAAGGTTGAAGCCACTAACAAAGTGGCCCCATTGCCTCTTGAATCAGGTTCAGAACATGAAACTTCCACAGATACAGAAAATCACAATGGCAACACAAAACAACAAACGCTACCAGAAAAAGAAAAAGATGCCACCGGCGAAGAGAAAGATTCCAAGGAAGCAGAGGAAACAGTTGCAGAAAAGCATGAAGATGAACAACTAGAAGATAAAAGCGACGACGGCGATGATGATTTTGAATTTGGCGACATACCCGTATGTCCAGCCTCGCCAAGCTTTAGAATTTATTGCCTTCCTCCACAGAATGACAAGGACGAAAGTGAGTATTTTCTGCAAATTCAAATAAATTTGACTTTAAACATGCTTATATATATATATTTATATATACACTTAGCAAGATCATAGATAATTAGATACTGTCCGGATGAGATGATGTTCAGTAATGAATGCTAAAGGAGAGCGCAAAAAGCTTAGGTTTGAGTGAGCGGCTAACGGAAATTCGTAAGCGTGTCATTGAAAACTTAAAGGATTCAATAAAAAGGAAAAAAAAAAAAAATCGAGGGACCTGATTCAAAAAAAAAAAACTATAAGGGCCTCTAAATTAATTTTCTCAATACAAAATTTGTCTAATAATTTTTGAATTAAAATTGCTTAAATTCACTATGATATTCAACGCTTATATCCATTTCGTCAAGTTCTCCAATTACACGTAAAAATGTGTCATTTTTCTTTTCCATTATTATCAATTAACTATAATACAAAATATAAAAAATAGAACACATGGTTGTATGTGATTGGAGAACTTGATATAATGGAGGTAAGGAACTTGATGTTAGTATAGTCTTAACTATATTATACATGCCATTGAATAATTTTGGGAAAAGCATTATTTTGGTATCTATAATCTTGATCAATTTTTAACTACTTATCTGTGTGTTTGACTTGCATTGTTAAATCATTTAATTTTACTCTATTAGCACAATTAGTATTTATACATGGGTTAAGAATACTAATCTAACAAATATACATCGGCTAATTGTGCTGAAAGAGTAAAATTAAAAGATTTAATAAGGAGAAAAAAACACATTCTAAATTAAAAATTGAATGAAACTATAAATATTTTAAGAATGATTTTACAAATTATTTTTTCAAAATTAAGGGAAAAAAACTAGAGCTCAAAAATTCTAAACACTGACGAACATTCTTTGTCATGAATAGTTTGAGTCTAAATCATAAAGGTTGCGACATCAACTTCTAAGAGTCCATCTTTTTTAGTCATGAGATGAAACACAAGAGAAAGAAGAGAGAGCAAAGATGAGAATATCAATCTTTTTTAGTCATGATATTGTGCTTCTGCAAATTTAAACACAATCTTGTGTGTTAAATATAAATGCAGGTAAGAACCAACAAGAAATGGTCACAAGCCAGAAATCAAGCAGCGTTAAGAGTGAGCAAAGCATTGCTTCAGGGCACGTCAAGACACCAAGTGTTGATAGTATACATAGTGCTGTATCATCACAGAACTCAAAAATCTTGAACGAAGTGAGCGATTTCTACTTCCCCTTTTAATTTTATCTATTTATTGTTGCCCCAAATACAACAACCCATGACAAAATGTTTCAGGATATTTTTCTCTCCTTCTCATGCTTTTCTTATTTTTTTTTATTCAGTGTGCTGAAACACAATCAGCTAGTAAGAGAAGAAGAAACAAGAAGAAGAAACTCCAGGCTGTGAAGAACATACTGGTTGCTAAATCATTATACACGAGTTGCTCTTGCGCCGGCGCCGACAGAACTCGTCTTGCTGCTGCAAAAACAATGAAATAACTGTTACATAATTATATATATTAGGAAGAATGACTTCTCATTATTTCATTTTGTTCCTGAGTTCCCCTCATTAGGTGGATTATTAGGGCCCATTCCATTATCTGTAATACAAACAACATAAATAGCTCGTCTGTGTTCTTCTTGTAATATGGGTATAAATTATGTGTTTCATAATTCTTTCAAATGTTAAATTTATTTACCCCTACACAATATTTTGTCACATGAGTCAATTTCCCTTGTCCAGACCAAAAGAGAAGGACTACTGCAGGTAATTGCAGACGTATGTTGATTAGCATAACAATTTATTTAGAACTCATTGACCATAATCAAAAGTAGCATGTCCAAGCCTTACATAGCAACACTTAATATTACATTCTCTGAATATGTAAACGCATACAATGGCAGACATGAGAAATCCTTAACAATTTATGAAACTCAAACATAACATAGACTCTGTTACAGACTCAAGAAGGAACAAGCATAGCAGAAATTATTCCCAGCAAACCTACTTGGACGGAAATGCATCATTGAGAAATTCTTTATCTTCCAAGAAAATCTGCAAATCCTTGGATTCCATCACAAAGTCAACTGCTTCCTCATTGAACTTGAGTAAAAATCCCAACTTGATCAGCTCAGAAAGTGCCCCTACATAATCATCATTCTCACACAGTATGCCCACCGAGATTGCTTCAGAGAAATAAGTTGCATATTTGATCTTGCTTGCATTTCCAGTTTCCAAGTCCATCTTCTGAATAAAAAGTTTGGAACTTTCCCAACGCATCATCCTGTTCGCCTTCTTAGTAATGGCCCTCCCAGATGATAGTGACAAGCTATAGCTTACAGTGATTGGCTCAGTCATCTCATAAACTTTAAGGCCAAGAAGACCTTGTACAGCTTTGTGCCTCTTCTCTGCTTCCATTTTGAGGCTAGAACAAGCAAGAAAACCAAGTATAAGCTTAACCAGCCCCTTTCCGATGAAAATACTACTTGGCTCCACGTCTTTGAAATCCGCACCATCTAGTTGGAATGATTCATCCTTCTGTACAGATTCAGATATAGGGAAAACACCAATTTCCTTGTAGATGCCTAATAATTTATGCCTGTCCAATGATGGCAAGCTTAGCTGAGGATACCAGACAAATACTCCCTCTTTCTCAAAAAGATTTTTCATATAAAGATTATCAGCAACAAAAACATCAGACTTGTTGGACAAAAGTATTCCACCGGAATCTGATGTAACAGGTAGTTTCATCAAGCTCTTAGAAAGCATTTCCTTTGTCTTCTGGCTGTTGTGCCGCAAAATAAAGCTCCAGAACTTACAGCATTTGTCATGTGAAAATTGTTCAACTGAAGTCTCCCATCCTTTCCAAAGCTCTATGTAGTCATCAACCTGAGGATTGCTTCTCACACCCAAAGCTGAGGAGAAAAAAGGAAGTAACTTCTTTTCATAGTAGCTCTCCAAAACATTAAACTTTGAGCTAAAAAGATTATCCTTGTCATGGATGACACAGTCTTCAGGATTGACCAACTCTCCATTATGATCTCCATTAGGAATCCAAATCATTTTCCTTGCATCAGTTTCTTTCTCTGGCATCCAACCATATTCACTCAAGTACCTATAGATTCGCACTATGGTAGATAATTCAGAATGGTAGCTAAGGTAACTAGCCATTACTGAGCGCCCTTTCAGACAATCATCAATAACCCCTATTGCAATGAGCTCTTTTTTGTAAGAAGCAATTTTCGGTCCGTAAAAATTGTCATCGATGAAGGGTCCATCCATTGGCTCCAATTTCCACTGGGAATCAAACAATAAGCATCTTTTTGGAGTCTCATAGCCGACTTTGGTCTTCAACCATTTTCTCGACAACTGTTTTTCAAAGTCATCATCAAAGGGTTGAAGACGCTCTTGCATTAAGCGAATGCATTCCAGCAGTGAAAACACATGTTCAGGAGCTATGGAGGAAGGATCTGAAGGAAACCTTAGACCAGCAGAGATTAACTTGAGTCCATCTTTCACTTCAATTGCAACTCCCAAGCTTTTCAACTCTTCCTTGTACTCATGGATGCCCTTGCCATAAAATTTATCACTATCATCAATGAAAGGGAGACGGGTAATTGCGGAGAGAGATTCCCATTCTGGACCAAACAAAATGCAATCTTTGGGAGGCTTATAAGCACCAAGGCGAGTTCGCAACCACTCAGCAGTTCTTAAAATTTTCCGAAACTCCAAAGGAAGTGGAATTTCAGCTTCCTTCAATTGTCTGTAGCAGGAGAGAAATGACTCAACATGCTGCTTGGAAAAGGACTTTTGAGAAGCCTTCTGCTCAAAAACAACTCCAAATTTTTTGATTGCATCCTCAAAATCAACCACCACTCCCATTCTCTTCAACTCATTCTTGTAAGTCATAATCTTGGCCCCATAGAATTTAAGATCAATCACAGGGAAACTATTGAATAGCTCTAGAATACAACCCCATACAGGATCAGATAAGTAACAGTATCGTGGCGCTCTGAACCCCATGGTCGTCCTCAAGCAATTTGATCCTTGAAGTGCACTAACAAGCTGGCCAGATGCGTTTGAGAATTGCATGCATTCTAGCATAAAGATAATAGTCTCCGCCGTGAAATTGATCGAACTAGAGGGTGATTTTAAGTGGTCAATAACAAGTTGGTATCTTCCACTAAAGCCAACCATCACACCCAACAACTGAAGTTCCTCCTTGAAATTATAAATTTCTTCACCATAGTAAGATTTGTCTATGAATGGGAGGTTGCTAATTTGGGATGCAGTTTTCCACTCAAAATCATAAAAGATCGCTCCAACAGGAGGCCTATAACCACAATATGTCTTGAGCCACCTTCCATTTTTGACGCTGCTCACAAACTCATCCAAGGGAAAAAGATTTTGCCTCAGATATCTGATGAATTCAAGCATTGAAACAACTTGCACTCTACTTAAAGTGAAAGAAGCTGCCCGAGACATGAGTTCTTTCCCAATAAATGCACATGCCTCCTTAGAACTGAACATCACTCCAACTGTCTTCAACTCTTCCTCGTACACACCAAGTTTTTTCCCATAAAATCTCTTGTCAACTAGTGGAATGTCAACAAGAACAGATCCATTTAGCAAAAGGTTTCCCAATGTTGAGTTGATTAAGAATGACTTTGATGGCGGCCTATACCCATCGATTGTAACTTTCAGCCAACTTCCTTCCCTTATGGATTTCAGGAACCTCTCTGGTAGAATTCCCCTATACTTCAAATTCCGAATCCAATCCAAAAGCAAGAAAGCATTTTCCTTCGTCAGAGGATTGTTCACAGAGGAAAAGCCAGCATTAGGAGGAGATATGTGAGGTATATCACAAGCTCCAACATGAGTTTCAAGGAAGCCTATGAGCTGCTTCTGGGTGGTATATTGGCCTGCATAGAAGCGTGAGTGCAAATAATCTTCTTTCAACTCAACATATCCTTCATTCCTCCATGGATTAGAACCAATCAGATCTGCCCATTTGCTCTCTTTGGCTGGCACAAGAACCCCCCGTTTGCATGTGGACACGCGACCATAATTGTCTACTAGAGGCATAGATTTGCAAAGATCATCAACCTGCCACTTTGACAAATATCTCTTTGAGAATGAGTGATATAAGAAATGCGAATATGCAAGGGCCAGGTGGCAGTCATCGCTGATAGAATTGCAAATGAGATCTGCATAATTGTTTGCACTCAAAGTAGAAATATTCATTTCTTTTTCAAGCCATCCCAACAAGGTCTGTTTCCAAGGGAAACGATGTATTGCCTCCTGTGTGATTTCTGGCATAAAATAATAATTGCCTGAACAAGAGAAGTCCTTGTTCCATAAAATTAGCCACGAGATAGGACATGATTGATTCGGATCAGCCAAGAGAATCCTCACTGAACTATAGTTCTTTTTGCATTTATCAAGATTGAAATATGACAGAGTTCCATCCGAACCAACATATTTGATTAGAGGAATGGACTTCAAGTTGGAGAGCCAGACTCTGGACCCCCAATTCTCAGCAACAAAATGCAAAAGTTGCAAGTAGACATCTTCTGATACTCCCATCACGAGATTAGAACTCTGAATACACTTTGCATACCATTCATTGTTGACTTGCTTTACACCCAAGAAGTCCAGTATGTGATTATACTGAACTTGGTCAAGTGAAGAACTTAGAATATAACTTCCATGGGAAGATAGGTTTCCCAAGTGTACTCCTTGCTCTTGAGCCTCTGTTAAAATATCCCAGAAAGCAGGCAGTAGTCTGCCAACTTCACAAGGCCTATAAAAATGCTTCTGTTTGGAGTATGTCTCACTTGGAACAATACTTTCTTCGACCACTTTTGCTCTGATTTTATTCCTCACATCATTCAACTCATGATAGGAAGATTCATTGACTGGTAGGAATTGAAAGAAGCGTGTCAAACTGGACACTGGAGCATCCTCTGATGATATAACAAGTGATTTGAATGCATCCATGAAAGCAGAAGCAACACAGTTGAGTATACCCTGGTTCCACTTGTTATCCAAGAGAATTGTCTCTCTTGATGAAGCCAACACAAAATCTGCTTGAATTATGAAAGGAAGGTTGGTTACCATCTCTGTAGGAAGAAATGCGTAGATCCCAGGTGAAATCCTTCCCCTGTTAAGCCTCTCCTGATTTGGAAAGGCTAATGTGACAACCCACTCCTCCACATCCATTCTTCTTTCTACTCGATTTTCAGGCTTTACAGGAAATCTTTGCCTCCACATGTAGTACGTGCATTCTTTTTCAGAATCCTCATTCTCCTCAGCAGATAAATGGAGACAATAAGACTCAGCATTCATGTTTTTTCTTGTCATAAGATCAATCTCACTTGAAATGGCTATTGCAGTTACAGTATTGAGCCTTGGATCCTCATTATATTCCTTAACTGAAAGTTGTTTGATTTTTGAGAGGAACAGAAGAACCTCTGGATGAATTATAGAGAGCTGTTGCTTCACTGGTCCTACTTTGTCTGGCTTCAGAGGCAGCACAAAGATTGTGGTTGGAAGAGAATCACCCTCACCACATAGTTGCTCTAAGTCTTCAAGTGTTGGGTTGTCATCGACCCATTCTGGAACTATATACCCAAGACCGCAATGTGGACAAGGCTCCTCATTGAACCGTATCTGATATCCATTGCTGAAGATATAAGGCGTAGCAGTAATCAAGAACACACTCTTGAAACCAATCCCTGAAATTTAACCATAAAAGAGCTTTTATCAAAAATACTGTTAAATTATTTACTCCATCTTCAGTGATTAAAAGCAATTGATAACTCAGTTCTTGTTGAAAAGAAATGATCTACTAAGGAAACATCAAAAGAGTAAGAAAGTACCTTTCTCTCCAATGTAACCACTGCTTCTGTTGCCCTTCTTGGTGGAGCGTCCAACACCGCAGATGGATTCAATGTTTTTGGGAGAAAAGCCCTTCTCATTGTTCAGAATCAGTAATGTGGCAGGAGCTCGTGTGGCTGTAATGTCCTTTGATGTAATGATGAATTGAAGTTTTGGATCAACCCCTTCATTGTACTGGTTATCTTCTGCGTTCTGTAATGGCAAATGCAAGTTAGTGAATCAACCACTCTAATACCATTATATGAATTCATCGTTCTGTAAATCAGAAATGCAGCATTATATATTCATGGACAGCCCTTCTTCTGTGTTGATACTTTTGCCACGCAATATGAAGATGAAATCAATGAAGCAAGAAGAGATTCTATGCACAAGTTATTTCTGAAAGCTTAACAAACAAAGTAGTCCTTTATGGTAAGAGGCAGTAAAGTAGATGATCTTGGTTTATTGAAGATGACATTAGGGTGAGGGGGAAAAAACACTCGCAACACACTGATTTGTAGTCCTTTATTGTTTATCATATTTAATGGCTATGACTAGAACACATCCATCCATTTGATAGTAGAATTTGAGTCAAAAGAAACAGAAAATTAACTTTATAATGAACTAACAATAATACTTTTAAAATCTACCGATCTGCCATCTTGCATAATTTCTGGTTATACTTGCCTGACACTTTTAATTTTAAGATGGGGATGAGATTTGACAATTAAACTATTGAATTAATGAATAATTTAATGTGAAAATCAAACGATTTAAAAATATTAAAATAAAGACCAAAAGTCTTTTAAGTAATTTGATTCAAATATAAATTACAAGCATGTCGTTTTAATAAAATCACGAATTTCCAATGTAAATTAATGATTACAAAATTATAATTCAAAATTAATAGGAGAAAATTTGTGAAAAATCTCCATTTAAAAATGGGAAAAAGACAGAAAAATACTGTCAAAATCAATAAAAGACAAATAAGTATGTTGAATTTCAATAATTTCAAAGGGACTGATTTGGGATTTTGGATAAATGTGGGAAATTACCTAACTACCCTCACTTTTTTAAATAAAAAATCCTCACACACCCCATGCAGACCGCGCTGGTAATCAGAGGCAACAGCCGTCCCTAGAGCTCCGGTGACCTTGCTTCCAGCAGTCTCATATGTTTTTTTTAATTTTTCAAGCAAAAGTCATTAATATAGATACTGGAATTGTTAATATATATAATAAAGTTATAAATAAGGTTTATCGAAGCTTCCACAGTCTCATATTTTTTTTAAATAGGTGAATCTATGGAAAATTAATGATTACAAAGTCACGAAAAAAAAAACACGAGTAACAAACTCCTATAATTTATATATATCAGTCATGATTAATCTTTTAAGTTTTTTTTTTTTGCCACTTATATTATCTTTTAAGCTAAATTAGCAGGTACCAAAAAGTAGGAAATTACGGAATAAAAGAATCTAACTATCAAATAATTGAAAAGATATTTTGAGCCTTATTTTGGTATTCTGGACTCCTTCAATCCCAATATTAAATTAATTTCTTACGTATTTTCTGAATATTATTAACAGGAATCTAACGATGGACTATTCTAGATTTATGGTTTGTGTTTGTGGCTACCCCTCCCACAAAAGCTATATTAATTTAATATTTTGATCCTCAAATGCCATTCACTTTTTAAACTCCTATGGAGGGCTGGCCGGTGGCAAACATAGGAGCATAATTATAACAGAAGTACTAGTATTTTACAAGCAAATTTGCAAGAGCAGTATATCAAAGCCTACAAAGTAATGCAGTCACACTGGAATTTCACAGAGCAGAGCGCAGACATAAAAAAAAAAAAAAAATCTATTTAGAAATATGAACACCTTCAAGTTTAAAGTAAACAGCAAGCTTAATGCAGATATATATATATATATTGTATTACAGTAGCAAGGTTTGAGGAATAAATTTAACAAAGAAAGAAAGAGAAACCTGAATGAGCTCCATGAGAAAGTGAACATCTTTAGCATAGAGTTCAGCAGAGAGATTCCTGACGGCTTCGTGAAGGTCGGGGATCAAAGGGTTTTCGGTGCCTCCGATGGAAAACTTGTTCCTTCGAATCTCCTCAATGTGTTCCTTTGGACTTGGATTCTCCATTGGAAGAAGCAGAAAGAAGGAATGAACATACACAGTTCACTGAGGATAGTGTTAGAGACAACGATCACTATGAACGATGAATGATTATATATATACAGAGAGAGTGAGAGAGGGTATAATGGGAAAGTGAGTGGCCTCAAGTCTTGGTCTTTGTCTTTTGAGAGTCCTTCGAGGAGAAGAGAAGGCTACTTCGTGGAGAAGCTAAAGGAACGGAATTGGAAAGTGGGAAAAGCAGTCGCAGAGCAATAATAAATAAGCCCACTTATTCCATGGTGTACGGAACTGTCCTGTGCCCTTGCTTTAAATCCGGATCCCCATGTAACACAGTAACGGAACCTTTTTCTTGGCAAGCTTCCCATTTTCTTTTTTCTTTTTAATTAAAGGAGCACCATTAACTGCACCATGTTACAAACGAAATTGAACTGCCACCTTCCACCGACTCTTATTGCACTGGGTGACTGGGCTACAAAACAATTGCCCCATTTTTTTTTATCCTTTTTTTTTAAAATGATTTACTTCATTAATTTCTGCCAACATGTAATAATCAACTTTGTGAGTGTTTGAAATAGTTTACTTTTAGGAAATAAGTACTTATTACATAAGTTGAAACAAAACTCCTCTTACATACTTACCTCGTATACCGTAAATTATGAATTATGAACACTTATTGCTCAAAAATAAGCTATCCCAAATGAGCACTCTTTGATTTGATTCTATTTATAACGTATTTCCCGCATATTTTCATACAGCTAGGAAAAACTCTAAACTTCGTCAAAGTCACTTTAAAAGTTAACAAATTATACATCTATTTAAAAATTTACTGATATACCTTATAAATAACACACAAAAAATACATTTTCTCTACATATAAATACGGCGAGAGGAGTGCCCTACAATGAATCGCATATGGAGATGGCAACAACTCTAGATGCAAGAGAGAGGTACTCTGGTCGGTCCTTGATGTTTGATATACAAATACAATACAAGAATAGATGTTAGGCTTTTGATATAAAATTTAGGATTGTATATAAGCATGAAGGGTTATATTGAATTTGGTGGCATAGGTTTTAAAGGTTATTTAAAGTCCTACATTTTAAGTAGGCATTTAAACAGGCTTCAGGCCTTGTTAGACCTTCTGAAAGTCCAAGCTCAGGCCTAAAAAAAAACCTACATATAGGCTCAGGTTTTGAATCTCTGTTACAGACCTAGGCTTATTTAGGCAAAGCCTAACCTAATCTATTTCCACCCCTAAATAAAATACAATGGAGAAGCAAAGTTGCATATGCTCTCTAACTAGAAAGTGCGTTGTGACAGCAGTGTCAATTAGATGTCTCTGTTAGCTTTAGTCATTATTTATGTAGTAAAGTTTGCTTACGGAAGAAAACATCTAGGGAGATGTCGTTAAATAAAAACACCCAAAAAAATCCACCGTATTATTTATGTAACCCCCATGTTAATTTTCCTCCCCAAAAATCAAATTCTAACGTCAACCTTTGGATCCAATCAATAATAGTGTAACCCCCTAATTACTTAGATTCCTTAGAACTTCCTCGTATTAGTTCGTTACACCTTTTGGTATGCCCCAGGTTACATTTGCCTCCTCCCTTGAATAATAAGTCATTCAATGATAATTATTTATAATTGTTAAAAATTTAATTATGCTTGTTGCATGCAATTACTTATAAGTGGACTCATTTGCCTTTCAAAATTGCAAATTGGACGTTTCGCGAACCCTCCAAACCAGTACAATATGACTTCTATTGATCATTCAAATTTTAGTAAAATCGATAGCCGTAAGGACACTTGGGTTACTATCGCACGTGTTCTTACAAGGTTTGTTTCCTATAAAAAAACCCTACCATATGCATCTTGAAAGGCTGGCATGATTTTGTTGGATGAGCAAGTACACATGTAGTGTTTTCTCCACATTTCTTTTAGAGCTTTTCCTGCTATTACTAATGGTGACTTGTGAAATACCTGTAGGGTACCAAGATCGAGGGTTTTGTAATGTAGAAAAGATTGTTGGACCGTTACATGAAAGTGATCAAGGGAAGGAGAAGTCTACCATGTTGAAAATGTTGGGGCGTTGGACAACGTAACAAAGACAAATATAAAGTGACCGCAGTTTTGTAATGCACTAAATATTGTTGGATCGTTATATGAAAGAGATCAAAGAAGGAAAAGCCTACCATATTGAGAATGTTGAGGTGTTGGACAATAAAGACAAATATAAAGTGACCACACACTCTTTAGAGTTAAGATTCCACAAGGCTAAATAGTAGACTTTCCAATTCCTAAGGAAGCATTCAACTTTATTCCTCTTAAAAACGTTGCAAATGACACCGCAAAAAATGAAGAACTAATTGGTAAGAATCACTATCAGTTCAAGTTTTTCTTGCTAATAGAAAATTGGATGTTGTGCATCTCACATTCTGTCTTTGAGTCGTTTACTGATTTCGCATAAAACAGGTGCAATATGCTTTCTTCAAGCTTTTAGAGATTTGAAAGGCAAGAAAACAAACTTTGACACTTGCAAAAGATTAAACCTCACACTTATTGATAAAGAGTAAAACTCCTCCCACGTCATGTTTGCTATTATGAACAACTTAGAGAGTGTTTGGAGATGTGTTTGTGATGTCAAATCGCACGAATAAAAGGCAATTCATACGATTGAGGGGATGATGTTTTTTTGAGTGTTTGGTTGGAGGTAATGGTATTTCGTGCTTTTCTTTGATCCGTGCGATTAGCAATAAGCTCACAGAGGGAGCTTTTTGCAATTCATTCATGCGATATGCGTAAAAATAAAATTTTTAGTTGTACCTAGTCTGTTATCAGAATTATTGTAATTTTATCCTTTATGTACTTTTTCAGCTTCAAAAATTACTTTAAAATATTTTTTTGTACTTTTAACCCCTTAAAATATTTTTCCAATTGTACCAATCTGTTATCAGATTGATTACAATTTTACCTTTAATATACTTTTTCAGCTCCAAACATTATTTTAAAATATTTTCAAGTAACACCTAATATTTTAAAGTAATTTTTAAATATTTACTTGATTTTTTAAATATTTTTCCACCTACTCTCTCTTACCATTATCACAAAAGTCACTTATGCTTAAACAAATCCAAACAAGTTTTACTTTTACAAAAGTCATTTATACAACCGTCAATCCAAATATAAATCACATTACACAATCTGACTTTTACCTAAAGTAAGATTGCAAAAAATCAAATTGAAAAAAATCATTTTTAAAATCGTTGTTCCAAACACACACTTGATCTTTTATGTTGTTTATCTGTTACTGGTGATTAAGCCACTGAAAAAGGACCTTCTTTTAGTTCATGGGCCTTCTATTTTATTCACAGTAAACAAATTTTATTTCAACAAATTAAGTTATGCAGAGTGATTTGGTATAAACTAGGATAAAAACCCTAAGTAATTAGATACAGGATCAACCAAGTATATATCCAGAAAGCGTAAAAAAAGAATTACTCCGAAGAGAATGTCATTTCCAACAGCTATATTTTCTGCTGTTAGCAATTTAATTAGTGACCAAATACCTAAAATAGCTATATTACACTAGATGAAATGAAATTCAGAATGTTATCATGTCAGGTGGTATGATGATGATATTTTTACAAGCCTTTCTGCAGCAATTCTTAAACTGATAAGGCCATATTTAATTGTCATGTCTAAATTTTATCATGATCAGAATAATATAGTTCTCTATTTTTGTTTGATCAAAACTATAGTTTGATGAAATGGCTACTTTAGTCTTTAAGAATAGAGTAAAAAACCTTGAACCAATTAGGAAAAATAATAACACTAGAAAATCTTTAAACAAAGATAGATCATTTATGCATTTGTCTTATATGATATTTGGCTTTTTAATGTTTGAAGATTTTCTATAGTACGAACTAATTAACTATGCCTGCAAAATTTGCACAATGCACGCAAAATTTTACACATATGGACATTCATACTCTATAGCATAGCCTAGAGAACTTATTTACAGGTCAATTAACTTTATTTTTACAAAGTTGGTTTTCAAAATACCATATTTTACGTCTTCACTTATTTAAACACATTTCAAATCCATTATGCTTCTAAGTATCTAATTTGTGCATTGAACAGTGATGCTGCAATCAATGTGTTATTGTTTGAAAATTGTGCTTCCAACAAATTCAACAAAAACATTAGTGGCATGAAACTACCGATCGTCACTCTTATAAGGTTTGCAATGATAAACCAAAACAAAGGTAATGAAATTCCTACAATACTAAAATGTCGTAGTTTTTTTCATTTTATTACCTAACATAGTTTTTACGTTCCTATTGTTAGCACATGGTTATATTACCAACATTTCAGAAGCCACAACTTAAGTAAAGAGCCTACTAGATAGATAATTAATGTTTTTAAAAATAGATTGATAATCCTCGACACTCTTCCTAATCAAGTTTGAAGCAACACTCTTATTCCTTTATTTTGTTTTCATAATTAGCCTTCAAACAAATCCTACTGCTGCTCAAGGATTATCTCAAGTATCAAATGTTGATAAACAAAACTTCTTCAAGTATAAAAAATTGGCAGCTTCACACAAGAAAATACAACCTCTTAGTTGGGTATAAACTTTTAAATGGAAACAATAGCTCAGTAGTCATCAAAATGAACTCGTCAAATTAACTTTCAGAACTCTGAAGATAAAAAACAATTTTGGGTTAATATAACTTTTGGTCCCTGAAGTTTGATCCAATTTTGGTTTTGGTCCCTGAAATTTCACCCGATTTTGGTTTTGGTCCCTCAAGTTTGAAAAGGATTTGGTTTTTTCCGGGTCGGGTCGGGTCGGGTTTCAAAAACAGGTCGCCAAGTCATTTTCAAACTTAAGGGACCAAAACCAAAATCGGGTGAAACTTCAAGGACCAAAACCACCAATTTCAAATTTGAGGGACCAAACCAAAATCGGGTAGAACTTCAGGGACCAAAACATCGATTTCAAACTTAAGGGACCAAAACCAAAATTAGATCAAACTTCAGGGACCAAAAGTTATATTAACCCAACAATTTTTTAACACTCCGATGAAAGTAATAATGCTTCTTCTCCCCCATGCTCCAACTACTTGAACACTATTCGCAGTTCTAACAACCACAACAAAGCCAAACCTCAGAAAAAATAGCATCCTACACTCACGGCAAAGGCTTTCTGAATTTGCGCCTCCTTACCCAAGTGATCTATAATCTCTTCGAAAAAAAACACAATGTAGAGCCCACTGGTCCGTGCAACTCACAGGGGAAAATACCTCGTTCAAGTATGAAAGTAGTGCTAAGTCCGCGTCCGCGTTTAATTTATATGGTCCAACGAGTGAACATATATATATATATATATATATGAACCTATTTGATTGCTGTTTAACATCCTCAAGTTATGCATTATACAGTGTACAATTGCTGTTTCGGCTTCACTTTCACTCTCTCTTCTTCCTTTTGTTTTACACTAATTTACTTGTGTGTCCCTCTCTTCTTACTTTTTTTTGTGTCATCTTGAAGATTGTTTATTCTACCTTTGTTTCCCTGCACAAGCCAAGAATCTCTGCCTCTGTACAGAGTTTGTTTCAAATATTCTGATCACAGGAGAATAATATTAATATTGTCTATTAGTTTTGCATTAGAACGTTGCTTCATCGATCCCTGAACATATTATTGATGAAACACACATGCACACATGCAACTATCGGTACTTGAAGTTCACCATAATCAACCGAACGGGAGAAATGTTTCATCCCATATATGCTCCATGCTCATGAGTCTGTGCATTGAAGAATGGGTTAAGGGGCCAAAATGCCTGAGGGTTTTCAACGATGTTGGGTGTCTGAAAATTTTGGAGGGGGTAAAATTATTTCAGAAGTTTAAAAATAGGGCAATGTTGCCCTCATCATTTAAAGGGTTAATTTTGATCGCCGAGACTAATAAATGCACATGGCACTTCCTACATGCCATCTCATCACCCCAAATGTGCACCTCATCTCCACCTAACCCTTCCTCTGTCTCCCTCTGTTCCAACCCACCACTCACTCTAGCTCATCCAGTCTTCCCTCCCTCTCTTCGGCTTCTTCCTCTGTTCATTCCAGTTCCTCTAATCTCTCCCTCAAACTCAGAAAATCATAGACACAAAAAATCAGATTAGCATAGTTATAGCATATCGGATCCGTACCAACGAGTGAAATGAGGAAGACTGAGCTTCAAAAGCGGAACCCTCGCCACTGGTAGCCAAACCATCGACAAGAAGAAGAAAAAAGGAAGAAGAACAAGCATAGCGACGCTCTGGCTGAAAGTGAAATCTACCCTTCGAACCTTGAGAACCAGTCGGAGGCCTTCGCCGTCGACAAAGGAGGAGGAGGGTCAGGAGAAGCCTACACGATTGACGCCGGAAAGAAAATGAAGTTTCGCTACCAAGCCAAGACCAACTTCAAGTCGATTGAATTGAGATTTTAGTAATAGCTACAAGGGTTTTCTGAAGTTGTTTAATTGAGAATTTAGTAATTGCTGCAACGGTTTTCTGAACTTCAGGTAAAGAAGTTAATCTGTTCTTCCTCTAATTTAATTATGCTTGGTTTTATTTACGTTAGAAGCTGGAGAGATATTAGGGTTGGATTTTCTGAGTTTGAAAGAGAGATTAGAGGAAGGAAGAAGCCAAAGAGAGGGAGGGAGGACTGGATGAGCTAGAGTGACAGCGGTGGGTTGGAACAGAGGGGGGGAGGATTGGATGAGCGAGAGAGAGGAAGGGTTAGTTGGAGATCAGGTGCAGAGTTACCCCTTGCTTCGATGGGATGAAAATGAGGGTGGAAAGAAAATTAGAGAGGAAAATGGGGGAGAGAAATGACTTTTCTCCTTTGGACGGTGGAAGAAAAATAAGAGGAAAGAAAAGTTTGAATGAAATTGGGATCTGGGGTCCACAACATTTTCTCCCCAACCCTTCCCTCCAAATTTGGAGAGATTTGGAGGAGAAAACTCCTTTTCCATTTCTACCCTTCCCCTTTATTGTAGAATCGAAGATAAAAAAAAAAGACAGAGACATATGCGACCGGGTGTGGATTTAAGTTTTAACAATTCTATAAGATTGATATTGTACCACATTTCTTCTGCCTTCTGTTTCTTTATTTTATAGATGTTAATTTAAGTTTTTTTCGTTGCTTATTTCCTCTCTCTCTCTCTCTTAATTATTTTGTTAAATTCTCTCTTCCTCATAAATTATTTTTCTTTACCAACACTCTTGTTCATAAATTCATATATTCTATTGATCTAAAAAGTATTTAAATCATGTCCTATAATATATAAATAAATATTTTTTTTTGAAAAATTAATTTAAATATATTTATTCATTCTTTACTTAACCACATTATTTTTTCCTTAAAATCATGGCTTGAGATCAACTCCTTAAACTTCAATCTTATTTAGTAAATTCTCCTAACCAAATAATTTGATTTTAAATTATTTTCTTATGTTAATATTAATATGATGTTTGTATTTTAATATTTAATTTCATTTTAAACATGATACATTTTGATATAATGATAAATATATTTTAGTTATTTAGATATTTACTCATTTTCTTTTCTTTCTGTTTTCTCTTGTTCATCCAAGTAAAAATAAAAGAGATAATGTCGTTTTCTCTTCAAATTTCTGATCTTTTTATTTTCCTTCCCTCCATTTTTTCTCGTCCTAAATTTTCTTCCCATCCAAGCAGAGTGATGAGGAGGCATGTGGGAAGTGCCATGTGAATTAATTAGTCAACTTTAACTATCAAAATTAACCTTTTAAATGGCAAGGGCAACATTATCCTATTTTTTAAAATTTCAAGGCAATTTTGCCCCTTCGAAAACTTTAAGACACCTAATGTCCATCTGTGAAAACTTTTAGGACATTTTTACCCCCTAACACTCAAAAAATTCCATACTTAAATAACTAAACTATATATTTATTATTTTCCTTTATTTTGAACTATGTAGGTTTTGAAATAAGATGTCTCAAATGCTGGCAAAAAGAAAGAAAGAAAGAATATATATAAAAATAGACACAGAAACAAGAAGGTTAATTGAATTGAACCTAAAAACCTGTTCCTTACCATTGGTGGCATTCATTCATTGGCCTTCTATATATATACGTTGCTCACCCAATAACTTATATAACAAGACATTCCTTAAATTGAGAAAAGAGAAACAGAAATCATCCAAGCTATATAAGATATCAAACAAAAGAGGAACAACTAAAGAATTGGTACATAAACCTCATGGAAGTTGGACACTGACAGATGATAAAGAAAGCCAATCCTTGTGCAGAATTAGAGACAAGATCACCAATCCTAAATCCTAATGTTTGTGACAAAGCCAATCAACAATTAACGCATCTGGCTAGCGCATGGACTTTTTACTTTATGGCTTTCAAATGGATTATTTCTTCCTCATTCATAATCAAGAGCCTGTGAAGTGTCAACCCTTTTTCCAATTTTAATGTAAAGTATCAACTACAGAATGACTCTCTCTCTCTCTCTCTCTCTCTCTCTCTACAACATGCTACTTTGGTGGTCAAAGATCAAGAAGTAGGAGCATTAGAGTCATTATACATATCAAAATGTAAATTGCTCTAATACTCTATCTGTGGTCTTAAAAGCAAGAAGTCGTTGAATTAAGATATGTATTTAGAGACAATGGAAACCTGTTTCATATTGAGAAATTTGTCATACAATTGACTCCTATAATGAATAGAGACATATTTCTCTTTCAATTTTGCCTTTATTTCATCCCAAATCTTGTTCGGAGGTTGACCTTGTCCTTCAACATTTTCATTGAACATTTTGCTAATACTTGCACGTTGATCCCACTAACTTCATTTTCGTGAGCCAAACTCTCTGGGTGTCATTCATGTCGTACCCCTCAAAATAGTCTTCCATGCTTGCCAACCAATCTAGGAAGGCACTAGGATTTAAACTTTCATTAAATTATAGAGCTTCTACTTTAACCTTTTTGGTGATGTCATCTGTTGGCATTATCCTAAAGTTTTCATGCAAATTCCTATGATTCGGCTCATATGGTCTATAGTGATGTTCTACTTGATCTTGCTCACCCCAAGCATCACACGTAACCTCCAACCAATTTTGATTAGTGAATGCCTGAGGAGGTGGTCTCCTAGGCCTCTCACTATTCACCTCGGTATTCTGACCAACCTAAGAGGGGTAGTTCTAGGTTGATAGGGAATAAGGGATTGTTCATTCTTAGAACTTGATTCCATCATATCCTTAGGGTTTTCTATCACTCCTTTTTCCTTCCCAATTTGCTGCCTAGTTAGTACTTGTATTGCTTCCATGACTTCCTCAAATTTTCTGTCTAATTTCTCATCTAAATCAGCAATTCGTCGGTCTACATATTCTTCTTAAGCCCTAGCAAATTCATTAAAGTTATTTTGGGTATTTTGGAAGTTCTCAACCATAGTTGTTTGAAGAATTACTTCTAGTTCTAATTGTTCTTGCCTAGCAGATGACTTATGGATGGTCATGCAAAATAGGTATGGACAATCAGAGAAGATGATAACTTATGGACTCATGGAGCACCTACGGTGGCGTATGGGCGGGTGAAGCCCATGCACAGAGCACTCCATCGGTGTGTGGAGGTGCGTGGGGTGGCGGATGGCAATGTGACTTTGGGGTCTGGCCAGATTCTTCCTTGCGCATGCGATAGTGGTGGTGGTTTGGTGATATGACATCGGGGAATGGGTGTTTTGGTAGTGACAATGGCAAAAACAGAGTTTTAGGTTTTCTCGTGAGTGTTCTTCAATTTTCCGATGATAGGAGCAACCTAGGAGCGTTAGAACCCAGGTTCTGATACCAAACTGATGTAAAACTCACTCACACACACCAAAGAAAACAGAGAAGGGAGAGGGGAAACAAAAAAAAAGGTATAAGGGAGGGAGGTGAGAACTGAACAGAATTTTAAGAGAGAAAGGACATAGTATGTAGAGAGGGAGAGAGCAACTAATTCATAAAGTTTTCATTCATTTAAATGCATGTTTGGGAACACTTATTTTTTGAATATAAGTGCTTATTATGCAAGCCGAAATAAAACTCCTCTTACATATTTACCTCGTATATCGTGAATCACGATTTATAAGCACTTATTGCCCAAAAATAAGTTATTTCAAACGAGCACTAAGTGTGTTCATTACAAAGGATATGGACCCCTATTTATAGACCGATAAAGAGACTACTTGCAACTTAAAATAATAATAATAATAATAATAATAATAATAAGAAACTTGCAAGCTTTACAACATGCAACCCACTTGCAAGAGAAAACAAAAAGGTAACCGCTTGCTCTTAGAAACAACTTGCAAGGTCCATTTCCAAAAGAAAACAAAAAAGGCAACCATTTGCAACAAAAGTAACCCACTTGCTCTTAGTTAGATCAAAATATTAATTTCTACTTTTATAAGTTGTTCCATATATAATAGTTATTACACTTTCGAAAAAAATTTATAAGCACTTTTGTGCAAAAACCTTTATAAAATGTTTCAATTGTTTAATAAAGTTATAAGATAATGTTAGTTTTTCTCTTTCAATTTGAGTCTACAGTAAAAATTTATGGATATTTTCGCGCTTAACCATTGCAGACTAAAAGCATGTTTGTTTAAGCTTATAAAAACTTATAAGTTGCTTTTTACGTAAATCGAGACACAACTCCTCTCACATACTTACTTCGTATACCGTAAATCACTATTAAAAAGCAACTTATAAGCAATCGAATCGCTAAAACAAACATACCCTAAGTTGATTGTCGAATATAGTAATGGTCCAGTGGCACAAACTCAATTGTAGGTACAGGCGTTGAGGGATAGAGATTAGAGGAATGAAAGAAAGAGGAACCTGAATGAGCTCCATGAGAAAGTGAACATCTTTAGCATAGAGTTCAGCAGAGAGATTCTTGACGGCTTCGTGAAGGTCGAGGATCAAAGGGTTTTCGTTGCCTCCGATGGAAAACTTGTTCCTTCGAATCTCCTCAATGTGTTCCTTTGCTCTTGGATTCCCCATTCTCACTCACTCACTGATGACTGAGACTGCTTGGAGGAGAAGCTAGCTGGTACTGTGTCCTCTCTTTACACGCGGCTTCCTCTGCCATATCCATCCATATATATAATTTCATATTATTAATATTATATTATTATTGACTGCAGAAAAAAAAAACCGGGAGGGGAAAGAAAAAGGGTGGCAGGATTTTCTCCAAAAAGAAAGTGAGTGAGTTAGGAAGTACCATACACCTTTCTCTCCAGATGCTAGGGTGCTGCACCTGCACCCTTCTGCCGCCTCAGCACTGAAAACCCTATACTGAATACAGATTTAGAAATAATAAACTACACGTAATATAATCCTAAATCAATTCCTGATTATAATCAATGATAATTGTTAACGATAATGAATAATTAGAAGGCAAAAAAAAGATGAATAATCAAGTCCTAGTTATCAGTAATTGTATTATTAATACTTTACTTAAAATTAATGAATCCCCAGGCTTATACCATAGCAAGGCGGGGCATCTAGGTTTAAAGACATGGGTAAGATTATCAAACTCACGAATTCAAATAAACCGCGATAAATAATGGCATAAAATTATATTGTGAACTTGAATAGTAAGAGTTTATTTTTATCAATAAATAGATATTAATATTATATAACTAAAATCTAAAAATGATCATAATTTAGTTTAAATATATTTTAAATTTAAATAATTAAATTAAACCCATCAACATTTATAATTTATCATATTAAATAAATAAGTTTTTATAAAATTTATATATAAAACTATTAAACATAATCAAGTTGAAAAAATTACCATAGCTTTAAGAGTAAGTTAAGATGATTTTGTAACGTGGAAACGTTAAAACAATAAATTTGATGGGTGAACTTGTGAGTTTGATTGAGTGTTCGTTTGGAATATCTTATTTTTGGACAATAGATGCTTATAAATCGTGATTCACGGTATACGAGGTAAGTATGTGAGAGGAGTTTTATGTCGGCTTGCGTAATAAGTACTTAAATTCAAAAAATAAGTGTTCTCAAACATGCACTGAGTTTACAGTCACCATGAGTTTAAGAGTAGCTTGACATGATTTTATAATGTTGAAACATAAAAACAGTAAATTCCGATAATCAACTTGCGAGTTTGACAATATGAGTGGAGATAGGTTAGACCCCTAACAGGGACCTACAACCTAACTTATATAAAGTCTAGCCTCGCCTATTTAGTAACTAAGTCAGCTTCAAGCCTAGGCCTATTGCCAAGCCTTTCTAGATAAATAAGATTGGCCTATTTTTATAAGGCCTGGCCTATAAACCTACAAGTCTTGTCTATTTAAATTTTTTTAATTTATATTATTATATAAGTATATATAATATCATCTAAATAATTTTATAAATTATTTATAAATTTACCAACTTAACCTTAATTCTAAAATTTTTTTAACCTTAACCTTGATCCTATGCTTTACATCTCATCATCATTACAATCAACTATTACTTTTGCATCAATCATTCACCCTTACCTCTCTTTTCTTAAATCGCTCGAGATGACAACACTAACTCACTTTCTGCCCCCTAATGAGAAATACTTATTACATACTCCAGGAGCACCAGTTCATTTGTATTCTAACCAATTAAAATACAATAAATCATCTCATTCTAATCCCACATGGCTGATGAGTCATTTAGAGAAATACAAATTTTATGATTTTAAAAAACATAAACTTTATAATTTAGAAAAACAAAAAATGCAATTCTCTCCCTTGAGTTGTTATTTTTCAAAATTATAAGATTTGAATTTTTCCAGATGACTCGTCAGCCATGTGAGATTAAAATGAGATGTATTGTTGTATTTTAATTAGTCAAAGTACATATGAGGTGGCACTCATAGAGTACATAAGCATTCCTCCCCCCTAATTTGCATTGTCCACTAAAGCATAATAATTGCTATTAATTTATTTTAGTGTCAAACGAAATATTATAATATGAGGAAGAGAAGTTTGTCCCAATTTATGTGAGAAAAGTAAAAAAGGTAAAATCCAATTTTAGATACTGCTTGTTATGCTTGATTAATTTTAGAAAATATATTTCATTAACCAACAAGCGATTAGTTTTTTTTATTCCTACTTACTGGGACAACCATTATTACTGGATATTCTTTTCTTTTTCTTACTAAACCCTTATATTATTACGAGAATGAATATTAAAATTTTAAAATATAATATAAGATTATAAATAAATGTAAATAGTTATATATAAATTTTAAAACATAAACTTTAAAAATTATTTAAAAATCTATATTTTAAATCGACCTTTAAAAAGTCCTCAAACCTCATCAACCTTTTTGAAGGTCTTGGCTGAAACCTCCCCGGTATTTGACAATAATAAAAAGGGGCTCTCTATCTTCCAGGTGCTGTGCAACTGCATGGGAGAATGAACCTACCCCAAATAATGAATTGTTTTATGTTGTCTTTCCCTGTCATTTACTTTATTACCATTGGGTCAAATATTTTGATATTGGGAAAATAATATTAATTTTGTCTCTAACACCGGTGCTTCATTTTTTTTTTTTTTGGGGTGAACAAAACGTTGCTTTATCGATCCCTTAATAACATATTAATTGATGAAACACACACACAACGATCACAGCAATCCCATACTTTCTCATCCCTTACCTCTCCATTGCCCAAAAACGATACCGTTTTGCGTCTTGAAATTAGATCCAAACTAAACTAAATTAAACACTGCGTTTCATGCTCATTTTCTCCGTTCCCATTTTTTCGTCTCCTTTGTGTGAATTTTCTCTGTTCCCATTATCTCGTTTTCATTAATATGCTTCAGTCTTCTTCTTCCTTGAGAGCGAGAAAGGTTGAAAATGCCAGAGGGAAAGCATGAAAATGCTGGAGGAAAAATTTTCCAGAGACAATTTCCAATAATAAAAGGCATATGAGAATTGAATATTCAAGTTGACCAATCATTGCATATTTGTATCACATTCTGTAGCTCGATTCCTTCATTGTCATTGTTGGGATTTACTGTGAAAAGAATCGAATCTGTACTGGGCATGAACCAGAATATATGACAATAATAAAACTCCCCTTTCATCTCTTTCCCTCTTGTTGGCTAAATGTTTAAGTGTGTGTGAGGTGTGTATTCTAAAGAATGTTGGATAAAAGAATAATGGTAGTAGATTTGTGTGCGCGCGCGTGCTCTCTCTCTAAAGAAATGTATAGATTTTATTGATAGTGACACTACAGAATCTGTTATAAACATGGACTGTTAAGTTTGTTTGGTGCTTATGGTTTGTATATGCTATTGGTTATGTGTGCATGTTTTCAGATGATAGGTGTATGATTTTATATTTAAAGTAATGAATGATGTTATTTTCGAAGGGGGGAGTCCTATTGTATGTGTAGTGTTATACCTAGTCATTGATATTAAATTCGCTTTAAGCTTAGTATTATGTTTTTTATTATTTTGGTTATTTATTTATTAATTTACATTGGGTACATATTTTTTCAATTTTGCAGGGGACTTCTACCATGGCTATAAATTTGACTCCTAGACTTAATCTTGAATTTGATAATATTGATGAATCATGGGAATTTTGGAGAAAATATGGTGGAAAAATTGGCTTTGGTGTTTGAAGGCAAGGGGGCAACAAGAGTAAAAGGGATAAGTCATCGTATACATGTTACCTATATGTGTGCAATAAAGAAGGAGTAAGAAAACTAGATAAACGAGATGTGCAAACTATAAAGCCCAGAGATGAGACAAGAACAGGTTGTGAAGCTAGAATGAAAGTTAAGCAAGTAGATGGAAAATTCAAAGTAAGCAAAGTCTTTTTAGATCATAATCATCCTCTTCAAACTCTTGAAATTGTTCACCTTCTTGCATCGCATTGAGAAATAACACCAGCTCAATGTTATGAATTAGAAATTGCTGAAAAAGTTGGGATTGATAAAAAATTAGCATTCAATTTGCAGAGTCGGTATGCAGGAGGTCGAGACAATTTGGGATATATAAGAGTTAATGTAAAAAATTATCGTAATTCAAGAAGGCAACAGGCAATGAAATGTGGTGAAGCTGGATGTATATTTTGTTATTGTGAGCAACAACTGGTAGAAAATCCATCTTTTTTCCATGCTCACCAGATGGATTCAGAGGAGCAAGTGACGAATGTGTTATGGGTTGATGCACGCATGTTGGTCGCCTATGCTTGCTTGGAGAAGTCATTTCATTAGACACAACTTATTGTACAAATAATAACCATAGACCTCTTGCAATTTTCTCTGGCTTCAACCATTACAAAGGAGGGGTGATTTTTAGAGCGGCATTATTATATGATGAGACTGTTGAGACTTTCAAATGGCTATTTGAGACATTTTTCTGTGTACACAACCACTGACCAAGATGCTGCTATGGCACGTGCATTAAAAGAAGTAATGTCAGATGTAAAACATGCCTTATGCACATGGCATATTTCAAGGAATGCAATGAAGCATCTTCCGAACTCGATGGTTTGTGATTTTAAACATTGCATGTATAATTGTTGGGATGAAATAGAGTTTGAAAAAGCCTGGCAAGCATTATTAGCAAAACCAGAAATGGCAAAAATCTCATTGTTGATGTCCATGTATAAAATAAAAGAGAAATGGGCATCATGTTATATGAAGAATTCAAGGACACTTGGTATGAGAAGCATACAAATTAGTGAGAGTGTGAATGCATCAGTCAAAAGTTGCACAAATGTTAGATTAGATATCAATCGATTCTTCAAGCAATTTGAACAAGTTCTGGAGGACAAGCGGTATAACGAATTGAAAAGTGATTTTGAGGCGCGCGACAAGTTGCCAAGGTTGATATTGCAGAGTTTATGTATGCTTCGTCAACTTTCTGATGTTTATACTCAACCTATTTTTTACTTGTTTCAACGTGAATATGATCTACGTGATGCTACATGTATCAAAGAAATAAAAGAGAAAAAGAAAAATGAAGATGAGGAGGATAGTGCCTATGTGTATGATTATGTTATCACCATGAATAATAAGAAAAGTGAGTATAAGTTGACATTTAATCCTTCAACAGAGACAATTGCTTGTAGTTGCAAAAGGTTTGAGCTAGTGGGCGTATTATATTGTCATGCCTTGAGAGTCTTGAATGAACGTGATGTCAAATTACTGCCCTAAAAATATATTGTGAAGAGGTGGACAAGAGAAGCATGATGTGGTGTAGCCTATGATATCGAGGAAAAGCATATGGAAGTTGATCCTAAACTATAAAGATCAAATCGGTATCGACAATTATGCCCCTTGCTTGTTAAATTAGCAAGTGATGTATCAGAAAGTCCATAGGCATTCTCTCTTATCCATCAGGCTGTGTTGGAACTTAGTAAGAAAGTAACTGAACTTCATATAAAACACTTACCAGATGACAATAATAGTGTTGAGGATGGTATGGCGAACCGTGACGAAGGTAATGGTATTGGCAAAGTTGTTGGATTTAAAAAGAGATATAGGAGAAAAATAAGTAAATAGATAAAGAGTAGTATTGAAATGAGTCTAAGAAGGCGGAGAGCTAAGCCCTATACAAAACATTCTCAAACTTCATAGTCAGTTACATCTACACAGGTATAATTATGATCAATTTAGTATTTTTTTTAATATGCATATTAGTTGTTGATTTTTTTCATTTTCAATGTTTTAGGGACAACATAATCAAGTTCAAAAAGCCAGCTTATCATCAGAAATACATCATGATAACATAGTGTTAGATGACTCTCAAGCTCTACCAAGTCAAATGACTTTTACAAATTTCTTGATGGTATGTCATTTTGTTAAATAGCATAATCAACAACTTTGTTTAGCTAGGACATATATTGGTGACTTATATTAAGACATTGTTTTTACTTCTATATTTGTAGGCACCACTTGACTGTGATATCACATCGCTTGAAGCACTGGATTTTAGCCAAATATATAATATTAGTAACGATAAAGAATAATGATAATGGAAGAAAACAATTCAGTCACTTTCATTGAAATTTGAATTTTTTTACATTGCATTATCTGATCTCAATATTTTTTATAATTACAAGACTCTCACTATACATTGATTAACATTATGTTACAAATACAGGTTCAATGATTGACTCATATCCTCCAACATGAAGTCTCCAGCTCAGCTTATTTTGTACAACTTATGACTTCTTTTTGGGCTGCTTTCTTTTTGGTCAAGCAAGCTCATCATTTTGTTCTTCAACCATATTCATGTCTTTTCAATTGATGTAATATGAGTTGGCTCTGTTTTTGTCGAGTAATCTGCAATTAAACATAGTCAAGAAACGATCATGTAACAAGTGGTCAAACAAGCTGTAAGTAATTAGTTCATTTATTTGTGTTAAAAGGGAGTAACTTCTGTTTCCATCAACTTACCATGACTCAATTTCTGGAATTTGCTCCTTGGGTTTTTCTTTGATTACTATTCTTTCTGTTATTTCAATTAAGTTAGGATTTATAGCAGGTGCCGCTTTAGCCTTGGCCAATTGTGCTTGCTTTGCTTTGTGCTCTTTTACTTGAGCTTCTCCAAATTTACTCTGCAAGGGTCATATTAACAGGATCTCACTAATATGTCGTATAGAAAAAACAGGAAATTCTCAATAGATAGAAAGGGTAGTAGAACAGAAAAGGAAAATGAACCTTCAATTTTATTGTTTTAGCCTCTTTTGACCATTTTCCTTCCTCCACACAGGTTTAAGTATTTGGAATGAATCTTTCTTTTGCTTATTGATGTTAACCTGAAAATCTCAAAATAATCCTAACATTAACACATGAACCCAACCAAAAAGGGCGAACTACCCAAATATTGAAAAACCACATACCTTTAACGTGCTAAGGTTGCTTGGCTTAGTTACATTAACAACATTTCCATGTTCATCTATTTCCCTGCCTTGAGCATCAAGACGAACAACAGGGGCCTTGGTGGGTTTCTATGGGTCAACAATATTTGTTACCATTTGCATAAGGTATCACGCAATGCTACCAAGGGGCCAAAAATAATAGCAACATAAAAGCATACCACACAAAGAAGCTGTCTTTTTCCAGGTTTTATATTTCAAAAAAATGTTATCTCATACTTGAAATCATTGAGATGAGTGTGATTTCCTTGGTAACAAAAATATACCTCTAGGACCACAAGATTCAGGAACAAAATTTCAAGAAAGAACCTCACTTGTGAACTAAGATTGAGGAACAAAATTTCAAGAAAGAACCTCATTCTAGAATATATATAATGGGAGAAGATTGCCCTGATACACAAAACAAGCACAATACATGCAAATAGTAATTCATTGATTATTCGAATATCTTTTGTGGTTATGCTTATTCTATGATTAACTTACCATTCATAATTCAAAAAATTTTGGACATTGGTTAGTCATGAACATATGATTTACATGTATATCAGATTATTAGGGGAGCACATCTATACAACAAGCACAGCTACACAAGGGTGAATTAAGGTTAATAAAATAAACATACATGATGGGTGAATGCCAGAGTATTCAACTGTGCAGTGGTGTACCCAGCACAGAGTAGAATAAAAGCAGCCTACTGAATTTCACTTAACTTGAAATATAAAATTAGATCAAAATACACAAAAACCTCAGTACTCATAACCTTTGATATGGTCAACTATGATTTATATTATATTTTATATTATTTCGTCAGTTAGCTTATAGTGATTCAGCCTCGGAGGAAAGAATGATTGTAATAGTTATGCTCTTCAAAACTTCTACACTAAAAATGCGGGAGAAAGCTTTCACAGATTATACTCTATTGGTCTTTCACCAACAGTTTCGGCAATAAAAGGGCAACCAAATTAAGATGAAAGAGATGAATCAGCACTTACCTAATGGATGACCAAGCTTGAAGGAGCTTTTCACCTTGATGAAATTTGCACAGCGATTGATCTTTGCAAATTCCAAACACGATGGTACGTCAAAATCCCCAAAAATCTTGAAAAATCAAACTGCAAAATATAGGTAAAGAAGAATAAATAGAGCAAAAGAAATTGCATGAAACTTGAAAAACAATAAACAAACCGAACATGGAAGGATGAACTTGGTAAAACTCGGAGAAAAGAGGAAGATCGATCGTGATATGGAGATAAGATAGAGACAGAACTTCTGAAAGCATATTGACGGAGACGAGAAAATGGGAACGGAGGGAATGGAGAAAACGACCATGAAACGCAGTGTTTGATTTAGTTTAGTTTGGATATGATTTCAAGACGCAAAACAGCGTCGTTTTTGGGTAATGGAGAGGCAAGGGATGGGAAAGTATGGGAGAGAAGCCGAACACGGAAAAAATGAGGTGTTTGGGTTAGTGTGGTAATTGTTTTTTTTTTTATCTTTCTAAAAACAACTTTTGAGCACAAGCTCAAAAGTCTAGCTTTTCTAAAAAAAAAATTACTTCTGCCACCGCTAATCAAACACAAATAATATTTACAATATGGTTTTTATCCTACATGATTTTTATAAAAATCAAATTAAAAAAAATAACTTCTTATACCACTAACCCAAATGGGCTCTGTCATTATTTCCAAGTTCACTGCAGTCATCTGAAAAATTCCATACTCAGGTAACATGACTATTATATTTCTCATTCTCCTTTAAGTCATTTCTGAACCATGAAGGTTGTGAAAGAATTAATATATCTAAAATGCTGGCAGCATAAAACAAACAAAGAATATATCTAAAGAAGAGATACAGAAACTTATGCCCCATTTGCTATGTTGGAATTGAAACTAGAGAAATTGAAGTGGAAGTTGAATCATTAAATTGAGCTATTTGGTATGTTTGGACTCACTTTCATGTGGAATTCACTTTCATAAAAAGTGATGGAAATAATGCCCTATTTGGTATGCTTGAATTGAGATATGAAAAATGGAAATGAAAATAAAATCATGAATTTAGATTGTTAGGTACACTAGAATCCACTTCTATGATTTCCATCAGAAATGATGGAAATGGACTCCTTACATATACCCATGGAATTGATATAATTTTCATAGAAGTGAAACTTTTGGACCATTATACCCTCATATATCTTATAATTTTACACCCTCAGCCGTCGTGACCCTGTTTCGTCTCTTCCCCTACTTTTGATTTCTAACTCTCAGCCTCCCTCTCCCACTTTCGCCTATGGCGAGCTACAACCATTGCAAAGGACAACGAGATCGGCGGCGTCTCCCATCATCACCCTTTCAACGACTCAAATCCAGAAACTCTTCAGATCTGCAAGTTTATCGATCGAAGAAATCCCAGCCCCGACTCTTCTTCCTCGTCTCAGCACCTGAAGCTCTTCACACGATCTCAACTCCCGTCGCCGTCGTCTGCGTTCGTGCTTCCGTCTCTCAGCTTTCTCCAATCGCAGTCGTCTGTGTTTGTGCTCTCCTTCCATGACGTATGTCCGCGACAACAACCACCTCTATAGCCTTGTTCGACAATAGCCTCCTCCACACGATTAGCCTCTGTCGTTCTTCTTCTCTCTTTTATTTCCCATGCTCGATCAAAACGATGGTGATGAGGAAGACAATGGCATTCAAAACGTTGGTGACTAAGGAGCAAGACGAGAGATTCAACAGGCTTATGGGTTTTCTAGCGTAGGATTTTATTTTTCAAAAATTTTAGCGGTATTCTTTGTGATTTTCTGAGATTCACATTTCATCTTAGCAAAAGTGATTTTTTGGGTTCTTCTATTATTGAATCTTTAGCCTTAGATGAATCGCACAATGCCATGTAATTTGAATGATTTTGTTTCTTGTCTATGATAATATCTCCAATTGAAACTTGCTTTTGATTCTGTTACTGATCAATTTTCTAATCCTCGCAAGTGTGACCATCGATTGCTGATAGCTACTTTACATTCTGCCCAGATTCGCAGGTGGAAACTGACCAAAAAGAGAACAAAATATTTGCAGGTGGAAGAGATATTTTTGGTGGGAGTGATTTTTTTTCTCTTGAAGTTATTTTGATATTTTTATATTATTTATTTATATTTTAATTAAAATTTATATTCTACTTTGATGATCATACCAAATAAACTTCCATGTCTAATTCTACTTCTACTTTCAATTTCATAAAAACAAACTCTTCCAGCGTACTAAACTACGGGGCATAAGTTCTTTGGGCGGACTCGTAAACTGAGATCACTTCCCTGAAACTGATTCTTTATGACTATTATGCCCTCGTATATTTTTTCATTTGACAACTTTGCTCGTCCAGACCCGACATCTCTCTCATCGCTCTCCATCTCCAATTCACAATCTCCCCGTCCCTTCCTTATGGCAGTGATGAGGTACAGCTACAACAAAGGACAGCGAGGTCGTCGGTGGCTCTCATCGTCACCCTTCCTCCGGCCTTAGCTCGTGCATGCAAGTCGTCGGTGGCTTCTATCATCACCCCATCACCGACTTAGATTTGCAATTATTACATGTAAAATTGTTCTGTTAATGGTTTTGGGTATCGATTTTTCTTCTTATTTTGTTAGTAAAGTTTGTTCTTGACAGTGATTATCTAAGAGATTTTTTTTTTTTTTTTTTAATCCAGCGAAAATGGCTGTCGCCGTTGATGGCAGTGGAGTTTTGCAGAGGCATTCTAAATGAGCTGGGCCTAAAATGGGATTTCAAGGACATGGGAACGGGGAACTTGCGTTGTCTGCAACTACAATCCCCTTGGGCATTGAGATCCTGTGATCATCCAATTTCATTGATCGAGTAACCTTTAGATTAACTTCAGGAGGTGGTGATTGGAAAATGCAGTTCGATTTTTTCTTTATATATAGCTTTATGTCTGAATTACTGTCAATTTGGATCAAACCACGGCCTAGGCGCCGATGTTTCAGAGCTGCAATCCCCTTAGGCGTGAAGAATAAGTTTCAGTTTGGGTTAACAATGGAGAAACATTTTTTTTTTTTTGTAATCAGACTTTTGGAAAAGTCAAATAAATAAGATAAAAGTCATATTATAAATATGATTTATGTTTAGATTGACGAAGTAGTTTTTTTTCCTAACCTTAAACATGTGTGGATTAGTATTTGAAAAGTCTATTTAGATGAAAAATAACAAAAATAGGTATAAATCTTATTGAATGCGGAATACTATATATATATATATTATTTGTAAGCAGCTTTAAATTTTTTTTTTCACGGGCTCTTTTCTTTGGAAGCAACTTTAAATACTTCCTCCTGTCTTAATTATAAGACAAAGTTAATTTTTTTGGAGAAATTAAAGAAGCCAATTAAATTACTTTAGAGTATTTATATTTATATTTTTTTCTCCAAACTAATTAATTTGACTAATAAACTAATATATAATCTAAAGATACTAAAAAAATAAACACCCTAAAATAATTTAATTAGCTTCCTTAATTTCTCCAAAAAAAGTCAATTGTATCTTATAATTAAGACAAAAGGGAATATTTTTTTTATGGTAAGAAGCACAGACAAAAAACACCCCCAAAGAAGCTTCTCAAAGAAGCTGCTTTTTTCAGACAAGCCAATCCGCACTAAACACCTTCCCAGACGCATGCTACCTACTCAACTGGGCTTTTAGGTTTCAACTGGGATTTTTTCCCCCCAACAGACCCTAAGTGCAAGAAAATGGGTTTGAGGTTTTTTTTTTTAATTTCTTTTTATTTTTGCCAATTTTTTTTTTAAAATTTAATGGGTATTCTAGTCTTTCCCAATAAAAATATACATATTGAATAAAATTAATATATGAATTCCATCAACATACCAAACACATTTTAAAACTCACTTTCATTTTTTTTCCACCTCCATTTGCACTTCTATTTCTATAAAAAAACTCTTTTAAGGTATCAAACAGGAGATTAAAGGTTGAATGGTTAATTAAAGTCGGTATAAACCCTGTACACAGAAGATAGAGCTCGTCGCACTAAACTTTTCCACTAATTAATAGTAGTATTTTATTGATAACTTCAACTTCGAATTATTCTCATCTTAACATCGCTGCAGTTCACCTAACTCAATCCATCAATGGTTACTCAAAGTAAAAGTCAAATACGCATGATGGAGCAATTATGACTACGAGATCGCTAGTATATCATGCATTCCTAACTTCAGACTGAGACTAAAATTATTGGAGATTGAAAGTGATCCGTGGAGCCATAAATTTTGACATCAGCTTATTTAGGCCAAACCAGACACCTGACAGCTTAAAAAAAACAGTGAACTAGTGACAGAATTTATCGGCAAAATTTCTTTGCCACTCAATTGGTAGCAATCTTATAGTGCAGTTAAGCTCTCTTGAGAGACTAAGAGTGAATTAAAACAAACAGATAGGCACATAGCAGAAACATCCTGAGTTGCAATGAGTAATAAATATCTGAATATAGAGCATCGTGTGTTCCATGCTCACAGCTCTCTCTCGGAGGATTTTCTGCATTTACCTATTTTTCAGGGCACGACATGGACGTATTTTACGGACACGCAGAAAGAGCTAGGCTTGTCACCCAACAAACCCCACTTGAAAATTGAGTGGAGTGAAAGAATCAAAGCCTCGTCCTATTGGATAGGCAGAGGAATTCCACCCATCTAAACCATTCAGATTTATTTATTTTTTTATCTAGTAATTTTTAAATAAAAAACAATTTTTTAAAAATATTAGTTAAGGGATTATTTTTATTCTAAATTTCATATCTCATCTAGACAGCCCAGATGGGCCGAGCTCCCCCTATCTGTCCAAAAGATATTTAGGGAAACTGGTTTCATTCAATTATTCTTTTAATCCTATTTATATGATATAGTGAGAAGATATCTTTAATCATATTTATAAGACACCTTATTAAAATTTTGCGATGAACATGCAATTTAACTTTTCGTTTATTGTTGTGTTGATTTTATTGTTTATTTGGTATTATGTATATTAAATAGTGATGAAATTAAAATTTTTTTGTATTCTATGGTAAAATTAATAAGATTTAAAATTTTTCACGGCCTTTATAAAAAATATTGAAAGTTCTTTTATAGATAGGATCATAAAAGTATATTCTATTCAAATTTAACGAACATCCGTATTTCATCCATGGCGTGTTGACTTGTACTTGTGCTCTGGCATAGATTTCTGTCTTTTAACTACAGTGCGTTCATTTGTGGATGTAGAAAGAATCCAAAGCAAATTGTCGTTCCTCGTTTTATAGAATAGCTGACTTTTAATTTTCAGATCACACTGCCAAAGTCTCATTTGCTTTAACCAACATATATTATTAAGGGGGAATTGCATTGAAGTGCCACATAAAAAAATGATTTTTAAAATTGTCAATTAATACTTCTCAATTTATTAATGTAAGTTTCTCAACTAGTCATTAACAATTTTAAGGAACATTTCTTTTTATTTATGTGGTACTTGAAAGTAATTATTCTTATTATTAATGTTGTGAGAATGTTATAACCCATTTGGTCTTACTTTTCTTATTTTTCATGTGTTAGACCTAATAAGGCGAAGAAAACACTCTATGATAAGATAGAATTGATTTTTTTTTTTGAGAGAGTAAAGAAGTTAATTAGATTACTTAATTATATTATATATTATATGAGCAAGTGATTTTTTTTATATTATATGAGCAAAAAATAGAATTATTCTCTCTCTTTTTATTTTTTTGCGTTTTTCCTAAGATTTGAGATTCGAAAATTCTGTAGTTTTTTTTTAAAATTTAGAGTTTAAAATATTTGAAAAATTGTAAGAAATTTAAATCAATTTTATTTTTCATACCCATAATTTATCAAAATATCACTCATCTTATATAAAATATAATCATCAAGAGAATTACCAAAAATCATTTGAGAAAGGCCACAAAATCAAGGAGCAACAGGGGCGTAGCTAAGGCCCTACCCCGTTTGATGACTTGATCATTTAGACAATCATGTACCTTTTTTATTATGAGAAGACTACTGCATAAATTTTACCCACAAAAAAATGTTTGTATTTTGCAGATTTTGTATACATAGTATACTTTGATTTAGATTATTCTAACTAATTTTTTATTGGAGACTTTTCCCCAATTTTTCAAAAGAGAAAAAGCAAACTAACATGACGGTTAAAAGTAAAGTAGAATAAGATTGAAAACTTAAAAAAGCTTCCTCACTTTAGCCAGACCCACTGGATACAGATATGCTTGAGACGAGGCACTAAAACGAGTACGGCTCATTGCTTTACTGTATTAAAGGAAGATCAGTTAGTTATTTATTGCGCTTGGGCAAGTTTGGTGGAAGTCACTTGTTTTCCCTCTCGTATATAATATAATATGTATTTGATATTACTTATTTTTTTAATAATAGCCACATCCCCATACTAAGGCAGCTTTTTCATTTTGGGAAGTGAATTAATTATTTCTTGTTTTTTATTCAAGCAATCATCATAGGGGCATAAAAAATAAGTGAATTAATATAAGGGTAAAAGTGTATCCATCGAGCATTTGTCCAAAAAAAAAAAAGTGTATCCATCGCCACGATTTATTTTGGAGGTGCAATCAGCATCCTAAAATATTTAAAGGTGCTCATTATTTTTGAAAGTGTAATCAGTACCCTATTATATTAAAAATGGAACAATTACACCCATTCACTTGAGGAATTTAATATAATTTAATATATTCTTGTATTTGTGATTGAAACGGATAATTTACTATAAATAAAAGTCACCTCTGATTTTTACTTGGCTTCTTCTTTTATTTGGGTCTCGAGATTCAACAAGACTAAAACCAAATACTTTCATCATAATGATAAAAGAACTATGATGAGAAAGATAAATCTCAAACCTTGAGTTAATGTTTTGTTAGCTAGGCGATGCAATTGCTTCATTTTTAATACATTAAGGGTAAAATTATACCCTTAAATACAAAAATAAAGGAGTAACATATTAAATATTGATGAATGATGGAAGGAAAAAATGTGTCAGCAAACAGAGTTAATATTCTACTCATAAAAGGGTATAATTACTCTTTTTTTAATATTTTAGGGTGCTAATTACATCTTTAAATATTCTAAATTCTAAGATGCTAATTATACTTTTAAAAATAGTTCGGGTCTAAGATACATCTTTTCCCTTTCCCTTAATACAACTAGATATTTTCGCTTAACTATATTGTATTCACCCGCCATTATCTTTTGGGGCATTTCGGGGTCTCACACATAGTACTCGTTTGGAATAGCTTATTTTTAGGTAATAAGTACTTATAAATCGTGATTTATGATATACGAGATAAATATGTCAGAGGAGTTTTATCTCGACTTACCTAATAAGGACTTATTTGCCTCAAAACATGTTTCCAAAGCCATAATTGACTGCTGACGCAATCTTTAATGAACGCAAATGGACTTCTTTTTTTGTTTTGGTTTTTTGGCCCTCCAACTCCAAGTTGCAAGATCTACGACTCTGACCTCATCATGCTGTGTCGTTTGGACTTTTCGCGCCCTGCGGTCTGTAGTCTTCAGTCTTCACCGTTTCACTGACAGCACCAACTCAGACTTTCAGAAACGGAGAGTGGCAATTCCGTTATTGTTTCCAAAGCTATGGCTGCTTTCCTCATATTCTGTGTAAATAGAAGTCTCAGTAGAGTCGTAGTGAGCAGGTTCGCTCCTTCGGTGGCTCGTCCCTTCCTAGAGATCTTGTCTCTGTCTTTCGTTTCCCGGGCTATTCCAATTTCCATCTTTGCGTACCCATAACCGGCGATTTCTGCGACCCCTGCTTCATCGGGATCTGCCGCCAGTTCTGGCGTTTTGTCATCTCTGCAAGGTCCCTCATTCTTTTATTCCCATGTGATTTCGATTTTCTGCCACCACACGTTGCTGACGGATGGGTTGCGTGCTCGGAGCGGCGAGGGATGATGCATGCCTAAGGGCGGTCTCCGGAGCTCAGAACTGTCGTGAGGAAAACTCTGCTGCTGACGGAGGTAATGCTGTTAGCGTTGAGAACGGAGGGAAGGTGAAGGAGAAGCAAAGGACTCGGCAGCATGGCAGCGAATTTGTTTATAATCTCCGGGGACCGGAACGCCGGAAACCTAGTCTTGATCCATACGCTCAAACTCCTCAGGGGTGGCCATCTTGGTTGATGGCTGTGGCTGGCGACGCTATCCGGGATTGGACTCCTCGGCGCGCCAACACGTTCGAGAAACTTGCGAAGGTGATTAGAGAGATTGAGTTTATTTCTGTGATTGCCGAATCTCTCTTCCTTTTCTTTTTTTTCCAAAAATTTGAAGTTTAAGGGTGTTGGTGTGCATTTTTTGTGTCTTTGGTTTTCAGATTGGACAAGGGACGTATAGCAATGTATATAAAGCGAGAGACCTTCTTACCGGAAAGATAGTAGCTTTAAAGAAAGTTAGGTTTGATAATCTGGAGCCAGAGAGTGTGAAGTTCATGGCGAGAGAGATTCTTGTTTTGAGGCGGCTTGACCACCCAAACATCGTGAAACTCGAGGGCTTGGTTACTTCTAGAATGTCGTGCAGTCTTTACTTAATATTGGAGTATATGGAACATGACCTTGCTGGGCTTGCTGCTGGGCAAGGTGTTAAGTTCACTGAGCCTCAAGTACGACAATTTTTAGCTCAAGTTGTTCGCTGTGAAAGTATTTCCAATCTGATTTTTTTGTCGTTTTCAATTTGGGCGTACTAGCTGCATTTGGGCTTGCATCCTTCGTTGGTGTTGTGATTGAATTTAGGTTATCATTTTGTTTCCTTGCTAAGTTTAAACTCAAATCCCACATTATTTTTCAGAGATTATCAGTGTGGGGCGTAGGTGTTTGATGTTGATCTGGGTTGTGGACCCTGGACTGTATTGAGTCCCGTGCATAGTGCTATACATGTTTAGTTTAGGTATTTTTCTCATAGCCATATGATGCCTGAAGATTTTCGTATGGTGTTTTTAATAATTACCTTTCTCCTTCATGCACTTTGAAAGTTCCTTTGAACATGGCTCCCTAAAGTAAGGTCATTTAATTTTTACTTCATATATTAGGATGTGACTTGTGAGTACTGAGTACTGAAATGATGGAACTTTCCTCTTCTTTTGTCAAGAATGTCTCCAGTTCTATATCCACAAACACTGATATAAGGTGCCTAATTGGAGATTTAATTGTGATGCAAGCATTGTTATGTTTTATCTACCCTTAGAAGTATTTGTTTTTTTTTGGAAAAAAATCCCTAATAGTGTTAACGGGTATCAAATGGGGATGCATTATTTGCTTCATGGCAATTTTATTCTTGACATATGCCTGAGGAAGTGCCAATAAAACTAGAGGTTCTCCTCATTTGTTTGTCAAAAGGAAGAAAAAAATAAAGCCATAGTAAAAGGCTGATTTGTTTCCCATTTTTTTTCTCTTTGGCAGGTGAAATGCTATATGAAGCAATTACTCTCTGGCCTTGAGCATTGCCACAGCAAAGGTGTCTTGCATCGTGATATCAAGGGTTCCAATCTGCTTATTGATGATGAAGGAATCCTTAAAATTGCAGATTTTGGACTGGCAACTTTCTATAATCCTGAGCACAAGCAACCCTTGACAAGTAGAGTTGTCACACTTTGGTATCGTGCTCCTGAGCTTCTTCTTGGGACTACACACTATGGTGTTGGCATTGACCTCTGGAGTGCTGGCTGCATCTTGGCAGAGCTGCTTACTGGGAAGCCAATCATGCCTGGCCGAACAGAGGTATTGCTTTTTATGTTGATCCTCATGTGGCCGTTTGCATACTGAATTGCCCTTAAAATGTATAGTGCGAGTTTGATGCTCTTCTTGTCTTATTTCGTTTTGACTTGTTGCTATTTTATTGGACATTTCTTAGCTTTTTTTGGACTGATGCCGTTTCTTAGTTGGTGGGAAGGCAATGGGCTCATGTTGCGCTGTTTCACTGGCCTGATTAGTTTATGAACGTTTTCATTTTCAGCACTGTACCCACTAATGGCTTGTATATGGTTGAATTACTATGACTCCTGAATGTTAACTTTGATATTTCTGTTTTGCAGCGAATTAGCCATTTATTTTTCTGCAATCCATTCATTAGAGATTTACTTTTTGGTCTGCAATTGCATTTTTAAGTTTGTCTATGACTGATTTTGAATCTTTTTTCTGGGTAGGTTGAACAACTGCACAAAATATTTAAATTATGTGGTTCTCCGTCTGATGATTACTGGAAGAAATATAAATTGCCAAATGCTACACTCTTTAAGCCACAGCTGCCATATAAACGATGCATTTTAGAAACCTTCAAGGATTTCCCTCCTTCTTCCGTACATCTAATATGTACTCTTCTTTCAATAGATCCTAATGATCGTGGCACTGCCTTGGCTGCTCTAAATAGTGATGTGAGTTGTTACTGTGGGATTAACTTTATGTTCAAGATGCAATGCATTGACAAGCCTTTTCTCTCTGCAGTTTTTCACCACTGAGCCCTATGCTTGTGAACCATCAAGTTTGCCAAAATATCCTCCCAGCAAAGAACTGGATATTAAACTGAGAGATGAAGAAGCTAGAAGGTTCTTATTCTTCTTTTGTGCTTGATAACTTCTGGTGCTAATTTCGTCCAGGTTCTGACAACGGTAACATTTATTTCATTTTCAGGCGAAAAGCTCTAAATGGGAAAACTAATGCAGTTGATGGTGCCAAAAGAGTCCGAGTTCGTGAGCGTGGACGGGCCATACCTGCCCCTGAAGCCAATGCAGAGATCCAGTCAAACTTGGATGTACGTTTGATATGTTTTCATTATAATTTAATGTTTCCCTCAACATGGCTCAGCTCACTTAAGATATGCATTCATTTTCTGGAAGACTTGTCATTTTTTCTTTAACAGCAATAAATTATAAAACTGAGCAGCATCTAAGACGTAGTTTTTTTCAGCATACTTTGGATTCTTTGATCTTAGGCTATCCTGGCAGTTTAAATACTCCCTGTTCTTTAATATAAGATATATTTGGTGAGTTGATCTTGGTTCTAAATAATTTTCATATTTGACAATTTTTTTTTTAATTTAGCCCCATTGATGCTCCATCAACAATAATCAAGGAGGAGAGGGGAGGAGGGAATTGATGAAGGTGACTAGGGTGTTTTAAAAAATATATGACATATTAACCAACTTCCTTAATCTAATCAAATTAGGTAAATATGTCTTATATTAAGGACCGGAGAAGTATCATTTTTTTTTAAAATTAGTCTCTTTATATTTATTTCAACCTTAAAAAGGCATAAAATTTCGTGAGTCACATTGTTTTATCTGATCAGTCATGGTAAATTGGGCTTTGGACCAGAGTATGTTGTCCAATTTGCTACCTGGAACAACATCACGTCACATGTGTTTCTCTCTGAATTTCAGAGGTGGAGAGTTGTGACACATGCAAATGCAAAAAGCAAGAGTGAGAAATTCCCGCCACCTCATCAAGACGGCACCGTTGGATATCCATTGGATGCATCTCACAAGGGACCTGTTTCATTTGGTGCCACTGATGCTTCCTTTAGCTCCGAAGTATTTAGTTCAAAACCTGCAGGATCTGTTGAAAGCCATGCTGCTTCAGGAGCTTACAGAGGTAAGAAAACAAAGAAAACAGATTCTTCATCATGGAAATTGATGCGTCCATTCAAGTAATCAATTCATCAAGTAGGGCCTGTAAATGGTTTTTTTTTTTTTATACTTTTGGGGGCGAATAATCAGTCTCTGTTGTTCTTGGCATTTCAAGGTGGGGCCTGAATTCTTTTACCCCATTCATGTTGCTGTCATTTTTTTTATAATGTACAACGGGGATCCTTAGATTTGTATATTTAGGATGGAATCCCCTTACTGTACAGTTTCCCAGAACACCCGCATCTCTGTTATGACCCGCAAGTGTTCTTATTGGGAAAAAAGTGAGCAATAAATGTATTTCCATTTATCATTTTGATATTTTCAACTTAGAAGTCTCCTGTTCCTCCTACTTTCACTGGAACCAAAAAAAGCTTTTGAAACTTATCATGGAGAAACAAGTGTCATTCTTTGCAGTTACGTTTAGGATTGTTGGAGATAGATAGATAAATACATGGAGTGAAGAAACTTGGCATATTTTTTCTGTCGTTTCACTTGAGGTACTTGTTAT
Organism: Inga oerstediana; assembly: GCA_963210345.1. Lineage (NCBI taxonomy): Eukaryota > Viridiplantae > Streptophyta > Magnoliopsida > Fabales > Fabaceae > Inga > Inga oerstediana. Next base: position 3,441,035 of record OY723410.1, read on the forward strand.
TACGGCAGGCTAAAAAAGGCACATGTAATTGATAGTGTTAACAGTTTGAGATGGAGGAGGTTAATTAGATTAGTGCAATGAAGCTCGTAATCGTTGGGAAGAGATTAAAGAAAATTAATACTGAAAAAATATATAGAAGATTTATGGCAATTACTTTATTATCCCTTTTTTTGGAAAATTAAAGGTGCAGACTTTAGTGGTTTGAAATTACATGCGAGAAGGAACCTGCGATTTAAAGGGAAGCTCTCGTGTTATTAAGATTTTTTTTTTGGCCGGAAACTCATGTTATTAAGATACAGCCTACAAGGCTATTAGTATTAGCTACTTTATTCTCTATATACACAAGCATATGCATATTTATATAATTTCAAAAACAAGATATATTCAACTGTCTCAGTGGGGTTGGATTTCTCTCGGGTTCAATTCATGAGAATGTCGTGGCCCCGGGGCAGCTCTTAAACTTTGTACCAAATTCATAATGTCACGTTTAAGAAAGTTTTAAATGAGGAGTTGGGTGTCATTTGTATTATAATCATATGTATATTTATATAATTTTTAAAACAAGATATATTCAACCCTTCGTCGGTGGGGGTTAGACTTCTCTCGCTGAAGGAGAGGTTCAATTCATGAGAATGTCGTGGCTCTAGGGGGCCGCTCTTAAACTTTTTACCAAATTTATAATGTCATGTTTAAGAAAGTCCTAAAGAAGTGTTTGATAGGGGTGTTCATCATTTTTCTGTTCTGATCTCAAGTAAATCTCAAAATTTTCAGGATGAGAAAAATTCAGGATAGGATCAAGAACGGGATTTCTTGATCGGAAGTAAATAGACATATGTGTATTTTTTTTTTTTAAGTTTAAAAGCACTAAGCACTGCTAGGCGCTAGCAGATCAACTCATTCATCACTCACCCAAACAAATCGACCCAGACAGCCAGACTGAAGTAGTGAAGTCTTCCGAGTTCTGGGCCCTAATTCGATGATTCTCTTCCCTCCTTGGCGTCCTCGCTCTGCCTGATTCCCTTCCCTTCCCTCCTCGGCGTTAGTCGCTTTGCCTCGACGAAGAAGGACGTCCGATTCCCGGTCAGCGGTCGCTCTTCGCCTCTCTTCCTGTCGGACGACACTGCTCCGGTCGCTCATCGACTCTCTTCCTGTCGGAAGACACTGCTCCGGTCGCTCATCCGTCTCTGCATTTCATCCCCTCTTCGGTCGCTCCACTGCTCCAGGTCTCATCGACAAGCACTCAAGCTTTGTAAGTGACGAATGTTCAGTTGGCTTTTTCTTCTTTGGTCTTTCAATTATGAGAATCTATCAGATTGATCAAATCAGTGTTTTTATATAATTTTTTAGTTCAATCAATTATCTTCTATGATTGTATCGGGGTATTTGTTCGAATTGCACATGTTACTAATTAAAATTAATTAAGGCGTATTGATCATATATTACCTTCGTACCTTTAGTTTTTTACTTTCAACTTCTGTTGGTTTGTTGGCCCTTCAGCTAGGCTGCTATAATTGAAACTCCAAGTGCAATTATATAAGGCTGCATATACTTTCACTTTTTCAGCTTCTGGGAAATTCGGCAAATTCTTGATTCCGACCCTAGGAATTTTCAGTCCTGTTGGGACGGGAAATTTTTGAGATCATGATCAGAAATTAAATTCTTTTCCGAATAATTCTCAGGATTAAAATTAAGAATGGGATTTTCCGATCTCATCCAAACCTAAACAGGCTAGTGCTTGAGGAAATTCGTAATAAGCCCCAACAATAAAAAGTAATAAATTGAATAATAACATTTTAAGAAAATTCCAGTAAAAGAACTTAGAAAATGATAAAAGATAAAAGATTTTTCAAATATTCGTAATACAAGATAAATGTTGGTTTTAATTTATTCTTTTTGAAATTAAAAAAAATGGAGTAAAATACTCTGACCACCCTCCAGTTTTGCCTTAATTACACAGATCTCCCCTCTATTTTGAAAACAGACATTTAAGTCCAAACAGTTAACTCCGTTAAGAATATTCTAAAAAGATTCCAAAAATAGATTTTTTAATTAAATTTATTTTGTCTTGCACATTTTGACTAAAGTTGTTTTAAAGAATTTAAGATTTTTTTTATCTGTTCCTTAATTTCTATTTTTATCTTTACAATTAGTTATCTGTTTGATGATTTTAGCATTGGTTAATGTAAATATCACAAATGTTGAATATTAATTCAAGCAAGATTTTAAATAAAAATATGCCTGATCAAATGTGTTTATAAATATTTGTGAAAAAATATATTAAATTATAAATTTAAATGACACATACAATCTCATACTTATATAGTTTATTATATTTAATAAAAATATGTGTTTAATATATATTAACTCAAAATTAATCTATAATATCAAAATTAATAAATTTTTTAACAAATTAGAAAGTTAGGGGATAAAATAGAATAAATCTATGGTTGTATAAATTTTTATTAGCCCCTATATATATAATTCTAATACTGAAGAGGGGCATTTTGGTCAAAAAAAGTTCAAAAGTCAAATTTAACGGTCAACTAACAGTTTGGGTGGATGGAAATAGAATCTCAAAATATAAGGGAGTTTGTGTAACATATATTTTAGTTTTAATGGAGGTTTATATGTGTTTCTAAAACAGAAGGGAGGTTTGTATAATTAAAGCAAAATAGAAGGGAGGTTAGAGTATTTTACTCAAAAAAATGATATAAATATCCTTACACATAATTTTATAAAAAATTAAAAAGCAAAAAGCCTTAGTGCCGGTGACAGGTGGCCGGCTGACCGCTGGAGCCCAAATGGGAATAAATATTCCTACCCCCTACACTTATTTTACCAAAAACATTAGTGGCATTTGGGCCACCAATCCTTTTCCAACTTATATTTCCCCCGCACAAAAAAGTTAACTTTTTAACTTTGACTTAAGCATAAGCTCATTTGCGGGCACGCGCACACAAGTTAACTTTTAAATTTTGACTCAAACTCATTTGCAATTTTTATTAAAAAATTCATAATATTTTAGGTTTTAACAATTGTCATTTATCCAGTAAAAGAATTCATATCATCAGCTCATTTAAAAGTTTTATTAAGGAATTCGCAAATTTTCATTATGTCTTAATAATTTTCGTTTATCTAGTAAAAAAATTTACACTATTAGCTTATTCACAAGTTTTGTTAAGGAATTCACAACATTTTATTAGGTTTTAATAACTTCCATTCATCTAATAAAAAAATTCACACAAGGAGATCGTTCACAAGTTTTATTAAGAGAATTTACAATATTTCATTAGTTTTTAACAACTTTAGTTCGCCTAGTAAAAAAATCACACATAGAGGTTATTCACAAGTTTTATTATGGAATTCACGAAATTTCATTAGGGTTTAACAACTTTTGTTTATCAGGTAAAAAATTCATACTATTAGGCCATTCACAAGTTTTGTTAAGAAATCAAATTAACGACATTTCATTATATTTTAACAATTTTCACTTACCAAGTAAAAAACTGACACTATCAAGTCATTCAAAAATTTTATTAAGAAATTCACAATATTTGATCAAGTTTTAACAATTTTCATTAAAAAATTAATACTATCAGGTTTTAATAACTTGTGAATTTTTTTATGGGAAAACGAAAACTGCTAAAACCTAATAAAATATGATCAATTTCTTAACAAAACTTGTGAATGACATAATAGAATGAATTTTTTACTTGGTAAACAAAAGGTGTTAAAACCTAATCAAATGTCGTGAATTCCTTAACAAAAATTATAAATGACCTGATAGTGTGAATTTTTTATTTGGTAAATGATAATTGTTAAAACCTAATAAAATGTCATAAATTCCTAAATAAAACTTATGAATGGATTTAGATTAAAGATCAAAAGTTAACATATAGATTTCTTTGCATAATATGTCTTGAAAATGGCCATCAAACTTTTATACAAAACAAGTGGTGGGGTTCAAACCCCGCCCCCACCACTTTAAGAGTATTTATTCTCCCGGAGCTCTGGCAGTCGGCAGGGGTGGTCGCCAACCGCCGGTAGGTGGGGTGCAATATTTTTTTTAAAAAAAAATATATAAGGACATATATGTCATTTCTTTTAAATTTTAAAAGGACAAATTAGGTACTAACATCTCTTTTATATTATGAATATTGGAAACACTATTTTATCCTTTCCTATTTTAATTTTTTTTTTTATAATTTTCCCTAACATTTTTTAACAACGAATACCAATATTACTGTCATCAATATGTGTGCATGCCTAACATCTATTTTGAATATAATTCAGTCAAAATCTAAAGGCATTTAATTAATAAATAATGTATAAATTGCCGTAATTATCCATTTTTTTGGAAGGGAGAATTTCAAAAAAAATAACATTTAAACTTTAAAATATTAAATTAGTGATTTGACAAGAATTTATGTTGTCGATCTCAATATCCTTTTTATCAATTCCATTATGTTATTTATCAGCAAAATTTTAAAATTAAAATGATATTTATTTAGAATTCTCTCTAATAATAATTCATATTGATGGAGACAAAAAAGAAAAAAAAAAAAAAAAAAAAAGAGGCGCAAATGGGAAGACAGACAGAAGATGTGGTTTCCTTTTTGCGAGCAGTGGTTTTCAAGAGGACAAACGCAGGCAACCAGAAAATTGTGGCTAAGCCATGCCCCACATTCCCTTCCTTTCTCCTTCTTCCCACACTTCCTACAAATCCTTCCTTCCTCCATTTTATCACCCCCACGTTTTACGTGAGAAATGGAAAATCAAACCAACATTGCCTTCTTCTTCTTCATCCCCTGTGAATCCCTTTGATTCCATTGCCTTGTGAAACTTCCAGAGGCTACATTCTTCCCTTTTCTTGATCGTCGTTTTATTTGCGTTTTCTCTGGTGCGTCTTCTCATCGCACCCCTTCTTGGCCCCTTTGTTACTTTCATCTTTGCTCTTTGTTCGATTTCGGGGTAACGTAGGAAGGCATTATCAGTGTTCAATCGCTTGGATGTATGGCAATCCAGATGGTGGAAAACCCATTTTTTTCCGATCAACAAATCAGAATACTTGTCTGTGTTTATGGGCGTTTCTATTTAGTTTTCCTAGTGATTGTTGTTTGAGTCTTAATATGGTTGAACTTAGGCCACTAATTTCGAGGTTTTAAAATTATGTCTAACTTCATCATTTCTACTTCTTACTAATATATGATAAAGTGGAGGGCTGAATTTTGAAACTTGCAGATTTTTCTGATAAATAATTTATCTGTACCAACTGCTAAACCAGCAATAAAAAACTGATAAACAAACATTTTTTGCAATAATTCAGCAGGAGATCGCATCTGGTTTTGATAATGCTGTTCATAAGGCTTCACTATTTGCTTTTTGACATGGAATGAAGTGTCTGAGTCTTCTTTGTAAGAATGGCTTATTTCACAAGAGGGAGTAAGGTCATTCTATGCTGCGCGGGAGTTGGTCTGCTTGTTTTCCTGGTCCTTCGGGTAAATTAAATTTACCAATTCGCATTCATCAATGTGCTTAAAACAAGGTGTTGATTAAAGAAGGAAAGTTCAGCTCAAAAATTTTGAAGAACTGTGTTCTTAAAATAGAAATATGGGGTTACCACATATAACTTCAGGCTGTGTTGCCGAAGAGGTGGCTGCTTCACTAGGCACCCTTGTGCAAGCTCCTCCAAGAATTGCCAACTTGAGCAGCTATGATTTGAATGCATTGCCTGGAGAAGACCTAAGTAATTGCTTGCGTCTTGACATACTCACCAATGAGAGGAAAAAAGTTACAGAGCTTTCAAAGGAATCACATTTTTTAAATATGCATAATGGTGATGGTAGATCCAACCTGCAAAAATTGAAGCTCAAATCCATGGAACGAGAGGGCAGGTTGTCTGCCAAGGCTGGGCGTGATACTATGCATGTAGCTGCTTCAAGGATTGTAGGTTTTCAAATAAGGGCATTGTCTGCCCCTGCTAATAATGATTGTGGTGGAAATGGTTATTCCTCAACCATTTTTAATGTCAACAGAGACACAAGTGAGGCTACCAATTCACATGTCAGAAAGCGATTATTGTCGCCCTTGAATGGGATGCTTCTTGCAGATCATTTCAAAGGTGATCCTCTGGTCATTGACAGTGGCACATGTAGGAGTTCTCCAAACTGTGATGATGATAGTTACAAGGCTTCTGTTCTGCAAGAGTATAAGAAGGTTCATTTTACAGACTCTAACTATCTCCACTCCCATATTTGGTCTCAATCTTGCTTTCTGGGTGCAACAAATTCGTCCAATACTGACTCTAGAGAAAACCATGTCCTACCCAATCACGACCTTTCACTTTGCAAAAATGAGAAGCCATGTTCTTATAGTAAACTTGATAGTGCTGAAGAGACAAGTAACATAAGTTTCCAACCAGCAGTATTGTCTATACCTCACAAAAAAGTGCCGTCGTCGCCATCTTTCCCTCTATCTCCTCTAGGTCCAAAATTTTCTGAAAGAACGAAATTGAGAGGAGAACGCCGGGATGTTTCGGTTATGTTGGATGATGACAAAGTCAATTTAAAGTACATGGAACTTTCACTTGATAGAACTCTTACAGGTTTTTTATCTGCCCAGAAGGAGGACAACTTTAGCACGCCGAGTAATTCACTGCATGAGTCTAACAATTTGCACCATACATTCAACATGTTTACTTTCGATGACAACAGTGGCATAGAAGAATGTTCTCATGGTGCAGGTTTCCCTCCTCGACGTGCCAAGTTTAGAACTTTACGTGGACTCCCAAAAAGAAGGTCATTAGTTGGTTCATTTGAAGAATCCTTGTTGTCTGGTCGTTTACTCTCTGGGAAAGTTATTCAGGTTGGCAAGATTTTTATTTACAATCTTTTTTATCTGCATTTATTTATAATGAAGTTGGCACTTTTTGAGTGATCATCTTTTTATTTTAGTCTTAAATGTTGCCACCAATTTGCAGAGAATTGATGGCTTCCTTGCTGTGCTGAATGTAACTGGGGGAAACTTTTCGCCACAATCACAGAAAATTCCATTTGCAGTAACAAGTGTGGATGGAGATAAATACCTGTTGTATTATTCATCCATTAATGTTTCAGGAAAGCTGAGGTCAAGCAATTCTAGAGTAAGCAAAGTTCAGAGAACCCTTAAAATGGATGAATCCCGAACTGAAAAGAACCGCATGCGCATACCCATGAAAGGACGTATTCAACTGGTACTTCACCACTAAACCTCCCAATTTCTTTAATTAGTTGAGAAATGAAAGCAAAATGAGTTTTTTACCAGTAGCTTCTTGACTACATGTGGAACTGTTCTTGGTGTACAAGATTTGCATGTGAATAATGACTGACCTTCTAACTGCAGGTCCTCAGCAATCCAGAGAAGACTCCCATTCACACCTTCTTTTGTGATTATGATATGTGCGACATGCCAGCTGGTACTAAGGTAAGGAATTCTATATTCAGATTTTAACAGCATGCAATCATCCATTTGCATTTGATTCGCCTTCTGCTTTTTCATGAAAATTGCAAAATTTAAGGTGAGGTACATAGGTTGATCTGCTTTTTATGTGAATATCTCAACCAGACATTTTTGAGGCAAAAGATCAGTTTGACGTCATCTGGTTCGAATTCTATGACGGGTAAAGAATGCCAAGGAGATTCTGAAATAGGAGTGGATGCTAAGTCCTCGATGATCTCAAAATGCAGTGGATATGGTAGCTGCAAACAAGCTAAGGAGTGTAACAATGGAGTTCTACTTTACGCTCTTCACCTGCGCTTCGTATGCCCTTTGCCAAGGAAACGTTCAAGGGCAGTTCATAAGTGCAAATCTGCAGAAATGAGGAATATTGCAGACAGTGAAGATGAAAGGCGTTTCTACTTGTATGATGATATGAGGGTAGTGTTTCCTCAACGTCATTCAGATGCGGATGAAGGCAAGGTGTGTGCAAGTTTTTTTGACAAGTAATCGTAAATTCAAATTCTTTCCATTTTTACTTAAATGTCTCATCATCTAATCGTGGCCTTCTCTCGTTCTACTTTGCAGTTGCATGTGGAATATCATCTTCCTTCCAATCCAAAATACTTCGATGTCAGCAGCTGAAACAATGTCGCTCCCCTCCCAAAGTGGTTATTGTAGATGCAGCTCTAAATATTTGTACATATCCAATTAAATTCATCTCAGAGAAACTTGTAAATAACTTAGCTTCTATAGATAGTTGATTCAAAATTTTAGATGCATGGCGTGATGCCTTTTCTTCAATGCCTAAAGAAAGCCCTTTTCTACACCACACAGCCTATCAATGCCACGTGAGATACATGGAGGGGAATATTGGGTGGGAAAAAAAGAGAGAGAAACTCTTCTTCAATAGGCTATCTCTGAGAACCTATAAGAAAAGGAAGATAAAGTGTTTTCTACACAATGGATTTAGGAAAAATATGATTGAGGTCCCAACTGAAAAAAATAATATCAAAAAAATCCTATTGACAAGTAAAAAAATACCATTAACAAGTTATGAGGCTTCTTCTAATATTATTTTCTTTGGTTGTGACCTTAATCATATTTTCCCACGGTTTTATAACGACTGGTAGGGATGCTAAAAAAAGCGCACACTTTGTAGTGTTGGCAATCTAGACTACTCAATTTACAAAGATGGTAGTTACAGATATCCACATTCAGGAAGAGAAGTTGGGTCAAGCTATACCAGTAATTTAAAAATTAAGCAAGAGGACCAGCCTTGCATTGAAAAATTCTCTTGCTTCAACAAACATTCAAGCATATCGTATGTGTCAAGACATAATTTCAACTAAGGGCCAGGAAGAGGGGACAGAAATGGAACACATAACTCAGTGTGGAAGGAAGCTTTACAGGTTACTTGATCGTGATGTAGCGATTTGTTCCATGTCTAGCCCAATAGTCCTTGAGATCTAATGATATAGATAAATCACGGCCTTGAGAGGCTACCCTGCTAAGAAGTCTTGTAAAGACACTTCCACTCATCTTTCGCCCTCCGACTCGTGCATGTCGCTTGTTTGGAAGCTGCGGTAATGGATACATGGACAAGGTGGTGGTACAACAAGATGATTGCCACCCACCATTCCCCCATTTGTAGCATTGCCTTGGTACTCCAGTACATGTGCAAACTGGGGCTGGCATGGTATTTTCATCAAATTGAATCAAATTTAATCCAACATCTTGTTTATCCCACTCAGACTTGATCTTTGTCACTTCAGAAGAAGCTCGCCTATTTAAGTCCTCACTCACTTTTTTCCCTTTGCCTAGTGGTTTTGATACCTTAGAAGAATCTACCTTGTTCTCCCTTGTTCTCTCGGCCTGATTATACTTGCCCGCTTCAGAAGCTACAACAGTTACCGGGAAGGCATCGGTTGTGGTCAAATCCTTTGTTCTATAAGCACCTTCTGCCATTTGACCAAAATGATTTGAGGAATGGTGCATCCGCTTTGATCCACGTTGAGTGCTACAACCCAATGAGAAGTTGGTGGCATTATCCTGGATTTGAAGGGCTGCAAGAGCATTATCCCGTTCCATCAAGGCATTATCCCTATGCAGAAGTGCTTCATCCCTCTGCCGAAGGGCTTCATCTCGAGCAGCCAGGGCTTCATTCTTTTCGGATAAAGCCGCATTCCGTTCTCGAATTGCAGCTTCTCTCTCAGCAATAACAGACATAATTTTCTTATTCATGACCAGGGCATTCGGTTCCTTTACCTGATGCTGGGGGACCATACTCCACTGCATAATCAAACTCCAGTTAATGAAATGATTCCAGAAGAGCATGCTTAAGAAAAACATAGCAAAATTCAAGCATTGTATTTACCAGGGAATGAGTTCCTCTATAGTAGTCCACCCTCTGTCTGCCACTTTCACGCTGATGGTCATCATCCATCTTGCATCCAGGGGATTTAGCTACAGATGTAGAAGTTGGAGCAAGCAGTCTCAATCAAAATTTACAGCTGAAAGACATATTCAATTAACAAATCTAGATAGCAACATCATGCAATATAGTCAATCAACAACATATTGGTTGAGACAAATTTTGGAAGGGATGAAAGGCACAAGCTTATAAAGCAGTCTAGTATTGGTACAACAACCAAAACCTTAGGTAGTAACAGTTAAAAATCCTCAAACACCAGTCAAGACATAAAGTTCTATAGAAATTCAACTCCAGTAAAATATAAATAGAACAGAAACCGTCAAATTTGACCTTTCATCAGGAATACAAGTTTACTAAAACTAACCAAATTTTTTAATTGCAAAAAAGAAAGAAAGAAAAGAAAAGGTCAGTTTTCCCCCTTAGCCACATATCGTAATAAACTCCAGTGATAGACAATCTAAACTCTTTAATATGAAAATACTCGAGTAAGAGACAAAAGCAACCCAAAAACACATGCAAGTGATGATTAAAGTAACATTCTTAGAATTTTTTTTATAAATTGAGTTGAAAGTTTCGCATACTTACACAAGATTTTGGTAGTTTCATCTTCTCCACAACAGGTCTTACCATTCTATCAGAAAATTCAAACTCCAAGAAATTTCTGACTTTTAAACTCTCATACACTTGGCATACGGGAAGCAGATATATGTGGATGATAACCATACAAATATAATCAAATAATATCTGAATTTGTGGTCACACTGCTGTGCTAGCCACTCGACTTAAGGTCGAATGGGATTCAGGGAAAGCTTGAAATCAATCCCTATAAGGGCCCGTTTGGTACACTGGAATTGATTTTGATGGATATGGAGATGGATATGGAAATGGAAATGGACATGGATATGGAAATTGAGTTTAAAAGTGTGTTTGGTATGTACATGGAATTCAGATATTATTTTTATTTAATATTTATATTTAAAATATGAAATTACTAATATACCCTGTCGATGGAGTGAGGAGGCTAATTGAGGGAAATGTGGAGGTGGAATTACAAATCTTAGCTTCTAGGATGGAATTCATTTGGATGGAATTGGCTAATTTGACTTCCATGTGGAATTGGAATTGAGAGCCAATTCCATCATACCAAACAAACCCCTACATGGAATTGAGACCCAATTCCATTTCCACCTCCTCCAATTCCAGCATACCAAACGGGCCTAAAGCCTTAAACTAGCTCTCGAGCACAGTTGCACACCAGTATAGCCCTAGCAAACCATATAACATGCGTAGCTCTAAATTTTTGCAATTTGCAAACTCGTATACATAAGCTAAAACAAAAAATGCATGCAATCTACAAGTGAAAAATCTAATACTGAATTTCCAACTTTCCCTAATTGGAACTGAAATGAATGTTGTATTACAAGTTAAAAATAAAAAAAACAAATAAAAAAAAGCATAATCATACGTAACTTGCACTAAAGTTAGGGTGCTAAAGCCAGGGTCAAAAGCAGACAAATAGTATACCTAGAAAGCTAAGAATACGTACAATCTGATAATTAGGAAACGAGGGCGGAAAAAGGCAACAAAAAAAAAGGGTAAAGTAACAGATGTAAGCTGAGAGAAGACTTACAGGTAAGTCACCAGTTACAGCGTAGGCGCTAGGCAGCGCAGCAAGACCCGAATCCGTAAAGGGAAGGCTCAGTTCTCTAACTCGACCGTGAGAGGAAGGAGAAGGGAAAAGGATTTTGCAGATTACATTCCATAACTAGCATGAACAAGCCTAAACGACTTGTCGTTAATAGGAGTCATTATTAAGTTGAACGCAGCCTTTTCAGATTTCCAACTTTCCCCAACGGACAGGGTTGGGCCCTCCCCTCCCCTGCTCCAGACCCCCCGGGTCAAGCCTTGCTAAGACAATGTCGTTTGGGCCCTTTCTTTTCTTTTTCTTTTTTAGTAAAGTTTTAAGCTAAGACTAATGAGAGTTGGTCCAAATAATAAGCGGCTTGGTTCCGCTTAAGTAAGGTCTTGAGTTTGAGCCTTGTGTATGCAGAAAATTTTCATTGGGAGACTCTCCCACCATAGCCAGGTACGCGACGTGGGTCGGATCCGGATGTAGTCGGGGCAAAGCTCCGGTGAACCGGGTGGGCAACCAAAAAAAAAGTTTTAAGTCAATAAATTGTTGTTAAAAAAAAGTTGATAAATCATGTTGAGGTCCTAAATTTGGGAGATTTCAATCTCCTTTTTCTTCATTATTTGTCATCTTTCTTCAAATTATTCCTATTGATTAAGAATATTTTCTAATGTAAATTAGTAAAATGATGAGTATTTTAGAAAAATCAATACATATTATTATAAGTAACTAGCTTATTTAATTTTGTAATTTAAGTAAATTAGTTAATTGATGTTACCTTCAAAATAAGAGAAATTAAATATCTTTTAAATGTAGAGAAATTGTGTGGGGGGAGGATCGAGGGAGAAGGATTGTCACTCTTTATATTATTTTCTTGGGTTAAGGTGCAAAAATACACATGAGTTTTTCTCAAAAGTGCACCCAACACCAAATACTTTTTTTAGGAACAAAAGTCACCATGAACTTTTAAAATGGGTGCAAAAATCACAGTTCCCGTTAGTTGTAGATGACTGCTGTTAGTTTTACCATTTTTGTGCCAGCGGGAGCATTTGCTTCTTTGATCTATGTACACGTGGCAATGGGGTCTGAAATTGTCCATTAACACTCCATCTGTTGCAAACTTGCAGGCCGACTCCTCCGCCATCGCCGGAGCTCTGAAACTTCACCTACCCTCAAGCCCCATAAAGATGAGGCTCCTCCTCTTCCTCCTCCTCGTCCTCCTCCTCTTCCTTGATGACTCCTCTGTTCCTATGTATGAGTACTATGCCCTTCTTTCCCTGAAAGCAGCCATTAACGGCGACCCCCAATCTTCTCTCTCTACCTGGAACGCGTCCACCAGTCACTGCACCTGGTCCGGTGTCACCTGTGACTCCCGCCACCACGTCATTTCTCTTAACTTAGCCAGCCTTGACCTCTCTGGCGCACTCTCCAACGATATTGCTCACCTCCCATTTCTCAATAATCTCTCCGTAGCTGACAATTAGTTCTTTGGACCCATCTCGTCGGGGATTTCTATCCTCACTGGCCTCCGATTCCTCAACCTTTCTAACAATTTGTTTAACGGAACTTTCCCTACTTAGCTTTCCGAGCTCAAGAATCTTCAGGTTCTTAACCTTTATAACAACAATATGACCAGAGACCTCCCGCTCGTTGTGACTCAGATGTCGAATCTCCGGCATTTGTATCTTGGAGGGAACTTCTTTGCCGGTCAGATCTCGCCGGAGTACGGACAATGGGAACACTTGGAATATTTGGCTGTTTCTGGTAATGAACTAGTTGGCAAAATACCGCTGGAGATCGGAAACTTGACCAAGCTCCAGATGCTTTACATTGGATATTACAACGCTTTCCATGGTGGTTTACCTCCAGAGATTGGCAACTTGTTGGAATTTGTCAGGTTTGACGCTACAAATTGTGGATTAACCGGCGAGATTCCTCCGGAAATTGGGAAGCTTTAGAAACTCGATACATTGTTTCTTCAAGTGAATGCGCTCTCAAGGCCTCTGACTTCTGAGCTTGGGAACTTGAAGAGTTTAAAATCAATGGATTTGTCCAACAATACGCTTGCCGGTGAGATTCCGGAGAACATGTCGTGGTGGCTAATTATAGTGGGTTAATTGAGGTTTCGTTCACCTTTCTCTAGCCTCCGCCGTCATGCTCTAGTGCATATAATCATCATCATCTTCTTCTTCTTCATATGTTTCTTGGGTTCCTCTCTAGTCTGGTAAAAGCTCTGACAAGGCCCACTGTCATGGGGAGTATTATTCATCCACGTCATGTTCCAACTCACCTTTTTAGGTAAAAAACGTTTAAACTCACGGTCAACGTTCTCAAGATAACGGAAACTATGACTTTTGCACCTATTTTAAAAGTTCATGGTGATTTTTGCCCCTAAAAAAAGCATTTGGTGTTGGGTGCACTTTTGAGAAAAACTCATGTGTATTTTTGCACCTTAACCCTATTTTCTTTTCATTGAGATTTGGAAGTTGAAGATTTTTCTTAAAAGCTGTCAATACAACACGTGCCTTTTAATCATGTACTTTGGCAATTTTACGAACAATATTTTACGAATGGATAATTTGTGTGTGTGAAGTGATAAAGGGAAGAGATGAAAACAAGGGGTGGACAGCCAAGACTAATGAAAATTATAATATGATTTTATTTGGAAATCATTTCATCACGTTGTAGGAAGCGCAATAAAGAGTTGTGACTCTGAATTTGGCGTTGTTATTAGTGTCTGAAGGATTCAACCTCATATTCATCACACAGAAACTGAAAGGAATCTTCAGTACTGTACCTCACCCGATAGGGGAAATACGTGCATCAACAAACCTCTCATTATTTTGAGTGTACTGTATGCATAGCAATCCTACTGCTAGCAGCCCAAGTTGGCCTTTATTACGTTGACCAGTGACCACTGGCTCTTGCCGCCCCTATAAGGAATAGGCCCTATAATGTCTTACCCCGACATTATTTTTAGTTCCAAAAAAATTTACTCGCTAATCATCAAAACAAAGGCAAACACACTCACACACACACGTTTCAAGAACTGATAAATAATAACTCTTAACTCGTTAAAGGCAGATGAAGTAAAAAGATGGTATGATTGGAGCATGTCTCTCACTAAACAAAAATTGCATTTCCTCTGTTAAGATATTTAGACAAACTATGGACAGGTTTGGGGCTTAAACTAATAAAAAAAATTGGTAACTTTTGGCATTGCTTCGAATGGGAATAAATTATGGCTGTCAAAAAGAGTATCAGTGCATGTTTGGGAACACTTATTTTTTGGATAATAAGTCTTTCTTACGTAAGTTGAAATAAAACTCCTCTCACATACTTACCTCGTATACCGTGAATCACGATTTATAAACACTTATTATCCAAAAATAAGCTATTCTAAACTAACACTAGATAAATAGTGAAAACCAAGAGGGTGACCAAAGATATATAATTCATAATGGAGAGACACATCTATTATTTGGTCACCGTACAGTAATCCTGTGAACTTACCAAACATGGACACATTGGCCCCATCCTCGTAGGCATGTTTTCATTCATCATAGAAGGCAACTCAGATTACAATTATTAGCTTCCCACTTGATTTTACTTGCTTTTGCAGCCAAGGATGTCGTGATCTGATCTCCCCTGTTATCAAGTACTCCTTATTTCAAACTATAAATGATCTTCCGCATCTGATAATCTAGATTTCAAGAAATTACCAGGCATATATCCTAATTAACATTGTCAATATATACAGACCTGTGCTAACATTTTAAAAATCTGTTAATTCTAAACCCAGAACGGAAAAGGAAAAAAACAGAGAAAACATGTATTATTGACATTCAATCATAAAATCAAGGGAGAATTGCTGATAAATACTTTTTTGGCAAATTAATTGCTGAATGCTACCATGGAAGATGGTTTGCACAAAACGGAAGATGATTTGTACAAAACGGAAGATCGCTTGCACATTTATACGGAAGATTTTTGCACACATGGAAAATGGTTTGCACAAAACGGAAGATCGCTTGCACACACGGAAGATCGCTTGCACACTTGGTAGCAATCAGCAATTAATTTGCCCCCAAGGTATTTTTGGACAATTCTCCCTAAAATCAAAGGTTTCTTAATTCTTTTTCTCCTTATTTCACGCAAGAAACACTGAAATTCTCGGAACTACACACTGAACTGATAAAGATTCGCCAGCTACAGTTGTCATATACTTGGTCATATGGTATATCAATTTTGATTGAGATAATGACAATGCAGCCAAATTTGGTTCATCTATTTGGGTGAGGAAGTAGAGCAGACTACTGCAACAGATAATCTTCCAAATAATAATAATAATAATAATAATTTGACGCTATAGCAGTCAAGAGCCAACGGGTTTAGGTAGGTCCTTGTTAAGGCAACAGCCAACAGAAATGCAATTTTTGGGCAAACTACAGACAAGATGCACATGATCAAGAACAAATGCACATGGTGCTCACTCAAAACTTTAATGAAATTTCCACACTGACCAACTCTTCTAATAATTTAATCAAATACTAAAGCAAAGCCAGAGAAAAGGACACCCCCAAGGCAATCTGTCACGATGATTAGGGTCAAGTGGCCTCTGGGGTAAGTATCTACTCAAGAAGGCAATACCTAAGATCATCAATGTTCAAAACATAGGTGGAAGTAGGATTTGTCACAAAACTGTCCAGAATGCAAGTGAATATTTCCATGTATACAAATTATCTCAAACAGGAACAGGATTAGATCACATTCTACATCAAGTCTATAAACAAAAGAGAAGTGAACACAAATTATTAACATGAGAAGACGAAAGAAAGAAAGACTGAATAAATTATCATACATACAGATCAATAAATCAACTCTCGCTACATACAGATCAATAAATCAACTCTCGCTCCTTTATCCATAGTTTGGAGTTTGAAGGAAAAGTTTCATCCCAAGGATCTTGTAAAAGCTTCCCATATCTTTGCACGACCAAGGCTATCCAAGAGTTTCTTAGATCCCTCAACATTCATCTCTACAAGTTTTCGTGTATGTACACCAGCACCAGCTGCTGCAATTTGTTTCCTACAAGTCTTAGAATGCACAAGTGAAAGCAGAATAGAAACTGGGTATTTCTTATCCAAATTCTGTATTGAAGGATCCAAAAGCTGAACTGCACTAACTATACCCCTCTCGTCCTTCCGGAAAATCCTTCTATTGCCTGTATATAACATGAGTATTGATAAAGCCATTGCAGCTGCTTCTTTCTCTTCGACAGCTTTGCCATCTAACATCTGTATCAATGGAGTAATGCATCCAAATTCTGCCATCTCTTTCTTCGCCTTTGTGGTGCTAGACCCAAGGGCATAAACAGCTCGAGAAGCTGCAATTCTCACCCTTAGAACACCACATCGTAACACGCCCGCAAGTATCGGAATGAACCCATCTGAAATAAGAACTTCAGAAATCGGTGGACTCGAAGCCAGGCTTATCAATAACTCAATTGCTACTTCGAGACTATGAACAGACGGAACGGAGTCCCAGAAATTCTTCAAACACTCAATCCCTCCTTCCTTAACACTCATTAATTTCAAGCTTTCGTCGTCAGAAATTAGATTAGACAAACAACCAATTGCATTTTCTTGGGCTATTGCAGTACCCGATGAAGCCAGCCCTAACAGAACAACAACCGCATTTTCCTCGACGAAATTTTCTCTGACTTCAGGGAAAACCGCAAGATTTCTCAGAACCCTGGCCGCGGCAGCTTGGGAACCAGGCGTGCCTACTTGGCAAATGTCCAGTAGAGAAGAAATTCCACCTCTAGACCCGATTGCCCTCGCGTTCTCCTTAGAGAATGTCAGAGCTTGGAGGGCTATACAGGCTTTCTCTTTAGCAAACCCACTTCCATGGTCAAGAACTCGAAGCAGGTGATTCAAAAGCACCAAACCTTCGGCAATTAACGCATGCTTGCTAGAATCTACAGTTGAAACTCTGGATATCGCAGCCACGATCTTCTCTTTCATTTCCGAAGAGCTCGAATCGAGTAAGCGAACGAGCACGGGAACCACACCCTGTGCTACAGCTATCATCACATTCTTATCATTCTCTTGCAGTAAACCCAGAAAGGAATCCATAGCCAAAGTCCTAGACTCAGGGGATCCAATTTGCAGACGAGCGGTCAAATTCCTAGATTCAGATCGAACAGCGTCCTTGTTAGACGTAGTTGAAACGGCGTCGTCCCCGAGGACACCGCTTTTGAGGAGAACATCGGAGTCTGAGAGATAGCGGTCGAGGGTGGCAAGGAGGGAATCAATGAGGCTCTGGGTCTTGAGCTTGCCGTGGGACAAGGTGGGGAACTGGCAATCCTTGACGAGGGAAACGGCGTCCCTGAGAGTCTTGGCTATGGAGAGAAGAAGGTCTCTGGAGAGAGAGTTGGAGGACGAAGAATGAGGAAAGTGGGAGGAGAAATCGGCAAGTCGAGAGTGAAGGAGGTGAAGTTTTGAAGTGACGAGAGACCACTTACCTTTGAAATGAGGAATTGTGGGGATTTCGCCGAGAAGAGAGGAAAGAAGCTGGTCGGAGTGAGTGATGGGATCGGAGGTGTCGGTTGTTTTCATAGTGGGAAGCTGTTGCCGGGGAAGCACGAGGAAGAGCGAAAGAGAAAGAAGAAACAGAGGAGAAATGACTTGAGAATAGTTGAGAAATAGACGCTGTTATTTGAGTCACTGTTAATACTGAAACCTATCAGATTTAATTCCCGCTCCTGCCGTCTCCCCCCTTTTTGTACCCACCGACCCAACAAATGCAAAGGGGTTAACAAAAGTTACGATTGGAATAGTTTTTTTTTGGTAGAATCATTCTTAGGTATTAAGTAAGGGATATATTATCATAAAGGTCCTTCGAAATTTAAAACACACTCAATAACAGGTTGTTAATACACGTAGAATGGTTATAAATAGGGACCTTTCTAATAATATGTTTCTTATTTGGGACCTAGGAGTGATTCTCCCTAATTTTTTTAAGAAAATAAGTATTTATTATGTAAGTTGAAATAAAATTCCTTTCATGCATTTACTTCGTATATCATAAATCATGATTCATAAGCACTTATAAATTAAAAATAAGTTATCCTAAACGAACACAAAATTATAGGTTAGTCCAGTTGTCAAAAGAACTAATTCTTTTTTCTTTTTTTTTGGTCAAAGTCAAAAGAACTAATTCATAATCATAATATTGTGATGTTAAATCCCATTGATTTCAAAATCTTATTGATAAATAATTTATAAATATCTTTACAAACGCTCATTAAACCTAACAGTATACTCTAATCTTGATGACACTTAAACCTTCATTCACCCAAAAAAAAAAAAAAAAAAAACTTATCAAAGCAAGTCGGAGTTGTGAAGCTGAGTTAAAAAATTAAAATAGTAATAGAAATGATGCTGTGAGTCTGTGACGCCAGACGATGTTCAAAAATAATAATAAAATGTCTGTAGCTTTTAATTTCACGAAGTAAAAGAAATTCAGCAAAAATACTTTTATAATAGAAGTAAAATAGAATTAAAGAAATAAAATGAATATATAATAATAATAAAATGAAAAAGTTTAGAATTATATGTGCAATTAATCAAAAAAATTCTATTTTTTCTATCTTTATGGTCGAGAGAATTAACACTGTACATAGTTTCCGCCGCGTATATATTTATTATATTGAGACCTTCCTACCCACCATTCATCGGGAACCGGTTATAAATATTCTCCTGAAAAATGCTTTAAATTATTGAACCAAAATTTTGACTCTCTAATTTTCAATGCACATTGTAGAGGGTAATGGAATGGTGGACAACATAAGAAAGGAAAAATATAAAAATATTTTTCAGATGCCAGATATTTGTAATGATGTTTATTTATTAATTTATTACATCAATCAAAAAAAGGAAAGAGTTGATCCCTCAAATATACTTATTGGGGAAGCTTAGAACATCGTATCTTGTCCATAATTATGGCCCTGCGCTTACTTCGCTTCTATCCTTCAAAACTTGTGCCTGTGACCACAAATTTGAAGTCAGCCTCCAACCCAAAAAAAAAAAATCTCTCCTTTTTATCATGGGGCTTTAATAGCTAGAAGGTAGTTAATTTGTTATTTGATTTATTTCAATTCCAAATTATTTTTTTGTGGAATTCAAATGAAGGAATTAGTCTCTAAAGAGTGACAAGAGTGTTTGCTGAGTTAATTGAAAGCTTGAGATTGGTATTTTATGTTGTGGCGTTGGTTAAGAGTATAGGATTTGCATGCATGGTACTCCCTCCGGTTCTAGATATAAGTTAGAGTTAATTTTTTTTGGAGAGATTAATGAAGCTAAATAAGTTACTTAATTATATCATATATTTTGTATTCTTAGATTATATATTAGTTTATTAGTTAAACTAATTAGTTTTGAGAAAAAATTTAAAATAAAAATATTCTGAAGTAATTTAATTAGCTTCCTTAATCTGGACAAAAGAAAATTAGCTTCCTTAATCTCTCTAAAAAAATCAACTTTATCTTATATTTAGGATCGGAAGGAATATAACCGCATAAGAATAATGAGCTCATAAAGATGTCTCTGTGTTATTTGTAAGAGATTTGATTGGTTGTGGAGAGCATAGGCCCATATGAACGAATGGTGTGGAAGGAATATTATCAAGGGCCATTAAATATTAATATGAGCTTATCCTCCACGTTAATGAATAAACTTATTATAAAGAGAGATTTGATATAACAAGTTTCAGAATTATACATCGCAAGCAAGTTTTAAGTTTAAATTCTCTTTATAAAAAACTTGTATCAACCATTAATTGTTTGTAAGAAGATCATCCAAAGCAACACTAATCTTCTCTGTCTCTGTTTCTCTCCTTCTATTCAGTGGTTGAAGGAATCTCACTTTGCTATGGATAAGTTTGATTTTGTTAGCTTCAACTATACACACATGAAATTGATAGAGTGAATGACGAAGATGGAAGTCCCAACGAGATTTAATAATGCGGAATTAAGTGAATGTCAAAACGAACAATACATGGTTGACCCTGCCATTTGGTTTGGCCCCTATTTCCTAGAGAACATATTCTCACATTGTAATGTAATGCAATTAACAAAGTGTAAATATGGGGGCGAGGCATCAGATTAATAATGAGCTCAAATGTGAGTTATATATATATATATAGAGAGAGAGAGAGAGAGAGAGAGAGAGCATGAAGAGGAAGAGAGGGTGTTGCATGGAAACAGAGTCAATTGTGGTAGCCAATGATGGCTTGTCTAGCAATATATAAATATATCCATTAATTGAGTGCTTTGTGTTCTTGTCTGGTTTTTCCCTTTTTTTTTTTTTTTGCTGGCAGGCATCCTCAGCCACTTCATTCATCCTTGTCTTTCATGTCACTCCCTCCATTCTTCCAACAGTCATTACATTTGGCACTAAATGATGCCATTGTGCTATGTTAGTTTCAATTCTTTCAATAACCTTTAATCTCTTCACTGTTATTTTGAAGGTAGCATTTGTTTGCATTTGGCATTAGGATTCTGACAAGAGATCGAACCTAAGTGGAGAGATATGGAGACATATATATAGCACTAGCAGCAATATCATCCAAAGAGAAACTAAACTCTTATTTTTCTACCGTGAGATTTTAAACAATCAATCTTCAGATCCTATATACATGGAATCAGAGTATTTGTTGTACATGGAGTCAATACTTCTTTTAATCCATTACTTTTAATGTGATTGCTTGTCCTGTAACTAAAAATGACATGGTTCCAGAGACCAAGTAACTGGTTAGTTTAACCCTTATCGCTGTAATGTGTAATTCATTCAAGTTCTCATTTTTGATTGAGTCCCCGGAGATAATAATGATTCTCCAAGAGCAAGAGAGTGCATATTTCTGTAAAATTACTTGCTTTCCCATCGTTTCTGCGAAACAGGACATGACAACTCTTGCACGAAATATTGTCCAAAGCAGCTACCTTGTTCAATTTAAACAACAAAATATAGAAATAGTACTATTTCTTCTATTGATGGGCGGGCGATTTGAAATTGTGAATCGCGGCAATGATCTCTCCTGAACCAACCCCCCCCCCCCCCCCCCCTCCCCCCAAAAAAAAACAAAAGACACGAAACCATTTTGTAATTCGTCAAAATAGGCCCTGCTTGAGAGATGTCCGCCAAGCTCAATAAATTAGCAACACGAACCAGCACATGGCACGGTGCATTCAGTACTAGTCTCCGTAATTTTTAAAACCCCCCCCCCCAACCAAAAAAAAAGAAAATAAACAACAACTAGTGACTTGATGCATGGTGACATCGGTGGGCAATGCAACTCTTTATTTGCAAGCTACTGATAATAGTCGGATCAGGGGCTAACACAGGATTTCCAGATAGCAAAGTAAATGTTAGATAAGGGTATGTTTGTTTTGACGTTAAGGTTGCTTATAAGTTGCTTTTTACGTAAATCGAAACAAACTCCTCTTACATATTTATCTCGTATACCGTGAATTACAATTGAAAAACTGTTTTTAAACATACCAATCGCTGTTCCAAACGAACACAATTTATTTCCGTGAGTCATTAATGGATGTTAATACATAGGTTCCTTCATTTTGCCACTATGAATTTGAATTCCTTACCCCAAGGCACACACATACAGCTTCCCATAATCTATCTATCTAGCAGGTGCCTGGTTTCAATTGATACAATCATTTGACACTTCACATATTGACCTTCCTCATCATCACCTGATTGCTCTATGATTAGCAAACCTTCCCCACCCCTTCAACTAGTAAATATGGCCAAAAGTATGAGAAATGACCCAGTCCTCTTGGCACTTGGGAGGGCCCACATTGCTTTGAAGGAGAGAGGGAGTGACACGGATAGCCTCACTACAAAGTACAAACTAGTGAACACTTCAACAGTAAGGCCTGAAAGGTATATGTAAGAACCACTGCTCCCCATGAATACAAAGCAAGCAAGTTTTCACTCATTGTCCAACAGTCAAACACCATATTCTCAACTAGCAAAGTTGCCAGTGCAGTAATTGCAAGTAACAGTGAGTTTTAAAGCGTACTAACTCCAACAAATCAGTCAAAAATATGCATGGAATTATAACTAAATTACTGAAAGAATAACACCTCATATGACCCGTGAAGCGAAACAAATTTGGCTTTTTATTATAGCTCCTGCCTTGGGAACTCTTCCAAAATTATACGCACTATGAATAGAAACAGACCAACAGTTGCAGAGGCGCCTAATGAAAATGGTATGAAGATTTATTCGTGTCAAAACATACAGCACTTCACTTCTTTCTCTTTCAGAAAAACACTTTTCCACATGATGGTAGCCTTTTGCACTTATCAATGATATCATTAAAATTAGTTCATTGGAGCCAAAAACAAAACTACTTCAACAAAATTAACATCCTCGTATGTACTTGCACTGGATTAAAAAGATGTTTGGAAGTGAGAACATGTGAGGGACTAAGATTAGCTATTCTAGGCCAAACCAGTTATAGAAGAACATACTAGAGCTGAGTTCAGACTTCAGACATCCATCTTAATTTGCTATGGCTGAGAATACTCCAGTGCTACATTAGGCAACAAAGGTGAAGAACCTTATGAAAACCCCTTCCCGAGCTTCTGAATGGCACAGTACATTTTTCTTCTTGATCCAACTGCGTTTATTCCCATATCTTTAAGATCCTCCAGTGTCAACATGGGCAAAACCTCATCATCGACCTCATGAATTTCAAACACAGGAGCATATCGACCAAGTCCTAATCCATTAAGCCAAATCCTAACCCCATCTTCTCCACAACTCCCTCTTCCAGCATTGCCATTCCTATCCCCACATTTCCAGTCCCTCACATCCGTATCAGATGGGCCAGATAGCTCAATGCCATCGTGATGTTCCCTACCGTCTGAAACCCTAGCCCTAATTGATCTCCTATTGCCGTGATAATGCACCTCTCTGTCATTTACATGACCTTCAACACCCAAATTTTCCAACGAATGAATTGGACTCTGGTCTTTCAAGGGGCTATCCGAATTTTCTTTATCAAAATCCCTATATCCATCATCAATGTCTTCGCCGGCGCTGTATTTTTCGTCCCCTTCGCCTCCACCACCGCCGCCTCCTCCTTCGTCGACTCTGGAAACCCAATTTGATCTGACCCGCTTGGTGGCCGTGGTACCTCTCTTTTTCGATTCTTTCACTTTCCAGCTACCAATCGCCACGCAGTCCAAATTGCTTTCTTTCTCGTCGCCCTCTAGGGTTTCGCTAAAATCCACAAAACCGCTTCCAGAACTTAAATTCGTCAAAGGGCGAGTCTTGGAGGCTTTACCTGAGGCATTCGAGTCCTTCCTGTGATCGAGACCGAGCTTCCATGGCTTATTGCTCCGACGTACATGCGAATCGTACGGCTGGTCTCCGATGTCGCCTAATCTGACACTCGGCCTCCTTTGACGCTTGGATGAAGGGACAGGTTCGCAAGAGTTAACCATCAGCGTTCCTGCACCATTATTCATCTGCCCCTCCGGAGGCTGAATCTCCGCCATTTCCACCAGTTGGAGAAGAAACCGTGAGATTAATAAAAAATGCCCAAGATTCGCTAATGTTTCTAGAAAGAAGGGTTCCAAGGGGATATGAAGGGAAATTATGATTGAGATTTCGGGGAGCGGGATGGATTAGATTAGAACAGAGAGAGGGAGAGAGAGAGTAGTAACTGCGGAGAGTAGAGTAGATGAAGAAGCGATACTAGTGCGTGTAGCAGAAGACCTCGACCCTTGGCCTTGGAAGTTTGAAGAAATTGCGTGCTTTACCCTCGACCATCTACAGTCCTATGGACGCGTGTAAGCACTGTCGCTCGCCCAAAGATGGAATATATAATTTTTTTATTTTTGTTATTATCATTTCTATTTCTTTCTAATATCTTTCTTTTCTGAATCTTTTTATAAATTCAGTTTGGAAATATTAAATGTAGAGGGAGATAAAGGAGGTGAAGCGCAGTATATAAAACATTTTCTATACACATTCATAAATGAGGTAAGATTTAGAAAATGTATCAATTTAAAATATATTTAATAAGTTAATTAATTTTATTTTTTAATGTATGAGATTTAGGTAAATTAAAGTTATAAAGAGGACATAGTGGTAAATCCCTTTTGCTATAATGCAGTACAAAATAACCCACATATAAATAAATGATAGTTAGCTTGTGTTTGGTATCGCTTAATTTTAGATAATAAGTTTTTATTACGCAAGCCGAGATAAAATTCCTCTCACATACTTACCTCATATAGTGAATCATAATTTATAAATACTTATTACCTATAAATAAACTATTTCAAACGAGCACAGTATAATTGATAAGTGAAGGCTGTGGAGTTTGGGGAGAGACAAGGTTTGCCTTATTTGTTTATGCGAAGGATAAGGTTTTGCATAAGCAGACAAATGGCATGTGAATATGCACTTTCTCATGAATGATGTAACTCGAGTTAATGAAGCTTCGTACCCACTACTGTGCTGGACAACTAACAACAATAATAAAACATGCCCGCCAATGGATTTGTTATGCACAGCGCACGAGTCAACCTTTACAATATGGGTTCTCTTCCCCCCTATTTCCCATGCAATAATCCTATGTATTCTTTTTTTTTTCTTTTCTTTTTTTTTTTAAATAGGTATCCTTCTAATGGAGACAATCTTATTTTATATATTGTCAAGTACTAAATGTGGGTATGATAAGTATATATTTTATAATTAAATAAGTATAGATTCTGAGATATATTTGATTAATATTTTATACTTATTTAATTATCTTTTATATATTTTTATATGCTTTAATTAATTATAGGATAAAATGATATTTTGATATAAAATCCATTTATATCCTAATTTACTTTTCAGGAGATATTATAAGATTCAAGTGATAACAAAATATCAATATAATATATCTATATTATAGGATAATTGATAAAAGAGGAGGTAAAACCAATATATTGTGATAGAGACGCACGCAATGAGGCAATATACACCTATATATATGTTAAGCATAGCAAGAGGACAGTGAGTTCTATTTTTTCCATGTTGGTAACGGCATGACAATAACTTTAATTGAGAGATATTAAAGTTTGGAGATGCAGAAGAACGACAACACGAATGAAAATTTAGCATTGAGCTTTTATTTCTCCTTTATTTTCTCTTCTTTCTTTGTCTTTTTATCTTTTCTTTGGCTAGCTATTATTTTTGTCATGAGAACGCTCAGGTTATGTAACTAAACCTTGGTTTTGGATTATTCAGTTTGATTATGCATTAGTGGACAATAATTTTTGTCGTAAATTGCTTTAATATTATATCTGTTGATTTAATTTTATGCTTGATTATCCTGAAATAAAAGACATCTAATTGGGAGATTATTTTGGTATTCTAAAAGAGCCTAGACACAGGGAATTTAGAATAGACCTTCGATTGAATTGTGTAGGATTAGGTTTTTTGACTTAATTTGTTTGTAGGACAGACATGTACCTATCGGCTCTACATCATTAGGCTTGCACTTAAATTAATCCAATTAAGTACTAACCATATAAGGAATTAGAGATTAACAAAATTGGAATATCTTTTAGTGGATCAAAAGACACTCTTAGATAAATAAGAGTTTTAGACTAGCAGATATAACTTTAAACGCAGTTAACGGGAGAAGTTAGATACTGGGAAGTAATCAAGGCTATAATAATCCAAGTAGCCGCTTAATATCTAGAATCACCCTTATCCTTAGTTCTCACAATAGTTAGATTTGTTTTCATATTTTCTGTAGTTAGCTTTTATTCATAATTCAAATTGTGTTGAGTCAACTTAAGCAAAAGTATAAAGTCATTACTCAACTGCATTGTTTGTACCAAGTCCTTGTAGGAACTATATCTTACTCATTCTTTATTACTTAATACGGTCTATGCACTTGCGAAGTTTTAAGTTCTATATTTTACCCTTATCAGGGCACCTTTCCTAAAGAGAATTTGAACCTTTATTCGTCATGTTGTGAGGGACTAGCACATTCCACTTATCAACCCCAATTGATAATAATAGTATTTCTAAATGTATTCATATTTTTTGACCAAAAAAAAATGTATTCATATTTATTGGTCCACCAAAAACACCACAACATTATGGGCTTGTTTCCAAAACCTCCTACAACATTAGGCTCGAGTGTTTTTCCCCCCTCACCAGCTCCATTTCAAATTTTAACTGGGTTTTGGGCTTACAAGTACGCTCTTAACAATATCACCCCCCTTTCATTTCTCTCGAGTCGAGCAGATGAGCCCAATTATGTCCATTGTACATTAGGCCGAAGCCCAATATTTTGTAACATATTTAGGGTCTGACCCATCTTATTTAGGTCTGATATGTAATCAAGGCCAATTCAACCCCAAAATGAACGGCGGTTCATTCTTGAACAGCTTCGGGCTAATGAATGAATTTGAAGTTTATTTTCCTCACAAGCTTAAGAAATTCTAACACTAATTACGGCTGGGTCAAGTGAATATCACTTAATATCTTTCTAAGCAAATAATTAATGTTTAAATCCTGATTAAGAGATGTGCCCATATTTAGTATATAGCATTGCCTCAAGCAAATGTCTCCGGTGGAATTAGAAAGATACATGAGTTTGGCATATAAATGTGTGTGTACATATCTTTTTAACCTGATGATTATGTGTTTATTTAGAATAGTAATTGGAGACTTCGAAAATAGCTTTTAAATCATGATTTATAATATAAAAATGTAAGTATGTGAAAGAAATTTTATTTTAATTCACGTGAATAATTACTTGTAGGGATCCCAAACAAACAGTATATGCTCGTTTGAGATAATTTATTTTTTATCAATAAATATTTATAAATCGTGATTTACAGTATACAAAGTAAATATGTGAAAAGAATTTTATCTCAACTTATATAATAAATATATATTCTTAAAAAATAAATTAATCCAAACGCTATATATCAACGGAGCCACCAAAGCCACCGTGGCTTGTGGCTGGACCCTATTAAAATATGCATGATTGGATAGGATTAGATGTGAGGCGCTTTTTACAGGAAAGGACAGTTTATGATTTATTTTAATGAATAAAATAAAAAAAAGGAAAATTGGGGAGAAGACCCTGTTGAAAGATTTTATTCGACTAAGAATGAAAATAGCAGAAATCATCGTGGTTTTTCAAGTTGTCCGTATATGTTGGGATAGAGATTATAAAAAGGTCATCGTATTATCAGATTATACAAAGGCTGTTAATGTTTTGACTAGGGGTTATGATATTACTCACCCCTTTAAAGATATTACAGACGATGCAAGATTGTGGATATCTAAAAACTGACAAATGTTAGTGAGTCGCATTCTTAAGGAACAAAATAGCTTAGCAGGTTATTTAGCTAAATCTACCCATAATATCGAAGGAAATCTATGTATCATTGACTATCCACCACTTTCATATCAGAAGGTAGTATTGAGTGAAGGATAGTAGATTGAGGTTTATTTTTTTTACTTGTATTTATATTTGCTCTTTCGAGTTTCATTAATGTGATTTCAGTTTTCATTAAAAAAATATATATATTTGATATAAAGACCTAAATTTAAATAGTAATACTTTTCTTGTATCAAATAATGCAAACTACCGTGTATATAAAAACATAATAAATCTTTATAGCCAATAAAATATAAAGAGAGACTTTCAGGGAATTTTCTAATAAAAAAAGCCATAGGAAGCGAGTAGATTGGCTGGGCCTGGGAGTTAAATGAAGGGGGACATGGGGAGGTAAGGACAAAAAGGGACAAAGGCAGTTGAATAGGCAAAGAGGCCATACCTCGAGCATGCGTGTTTGCTCTTTGGTCTGCCCCTTGCAAGTAGGGCCCATATAGCGGGCCCCATAGGCCCATTGGGCCATTGTGGTCGCTTCCTTAGGCTGGTCCCTCCCTCCCCCTCTTATCGTCGTCTTCAGTATGTGAAACCAAACACCACTTGCTTTCAATCTTTTTTTTTTTTTAGTAAGAACTGGATATCATACAACAACGAAAGCAAATATAAAATGAAAATAACCGGTTTTACATTCTTTCATCATGATCCACCTCTTGAATAGGAGGTGGAGGATGATCAAAGATACAAAAATTATCGGACATGATATGAGCAAGTTTAACTAATCTATTAGTTAGTAAAAGATCCTCTCAATGCTTTCAATCTTCTCTCTGTTCTCTTTGCTCTTTCTCATGTTTTCCTTCTTCCCAATTTCATGCTCTTTCCTCATATCAACCTTCTACTTCTCCACACATTTCATCACATGTTTCTGTCATAGTTGCCTGCACCCAAATATGATTTTTATTTTCAATTTTTCATTTGCACTCCTCTCTACCCTATCTTTAAAAGTTAACAACTTTTTAACTTTATTCATGTTTAATATACATGACACCTAATGAGAACAAAGTTAACACAATAATAAATAAAGGGTAAAATTGTACCTTCATATAAAAATTTAATGACATAACTTATAAATATGATAAAATTTTTCTTCTCTCTTTACCTTATAAATAAGGTCAGAAGAGTATTTATCAATTTTATCCTTATAGTTAATACTTAAATGTGGTTTCCTATCTTTTTTCCTCGTTCAAAAGCTCATTCATCAGGTAAGGGTAAAGTTGATAAATTTTTTCAAATGAAGGCATGGTTAACAAGTTAAACTGTTCTTTCTCTCTCTATTTTTTTTATACATAGAAAAAGAAGGCAAAACCTAAATACATGAAAATTAGAAGTAGACGCCAAAGGCTAAAATCTCCACTAGTAATCTGTTCTTTCTCTCTTTGTTTTTTTAATACATCGAAAATGAAGGCAAAACCTAAATACATGAAAATTAGGGGTAGATGCCATAGGCTAAAATCTCCACCACTAATTATGGATTGAGAATTTGCAATCCAACAACTTCGTCTAAAGCCCTTTTTGCAAGAAAATTTATCATGACATTAGTGCCTCTACCTATCCGTTGGATTTTCATTTACCAATTATGTTACATCATACTTCTGATTTCATATATCACTCCCCTATCTTTATAAGTTACTGAAACCTTATTAAGAATTAGTTGAACATTTTTAGTGAAATCACTTCTCACGATTATGTTTTTAGTGAAATGGCTAAAACCGGCTTATATTTTGCATTAGGGTGAATATTTCATAAAATTAAAAAAAAATAGTAAGATGGCCATTTGCAATTAAGTTATACTACATCCGGTCCTATTTATAAGTAATTTTATCGCTCATGGGTCTGGTCTTTTTTATAAGCAATTTTCACTTTGTGTCTGAAAATGTAAGTTTTTTTTTCTTATTTTACCTTTATTAAATACATATATTTATAATTAATTATTACGCACACCAAGAATTATTTCTCATACTTTTTATTTATTATCTCTCCTATACTCTTTTCATAAATAGGAATATATATGGAAACAACATGACATTTTTGACATTTTTAAAGATAGGCTAAGCAGTTGGCATAACTCAAGAATTTCTCTTGCAGGCCGTGATACATTAGTTAAATTTGTTATAGCTGCAATTCCTTCTTATAACATGCAGACGACCAACCTACCAGCATCTGTTTGTGAAAATATTGAAAAGAAGGCACGTAATTTCCTTTGAGGTTCATCAGATGAACGAAGACACATACATCTATTGGCGTGGGATAAGGTTTGTACTGAGAAAACAAAAGGGGGTCTAGGTATGAAGCATATTAGACAACAGAATCGAGCTTATATAATGAAGCTTGGGTGAGGATTGATTAAAGAGCGAGATTCTCTATGGGCTAAAGTTATTAGAAGCAAGTATGGTTGTGGTGATGATCTCATACCTCGAATTAACTCCAAAAAACCAGGATCCAACACCTGGAGTGGAATTAAACAAAACTGACATAAGGTTCAAGAAGGTATTCAGTTAATTATAGACAGGGACGGTATAGAGAGAGCTCGTTGGAAATTTGAAAAGCATGGTTCCTTTACGGTGCGATCGGCATATAAGGTTCTCTCTCACGAAGAGGTCTCTCTAGAAGGTAGATGGAGTGATGTTTGGAAACTCAAAATTCTCCAAAGATGTAAGCTTTTTGCTTGGCTTATGTTACATGGACGACGTATCACTAATAGCTTGAAGCAACAAATGTCCCTTCATCCTAACGGCCGTTGCGACCGTTGTCAAGAGTTCATGGACGATGAAATTCATGCAATTAGAGATTGCAAGGACATTAGGAACATCTGGGAGAAAGTCATTCACCCATCGGTCTATGACAGGTTCTTCTCGGGTAATATTCATAACTGGTTCCAGGCGAATATGAGACATTCTTATGGGCTTGATATGGAACAATGGAAATATCTTTTTGTTATAATCTATTGGCTCATTTGGAGGGATCGTAATGAGAGGATTCACTCTTATCCGAGCATGGATCTCAATCAAATTAATGCTAAGGCTAGGGCAATCCTGGGAAGCTTTATGGAAGCTACGAATAGGATTAAATATACTAAGCTTGCAAACAATCAAGTTCAAGTTGAAGGCTCTACATTTCATAATGTGGAAAGTTATACTACTGTAGAGGTCGATGGAGCTTATTCTCCATGCCAAGGAAAATGTGCATGTGGAGGAATTATTATTGACTGTAATGGAAGTATATTGGAAGGTTTTCGTCTAAGGCTTGATAATGGTGAATCTCTTGAAGTAGAAATCTGGGGTTGCTTATTGGGCTTGAAGAGAGCATGGGAGGGAGGTCATAGACTAGTTCGATTGAGAAGCGACTCTCAGGAAGTGATACATCTTCTTCTGAATGATATTTCTAACCTTCACGAAGATTGGTCTCTCATCATGGAAGCGAAAGAAATGCTACGACGCGACTGGGTTGTGATGATAGAATATATAGAGAGAAATTTGAATGCTAGAGCTGATTTAATTGCCAAGACAGCTTTGAACAACTATCCTGGTTTAACCATTATGGGCCCTGACACGTTGGCTAGTGTTATTGAGCTATCTTAGTTTTGTGTTTATTTTTTAGTTTTGCTTTATGCTTTCCTTTTGTATCAAAAAAAAAAACTATCAATTTGTTTTACGTAATAAAAAAGAAAGTTGCTTTTAAATAGGACTAGAGAGAGTAAATGATATATTAACTAAGAAGTTTAAGACAAAAATTAATGAAGTTTTTTTGTTTTCTTAACATGTGTGAAACATGCTATAAATGACTTAAAAATACCAATAGATGAGTACTAATAATCAAATCAAAACTCTAAAATAAACTAGAGAACGAGGGAGTATATTATGATCCAAATTAATTACACAAATCATTGTCCAATGTCCCCTTCAATTTCATTTATCAGGGATCTCCTTGGGATCTCAAATTTGGGGAGGGCCTGTAATAAAGTCAAACAATAATGATCGGATACGAAGCAAGGCCGACAAATTAACTATAGATACCGACAATTAGTTCTTTAATTAATGATAGCCTTAATCTTTTCACTAATCACTAATCACCATCACACGATAGAGAGACAGACAAAAAGGCAATGCGCATAAGATTACAAACGGGAAAGAGAAATAGTTACACACGATCTCAATTCATGATTGGTGCACAGAACCATTAATTAGTACGTACTTAGTGGTGCTTATGATTAAATGACTTCATTAACACCACACGTTCTAGTCATAGTACGTGATCTGTAACTTATGATTACTACACAAGAGACGAGGTTCTGTCATTTGTGATTGCCCCATGGCTTAAGGCCGTATTAGACCTCCAATCATAATTAAGCTTTTCTGTTTTTTTTTTGTTGGCTAAACAATCATAATTAAGTCGTATTATATTGCAGACAATGACGATAAGACTAGTCATATTTCAGTCAACATATTTAATCCAAGCCGAAGATTGCCCCAAAAAGCAAAGATATCTAGGGGTATCCACTATCCACACACTCATGTCGGCTAAGTAACAAGACAAACGACTTGATTTAGCTTAACAGTCTCCTGTCATTCATGTATTATCAGTTTACACCCATTTTTGGAATTTGCATAATTTTCCCTAATTGTAAAATTATACTGCTTCCTCTTTTTCTATTTACTTATTTTCATAAGGAAAAACATACAGATTAAGGAAAAAGCAAGATATATGTGCCATGTAAGAAGTTTTTCCCCTTTATTTTTTGTCCTCCACTTAATATCATGTTAGTTTAAATCTTAACTACATCTATTGAATCTATTTTAATGTATATATCTAACTGAGATAATACTAGAAATAAATAAGATGAATAACACAAATTTCAAATACTAGGAAATATACTTATTGGGAGAGAAAGAATGGAAAACTTTGTGCATTCTAATCTTTTTTTTTTTTATTTGATCAAGGGTTTCCCCTATCAAGGTTTAGAACACAAAAGGCACACTCTAATCTTTCAAAAGGGTTAGAGCTTGTTTGGGAAAGCGGCACAAGGGTTCAAACGTGCGACCACTCTCCCAAAAGCACATTGGGCAAATTTTTGATGTTTGAGAAAGCGACTGAACACATTGTGCTTTTTGTCCAACCGTGACTTATTCAAGAAGCTCAAAGTAGCTGCTTTTTCTTCTCTCACTGCGGTTTGGAGCTCGGGAAAAATTGCTGCGACAGTCAAAGATTTCATTGCAACAGGGTGTTCTGATCTTTTGTTCTCCTTCCTCACGCTGTAAGGCAGTTTGAGCAGAGAGATTTTGTTTCCTCTTTCGATATGAGCAGAGAGATTTTTTCCCCCTTTCATCGAAAGGCAAAGAGAGTTCAAAATGGAAGGAAAGAAGAAGAACAATACAGTTTTTGTCTTTTTTGTGGATTCCTCATATAGTGTTAAGTCGGTCAAACCTCATACAGTTTTTTTCCAACTATTTTTTGTGGATTCCTCACATAATTAAATTACACCAAACCTCTGTCAAAATATCTTTTTATTTTATCAAATTTTAATGCTAATTTTTTATTTCAATTATCACAATAAAAAAAATTACTTCTATCACCGCTAATCCAAATACAATGTTAGAAAAAAAGTCACTTCTGTCACCGCTAATCCAAACACAAATCACATTTACATTCTGACATTTATCCTACCTTACTTTTTCAAAAGTCAGTTAGTAAAAAAAGCCACTTCTCCACCGCTAATCCAAACAGGCACTTATACCATGGCCTTGACCAGATTTAAAAAAGAAATAAATAATTGTATTTTTCAAATTTAAAACATGATGTATATTTAAAATGACGATCGGTGACTCATCACATCCATCTCTATTTATATTTATTGATACCACTAGAGTTGGTAATATGGGTTTAAACCGTGGGCCGAATCCATCCTACCCAATAAAATGGGCGGTTTGAGTTTTGCAAAACTATGACTGTTTGGGAGCATAGACTTGAACCTATATGGTCCCAACCCGTTACGGGTTGGACCCGGTGTAACCTAAGACCCAAGTATTATTGATGATGATAATCTAATTATATTTACTCATTTATCTCATTGTCATTTGCTCATTGATTTAAAATTAGCATAATATAATATTTCACTTTGTTTTATTATCTGTGGCAGTAACGGATTTAATTGTGGAAAAGCAAAGTAATTAAACTTATGAAAATCTTACAGATTCACATCATGCTTCAAATTCAAACACTATTAACATTAATTAATTATTTATTATTTTTAAGTTCTACTGATGGCTTTTGGATTTATGTTTATTCTTTCACGTGTGGACTTGTAATGAATGTTTGATTTTTAATGTATTTTTAATTTTTTTATGGTTTAGGTTTGTAGAAAAAATAATTTTAGTATATTGTTTAAATAATAATAATAATATGGGTAACACAATGGTTATGGGTAAGGATTGGCTAAATGCCGACCCATTTTGATTAGGGGTGAGCATCGGTTTTTCGGTGAAAACCGAAAAAACCGAACTACCGAAATAAAAGAAATTCTAAAACTGAACCGAAACCGAACAATCGAAATAACCGAACTGAAATAACCGAAATTATTCGGTTCTGTTTCGGTTTTGTAAGAAAAAACCGAAATTTTTTTAGCATTCATTTTTTATTCAAATATCTTAATTTTCATCCAGTAAAAATTAATACAAATTATAAAATTGAATAACCTCATCAAGATCCAAAGAAAGTTGATATAAAACAAAGTATAAATAACATATTACATATATGATCAATGTACTTTGGTTTGGAGTACCCAATATTTCAATAATGGAACCAAAAATAGGAAGGTTTTTTAGAGATATAGAATAATTGTATTCAACGTTACTTAATCCAAAGAAAGCATAACAAAAGTTCAAAAAGATGATTACCCAATGATATATCATTCTTTGTTTTGCATCTGGTTTTTCGATGGTGATACACTCTTCTAATATTTTCGGTTTTTCGGTTTAAACCGAATTTTTTTTAAAAAAACCGAACCGAACCGAAAAATGGAAGAAAACTGAACAAAAAAACCGAACATGCACCGAACACCGAAAAAATCGAACCGAAAAAGACCGAAATTGATTCGATTCGATTCGGTCTTCGGTTTCGGTTTGGTTTTGCTCATCCCTAATTTTGATGAGGTATTTTTAGGTCTGAACCCATGGTGAGTTAGCTTGAACGCGGTGAGCCAGACCATATTACCACCTCTAGATACCACACACACATTTCTTATATTTCTTATATTTTCTAAGAAAAATTTTGTATGTATTATACAAAACGAGAGAAATAATTTGTGTAATTTATCAAACTTTATTTATGATTAAAACATTTCTTTTTTAAAAAAATGAAGAATTTACATATAAATGAAATAAATTACTCAATCTGATCCACAATATAAGACACTTCAATTATATCATGAGAAATACGAAATGACAGTTAAATAATTTAATATGTCCTAAAATATAATTTTTTTTTCACTTTTACCCTTATCAAGAAATGTGTTTAATTGCATTAGGAATGTTATTTTAGAGATAGGGTGTATACAATAAGTTGACAGAGTAGGAAATCGAGTATTAATCATAGGGGTAAAATAGAAAAAAAAAAGTATTAATTAAACTGGAGGTGGCTTATATTCTAGACAATGCCTTCATTATAGAAGTGTTCTATATTGTGGATAGGAGGAAGTAAAAAATATTTGTATTTTATCCCTTTTTCTTTCTTTCTTTGTTGTTCTTTGGCTAAATTATACAAAACCCCCATGAAATTTAGGTCAATTGCATAGAACCCCCATGATATTTTATTTTTTAACTATTAACCCCCTGCCATTAAGTGATCGTTGTCTTTTTAACGGAAATTATCACGTCAGATTATGAGATGACACGTGACATCCTGTATAAATTACTAATTTCATAAACCTCTTGAATTTTGAACAGTTGCAGGTAACCCCCTTAAACTTTGATAAATTACAAATAACCCCTTAACATTTGAAAATTTAAATTTAACCCCCTTTAAATTTTGATTTATAATAAATAAACTTCATGTTGTTACTCTAATCGCTTTAATAAATTTATTAAGTTTCTTACTATCATTTGTTAATTAAAATAGTTTTCTTGCATGGAAAAAACTAGAAGAACAATATTTAAAAAATATAAAAATAAAAATGTCATTATTTATATATCATTTACTTATTTTTTTGGGTTAACTGAGCATTGATAGCATAAAATTGTCATCATTTATGTTAAATATATTCTTATGATATTGAGCATTGATAGTTTAAATATTAAATTTTTGTTAGAGGATATCTCCTGCCCTCATTAATTTTTTATTAATAATGCGTATATATTTTTTAATTAGAGATTCAATGTTTATTTTATATTTTTTAAAATATTATTCTTCTAGTTTTTGCCATACAAAAGAACTATTTTAATTGATAAATGGTAGTAAAAATTTTAATGAATTTATTAAAATGATAGAATGTAATGGCATGTGGTTTAATATTATAAATCAAGTCTATCAAAAAAAAAATATTATAAATCAAAATTTTAAGAGAATTAAATTTAAATTTTGAAAAGTCATGGAGTTATTTGTAATTTATCGAAGTTTAAATGGGTTTTATGAAATTAGTAATTTACATAGTATGTCATATAGAATGACACATGTCATCTCATAATTTGATGTAACATTTTTTATTAAAAACATAATGGTCACTTGACGACAGAAAGTTAATAGTTAAAAAATAAAAAATAAGGGGATAAATTTAAAATATTATGCGGGTTACATGCAACTAACCCAAAATTCAAAAGGATTTTTTATAATTTAGCCTTGTTCTTTTTTTGCCAAAGTTTATGGGAAAATGTCAGCTAGGTCCCAAGCTAGGGGAAAAATGCCAAAAAAGTTCCTTTGAAAAGTCAACTGTCAGAAAAGTTCCTAGGGACTTTTCTAACATGGATTCCCAATGACTATTTACCAAAATACCCCCCAAGCAATTTAACTACTATCATTGGTTACAATATGTTATGCTATATTTATAACTTCGTAAGTCATATTAACAACATTATAAGTTACGTTTACAACATGTATATAAAATGTGTGATTTTGTTGCGTTTACAACCTCTTCAGTTACGTTTACAACTCATTAAATATAACGTAACATGTTGTAAACGTAACTGATTATGTTGTTAATATGACTTACGATGTTGTAAATATAGCATAACATGTTGTAACAAATGACAGTGGTTAAATTACTTATGGGGTATTTTGGTAAATGGTCATTGGGAATTCATGTCAGAAAAGTCCCTAGGGACTTTTCTGACAGTTGACTTTTTAAAGGGATTTTTTTAGCATTTTTTCCCTAGCTTGGGACCTAACTGACATTTTCCCAAAGTTTATCCCTTTTCTTCTATCTTCTAAAACGGCAATCCTGCATCATAACAACGTCACCAGATGGTGACTCAACAACAAATTGAATTCATGCAGATTCTGATAAACATAACGGTAAAAGCTTAAAACTTTATTGTTTGCACTCATCAAACTGGAATCAACTTTTTACTTTGCATTTTCAGAAGCCAAGAGCACCAATCCACATCACGCGTGTATGAGCTGGCGTCTCATTGATCCACATGGCAGCTTCCCAATCATAAGCACACTGACTCAATCCTCTCAGGTTGCCGTGCCTACAATAACTTCTAAAGGAATGCTCATTTATATCTAGAAACTCTAAAGCCCTTGTAAAAAAGGTTATTGGCAATCAAACGATCCGGTTGGTCGGACCGTTGGCCAGAGATGTAGACAGTCCGGATGGAGCCACAAAACCACTTTCTAGATCAAGCTGCTTTGAGTCGAAGAATAGCCGTCTTTAGACTGGAATCTGGTGTTGAGCCGGAATCTGGTACCGAGTTTAAAAATATGGATGGCTCTCATATGATATCCATATTAACCTTCCAATCGATGAAAACGAAGAAAGGGAAGAAGAAAGAAGATATAAGACAAAAAATCTCAAAAGTCCCATAACTTGTTTGTTTTAATGACAATAACATTTTAAAGAAAAATGCTTCAAATACTCACTAGCAAGAAGAATGGCAAGGCTTGATGATTGGCATGGCTAGATTTGTCAAAAAATGATACTAAAACTTGGAAGAGAGAGAAAGCAATAGCTACTATTTTATTCAAAGAAGAAAAGAGTTGAGCGGTGTGAGAGACATGGTTGTGGAGTGATAAGGCAGAAATTGATGTTTTCAAAGAAAAGAAGTGGGTTAATTTGACATAATGGTAAAAAAATTTGATCTACCCATTTCCTAATGTACAAAAGTTAATATGTGAGTTTAGGGACCCCAAAAAAACCCGATGGAATACTAGAGGCCTAATTATCAATTGAGAACTCAAATTTTGAGTGTTTGATTAAATCAATTGGAGGTTGGGCTTACAATCCAAATAGCATGATTGGTTAAAGGCTGAAATTTAGAACTTATGCAGTTGAAATTTTGGCATGAGGATGAATAATTAAAATATTTTTTTAGTTGTGACCAGTGTGTTATCAAAATGATTGCAATTTTACCCTTAATGTACTTTTTCAGCTACAAAAATTAATTTAAAATATTTTTTTGTACTTTCAACCCCTTAAAATATTTTTCCAACTGTACCCAGTGTGTTATCAGACTGATTGTAATTTTGCCCTTAATGTACCTTTTCAACTACAAAAATTAATTTAAAATATTTTTTGGTGCTTTCAACCCCTTAAAATATTTTTCCAACTTTACCCAGTATGCTATCAGACTGATTGCAATTTTATCCTTAATGTACTTTTTCAGCTACAAAAATTAGTTTGAAATATTTTTTTTGGTGCTTTTAACCTCTACAAATATTTTTCTAATTGTACCCAGTGTGTGTTTGGTGATCCAATTAGTTATGTAATCTTATTTCATCAACTTATGTTAATTTTAATTTCCAAATTTCCCAACTTTAACTTTTATAAATTTTTTATAATTTTTAATTCAATTTCTCTCTTACCATTATCACAAAAGCCCTTATGCCTAAGCCAATCCAAATAAGTTTTACTTTTGTAAAAGTCATTTTTACAATTATCAATCCAAACATAAATCATATTACACAATTTGGCTTTTACCAAAAGTAATATTACAAAAATTCAAATTGAAACAAGCCCAACTGCCAATCATTATTCCAAAGACACAATCTTAGGGAAGATGAAGAGCTGGTAGTACATCACTTCTTTCCACTATACTATGCTAAAAGCATGTTTGGGATAGCTTTTGAAAAGCTTATAAGCACTTTTCATGTAAATCAAGACAAATCTTCTCTCATATATTTACCTCATATATCGTAAATCACGATTGAAAAGATACTTTTAAAGGTTCCAATTACTATTCCAAATAAGCACTATGAAAGGTTTATAAGTGCTTATGTATATAAGTCGAGACAACACTCATCTTACATATTTACCTTGTATATCATAAATCACTATTGAAAAACTACTTTTAAAGATTCTAATCGCTATTCCAAACGAACACAAGGCGTACAAGGTTATGACGTAGAAGAGGAAAAAACCTTGCCAAACTATTTTTTTGAAAAAAAATGTCATCCCATGAACCTCACTTGTCATATCTTTAACATTTCCTCATTGTTTATTTTTTTTCTTATTCGATTTTAGCTTTAATTTTACTATAATTAATTGATAATTTTCTGTTTAAAAAATTGATAATTGATTTTCAATCTGTATTTTATATTATTTCTTAAAATATTATACACACACACTATTATTTTTAATTTAATTATTAAATTCCCGATTCGACCAAACGATCCAACTATTTCAACTATTTAAATCATGACCCGTTGATTTTTCCGACTCTGACGTCTGATCTGACTTTTAAAACATTACTTGTAGTATTATAGAAGTAAGAGAAGCCTCTAGTTGAATTTACCTACGTGGACACAAACTGATTCCAGAGTGCGACATTCATTCATTCTATTACTCACTTATACTCAAAATTTGATATATATATTTTTTTTGTATTTTTATTTCCACTTGAAACGTGCAAGATGGTTCGCGACAAGTGTCATGTGTTTTTTTTTTTTAATTATATAGTATTAAAAAAAGTGAGTCTGGGGTTTGGACGATGACTTGTCATAGGGATGAGCATGCAAAGACAAGAGATCTGAAATATTAAAGAAGCTGCTTGTGATATTGGGAGACAATTCCACAGCGAAACAGTAAATGTTACTGTCATCAATAAGATTCCTTTCAAACCCGAATTTCCAGATAACTTGATCATCATAATAACAACAACAACGATGGATTT
The DNA here is from genome assembly GCA_963210345.1 of Inga oerstediana. Taxonomy (NCBI): domain Eukaryota; kingdom Viridiplantae; phylum Streptophyta; class Magnoliopsida; order Fabales; family Fabaceae; genus Inga; species Inga oerstediana. The sequence goes on from OY723410.1 coordinate 3,481,389, forward strand.
TGAGAGAGAGAAGAGGAAAGATTTTGCAGGGAGCCAGAGCTACCCCACCAAGAAAACATTATGGAAGCTCAATAATTAATTAATTAATTAATTTTTAATAATAAAAACATTGAATAAGCAATGATCATATAATATGGTAGTACCAGAAACAATGTCATTACTGCATTATAAGTCAGTTCAGAAGAGGAGGGTCCAAGTCTATATCATGACATGTTTAAGAACAAGGGGGTCCCTTCTGTTGCAAATGGATGTGTTGGTGACAAACAAATATAATACAGCATTTACTTCTCGAGGTACTCAAAATTTCTTAAATTATTATTATTTCATCAATTTGTATATTTCGTAGCATTTTGTGGTCTTCTGGAATCAAACTTTTTTGATTGGCAGGCCACGTGTTCTTCTTGGGACCTCACCAGGGTGAATTTAAAGAACGTTTGGAAAGATACTTATAGATCGCCCACCAACAAAATCCTCACATTAACAATGAGATTTCAAAATCCTGATGTTGTAGGTTATAAGTCAGTTACCCCTTACCAACTAGAACAACTTTTGTTGGCCGTGTGTGCTTCTTTCTACCCGAGAGCTTTTCATGTTATTGCTTTTTCTTGACTTAAAACTCACAGGGGGCCAAGTGGTTGATGATCAATTGAGCTATCTACCAAGAGAAACACAACAAAATTTGTTGTGTTGTCCAAATCCTGCAAGTATCGATTGGTCGTGATTTCAGAATTTCATGCTACTCATGACACATTACTTTCCCTAAACTTTAATCGACTTATGTATGGTGGACACCAAATACTCTGATTTTTTTCCTCTTTCTCAAGCAGAAATGAGTTGTTTCTAGAGTAGACCAGTTTCCAAGTGTCCTTTGAGAACATTTGTATAAGAAATTAGAAATACATGCAAGTTATTAATTTTATCATTTTCTTGGTCTATACATGTATAAATCAAATTTATCTCAACATCAGACACACAGAAGAGGACGGTGTATATGATTGGTAAGGAAAAGAAAGCATGTGGGCTTACAGAGGGAACAAGTGGAACACCAAATCCACATGGACTGTCTTAAACCATAAACATTAATGCAAAGCTCAATAAGAAAGAAAAAAAAATTCTGGTTGCTTGAGGGATGGATTTCTGTTTTCTTCTTCATTTTCAATATTCATTGACTTCAAATCATCAATCTCTGGCTAAAAGGCTACTTTACATGTTTTATCTAATCATGTCTTAAAAAAAAGGTTCATTTAAACTGCACAGAACTGTAGAAGAAAGCAAGCATGTTAATTAATACGAGCAATGTTCTTTTAAATACGTGGGCCATTTGAAAAGCAAAAAACAGTAATATATATGGGGAGAGAATGAAAACGAAATCCCAAAAATAAAGGCTTTAATCTACTTCTCTGTTGGTCTTTTTCTGTTGAAAGAGATTGTCATTTGAACTTCAAGGCGACATCCGGAAGGCATCTATGTTCTCACACACCAGCATCTTCCGAACTTATTGATGAAATTCTGTCATTGATAGGGAAAATCTAAAACCAATCTTCTGAAATATAGCTGAAGCTGTTAAAATACCTACTCTGAGTAGATATGTGGTTTGGAAATTGGAATTTATCATGTTCTAAGTAAACATCTTATATCATAGAAATCCAAGTCTTGTGCTGAGTAAAACTTTCAAGAGAACCAATTAATTAATTAATTAATGAAGCAGATCTTTATGAGCTATTGGTGAAGTGTGTATTGTAGAAAGCCGCGACATGACAAGTTTTGGCAGGAGTTCAATTCACACAAGTTTGGTTGTTCTGTCCCACATACAGAGTGACAGGAGCAGCCCTGTTTACAGAGAAAAATTGTCCCTCTTTGTTTGTTTCATTTTCAATGTCTTTCATTGGGGAAATCGAGGATTGGATTGTAATTTCACACAAGCGACTTCGGTTTGTGAAAAAACGAAGCTACTGTCATAAAAAGGTTCTGATGCATATTAAAATTTAGGTTTGAAAAAAAAAAAAAACAGAGAAGACGTATATGCTCTGCTCTGTCCATGGCTGGATCTGATCCAATCCACGATAATAATTCAAGAGGAAAAAATATAATAATGCCAAACCTCTGAAGATTCTGCAGATAACATATACATAAAAGCTAACTGAACAAGAAAACTGCGTAGCTTGTCAGGTCAAGAACATGATCAATAGCATCAACCTCTCATTTCTCAATAACGGTGAAATTAACTGTTGCAACGGAATAACTGCCACCACAAGAATCTTTTTTTTTTATAATATATATACATATATAAATTACATGATTGAAATAATCTATTCAAAGTCTGATTGATGTCTTTAAGATTGACCCAGAGCATCTTGGAATATGTGCAAGATATCACTTGGAGAGTTAAATAAATAACAGGAACAGAACAATGGATCTAGAAAAGATATGGTCTTGTTTGGTCGGTAGTATATGTCCTCTGGGTTCTTCATCCATTGGTTTTTGCTTCCCTCTTTATTCATGTCCAAAAGGCCACTTTAATCTGATGGACTACGAACCAAGCCAGATATAATAATAATATTATGGCGACCAAATTCTAATTTCTTCTTCAACTGATGATAATTACGGATTCCAAGCGTGGCTCTGGTTTTTGGAGCATAAGAACTACTACTTTTTTTTCTCACTGATTCTCGTGGCCGTCTGGAGCTACCGTACCTACTGGAAAAGATAAATCCTCTGAAATAAAGAAAAAAAAGAAAAAGAAAAAGCGTGAGATAAAAGATAACAACAGATATGTGAATTTTGTATTGTTGTTTATTAGGCAGGATTTGAGATCTTACAACATGTTTGTTGCCTAGTAGGGCAGCTGTATATAATAAATTTATTGTTAATGAAAGAAACATAAGCTGTTGTTGTTGATCCCATATGGATGAAGAAGCTTTTGGCGTGGGTCTTCAATGTCCCAGAATTGACTAGCTGTGTCCTGAAAATGATGTTTTCATCAGAATCAAGGAAAAAAAGGATGAAAATAATAATAATAATTATTATTATTATTATTATTATTGCAAAATCTACATATTGGACCCCACATGAAATATATAAAAAAAATGAGCCATACTAATAGATGACTTCTATGCAGTACAACTTGATATTGATATATTTTAATTTATTCATCTCTAGAATACCTCAGATAAGACATTAGACCTCTGTCCTTGAAGGAAAAAAGAAGCTGAATTGTCCAAAGGATAGTCACTAGCAGTGGGAAAGCCGGCGGTGGCCGTGGCGGTAACGGTGGTTGTATCAGCAAAAGTTGTGGCCTGGTTGAGGCTGCTGCATTGTTGCACAGATGGAAGTGGTGATGGTATGCAATTTGATTTCTGAACAATTTTCAAAAAGACAAAAAATTTGATTCAAGGTTGTCATAATAATTACTTTACATATAAAAAGCACAAGCAAAAATCACAAGGTTTTTAAATTACTTCACCTCTGGTCTGACCATGAGAGAGTCAAGGTCCATTGTGAAGTCATATAACATGGGATTCACAGAAGCAAGTTTCATTGACAAAAACTGCAGAATATGTAGCCAACTTGTTAGTTTTACTCATTTCAGGTAATCAACAATGTGGAATCATCACCAGAAAAAGAAACTTGAGAGTTCATGGTACCTCCACTTGATTTTGTAGGGACTGAACATAATTGATTATTTCATCCAACATGAGGGCTTTTCCAGTCACCTATATATATATATATATATATAACCACACAGATGCATCAGAAGATCTGAGAGAAACATAAAGATAAAGTTTGAAACACAAAGATATGAACTTGAATTTACCTTATCACAACCTGGCACAAGTCGCTGCAACATCTTCATCCTCTCACTTATCTTCTCTCTTCTTGCCTAAAACATCCAAAACCAGACATGAAATTTTTTGTCATTTTAGGAATCGCCATGTCCAAACAGCTCTATCTATAAAGGGGACCCAGAGTTTAAAAGATGTTTTTAGAGTGTATTATTAATTTACCCTTTCGGCTAGGCTATGGCTATCAGTTGCCTGACCCCTTCTTGCTCTTACATGGATATAGCCTGTTGGAGGTTCTTCATGACTCTTCTTTTCGTCTTTTGACTTATCTCCTTCCTTCAACTCACCATTATTGCCCTTCTTTTGTCTCTTGTTTCTTGCTCCTGTAGATTCCTATTGAAGATAAGCACAAAGGATAATCAGTTTTTGGCTGCAAAATCGCCATAAAGAAGCTATATAGCAAAGAACCATGAAAGCTCAAATTTTTACAGTTAATCTACCTTGGATCGAAGACGAATCAGGGAAGAAGAACGATTAATCCTGTTTCTCCTCTTCTTCGCCATAGGAGTCACCTTCTGAGTGACCTGCTCACCATCAGGTTCAAGCTTATCCAAAATCAGAGAGGTCTCAGGACTCTGGTTTTTAGTCACAGAAGAAGGCTCATTATCACTCATGTTAAACTTGGAGCTTTGATCAACAACAAAGCAATTCTCTAAAGATGACTCGTGAAACTGAGGAGGCTGTTGCTGCTCAGTGAAAGCTGTCATCTTAATGGGAGCACTAGAGAAAAATGGAGAGTCAACAAGGAAAGGGTGGTATTGGAATGAAAAAGCTGCCATGGACACACAGGTTTTGGAGGATTTTGAAAAAAAAATGGCGAGTTATGAAGACTGTGATTGAAGAAAGAAAGGGAAGGAAACAGAGTGGGTGATGAATTAGAGTGGGTCTGTGGCAGAACTAAGAGGGAAGGTCTCAATATATAATGGCTCAAATCTTTAAAGCTAACCAATTCTCATGCAAAAGCCTGTCAAATCCAGTCCATTTTGACTGGTCCAATCTCATCGACTCAAAAAATTACCGGTGCTAATAATAAAGTTTTTTTCAGAATTCAAAAATTCTTTTTTTAAAGGGAAATAAAAATGAGATGCTGAAAAGATAAGCTGATTTTTGGACTGGTTTACTGGTGGCATGAAGAATCAAGGTTTCTACTGTCCTTGCCCGAAAAACGCGGAGTTATTGGTCTTGTAAACAATAAATTGAATTTACAGGCAGTATTGTAAGAGGCAAATTAACAAATATCAGACGGTGAAGTACTGAAGGAAGACATGAGTAGGATTTAAAAGAAAAAGAAAAATGGAACAGAGGAAGATTCACTACGCTCAGGGGATAAGATTCTGTTTGGATTTTTACAGAGAAAATGAGAAATACGGTCAGAAATAAACAATGAACTCACTCAATTTGATATGAGCAGGAAGCCAGCAAGGACAGCTCAATTGACACATTTGGGATCAAGTTTGGAATCTACAAATTGTTTGTTTATATATATTGGGATAAAATTTCTCTTACACACTTATCTTATATACTGTAAATTACGATAAAAAATTGTTTTTTAAGACTCTAATCATTATTCTTAATAAGCATAGATATCTGTGACAAAAATTACTTTTTTTTATTTCTGATGAGAAATATTTGAGGAAATCATGACTTGCAAGATAGAAATTATATATCATAACCAAGGTATTAAAACTCGGATCGGGCATTGAACTGGTCGGAGTACTGGGTTTAGGGTTAATGGGTCAGATCGGGGCTAAACCAGAACCAAATCGATGAGAAATTAAAAATTTTAGACTTATAGTATGAAATTCTAAAAACAAATTTAATTTTTTTTAAATATGAATCCGGACCAAATTGAAAATCAGACCGATTTACTAACCGGTTCACCGGTTTCCGGGTCAAACCGGCCAATCCAATCCGGATTCAAAAACCTGGAGGATAACACGCCCCACTCGAAAAAAATGAACAAATAAACGAATAGAAAAAGAGAACGGTCAGCGAGACGTTGTCAGTAGGAGACAGCAGAATTATTTTATGAGGCATCAGAGTCAGAGACGAGCGATGCTGTAGTAATACAAAACAGGTTAAAATCGACAAAAAATAAAAATATAGATACAGAAGTATGGAGTGATAGACGGTGACAAATAAAAATAATTAAAAAAAACAGAAAACAGTGACATTAGAAAGACCTATCATTAACATGTTAAATTTAGCTTTTTTTAACCTCCGAGTTAAAATTTGTAAGTTTATGTATTGTGCAAATTTATTAAAGTTAGCTTCATTAGTTTTTTAAATTGAAGAATGAATGCAAATAAAAAACTTGATTGAAAACAATTTAATTGAGTTTTTTTTTAATTTCTAAATTATAGAGATTATTTTTTTAAAGCTCTTGATATTTCCTACTTAACTGTCCTAAAAAGTCAATCTAATTAATACCGAGTTAGTTTATAACATAAAAGATTATGAATTCAAACCATAAAACTAATAAAAAGATTTTATTAGTGGGTAATCTGTAAATATCTATATAAATACACTTAAATATATAGAGATATGCTATGGTTTTAGTCAGCATCACGGATCTAACTCAACTAAACTTGTGTTTGTGTGTAAAACAAATGTTCCACCACATCACCATCTAAAACATGAGTTGGAAATGCCACGGTTAATTTTTTTAATGCGATCAAGTGCATTTTTGGCAATTTGGTATTTTGGTTTTACAATATCAACAAATAGAGGTCAAGATCTCTAATGAACCTTTAAAGAGAATCAAGGGTTTATTTTAAGGGTTACATAAATTTGATCTCTATTTTTAAGTTCTTAAAATAATTATATGGAGTAATTTTTAGGACAAGTTTTTTTTAAAAGAAAAATCTGTTCGAACATTATTTTAAAAAAATATCTCAAGTGGTGAAATAATGACTTACTTTATTATATGGCGTTTTCCTGCCTCTTTTCTAGTTTGAACTATAAAAAGTAACAAATTTAGAACAATTTTTTTTTAGAAAAATGTTGAAAAGCATATTCTTTTTTTAAAATTCTGAAAATAGGAAATCAAAGACGCCCTAGTCGCTGTTCTTCCAATTTGATCAAAATGTGTCATTTTCCCCGCTGCTTGTTGGGCTAAAGATGTTTTCTCGGTTTCTCCGGCGCTCGTCGGCCCAAGCAGCATGTACCTGAGCTTATCACATGGTGTCCCAAAATGAAGTTACTACGTATAGTTTAGTTGGTCTAGCGGTGTAAGGTTTTACTAGATTCTTCTAAAGATTGAATTCGAGTCTCAAAACAGACACTTGTATATTAGGAAGGGTAGCCATGAAACTCGAACCGAATACTAAATAATAATATGAAAAAATGAAATTACAAAACAAAACACCTGTGTTGGGAGGAGCAGCCGCGAATCCCAAACAAGATAATGAATAATAATATTAAAAAAAGCAATTACAATGCAACAAGGGTTTTGTTTGGTTTAGTAGAAAGGGCTAGTTTTTCACAACGTAATGAACAAAAGTTCAAATCCTTGTTGAAAGAGATGTCCACACTAGTGGAAAAATCACTTTTAAGACCGGTTAAAATGATATTTTAGACCGGTTTTGGATTCAGTCTTAATACAGCTGGTCTTAAAAGTTTGCTAGTATTTAGACCGGTTAACGAAATGGGTCTTAAAAATCACTTTTTTAGACCAGTTGCCCGAAGACCAGATTTAAAAAGTCCAGACTTGTTAGACCAGTTGTTTAAAAACCGATTTAAAAACCTTTTTTCAACACTTTTAAGACCGGTTGTTAAAAAAACCGGTCTTAAAAGTACTTTTAAGACCGGTTTTTATAATAACTGCTCTTAAAATTACTTTTAAGACCGGTTATTTTAACAACCGGTCTTAAAAGTGATATTTTTAAAAAAAAATAAATAGGGCCTTTTTTGTAGTCAAATGTACAGATGAGTAGAAGGGATTATAGTGAAAAATAGATTGCGGATACTTCCAAGGAAATTACCACCATCAAATTTCACAAAAACACTTTCCCTGTGAATTCCACTGCTAAAATTTCTGAAAACCTGAATTCCAGTATCATTCACTAAGAACATCAAACAACGTAGAAAGATAATGAACAGCTCTTGTAACAAAATTCAGGCACACCTATACGGATCTCTCTTCTCTTCGTGACCCTTGTTCCTCTGGTAAAGAAAGCAGACGAGGAATTGTTTTAAGCGAGGCGCTTCGCTTTGCACCTTCTTCTTCCTCTTTCCTCTATCGTCACCTTACAGTAGATACTCAAAAATTAGTTTACAGATTAATTAAGTGTTTAAAAGGAAAGTTTATTCAAACCTCATAACATCAATTGCATCTTCTTCACACATCTCTGGGTCAAAGCAAAGGAGTAAACAGCTTATGGCAGCAAAGAAGTGAGGCTGCCAAAGTAGGTTGTGATGAAGGATGGATGTCATGGGGAAAGAGAAAAGTCGCAACGAAGGAGATCAGAGTAAGCGAGGTTGTGGCGACGACAAACTCATTCAGTGCAAGGGTGAGAGCACCGCAACAACAAACATGAGAATGAGATCGAGCGAAGATGATCGAGCTCACAGAGTAATCGCACCAATAAGAGAGGTTTCAGATTTGAAGAGTGAAATTTAGGCGTGACAAAGAGGAGATTCAAAAATTTAGAGTTGATTTTTTAGACCGGGTATATATAAAACTGGTATTAAAAGGGTGGAAAAAATAATTTTTAAATTTTTCATATTTAAGACCGGTTATTAATGATAATCGATCTTAAAAGTTTAAATTTTTTAAATATTTTGATATTTTTAGACCGGTTTTATTTATAACCGGTCTAAATAATTTTTTTAAAACCGGTCTTAAAAGTTCTATATAATTACAAAACTGCTACCGATCAAATTTTTTAGACCTTATCTGCTATAACCGGTCTAAATATGACGGTCTAAAAAGGAAATTTTGTACTAGTGCCATTGCCCACATTGAGTGCCAGACAATGCCTTGAATATAATTGTTTCAGACAAGAGGATATATGTGTCAAGAAAAAAAATGCAATTACAATATGATATACTACTTATATGCTTACTTATTACTATATACGTATGCTTGTACCTGTAATTATGTCCAAATAAATGTACTTATAAATAAATGATACGCACTTTATTTGAAAAATGAATGTGTTATTAGATTGATAATGAAATTGTGTTTTTTTTTGTTGGTCAAATGACTATGAAAGTGTTGGTTAAAACATGTATATCGTGGACGGCTTCAATATTTTAGCGCGGAAATTGAAAATTGAATTAAATTATGGCACAAGACTTATTTGGGGAAAAAAAAAATCGTGCAACTTATTATTATTGTGTGTGTGAGTGTGTGTTATAACAGGTCAAATAATTAATCTTTTAGCGCATATCCCTCAACTTTTAATATGTCTCGCAAAGCCAACACACCCACACACGCATCATTCCTTGTTTTTTTTTTTTTTTTTTCAGTTCATGCCTTTAGGTTATAACGTATTTCGTTGGTTTGTCGTTAAATTCTATTCACTTTAGAAATCAATAAAATCATGTTTGGCGTTAACATTATATGCATGCACGTATTATTATTACACACCTTAATTATATCATATTTGTATCGTGTGTGTTTTATAATTACGATGGATGAGTCAATTTCAGTCATGTGTGTGTTTGGATTAATTTTTGGAGAATAGCTTTTATGATTTACAAGGTAAGTATGTGAGATGAGTTTATCTCGATTTACATAAAAGGACTTTTGAAACCGCGGTTTGGGTTTCATCCAAACACACACATATATATGGTCAAAGTTGAGAATTCAAATGAGTTAAAATAGAGCAAAGACTTGGTGGAGAAAAGTTGGAGGAGAGGCGTGTGATTCACATTGAGAGGCATTGACTTTTAATTTGTGTGAGAGATATGAGGAACATGTTCCATGAACAACGAACAATGGTCTAAATTCCAAACTCCAAAGAAATAACAGAGAAAAAAGGACACTTTAACCTTCAAAGACACTGTAGAAATCACTCTGTTTCTTCAAAGACACTTTAACAACGAACAAGGGTCTCTTCTCTCATCATTTTTTTTTATCCATCTATCATTTACCATATCCATATATCACTCTCTCTGTGTGCATGCGTACGTGTCTGTTCAAACACAAACACACACACACAGAGGTTTTGATTTCCTCGGAGTTCACAACCAGATCCAGAGGCTTTTCCCATCATTATAACATTCCATGAATTCTTCAAACACATCACATATTTCATATCAATCTAGCCACCTTCTTAATCGCTGCCTCACCATCTAGGTGCATTGTCCCCAGCTGTACATTCAAAAAGCACTACACGTGCTTCTCTCTCTCTCTCTCTCTCTCTCTCTCTCTCTCTATATATATATATATATATATTTCCTTTTTAAAAAAATGGAATTGAATGTATATATATACAATTATTTTCAAAACATCATTGTATTGTTACGTTGAATAAAGTAACGCGCGTCTGTTTTAATTTGCAAACGCTATGCGTGATTGGAGTTGTATTTCATTGTGATGGGTCATTCTTTATCAGTTAGCTAGGCTGTCTATATATATATTTATATATCATCGTCCTCTGGATTCTTCACTTTTCGTTTCGTTTTGTTGCCGCCGCTGTTTATTTCTATTTCTGCGTATGATTCCATTTTGACCTAGAGCTTGCCTCTTTTGTTGCTTTCAAAAGGTTTCTATGTATAACGTACGTTTCTATATATATATATATATATATATTTGGTGGTTCATCTAATGATCTATAGTCAGCGGTACGTGACCGCGTGATTAGCGAGTCTTAGATATTCGCATTATATCACACGTGAATTTTAAGCTTTTTGATTTTAGGTTGATTTTTTCAAAATGTTTGTTGATGCAATTATGCAAAAACGAGATAGTGACAATGATGAAAAATGAAAATGGAGGTAGGGACAACTACTCTTTCGATATTTAATAATAGGCATATTCACTTAATTTGATTAGATTAAAGAAATTTGTTAAATTGATTATCATGATCATTTTGATATATAGAGAAAAATCAAAATTGAAAGTATTCAGGATCAAAATTAATTCTTCAAACATGTCTTCTTATGAGTCTCAAGTTTCTTGAGGGATGACTAAAAGCTTCTGTGCACGTTCCTATCAAGGTTCATGAACCCGAACCAGGTATTAAACCCGTCGGGATACTGTGTTAAGGGTCAGTGAATCATATCGAAGCCAAACCAATAAGAAATTGAGGATTTTAGGATTACTAATATGAAATTTTAAAGAAAATTTAATTTTTTAAAACAAAATAGGAACCCGACCAGACCGCGAACCGGACTGGTCTACCTGCAGGTTTCAGTGCTGGACCGGCCCGGCCGGTCCGGGTTCCTGAACGCTGGACTTTCTATAGGGTTAACCATTTAATAGAAAAATCATTTATTGACCTTTTTTACTTTTTTATTACAATGATTTAAAATTGCTCCTGTCATTTAAAATTGAAGTTTGCAACTTAAAAAACGGAATCATATTCTGCTTCAACTTAGTCCGTGTTCCATTGGCCCCAAGAAAAATCTAGTATGTGATCCAAATTACCTTTTGATGTATATTTTGTGTTTTTCTCACAGACAACAAATGATACAATCTCCGTGTCTCAATATAAGATCTCGATCATAGTATAAATTATATATTACAAACAAAATCTTATTACCTCCGGTTTTAAATATAGGATAAAATTTATAGTGTAAATTGTACTACAAACTTTATCCTATATTTAAGACCGGAAAGAGTATATTAAAGATTAAATGAAGTATCATGGTTTTCATAATTATATGCCAACAGATATTAACTTTTAAAGTATGTGTATGAAAGTCAAAGTCTAATTTTTATACTCATAAAATTAATAATCCAACCGTAACAGCCAGCTGTAGTACAACAGAATAAAAAAACCTTCTCTGTCTCTCTGGTAATAAATCTATGACTCTAACAACCACGGTAAATACTCATTATTCTTCTATTCATTCATATATATGCACGTGCGGGAACCAGTTTAAGTGGTCATCGAAATTATGAGCATTGAGAACTATTCATTATATTAATATCTACACAATTCAAATAAAATTTCAACAGTATAGATATAAGATTTCAATTAATGATCTTTTAATTAAAAAATCATTTTTGAAAAACTGACAGTTAAGAAATTGTTTTTATTTATATTTTGTACAGGTTAAAATTTTTTTTTAAGTAAAAGCAAAAAAAAAAAAAATTCTGAACGGTGTGCAATGATGAAGAGCTTTCTAATTCCGTTGGAGTGTACTAAGTGCTTAACGTAACTATCTCTTGCTTGCTAAGAAATCTCTAAAGGAGGAAGCTGGTCATTCATGAAGCAAGACTTTGAATGGTGTGACAGAAATTCACTTCCATATATTGATCTTCAATTTGAACCCCTTAATGTTTCTTTTTTCCTTTTGTGATTATGGTGTAAAGGCTGTATCAAAAGCTAAGCTTTTAATTTCGTTGCATTGCGCTATGCACACTACTCATCACCACTGTCCAAAAAAAAGTTGCGAGTCTTTTCGAAGCCACCAAATCCCGGCAACAGATGGACAGGAGGATATCTTGTTTTGAATTCCAAACACGTCTTAGTTTAAAATCTATTTATTTTAATTTGTAGTTTTGTATACAAATGGATTGATTTGCGACCCACAAGTCACAACCACAAACAAACGTAATTGCGCGTATACTTCTTTTGACCTTCCCATGTGAAGTTCGCTTTTGATCATGACATCCCCTCATTTAATTAATCGTCACTCTCACTCTCTTTTCTTATCTCCCTCCTCCGACACTAACGCAAAATTTTTTTGCCAATTTTTGTTTTTTTAAAATCTGTGTCGGTACTTCTTCATGAAATACTTCGATGAAAATTGAAAAAATACATTTGTTTTTGGGTGAATGGTTTAATCCTTTCTTTTTCTGGTCACGCACATCGCATAATAAGTACATGTACATTTGAGAAATATCTTTTTTTTTTTTTTACATCAATATAATGTATACATTTCGTAAACTCAAGATTTAATTGTTACTGTAAAGGAGCATAATGGCGTAATGTGATAGATATGGCGTGTTGTTTTTGTTGTCCCCATTACTTAAACTTGCATCAGCTTAATCTCTCACTGATATTCTGCCAAACCCGATATTCAATCTACAGGCCAGACTAAATTATCACAATGTCAATAATTTGGAATTATTGAATTTCTACAGGAAGTGGAATTATGAAAGTGTCTTGTTCGAGAGTGAATGACTAAACTTTTAGTCCAATGAATATGTTGCCAGCCTTATACTCTTTATTATAACTTTTTTTTGCCTTCTATTCTTCATTATAACTCACTTCTATGAAATGGTGGGCATGGGCTTTGTTATACTTAATTTGATCAAGACTACAAAAATACAATATGAACATACATGACCCTTTTTTCTGGCTGGGGAAAGAAATACACCAGTATACAAAAAATGCCAAAGCTGAAAATGTGCGATGCTTGTATAAACCGAAAATTGAGCTGGGGAGGACCCAGGCCCAGTATATATATATTTATGTTTTCCCGAGGCCCCATGAGTGATTTGATTGTTTGTTCAAAACTTGGGGGGAAAATAAAATCGTACGTACCTAATTTCCTCACCTATTTTATGTCATTATAAAAAATTCAAATAAGGTTAACTGATAGCTCTGTAGTTAGCACTACTCTTTTCCCAGGGAAAATGCACTACTAGTATTGAAATATTTAGATACATCTCGCAGGTTAATAATTTTTTTGTATCCTTGATCATTCACCACCTCCCTTTCAAGAGGAGGGTTGATGATGATGAACACGCTTAATTTTTGGTAGTTTAGTAGATTAGTCTGTTTTTCTAGGTTGTTTTGTATTCTCTCCAAGTTATGAATTCCATATTTGATTAAAAAAATGTTTAGATAAAGGAATGGCTTGAATGCTCAACCTGCTGTAATACACTAATATTAATACAAACTTGATATTTCAGCGCCATTTGACTGCTGAAACAGCATAATCAAACGACAACATAGGAAGTTTAACATAAAATTAAAAATGGTATGGTGAGCCCTGGCAAGCAGCATCCTAACATTATTGGCATCTCAAAAAAATTTGCCTCAGAAAGCCCACCTGTGTGTATGTATACTGTTATCTGTTTCAAATTCTAAGCCTTTGCAGCCTGTGCTGCTGCAGAAGCAGGAGCACCTCCTCCAGTCGTAGGCCTGAAAGAACAACACAACAAAATCATATTAGCAGTAATGTACTACTCCCTTCAGTCTTTATTAGAAGACAAATATATTTTATTTGATTAGATTATAGAAGTTAATTAAATTAACTAACGCGACATGTATTTTTTAAAAACACCTTAGTCATCTTCCTTAATTCTCCCACTCTCTCTTTTTTAATTATTGTTAAGAGAGTATTAATAAGAATAAATTAAGAAAAGTTTGATAAATATAAAAAACATGTCTTATATTCAGAACTAATATTAACCGTCCAAATATGTCCTATATTAAATACCAGAGGAAGTACTATAAAGCATGTTACTATAACTTGAAGCTATACATCACAACATTATAAGTGAAGAATTATACTCCATTCAGGCCATAATATAGGGTACTTAAATTAATTTATGGGAAACAAGAAGTGACAATTAACTCATTAAATATGTCATAAATTGAATTTTTTTTCCACTTTTACCCTTATTGAAAAATGTGTTTGAAAATTTAACGAGTGGCAAAATAGAAATGAGCATTAATTACAGAGACAAAATTAAAAAATGAGCATTAATTATCTTACAAGTGATTTATATTTTAGACCAAATCATTTTTCTAAAAATAACCTATATTATGTACACAAGAGAGTATTATGTTTAAATGTCAGACATACAAACAGGCCGTACTTTTTGGAATTTTCAAAAAGCGGAGGGGCAAGCTACTTACAGTCCTACAAATACTTTGAAAGCGTCATAGATTCCCCACTGAGCTCCAGTGAGTGTTCCAATCATGACTATACGAAGTGGAAGGCCACGAGTGAAAAGCCCCCATAGCCCCAACTTATTAACAGCCTGCAAAATCCAGCCATTTAAGGACCTCGATAAGCATTATCGTCCACATTAAGATGGGTGTTCCTAAATGTGTGTGTGTGTGGTTCCACTCACATCGCCAACAGTGGCTCCCTTGGCATTGTTGAGGAATGAAACGAGGTTATCAGCGGGGTGAGAGACAACGGCACAGAACACTCCAGCCACATAACCTGCTGCAAAACTTACTCCCAGCTGAACATTCTTGCTGCATTGCTCTTTAGGTTTAGGAATGACGTATTTGTAAAACATCTCCACTATCATCTCAAAAGAGGCAAATTTCATCATCGTATCTGAAAGAGATAAGCAAACAATGTTGGCTGGTATCAGCTCAGGTATTTCAATATAAGTAACATGAAAATTTGCTTCTGATGGAACAATAACGTGTGTGCAGATCCAAAACCCAAATACAGGGTAGAAATCCTTGTTGCTTCGGTGGATGTATATCTTCACCCTAAAGTCTTTTGAACGTGAAGTGTAAACAGAACACTTGTTCATTATATCTTATACTGAACTGTCAAAATTAATTAAGAAATGGGGCAAGAAGTATGGAGTTCTTAATCGTTTGGCCATTGATAATATTTTATATCAACCATCAAGGATTACTCTAACTAAAAAGCTTTAATGCATAGCATAAATAACTTCTATAATCTCTAACACAAACAGAAGCTACGTTTTGTCACTTTCTCTGGTTGTATGGATTATAGATTTATCCTTATGCATATAAAGGCCTAAAGTCAAAATGTTCAGGCTTACATGGAATCTGACGACCCCAGAGAGGAACAAGTCCTTTGTACAGCCTGCACATTAAAATTGGAACAAGTTGGAAAATCCAAGCACTGCCAATAGTAATAACCAAAAACGATAATTAATACTTGAAATTGAGAAAGATCGCGTACCCAAGAGCACCCTCGGCCTTGACAAACTTGGGCAATCCATCAGACAAACCTCGAGCAAAGCCAGGCTGAGTTTGAACACGAACTTTGACAGCCTCCATGGGGCAAAGAGCAACATCCGCAATCACCTCCGCTGAAGCAGAACCAGCCAGGTATATCAATGTTTTATACTTGGCTGCATATTCTGGCCCTGCAATGTCTGAGTAATACTTCTTGAAGAACTCATAAAATCCAAATTTGCACGCCCCTTGAGCACTATAACCAAGCAGAGTCGGCACCCACCCTCGGAAAAAACCTTTCATTCCCTGCTCCTTCAGTAAAACTCCAAATCCCGATGAGATGCTCTTATACTTAGCTGGGTCAATCTGAAAATACCATAGATGGTACAACAAGTAAAGAAATATTACTTTCCAGCATATAGGAGGTGGGCATGCATATGTTCTTCTTCTTCTTCTTCCTCTTTTTGGGAAAAATAAACATTTCATGCTCATGAGAGAAAATGTAAAAGTGTGATAGTGGTCCTAACGCCTAAAATTGGTGAAAGGAATAGAAGCATGAGATATTCCTCGCCATAAGAGCCATTATCATCAACATTGAATTCATTCAATAATAAGTTAAGAAAAAAATACGTCAATCTTTTCACTTTCATTTGAAAAGAAAAATAAAATAAAATTCAATGACAATGTATCAAAATGCAGAGAATAAATTCAAAGTTGAATAGAATGAGTAACAAAGACAGAAAAATAAGAGTATCTAATCATTAATTTTATAGACATTTTAAAACTTTTCCTATTCGTGTACAGAAGAGAAAGAACCTGCATGTTACACTTCACAAGATCGAGAGGAGTGACGGTCATGTGAGTGAGACCACAGCTGAGGATCCCACCGACTGTACACGCTCCATAGTAAGCCGGAGAAAACATCACAATCTTCTCGGACGGTGCTGGGACCAAGAAACTTCTCGCCGGCGGTGATGCCTTTGAAACAAGGGGCGACGTTGGCGGCAGCAATCCAAAATTCGTCTTCGCCAATGTATCAAAAGGGGAAAATGATTTTGATGAGTATAGGAACCAGGGGACGAGAGATTGGCGCGATTCATCGCTCAGGGGAGCCATTGGCGAAGGGGATGAAGGCAGCTAGCTAGCTAGCAAGAAGTTTATTTATTCTTTTCTGTTGGTTTTTTTTTTTTTTGGGGAGGAGGGGGAAGAAATGTGAAAAGATTCAAAAGAAGGAGGAGAGAGTTTAATAGAGTTTGAGAAGGAAAGGCGAGAAAAATGGAGGATGTACGGTTGGGAAATGGGAAAAGGAATGTGTGTAATGGGCGTGAGAGGAAGAGAACGTTGATACCGTGATTGCTTTTCGCGCGCTTCGATCGCACCTTCTCTCTGGGAATGGTCCTCCAATTTTCATGTCAATTTCAGCGTTGACTCTTGACTCTTTAATCCCCTGCCCCCCTTCGCCTAATGCAAATCTGTTTACTAAATTAAATGGCAAAATTTGTTGGTATGTTTTTGTAAGGTACACTTATGATTTTGTTTATAAGAACTTGGTAATCGAATTATCTAATTACATATTTTTATGTTTAAAATAAACTTCTTTTTTTTAGTATCTCTTATTTATGATGAATAAGTAAGAGAGATATATAATAAATATAAATATTATTAATTTTTTAATTAATGCAGTACATATAATTAATGAAAGGTAAAAAAATAAAAAACTCTTTTCATTTGTCCTTTTCGCCTAATGCAATTTTGTTTACTAAATTAAATGGCGAAATCTGTTCTTGTATTTTTGTAAGGTACTCCTTCTGATTTTATTTACAATAACTTGATAACCGAATTATCGAATTATGTAGTTTTATGTCTAAAATAAACTTTTTTCCCTTAGTATCCCTTATTTATGACAAGTAAGTAGGAGAGAAAAATATAATAAATATAAATATCATCAACTTTTTAATTAATGCAGTACATATAATTAATGAGGGACCAAAAAAGAAAAAGAAAAAAAAAACTCATTAAATGTTAAAAAGTTTTTGTTGGATTCTTATAAAAAAAATCATAGTAATTCAAATTTTGGACTCTTATAAAAAAAAAATTATGGGAGTACTTTTAGAATGTTTTACGCCTATCAATAAAAAACTCAACCTTCATCAACTATTTTATCAAATTCAATAACTTTCTAACCTTACCCTATTTAATATACATTATATCTCATAATAATAAGTCAATATAATAATAAACAAAGGTTAAAATTATAAGTTCATCAAATAATTTTCTCTCTCCACCCTTTAGATAGTGCCAGATGGGCATTTAACATTTGATTGATAAAACTTCAATCGATCATTTATAGTCGAGGACGAAAATCTCAATTAGTTGTACCATTTTGCATGTTTACAGTTCCAATAGATGTTTTTCAGCGTATTTATCTTTTTATTGAACCAATTCCATTTGAGACACCATCCAGTACTAAAATGTAGGCACCTCTCTCTCAGTGACAGATAGAATATCGGCTTATGCTTAGTTCTTCTGTCAGACCAAACCCTCATATGGCCAACAGTATTTTGAAGAACTGCGATACTATGTCATTCTTGGCCTCCAGCCCTCCATTTGCGCTGAAGAAGCTATTAATTGTTTCATTTGGGCCTCCATTTTGGTCTATGACTATTGGGCCAACTCATTTATATGGATACGGTTCACATCCAAGCCATTACCTGGCCTAAGTTTAACCCTCTGAAAACAGTAAAAACATCATTCAGCTCAAAATAACAAGTAGTATCTGTACGGTTATACTATAACATTAGGCTTACTTAATTTTTGAATTATTCTATATTTTAAAGGAAAAATTAATCTAGAGAGGTTCTTATAGTTTCTATCAATTTTAAATCAGGTCCCTAAATTTTTCTTCTGTTTTCATCGTGTCCTCTAACTTTCCATAGCTAGATGGGTTAGTCTTCCAATTAAATAAAGTGAGTATTTGGGAAACATCCAAACCGTGATTAAGAAATTATTTTTTGTAAGTCGAGACAAAAATTCTCTCACATACTTACCTTGTAAATCATAAAAACTATTCTCAAAAACTAATCCAAACACATAGACTCCTCTTTGGAGGGAGAGAAGTGTTTTCATTAGTTTCCCTTTCCATTTACTCTCCATTGAGTGTATCTATCATTAGATCAACTTTCAATGGTTGAGATCTAACAATATCATTATAAAAAAAATCTACCATGGTAAATCTCAACCTTTGAAAGTTGATTTGATTGACAGATACACTTAATGAAGAATAAATGGGGAGGAAAATCAATAGAGACATCCTTTTCCCGTTTCATTGACTATGGGTCAACTAGTATTAAAGGAGGGCCCACTGAAAAGGTTCCACGTAAGCTTTAGATAGGCATTGACATTCCGTAGAGCATCGTAGACCACTCATAATCTCATCCTCCCAATCGCTGCCGATCCCGTTGGAGTCTTCGTGGGGGTATGCCTTCCCATTTACAGCCTCTCCGTTTCTGTATTTCTATTTCACACTTTCCGGTTTATAAACCCTATCTCTATCCTTCTCTTACACTTATCCCTTGCTTTCTCCTTTTTCACTCTTAGTCTTTTTTCTCTGCCCCCTTCAATGGCCTCTGTTTCTGCTACTTCTCTCAAGATTTTCACCACTACTAGCCAGGTTCCTATATAATCCCTTCTACTCATCCTTTTCTCTCTTTATTCCCCCACTCTTATGCCTTGTATATTCATTCTTAAATGTGCCATTACTTTCTGTAATGTTTGATCCTTTTGGTATGACGCTCTCCGTTGTATTGTAATGGCGTGACTTCAAATTAAACTGTCCAAAGTTTGGCTATTTTAATGAATGTGTTTGGTCTTACCATTTCATGCAACCATCCATATATAAAACTTCATCTTCACAAGGTGTTCGTGAAATTTCCCCAACTAGTGCTGGGACACCACTAAATCGCTATTCTTATTTATGTTAGAATAATCACGTGTATATCTTTAGACTTGCCACTAGGACGCCCTTTTCCACGGTAGTCTGGTACATTATAAATTTTACTTCAATGCCGTTACTGAGATGTGTTTAATCTGAGTTAAATCACTATCTTTTGGTTGTTCTGCAATTGAAGAAGCACCCTGCCACTGGTAAATTTTGCTATATACACATTGTGGTTTGCATATTTTCTTTCCTGGCAATTAAGCCAGAAAACAAAACATTTTGCTCAGATCAAGAAAAGGGTATTGGCCATGAATTTGAACTATCTGACCAGAAAGCTTGATTAGGACGCAGGGGTGTGTGATTCTTTGACTCTCTGATGGATAGGCCGATAAAAAAGAAGGGCACTGACCATGAAATAGAGCTAGGTAATTAGAACCAAATTTGATTTGGACACTTCAATCATGCAGGGTTCTTGGAGAGGTTCAAGCCTGAGGGCTGTGTCAGTAAGATGGAAAAAGACTAGCTTCCCTTCCTTGAGAACCTCCCGTTTCCGCATATCTTGTGCTGTGAGTTCGATTTTCTTTTATAGATTTCATATTCACACGAGTGTGTGTGTCCCTTTTTCATGTCAAGTTTAGGAAACGAAAAGGAACATGTAACGTTGTGTAAAACGATACAGGCAAGACCTGAGACAATGCAGAAAGTGTGCGAGATCGTGAGAAGACAACTTGCTCTGCCTCCCGAATCGGAGTTCACTCCAGAAACCAAGTTTGCTGCCCTCGGTGCTGATTCTCTTGACACTGTAAGTTTCAAATTTTGTTAATACATTGTTAGTTATATTAACAAAAAATAGATCAAATTAATAAAATTATATTTTGGGTGGGTGTGGCTGCAGGTGGAAATAGTGATGGGTTTGGAAGAAGAGTTTGGCATTGCCGTGGAGGAGGATCCTACCTCTGAGAACATAACAACAGTGCAGGAAGCAGCTGATTTAATCGAGAAGCTTATCCAAAAGAATGCTGCTCCTTAATTTTAGTCATTCAACCCAATAGTCTGATCAAACTCAAAATTTTTAGTAATGGAGTGAGAGAATAAAGTGTGATTTATTGAATTCGCCTATTCTTTCCCCACTTTTTGGCCCCCTTCACTAGCTGCTTTAGATGCTGTGGTACTCGTTTTTATGTTTTTTTTTTTTTTTTGGCCAGTGGTACTCGTTTTTATGTTACTCTCTCTGCTCCTAATTATAGGATATATTTACCTAATTTTGGAGAAATTAAGGATAGTGGTTAAAGTAGTTAATCATATTTATTTTCCTAAAATACCCTTATTTAAAATGACATCCAATTACATTAATTCTCTGTTTTTTTCTTGTACCTCTGCTGCCTCACACATGACTTCTCCAAGCACTCATACAATCTGATATAGTCAATTTCCCTCAACAACTTCCGATCTACTCTTATTAAATTATTATTGTATTTAATTATTATTGAGAAAGTATCAATAAGAGGTATTTTAGAAAAAAATTGATAAAAAATAGAACTTCGTCCTATAATTAGGACCAAATTCAACTCTCAAATGTTGTCCTATGATTAGGATAGGAGGGAGTATTTCATTGTAATATGTTTTTATCTTTAAACTTTAGACCTCCAATTTGATCTTAATTCAAGTTCGATCAGTTGATGGCGTTATATTTATTTTTTTACCCTTTTGTTAAACATACCTTTGTCTGAAAAAATTCACCTTTTGCTTCAGGCTAGATATGAGTACAGACGTTTCTTGCATGTTCTCTTCCCCTCAAGTTAGGCATCAACTTTCTTTAACTTGATTGCTTCACTTTACGCCCAAATTAATTTATGTTAGCGTATTCTTTGTTTGAGATCTGATCATAGATGTCGCATTTTCCAATTTCATTTTGCCAACTTTCTCAAAAACAGCAGACTTCATATTTTGTATGTTTTCAATTGTGGGTTGGTATTCGTGTTTTATATAAAATGAGTTGTAACATCTGGATTATTTTATTTAAAATCGTATAAAATGCGATCACATGTATGCACAGTGCCTTAGAGGTTTTAGGCGTACGTATCAGCAACTGAAATTGATTACTGTGTTACAACGTGTAGATAAGGAAAAAAAAAGGTAAACTAACAAAGTAATTGTCATTTCTGTATTGATTGTATTTTTTTTCGGCAAAAATATTTGCATAATACTCTAATTATTTCTATGATAATTTTTGCAAAAAGGTGTTCAGATCTCTATCGTTTTTCTTGGTAAGTGAAAACATCCCATGGGACTCTTGCTCGGTGGACAAGTAATTAATGTAGCGTCCATTCCACTTTTTGATCATTAATTAACTGATTTAAAAACTCTAAGCTCGCATCCTTGGGAATGATGGGCAGGCAACCAAAAAAAAAAAAAAGACATCACATGATAAAGAATGATAGTATTAATTGAACAAAATCGTGGCATTTTATTGCGAAAGCATTAATTGCATTGCCGAGTTAACTAAGTGTGCGTTTGGAATGGCTTATTTTTGTCCAAAACGTGCTTATAATTCGTGATTCACGGTATACGAGGCAAGTATGTGAGAGGAGTTTTTTCTCGGCTTGCGTAATAAGTGCGTTTTTCCTGTACAAAACGCTCTCACAAACAAGCCTTAAAAAGCATGTTTGTTTGGGCTTAAATTTGCTTATAAGTTGCTTTTTACGTAAATCGAGACACAACTCCTCTCACATACTTACTTCGTATACCGTAAATCACTATTAAAAAGTAACTTATAAGCAATC
The DNA here is from genome assembly GCA_963210345.1 of Inga oerstediana. Classification (NCBI taxonomy): domain Eukaryota; kingdom Viridiplantae; phylum Streptophyta; class Magnoliopsida; order Fabales; family Fabaceae; genus Inga; species Inga oerstediana. The sequence continues at coordinate 3,503,974 of OY723410.1, forward strand.
GAATCGTTAAAACAAACATACCCATTTTAAGACAATTGCAGTTGGGTCTCAATTAAAAAAAAAAAATGATCCTTTAAAATTTCAAAATAAAAAAATAATCCTAAAAAGTTGTCAATAGAAACTCATATAGTAATAGTTATCAATGACTTGCACATAAGATTATTAATGAGATCATTTTTTCATTTTGAGATTTTAAAAAACTATTTATTTATCTTCCTCCTTATCCAGGATATGACTGTAATTCTCTCTGTTCATTTTTTTTTGGCAAACCCGAATTATTCCTGTTTGTCCATATCACCAAAAGCGAAATTCACCTTCCACGACGCCGTTTTTTTCCGCCGCCAAATTTTAGAGCGAGGGCAAAAAAGTAAGTATTGTGAAAAAAACCAGTCAGAAGACTTTTCATTTCAGTTTACCATATTCCGATATTCTCTAGGATTTCTGAAGCGGTGTCGTTTCGACGAGCTCATCCCCGCAACTGACCACCCCGCGACTCGAAAAAGCGCTCCGTTTCTCCCTCCACCACAATCGGTCCCATCTTTCTTCGATTTTCTCGAGAAAATATAGCGCCGAGGAAATCTCGGTCCTTCCCTGAGCAGAGCAAGGTGCGTTTTTACTTATATATACATAGCATAAAGCGATGGATCGGAGTGTGTACACGCGGCAGTGGAGCGGTTCCAGCAGCACCGGCTCATCATCTCCGGCGATGTCGCCGGCTCATCCTCAGTCCCGTCTTGGTACGTCTTCCACTGGCCTCTCTACCATCAAGCGGACGCAAAACGTAGCAGCCAAAAAAGCTGCACAGCGTCTGGCTCAGGTCATGGCGTCTCAGACAGCCGATGACGACGAAGAAGATGATGATCTCGGGTTTCGTTACAGTACTCCGACGCCTCCAGCCGTTACTTCTTACTCCAGCAACTTAAATAATAACAGGAATGGCGTCACCACCACCATCCCTCCGATTTCGCTAGCAAGACCTAATAGATCTCCCTCTCCTGCGGTAATTCTGACGACAAATGTTCTCCGAGGCTCATTTCTGATGTGTTAATGATTTTATTTGGCTGAATTCGGCCTTTGTATAATGGATTACGAAATTGGACTAGGGCGATTTATTTGAATTTGTTAGTTGGACCCTGGAAAGCGAAATTGGGCGGGGAAATCTTTAGTTTCGAGGACTATTTGGCTTACTGATGCGTTACCTGAATATATTCTTTCTTCTCCCCTTTCCCCAATTTTATATACGGAAAATTGGTAGTGTGTGGTTTTCTTCGGCAGGCGTCACGCTGCTCCTAATTAGCTAAAACGATTTTGATCTTTTTATTAGTTAGGTCGGAACTTTGTAGAGCATGCTCAGTCAGTTCGTTCAACATCAGCTGGAAGACCAGCAGTGTCTGCTCGCACGACAACGTTGGTGCCACCCAGCAAATCCACGATTAGAACGCCAATGGCCATACCTCCTATCGATCCTCCATCCAATCGAAATAGAGATCACAAAAGGTAGAGCTTGTTTATCCCTTGATATGTCCTCTGCTTATAACGAGTTGTATCTTTTTTGTGATTTGCTTGTTGGGAATGAGCTAATACTATGCACCTAAGCATCATAAATATACAGGACAAATCATGTGATTCTCGTGTATGTTCATTATGCTGTGGATGACTTGTGCCTCTATGAACTTTTTTATCCTTGGACAATGATTTCAGGTTTTCATCAGATATTGGACAACTCAACCCAAAAGGCACAGGAGATATGCGTGAAGCTTCTGCACTCCGTGATGAAGTACATTATATATGCCATAACTTTTTCTCCACAATTAATTTTGATGATCCTTATATTAGCAAATCTAGCTCATAAACTTTACTTTTTGTGGATTTTGTATTGCAATCTTTAAATGATTGATCCTGAAGCTGATTCATTGTTACTACAGCTTGATATGCTACAAGAAGAAAATGATGTAATATTGGACAAGGTTTGCTCCTTCACCCCCGAAAATACTTGGCTTTATATTCATGTTATGTGATGATGAAGTATATGCCTGATGACATTTACAGCTAAGACATGCAGAGGAAAGACGTGAAGAAGCAGAGGCTAGAGCTAGGGAGCTTGAGAAACAGGTGATTTATTCTGGATGCTCACTAAACATTGGAGAGTAGCTTAATGCTATACTGTCAATATCAGATTTTGAATAATTACTCTACTTCTAAGAAACACTCTGTAACTAGACGTGGAATGAAATATGAGCTACTTAAAAATACAAGATGCTTAAGACATATTGTTGTTTTTCTGTATGCTGATTCTTAAATGATCCATGTCTTTGTACTCTTTGATTTTAATCTTGGTAGGTTGCCTCCCTTGGAGAAGGTGTATCCCTGGAAGCCAAATTGATGAGCAGGTAAACTTTCTTCAAATCTCCTTATTCTTTGTTGGCTCCTGTATAGATTTTAATTTCTGTGAGGTGAATTTGCAGGAAAGAAGCTGCTCTGCGACAAAGAGAGGTATTTTTAATGAATAAATTTTAAATATGCAAGAAAAATTTGATTAATAATAGTTGAAACTTTAAAGTTTTATTTGCTTTGATCAAAGCTGCTTCTTAAGCCGCTGTGAGTTCTTCGATGTTCTGATCTTGCATTTTCCAGTAGCACTTATATGCTCATATTCATGTGAGGGAGCAAGAGTCATATTCAATCATGCAGATAGTTTTGTAAAATCTTAATTTTATAGTGAAAGCTCTATTTTCAATTTCAGTTTTTTGTTAATATTGTGGGATTTGAGTAAGAAGATTGTCTACGCTTGCCATTTAGCCCCTCCACCCAATAAAAAAAGGGGAGAAATTTCACCAATGGGCTTCTTTCAAATAATGTTATTTGACTAACCAATATTTTTGCTATAGGCTGCTCTCAAGGCTGCACAACAAACAAGGGATGTGAAAGATGATGAAATTGCCACCCTTCATGTAGAAATTCAGGTAATTTTTAACTAGCTGGGCATTGTTTCTTGTTAAAATTGTAAGATACTTGTTGTAGTCAAGTGTTTCCTGGTCTGGATTGTAATTCTCTTTATTGTCTTTATTAGAATCTAAAAGATGATGCTGCATCAGCTGTGGAGCAACAGCAGGAAGCAGAATCTGAAGCAAAGTCTCTTCGTACAATGACTCAGAGAATGATTTTGACCCAAGAAGAAATGGTTTGTATTTTTTTCAATGAAATGAGTATTAGTGACTTATTCTCTTTTGTTCATCTGCCTTCCTACATTTCCTGTCTTTTTTCAGGAGGAAGTTGTCCTGAAGAGGTGTTGGCTTGCTCGCTACTGGGGTCTTGCTGTAAAATATGGTAATGGAAGTCTTATGTTATTGCATTCTCTTGTCTGCTTTGCAAAAAAAGAAGAAGAAAAATAAATCAAGGGTTCAATTCTTTTATCTGGGATTGGTTATTTATAAAATCTTGATGACAAATATTTTGCAGAATTCCATGTGCCTATTGATATCAAAGTATTTGTATTTGTAATTCTTTGGCATGTTCTTTCCATGGTTTATAGGAATATGTGCTGATGTAGCACAGTCCAAGCATGAACATTGGTCTTCTCTAGCTCCTCTTCCTTTTGAAGTTGTCATTTCTGCCGGGCAAAAGGCTAAGGAAGAATCTTGGAACAAGGGTGAGTTGACTTTTAAAAATTTTGATTGGACTTGTTTTTTCTCCTAAATTAGCTAAAGTAAAGTCTAATTAAATTGCATCGCCCAGGTGCTGATGATCCTGATAGGAGTAAAGTTGTTCGTGACTTGAGTGATCTCACTGGGGAAGGAAACATTGAGAGCATGCTTTCAGTAGAAATGGGTTTAAGAGAACTTGCTTCTCTAAAGGTTCTCCGTTAACATCATTTAAGTTAATGCTGAGTTCATTTATTTATTTTTAATATTTAACACTACCCTTTGGACATCTTAGATGCTAGGAAGCACATTTTTAAGCTATAACTTTCTTAAAACAAGGATTCTATTCTAATCACCCCTAAATTTGTATCATGTCCTGTTTGTTTGAAATTTGATTTCCTTTATATCTTTTGGATTTTTTTGGGGCGGATTTTCCTTTTTATTGAGTTCATTTTGGTAAAAATTCATACTGTAGGTTGAGGATGCTGTTGTGCTTGCATTAGCCCAACACAGACGCCCAAATTTGGTTCGGCATTCCATTTTAGGTATCTTAATTTAGCCATTCTCTTATTTAATGATCGATTTTTTAATATTTTAATTTAATTTGATTTCAGAAATCTGTTTGGTTATTCGTTACTTCAGGTGTACTTTTCCCCCCCCTCTTTTTTCATTTTTTTCTCTGCATTTGGTCTGGTTTTAGGCGCTATTGTAGTTTTATTAACCACTAATATTTAGACCTAGATTGTAAGCTAGAAACCCTGGTCTGAAGCTTATGGGATTGCTAGATGAAGTGCTCGTTTGGAAGAGCTTATTTTTGTCCAAAACGTGCTTATAATTCGTGATTCACGGTATACGAGGTAAGTATATGAGAGGAGTTTTTTCTCGGCTTGCGTAATAAGTGCGTTTTGACTGTTCAAAACGCTATCACAAACACCCCCGAACCCGATCATGATTGTAATCTGAGAATTAAATATTTTACCAATTTAGTGTTACTTGGTAATTTATGGTTGGGCATATTCTTAACTATAGGGACTTGTGAAGACCTTGGGCTATCTGTGTTGGAATGATACACAGTCAGTCCAAACCCTAACAATACAATGTGTATAGAGCCTCCTTAAGCTGTTTAGACCTAGCAACTAATGCTTAAATCAATTGTTGGTCTAAAGGAAAACCTGCATATTAGAGATGAATATGATCATATAGAGGGTACAACAACAACGGTGAGAAGAGCCTTATCCTACTAAATTAGGTCAGCTACATCAACAACTTATTCCTTAGATATATCATTCACATTATGATATATAGAGGGTATGGATGAATAATAGTTGATAAAAAGGGGACAGAAAAAGGCATTGGAATGGGATTTGTAAGAGTTGGAGGGTTTGAAAGATGATGATTAGATGAATCACAACTTCAGAAAGTAGCATGTGTTAAAGTATGGTTTTTACACAATGGGCAATATTTATTGTTGACATTATCATCCTCGTTGTTATTTGCTAATAATAGGTGTTCTCTGTAAATATTTTTTGGGTGTTTAATATTATGTTCTAATGCTCATTTGTGATATTTTCATAAGGGTATATTTGATTTTAAGCACCACCTTATGTTGGAAGTAGGGTGTTATGATCCTTCACCTGATCTGGATGTGTATATTTCTTTGTCTTTTTTCCTTCCAGATTCCAAGTCACATGGTGACCCTAAATTTGTGGAAGCATTTGGTAAGAAACAAGTTGCCATTGCTCACCTTGGTGTTTAATTTGGCATGATTTTACTTATCTAAAAAGTGAGAGATCACATGTTAGACATCTGTGTTATACGCTGTGTTTATCATCTATGGTTCATATGTCAATTGTATATTCTTTTCCGGAGTAAATTATCATCCCTTCCTTCTTTGTTTATGAAATTATTTACAAACTATTCATGACACCTAAAAGTGACCAAAATAACCTCTAGCCTCTAGGATATGGTCCCAAAAAAAAAAAAAAACCTCTTGGATAATGTTGCTTTCCAGTATTAAATTATTAAAACTATAACTTCCAAATGTGTATCTTAAACCTTTATGTCAATTTCGATGTTCTTTATTTTTTGTTGAATTTCTTTGTTTTTAATAACTATTTAATATTTAATAATTTCATTGTCAAATGATTTTACAGTTGAATAAATTTAGAAAAGTAACTTCTATATATCATTCAAATATATATATTTAATACTTATTTTTTGAGATTAGTAGTAGATGAAGCCATTTTTGTCAAAATAAATATACTTGCAGCTTATGGGTTGTTGTGAGTGAGGCAAGTGTAACAGAGTTTTGTGTTTTCTTAGACAAAGGAGAGGGACATGTAATTCGGACATCCTTTTGGAGAGGGGAGGCAAATTCAATTTTTTTCCTTTCTTTATTTGAAGTTGCTTGTTCTTATAGTTGCATGCCTGGCAGATGACCTAGTGAATCTGATGATTTTCTATTATGCTTTTTCCTACAGAATTAAGTGAAGAGGAGGCAGAAGATGTTCTTTTTAAAGAGGTCAGTCACTTGCTCTTGGTCCGAGCTCTGAAATTTTAACTTGCACATCCATTCGATGTCATTGCATATTCATCTTTGCTGCCATTTGTCCCATTCCCATATTTAGCATATAGAAAGGACGAGAATGTCCTATATGATTACAAGGGCATACACCTCAATATGACAAAATTTGCGATAAATTATTTTGAAATATCTGTTTTTATTTTGTTTTTCCCCCTTCTGTTCAAGATCAGACCTGTTGGTTAGGAAATTCAGGTTATTGTTTGTCGTGTATTTATCCATTAAACTCAATCCTGTGAAGCGAACACTTAAAATGAAGGTTTCTGAGGAAACGTGTTTGTGCCTGATTTAGTTAGATGCAAAGAATTGTTGGTGAAATACAGTTTGCGCGTATAACCTATTACATTTAATTTATAAATTCTAAATATTTGCAGGCATGGCTAACTTACTTTTGGCGAAGAGCCTTAGTTCATGGTGTAGAAGAGGATATTACAGAAGAGCGGCTTCAGTTTTGGATTGCCCGCAGTGGGCAGTCTACAACTTCACATGATGCTGTTGATGGTAAGCCTTCAATCTTAAATAGCGTTAAATTGAACTGAAATAGCATCTGCTTTTGGCTAAGTGCATCATATTAGATTTTAACACAAAATGGATTGGTTAATTAAAGATGTACTTATATTTGTTTATCAATTTGTAAGCTCACTTCACTGCTTATCACAGTTGAGCGAGGTTTGTTTGAGCTGAGAAAGCTGGGGATAGAACAGCAGCTTTGGGAAGCATCTCGGAAAGAAATTGATCTGCTTCCAGGATCTACGGTTGCTAATCACAAGCCTACCCCGGAGTCGGAAGCCTAATGGTGATTTTGGTAGCCTTATTTGTTGATTGATTATTTGTTCCATATGTACATGCGTTTTCCCACCTACCTCCTGCACGCTTTGTCGTCTCCTTTATATTTGTATCGCATACAAAAGAAAGCAAGAACAGGTACATAGCAAGAGGGACATCGTGCATTGTATTTTTGAAACTGAATATATATTATCATTCTTTTTGTTTACTTTTGCACCTCCAGAAATCAATCAGTTTGGTGTGCGATGAAAATTTCACAAGTATGGTGGTAATTATTGTTTTTCCTCTTTAATGTGTTTTTAATTTCATTATCAGTTATCTTAGTGTCAACTTCGTTCTTTGACAACATAATCGCATTCTTTCCGTTACCTGTTTCCTTCAAGTGCTTCATGCTGCTAAACTGCGATCGCTGCGTTTTCTAAACAACAACTTGCGAAGGGCTAAAATTCCCTTACAATTTTCTATTCAAGCTACACAAGTAGAAATATAATCCCGAAAACTTTACAGGGTTTCCCTTTTCTTTTTAAGCACTGGTATCTTCTTATTAGAGATAATTTTGTAATTCTGTTTGGCACTGTTAAATACTAAATATGTCAAATACTATATATGAACGGTTCTCTCAACATAAATTTGAACCTTGATCCAAGGGACTAGGCCCTTTTTGCTAGATAACTTCCGTTGGTAGCTACACAGTTTCAAACGTGAACAGCGTGTAATTGTGTAGGCCTAAAGATTTCGAGATCTGGATCCTCCGTTAGAATTATGCATGATGTATGTACGATGAAATGGGCCTACCAGCTATCCAAAGCCCTGTCGTATGAATGGATCCTCCAGAGTCCAGCCCTCCTGTCATTGTTTTTAATTCATACCTCCAATCTTCAATGGTGACGATTTTTTTTTTCTTGCATTCTGATCATTTCCAGCTCTAAACTATACCCATTAGGTTTGGGCAGTTATTCATATTTCTCAATTAGAATATTTAATTGGAAGCTAGCTATATATATATATATATATACTTGCAGTGATGTCAGGGCTGTGCATCGCAAAGCACAAATCGTCTCACCATCCATCTGGAATTCTGGATAATATATGTTCATTCATGTTGTGTTTCACAAGTGGAGATATTGTGGAACCCTCACCCAGGCACTGGCAATTATAATAATTATAATGATGATGATGATGATGAAGATGGTGGCAATTAATTTATAAAAGAGCCCATGCCTTTAGGCTCAATATTCATAATGAGCGTGGTTCAGTGTGCTTTCAGGAATTGTGGGTATATCCTCAGATCAGATTGGAATGGGTATGGTGCTGAATCACGCGTAGTTTTGTTTATGTTAGAGTTAAACCCTTTTTTCTAAGCCAACCAAACCCTTTGACACGGACACTCCTAATAGAGCCTGCTCCCGTTGATCATGAAAAGCAGCAATGCTTCCTTATTTTATTACTAAAAGTGGATCACCCTTTTCTCTACTCTCCTTTTTTAAAATTTTATCTCTCTTCATCTCAACAACAACAAGGTCTTTCTTTGCACATAAAAGGAGGTTTGCAAAAGAAACCAAAAAGGCATTCCCTTTGCTCCTTTCACAAAGCTTCCAAAAGCTTTGCATAACCTTCCTTCTCATTCTTCCTCACATTTCCCAACCCTGATGCTCTCCCTCTCTCTCTCTAAACTTGAAATTAATCATAATGGAGCTCAAGAAGATTTTGATTTTTTTTTACTTTATAAATTATTTCATGTTTTAATTAGTGGTTCATTTTTTATGATAAGTGATAACTAATCTTGAATACGTTTGCGTCAACAAAACGAATAGTGTTGACTCCTAGGCGTAAAGTGCTGACCTTTTTCTAATCTTTTGATTCGGATCATCAGATAGCAATATGAGGCCATAGATTTTTTAGAGGACTCCCTGAAGAAATTAAAACAAAAAGAGAGAGAATAAATCCCAACGTGGATTTTATTTTGCTTGTATTCCTTTATTGCATTACTTTTTTTTTTTTTTGAAAATTGACCTGAGCGAAGTACAACATAATGACGGACAAAGAAGAATACCAAGGCAGAAGGAGAAAACGAAAAAGAAAACAGAGATGCTTATTTGTTGTTCCAGAAATGAAATTCAGGTACGAGGGGGGCAATATAATAATATACAGAAGAGAATAAAGAAGAAGGCCAAGAAATCAGTGAGTGAGAGAGAGAGAGCAGTGCAGCTAATGATGAAAAATCTGAAGCCCTTTTGAAAAAGCTTGCAACGTAGGGACCATTCCTCTGCCTTTACCACTCCTTTGAGCAGCACATACAAAAGAATACAACAACAAAACCCACCAATATATATAATACCTTATAGTTTGTTTGTTGGTTTTATCCTCACTTTTACCTTCTCATCCACAAAACCAGCCACGTAAAAAAGAAAAAAAAAATCAAACCCTATATATCTACATTTATTTAAATCTAATCTATTTTACCTGTCTATCTTCGTCTGGCTAGACAGAGGGTGGTCCATTTGGTACAGGAATAAGATGAGAAAATAGGGTGTGTGGTTTTTCTTCAGAGGGGGTCCATTATAGGGAATGTAAGCCAAGACACAAGCATCCATAAATTGCGGGTATTTGGTGAAAAGAAGGGGAGTTAAATACAGCTATTATGTTGTGTGTGTGTGAGAGAGAGAGAGAGAGAACTGTAAAAGTGATATGATCAGTGAAGGAGATTGAAGGCACTGTGGGGAACATGTGGCTCCATTCACATCTCCATGTGATTCTGATTTTGAGTTTTGTTCGCTAAGGAATATGTGAGAGCTGTTTGCTTACTCTGTGGGGACTATGCTTTCAAAATTTTTCTCTAGTCCTCACCTCCCATCAATTATTGAATTCAAATTAGAGCAGGGAATACAGGCCGGTCCGGTCCTATAGGGCTAGCCCTTCACGGGCTCGGGTCTAAACAGACCAGCCCATTTATGTCCATTTGTTAAAAAGTACAATATTTTTTAGGCCCTCGGCCCTACAGGGCTGGTCCTTCATGGGCTCGGGCCTAAACGGCCTTAAACTTATTTTAATTCAAAATTTTTTCTTCTTCAAGTTTTACAATTTATTTATTATTTTGCTTTAAATTGAGATACATTATTTTTAAAACTCATAAATTTTTAGTTAAAATAATCATCTAATGTCCAAATTAGCCTATTTTTTAAAGTTTAAATTAATAAATTGTTGTAGAAAATAAAATAAATCAAACCAATTAATAAGTGTTTTCCTGTTATTAATACTCTATTAGGTACTTAGGTGTCTCTCATATTGATAATTTGATATAATGATATTATATTTATTAATTTATTTTAAAAAAATATTAAACGGGCCTAAAAGGGCCGGCCCTCAGGGCTGCAGGGCCAACCCTATAGGGCTTGCGGCCCTACAGGACCGGCCCTTTTAGGCCTGCTTCCCTTTTTAGCCTCTAAATCATAAGCCCGGCCCTTGAAGGGCTCGGGCTTAAACGGGCCGGCCCAACAGGTTCGGTCCGAATTCCCGACTCTAAATTCAATGCACTTGTCTATTGTTCACTCTAACCTTTTCATTTTATGTGTAAGCACTGAATAATGTGGTTAATTTCCATACTGATGTGTGTGAATCACTCCATTTTTATGCTCAATGCAAATGCTATATTGTCTGATATTTAACGTTTACATTCCCTCTCTCATAAATATATACAAGGTTGATTTTTGTGGAGATATTAAAAAAATAATTAAAGTACTTTAAAATATTTATATTTATCATTTTTCTCTATACTATTTTACCTAACTTACAAACTGATATATAATCTAGCAATACACGACATATGATATGATTAAGTAACTTGTTTAGCTTCCTTAATTTCTCTAAAAAAAGTTAACTCTATCTTATATTTAGAACAAGAGATAGTAGTCAATTAATGTCCAATTTTACGTAACTAATTTAATCACTAAAAAAACATTTACAGAATACCCCACTAATTAAGTATTTAATTATTTTATTTCTAATTTTAAACTATATATATTTTTAAAGAAACCCTTACTATTCTGAATTTTATTACAATTATACGACATTTTTTTATTCTGTTTTGGGAAGTAGAAGAAAGAAAACTTCACCTAATTTAAAATACATGTGAGAACAACGATAAGTGCAAAAATTATGCAAAGTTCTTCTTGTTTTCACATGCATTTGTTGTATATATCATGTCTTTTCGTTTCAGGAGACTTTATGTACATTTTGAAAATAAAAAAATATTTATAATTTTTACAAAGTAACCAGTGATTTGCATATATATATATATATATATATTTGAAAATAAAGGGTCGAGTCATATTGAAAACACTAATACGTCATTCAAAAAAAAAAAAAAACACTAATAAGCTTTCTAGTAAGATTAGATAGATGCTAAAATAAAGGGTTGAGTCATATTGAAAACACTAATACGTCATTAAAAAAAACACTAATAAGCTTTCTAGTAAGATTAGATAGATGCTAAAATTATTTGCTTTTTTAGTATCATGGGACAAAAGGGTTTTCTTAAGAAGAAAAGAAGATAAGGTGTCACACCATAATTATAGAAAGAAAGAAACTTTTCACAAGTGGTCAAAGAGAAGAAGTTCATCCCAACAAAAGTACATAAAGAAGAGTCTTAAACCACCACGAGCAAAAAGTTAATTAGAGGTGGGCACTAAATTTTCACTAAAACCTTTCCCGTTTGGTTCTTTTTAGCACCACTACCTTGTGGCCCCATATACACAAAAACTTGACCCCATATACACAAAACCTTGACCCCATATCATATTCAGTTCTTAGCTATAACAGATTCTTTGAATGTAATGAAAGTTAAATAAAAGAAAGGAAAAATCTTCTGTACGTGTCCACAATCAATTTTTCTAAGGGCAATGAAGTAATTGAGTGCCCTTTAGATTTACCCCAAGCGTCCCTGACAAGTCCCTAATGCATTTCATTATTTTTTGCAGGATTGCTCTATTTTACTTCGAATCTTCACACTGAAACCACTTATTATTGTCAGTAAGCTGATCTTATTCGTACTTGTCGAACAAGAAAAGTCGATCAATCAAACCAATTTCTTGGAAAACCACGAAGAAAGAAAACTGTTCATCTCTCTTTGCACCATCAAGTATCAAATACTCATATTCTCTTTATCATTGACACTCGCACATTTTGATTTAGAGTTAAGGGTTAAAAAATCCATAATTTTTTTCTTTAAAAGTGTCCATAACATTATAAATCTTAGTGAGGTATAAAAATATCTATAAATTTTTAAAAACGGATAAAAATACCACGGCGTGAACTATTTTAAACGGTGTGACTTTTTCTTATTTGTCGGTCCACATTATCCACGTGTCAGCATTTAAGTTCTCTTCTCAGTCATCTCTTTCTTTCTCCCTCTAACATTCCCCCCCCCCCCTCTCTCTCAAGCCTTTCTCTTATCTGCCGCCCTCTCTTTCGACTGTATGGCCTTTCCTTAATTTACAGTTTTCTTTAAATCTCTCTTGCAATTTTGCCTCAAATTTCTTCATTGAAATATGAACAGTGAATGCGATCTTATCTACGTGCTACCACTGTCGCCTCCCGCAAACGTGATCCTGCTTGTGTCTTCTACTCCCAATTCAGAGATAGAATCGCCGGTAGCTTGGACTTCGTCCTCTGGTGCAATAGCATCTTCGACGTCAAAGTCGGAAATGGTGAAGCTGACGGAGGTGCAGGATCTACTGACGGTGGAGAGTGATTCAGGGTCTAAGAAAACCAGAAAATCTCTGCGCACAGGACCCATGCGAAGTTGACTTCTTCGTGTCCGTTCACGCCTGCATGTACATGTATTTGCTATCATTTATTTTTAAATAATAAGCACTTATTATACAAACAGATAAAACTTCTTTCACATATTTATCTCGTATAACGTTAATTACGACTTATAAACACTTATTATCTAAAATAAACTATTACAAACAAGTATTAAGTCTCCTGCAACTTAAGTACCGGATATTGGTCGCGCGCGCTCCCTCACCGCTTCCGCCGTACAGCTCATCTCTTCTGAATATCAGTTTTGGAATGGAAGTGGCTGGTCCAACCACGTTTTCGTTGCTTCGCATGACTTGGGGGCCTGTTTTCACACCCTGGTAAGTTTGATATTTAAGTTCATTGTGCTTTGCTTGCCAACATTCTGATGCTTCTTTCAGAATCTTAAACCACGAAACTCTCTCTGACTTGAAACTCTGTTTTCTTTTGAATTAATGTAAGAATGGGAGAGAAAGAGATGGTGGCAGAGAAGCGAAGGGCAGTTGAGAGAGAGAGAGAGAGAGGCACGTTAGAGGGAGAGAGACGGAGATGGCAGAAGAGGGAACTTAAATGGCTGACACGTGGACAATATGGGACCCATAAAGAGAAAAAATAACACCGTTCATGATAATTAACGTTCATGGTATTTTTTCCATAAACATTTTCACATTTAAGTAAAATTTATATTTGTGGATGCACTTTTAAAAGAAGTTTCTGGACATTTTTATTCCTTAACTCTTTAATTTAATACCTTTCTTCACATTTGAAAAAAAATAACACAACAATACCATTTAAATTGTAAAAACTCGAAAATGCTTACTGAATTAACAAAAGGGCAAATATCAATAGGTGATGTTGGAGGATTTTAGGATTTTGAGATTTGGATATTAATAATTTATAAGAATAACAATTAGCAATTTAGAGAGTTTAAGTTGTCAGTATTTATATCTAAGTTGCTAGTTCATATTTAAGTTCTCAATAATCAAACTTAAAAATTCCAAATTTCTATTAGATTACATATTTATATTTTTATTAATTTAATAGACATTTTAAGATTTTTATAATTCAAAAGTACTTTTTCTGTCATTTCCTTGTTAGAAAAACCGAGGTCATTTTGAGTTTTTGACACATTTTCTGTGAAAAGAAAAGGTAAATGCTGTAAAGCCACTTTCAAAGGAAGAGGTACTCCATCCTGTTTTGTATCGTCAAAGGGGATACAAGGTAACTGTGGTTGGTGAATCAGCAGGGGAAAGAAAGAACAAAGTAAAAATTGGATCTTTGCTCTGTAATTTCTGAGAATATTTTCAGGTTCCTTCAGTATCAGTGGCAGCTCTTTACCTCTTTTCCTTTTCATACCCACCAACTTGTATGCTGACTTACCCTGCCTCAACCTCAAGTATTTCAAACAGAAAAAGTGTTTAACTTTAAATATATACACATCCTTAAACATATAAAATAGGTATAAAGTTGAACATTAAATCATTAGGTTAAATGAAATTCAGGGACAATTTTGTTATAATCATGAAAGGTTTAATGATGGATGCGGACAAAGAGAGCAACAGACCTAGCACATAGGACCTTACCTCTCTCACATCTCTTTCCTCACCAATTTCACCATTTTCAGGCCTGCAACCAAAAAGCTAAAACTATAATGATAATCAGAATAGAGAAGGTCCAACCACCTAAACTGGACCCCACACTTTCTCTCACACACACACACACACACCAACACTATGCCTATCAAGTCAAGTCTCGACCCAATGCCCCTACTTCTCATTGCTATTTTAAATACTTGGTCGGATCTCTTTCTTTCTTGCTCATTTTCCTCACTTTCTTATTCTCTCTTCCTCTGTGAAACTATGGACTGTAAAACATGGAACACTATAGCTGTGGCTCTAGTGTTGCTTCTTCACTTGAGCTTAATTATGCCTGTCTTCTCTTTCTCGTCTCACCCAGACAGGATCCTACGGCTTCCTGGACAACCCCTCGTAGGATTCCAACAGTACTCTGGATATGTCACAGTCGATGACAAGAAACATAAAGCCTTGTTCTACTATTTTGTTGAATCTGAAACTGACCCTGCTTCTAAGCCTCTTGTTCTCTGGCTCAATGGAGGTCTGGAAAAATCTCTCAGATGAATCAGAATTTTTGAATGAAAGATGTTGGAGAATGTGCGTGAGTGAGCTGATTCCTCCTTTGTTTGTTTTTTTAAATGCAGGACCTGGATGTTCTTCACTTGGGGTTGGGGCATTCTCTGAAAATGGACCCTTTAGACCAAATGGTGAAGTTCTGATTAGAAATGATTACAGCTGGAACAGAGGTACTCTGTTATGGAATCCCATTTTTTCATTTTGACACAAGTATTGGCCAAAATTATTTCTTTTTCTCTTTGGGTTGATTTATTTTGTGTTACAGAGGCAAATATGCTATATTTGGAGACACCAATTGGAGTGGGATTTTCTTATGCTAAGGATGGATCTTATATGACAGTGGGTGATAAGGAAACTGGTATCTTCCTCTGCTAATGTCAATTACTTTAGAAACCTTTTTTTATCTTTCGACTCTATTAAGGTTTCTCTTTAGACAAACTCTTTTTCTAATCTCAATGATCTGCGGACAAAGGCACGTACAATATGAATGTATGCTGCTTAGGCTTTTTTTGAAAAGTTAGAGAGACAAAACAGTGTTTAATGACGAAATTCTTCTCAAACTTTTCTCTGGCACTTTACAATTTCCCATTATTATTATTTCTCCTGTTAATCCCAATGGCTGGCATTATAGTAATGATGTACTATTAATTTCAAATTTTTGACAAGTCCTTGAGTACTCAAAAACAGTCATTATTTCGTCATCTCAAACTGTGTTTTTGATTTCTTTAGCCAGGGACAATCTCATGTTTCTGAAACTCTGGTTCAACAAGTTCCCTCAATACAGGCAAAGAGATCTGTTTCTTACTGGGGAAAGTTATGCAGGTACCTCTGTTACTTCCACCAATCATTTCTGGAAATCCAAATTCCAATTACATATTTTTTTTAAAATCTTTCTTTCTTAATATCAGGGCATTATGTTCCTCAACTTGCAAAGCTCATGATTGACTTCAACAAGAAGGAAAAGATATTTAACCTTAAAGGCATAGCTGTAAGTAACACATGCCTAAACTATTCGAACTTAAAACTTCGGATAATTCTGATATCAAATTGTTCTTTGTTTCTCAGTTGGGTAATCCAGTTCTAGAATATGCCACAGACTTCAACTCAAGAGCTGAGTTCTTCTGGTCTCATGGATTAATATCAGATTCAACGTACAAAATGTTCACCTCAGTGTGTAATTATTCTCGGTACGTTAGTGAGTACTATAGAGACTCAGTTTCGCCTGTTTGTTCAAAGGTCATGAGCCAAGTAAGCACAGAAACAAGTAAATTCGTGGACAAATATGATGTGACGCTTGATGTCTGTATTTCCTCAGTTCTTTCACAGTCTAAGGCCATTTGTCCTCAAACACAAGTGAGTCTTTCTTCTCTCCCCACACTCTCCTCTTCATCAAACTGGCCTTGTTCACTATGATTTTTAATATTTAGACTTTTTTGTTTTACAGCAAAAAAGTGAGATGATCGACGTATGTGTTGATGATAAAGTTATAAATTACTTGAACCGAAGAGATGTTCAAGAGGCACTTCATGCCAAACTTGTTGGAGTTCGCAAATGGGATGTCTGCAGCAAGTAATCTTCTTTTTCTCAGCTAAAAAATTTTCCCTTTTGATTTCAGTTTTATTAACATGAATATATATTATATACCCAAGTTCTCCAATAAACATATGATTCATCATGTTCATTAAACAGCGTCCTGGACTATGATATGCTCAATCTGGAAATACCTACGCTTCCTATTGTGGGGTCAATAGTCAAAGCTGGAGTTCAGGTCTTAATTTACAGGTAAATATAAATAACTACCTTTTTTCCTTCTTCCCACATTTCTTGTCGCATGTTTGAGAAGCTAAACGTAATCCTGTCTTTCATTTTGTGACTACAGTGGAGATCAAGATTCAGTTATTCCACTAACTGGTAGCCGTACCTTAGTTCAGAAACTAGCAAGACAATTAGCACTAAACACTACTGTTCCTTACAGAGTTTGGTTCGAAGGCCAACAGGTAATACATACTTGAGTTTCAATCGTTATTTTGTCCGAAAGACATCCTCAACCAACCTATACCTATATACTACCTTTGGTTATAAATGTAAGACTCAATTAATTTTTTTGGGATATCAAGGAAGCTAATTAAATTATTTTAAAGTATTTATATTTATCAATTTTTCTTTTAACTAATTTGTCTAACTTATAAACTGATATATAATTTAATCATACATAATATATTAGGTTGGTGGGTGGACTCAAGGTTATGGAGATAATAAGCTGTCATTTGCAACCATAAGAGGTGCTTCCCATGAAGCTCCTTTCTCGCAGCCTGAGAGATCGCTGACTCTGTTCAAGTCTTTCTTACAAGACAGACCTTTACCTGCTGATATTTCCTAACACCATTTTAATGTTTCAGTGTTTCTCTGATTTCTTCAAGTTTGAGGTTGTAATTAAGGCAGTCGTTTTATAGTTATTATTATTATTACTACTAAAGCAATTAATGTGTTAACTGTGCAATAAGTCAAAACAAGAATGTAAAGTAGTGAGTTTTGTTTCTTCTTCTTTGATTACTTTCCTCCCCTCCCAATAGTTCGTATGTGTTGTTACCAGGGCTTGCTTGTTTGCTCGTTGGGCTGTCACATGTAATAATGCATCGTTTAGACAAAATAATGTGAAAATGTATTATCATTCTCTCCCTTTTTGCTTCCTTCCGTGCAAATATCAATCATTTTGTTCTAATTCGTTTGGTTAATTCTCCCTGGACCTAAATATAAGACTCGATTGATTTTTTTTTTTTTGTAAAGATTAAGAAAACTAAATAAACTACATAATCATATCATATATTGTGTATTATTAGGTTATATATTATTATATAAGTTAGATAAGTTAGTTTGAAGAAAAACGTTGAGTATAAACACTAAGTAACTCATTTAGCTTCTTTAATCTCTCCAAAAAAATCAACTGAGTTTTATATTTAAGACGGGAGGAAGTATGATATAAGAAAAATTAATAATTTTAATTTAAAATGAAAACTAACTTCAATTCTAGTAAATTTATACAGATATTCATTTTTTAAAAAAATTATTGGATTTTAAAAATAAATCAATAATTATATCAATAAATAGTAAAAAACGCTATAACAATGGTTGTTTCTTTTAATTTTACATAACATATTGACAATAATTAAAATGCCGCTATGGTTTTTTGTGTGAAATATAACATGTTAAGTTTATTGGTGTGACAAAAAGCAAAAACTGTTTCTAACTTTAAAAAAAAAAGATAGAGCGCTTTTATTATGAATTAGAATTATTGACTTCTATCCACATCTTATTCAATCTTTATTATTTAAGGATACTCCAAATGCCCATAAATATCATTTTTTAACTTTATATCCCTCTATTTTGTCTCAACACTTTATATGTTATAACACACTGACAAAAAGATTTCAAAAGGCAACGTTTTCCTCATTGTAGCTGTTCCTCTGTATACATTTACCTGTTCTCGAGGATATTATCAAAGGAAAATCACTCCTAGTCCAAACAAGTAAGATGTTATTAGAAAGGTTCCTGGATGTTGTAAAACACACAACAGGTTGTGAATACACGCTTTTAGGGTTGTAATAAGTGACTTTTCTAATAATATTTTGTTTGTTTGGGACCTATAAGTGATTTTCCCTATTATTCAACGAAGATAAAAATATGCTTCAGGTTTTTTAAATATTTTTTTTGAGGTACAAGGCAAACACTAACGCCTAAGTTATAGGCGGGATTAAACCCGTGGCCAGCATCCATATCTGATATTAGAGTACAAGGCCTTTATTTTTCAAATTGAATTGTCCTCATTCGCTATTTCACTCTGTTCTCTCTGAATCTCTCTTAACTTACCTTTACTTTTGTGCATGCGCATATACAAGACGTTGGCCTTTTTTATCAGTAGGATCGTGCATGAAACTGTACACATTACACATCAACATCAGCATTTTGTAGGAGATTGATATGCTGTAAGTTCAAGTCAGAATCCGCATGCCCTATCTTTGTCACGTGCAAAAGGAATAACGTGCCATCCTTGATAGAACATGAAGACGACTAGTTCTAATCATTTTGAATGTGAAAGTTGATATATAACACACACACACACACACTCGTCTTCCATCAAACTCATTTTCAAGAAAAATAGTGTAAAACATGCTCTGCTTTCAGTAGTGAACTCTGAAGCCCCAAAAATGCAAGAATCTCACTCATCAAGAGTCACCTTCATGTGACTGTTTCTGGCTTTCATTCAGCACTTTTTTTCCTGTTTTATCAATCTTTTTCAATGACATCTCACATTCTCACTTTCACTTTCCACAACTCTCCATCAGCTAACATCTTAGCTCCAGTCTTGGAAGAAAATTACCAAGTCGAAGTTGATATATAAGGACAGTGCATCTAAAGACAGAGTCGTATATAGTAATTCGATTTCAGTATCACTCGTCTTGAACTAGGTGGTCCAGCTTTCATTTGAGCATCCCAAAGATGAACCAATTCCAGCATCATCCCTTATTCCTCTTCATTACACTCGCATTTTCACTCCTATTCCCTCAATCTTCTGATCTTTTTTCCTTGTCTTTTAATCTCATCTCATGTTTCGTAACAGTATAATTTGGATATTTTTCAAGTGTGGCATTAACTCATCACCTTCTTGAAGAATCAAAGTGCTACGTTATTTCCATAGCCACAATGGCTCCTTACCATCTCACTGTTGTACCTTACAATTAACTTTTCAAAGGTTACCACAACGTTATCGATTATGTGAATCACCAGTTCTATACTGACAAGGTTTTGACTCCTTTGTTTTATTTGGAGGATTTTAATATTCGATCCGTACAATTTGATAAGAATAAGTTGCTTCCAAGCTATGAAGTGAATGGAAGGGGTTCTTTAATTTGCGACTTTAAATTTGTTGGAACAAAATGGGTTTGAAGTTAACGGCGTTATGATTTTCTCGGTGGACGCTAGTGCTGCTGCGGCCAATGACTACTATTATGAGAGAAAATCACTAGATTTCTTGCTTAACACTACTCATGCGTGAAACTGAAACAGCTCGAGCTGAATATATAATTGTAATAGCCAGAAAGCTAGTTAATATATTCAAGAGGCATGTAAAAAACAATATTTCAATTCATTTATCTAGTAATAGTATAATTTTCCCCCTTCGGTATACAATTATGATGCTTTTCATATCTTCTTGGTTAAGGTTATCAAATTTGTGACAATAACGTAAATTCGTATCATAAAATCAAATAATAAACTCATAAAAGTTTATTTTATCAATAAGTAGGTATTTATAGTTGTATAATTAAAATATTGAATGACAGTAATTTGATTTAAATATATTTTAAATTCAAACAATTGAAATTAAATGCATTAACATTCATAATTTATCATTCTTAATAAAGAAATTTATATAAAATTCATATATAAAGTTATTGAACATGATTAAATTAAAAACTTTAATATGAGTTTAAAAATGAGTTAACATAGTTTTATAAATTAGAAATGTAAAAATAATAAACTCGGTGTGTAAACTTATAAGTTTATTAGTAACTCAACACGATTTTGCAAAGTTAAAACTTTAAAACAGTAAATTTAGAGAGATAACTTATGAGTTTGACAACAATATTCTTAACACATGTATATGTGATATTTAATTACTTTCTTGTTATATGTCTCCACTCAAATCATTCTTAACATGTGTTAGAAGTCAGATATCCTTTCGGTAGAAAGTCCTTAACTAGCATGACATTATTGACCTATTTCTACCTGTCCATTAATCACTCTTTTGTTTGTCTCTGTGTCTCTCCGCTAATCTCTCTAGTTTCTTACTCTGTTTGTCCTATATATGTCGAATGTAATCTCTCATTTTAATATATAAGTAAGAATGTGATTGCATACTTTTACAACATGCATCTTAATATTTGTATTTGGGATTAAAAAAATACACGGTTTTAAATAGTTCTGAACTCAACTTCCATGAACAATCGTGTCAATTTAACTTGTATTCTTAGATCACTTTGATTCTTAGTATAAGATAATTTTAATAAAAAAATTTAACTTCAGAGGGAATATTATATTTAAAAATAAAGGGAGTAAATGTAATGATAAGACAATACAACCTTCTTTATCCATCCACCGGCCCACCAACTTTGCGCCCTTTTGCCTTTTCTATATAAATACGTTGCATGAAAATTTCGAATCTGTATTCATGATATGAATTATAGAAAACTAAACACACGTATTTTAACAATACGCATAATTCGTGGATTTGATTAGTTCAGGGTGTTTCTGCTAAAATACAAATCTCGCATTATGAAACCGTAGACGTATTCATTTCGCTCGATAAGAAACCAAAATCTTCCCGATTCTTCCTCTCTCGGTCTCATTCGGCTTCTATTCCTTGCAATATTCTCATCTCTCACGAACAAATCGACTGTGTGTGCAGCAAACGCCAAAAAGAGCACAAGCAGGTTTACACCTTCACCACCCTAATCCTCCCTTTTTCGTCTGTGACTGGCTACACAAAGATTACATGAAGAGGAGCAACAATAATGGCGCCAATGATATATATATTTATATAATCGCATGAATTTAGCGTTATCATATAACGACGATCAATTAAATACCTTCATCCTGCTTGTAATATGATTCTTTGGCAACTTTTGCTTATCATATGAGGAATTCGCAGGTTACTGACGAAGAAGAGGATCCCAAGGCCACGTTACCTCTTGACGCTACCTCTCAGGTCTGCATCTCACTCAGGTGACTTCGATTTTCCAAACTTCTCAGTTTTTTTTTGGGCCAATACGAAGCATGATACTCCGATAAACACATTAGATGCTACATGAAAGTTTAAATTCAATTTGAACTCTCTGTTTTGTTGCTTTGTTGAATTCGTGTCGCGTATTGTGTTCTTGCATATCTTCCTTTACATCTGGAGCTCACATTGCATCTCGGTTGCGGGAATTGGCTTATTCAGGTGTTGTAAATGTTGGGAGATATCTCGTCTGGGCCTGCGATTAGCTTCACGGAATGGCTGGACTTGGTCCGCAAAAGAACCACCATGTACCGCGCCTCTGGCTTTCCCCACCGCCATTCGAGGCCCCTTGATCCTATGCCTGCTTCTAGGTTACTCTCATTTCTCCTAATTTTCTCCCCTTTTCTCATTCATATTTTTCTACAATGTTATCTTATGAGCTTCTGTTTCTTTTATACACGTTTTATCTGATAATCATCATCATAAAATTTGTTTTCACTGTTACGTTGAAGCAGTTGAATGACAATGTCAATCATTTTGTTTTCTTTCCTCTCATCATAAAATTTGTTTTCAGAAGTGACCTTGTTATGCTAATTTTTTACTCAGCGCGGGAGAAGCAAAATGTGATACTCTTCGTGAGGAAACAACAGAAATCAATTTGTCAGAAAGGCTTGGTAAAGCTGCAATGCTGGATGTTGAATCAAGCTCCTTTTCATGGCATAGGCTATCTTCATTGCATAATGTTGAATACGGCAGCAGCAATGACCATTCTGAGGACGACATGAACAAACCTCTTGAGGTTCGTCATCTTCTGTACTGGTTTATATGCAAAACTACATACGTAGTGTGCTTCATGTATGGATATCCTTTTCCAACCTTTCAGTCAAGTTCATTAATTTAAGTATAACTTGATCCTACTATTTTTAGCTTTACCCAAAGTGACGGATATTGGGAGAGAAGATGTTTCTGAGCATGCTCATAATTGTTCAAATTACATTAGACATTTCTCCTTAGTTTAGCTTTGTTCAATATTTCCACCAGGTGCTTCAGTGCATGGCATCAATGCCTATCCCGTTTATTTATCTGGGTGCAAACAGCAGTTCCAATATATATGATTACGTTTTGGGAAAATATCATATCAATTTTTTTTTTTCTTTTTTGATGCCAAAGTAGAGAAAAACTGTGTAAACTTTTTAATTTCTCAGCTTCTGCCTCAATTTCTCCTCAGTTGTGTACACGTAGGTAACTGTACATTCTGGGGGAGTTGTCTTCTTTGCTTTTTTTCGTCGCTTTGGGAATGATGATACTTTTCCAAAGGAGGAAGCAGCTGTTATAAAGATATCATCAACAAGAATGGCAACACAATCTGAACGTCTTGGTTATGAGTTTGCCAAGTGGTTGGGAGTCCGAACTCCACAGGTGTGCCCTTGACTTCATCAGCATGCCCCCGGCTATCAGGCCATACCAGATTCATTCTCTCCTGTTACTTGGAAAATGCAGGGCAGAGTAATTCATAATACCAGTCCTGAATGGCTCCAAATAAAGGGTGCAGCAGAAAAGGCAAGAGATGCAGCTAATTCTGAAGGAGATGAAACTGGCAGCATGACATGTTCAGAACTCTTGGAAGCACTTGAGCTGAGCCGTTGCCTCTTTTTTATGGGGTATGATCCAAATCTGGGTTTGAATTCAATTCGGTATGGTCTCATAATGTAACCAAGTAAATAATTTTGCTTACTCTGTCAATTTCATTCATTCTAGCATAAATGGAATGGACACAGCTAATTTGTCACTTGCGGAACTTTTCATTTAACTTCAATATGCCCAATGTGGAGGATTGCTTTGCAGCGTATTGGCATGCCTTCTGTAAATCTTTGAAATGGATGGATAGATTCTTCCCACATAGCTAAACCAAACCCACTATGACCATTTCCTGGGAAAATAAATAACTGAGCTAATATGATATCCTTTAATCTCTTCTGCAAGACAACTTTCAACCGATTGTTCTAAGGGTTCAGTATCTTCTTGCAGCTACGTGCATGGATCACCTTTACTTGAAAGTTGTTGTGCTTTCGAGTCCCAGGAATCAGTAGAAAGAACATCTGCAGCTCTGGGCAGGGTATTGATGCTAGACCTTGTTATCCGAAATGAAGATAGGCTCCCCTGCCGTGAGCTTAGATGGCGTGGGAATTCTGCAAATTTGTTGTTGACTGAAAAGGTTATATCTGCTAATGTTGATACACTAGAGGAAGCTTTTGATTCTGCAATGAATCTATATAGACCGAGGGTGATCAGCGCACTTCAAAAAGA
The DNA here is from genome assembly GCA_963210345.1 of Inga oerstediana. NCBI lineage: Eukaryota > Viridiplantae > Streptophyta > Magnoliopsida > Fabales > Fabaceae > Inga > Inga oerstediana. Next base: position 3,528,013 of record OY723410.1, read on the forward strand.
AAGAAGGTCAGCTTCACCGCATAGCAGCTTGAGCTCTCATAACCCTGGACTGGTATCACAGGTTTCTGATATTTCAGAGATGGCCGAATCACCAAGATTGTCTTACATGAGCTCTCAAAGCTACACATCAAGTGAAGAAGTCTTTAGTGACATCAACATTGTGGCTATTGACTCCGGTGTTCCCCGCCGACCCCCTGCTGGTAAACGTGCAATAGATCAAGCTATTTATCCTAAACTGGTTGAGTTAGTGCTCAATAGTTCTGAGTTTGCCTCCAATCTCTTACATGATATAACTGGAGGTAAATTAGGATATCCTTTGCCAGAAGTCCCAAATTCAACAACTGATGTTCATTCAAATGACATGCCATCAGCAGTTCGTGCATTCCGTTGTGGTTTTCGTGCTGCTCTTAGGGATCTGCAGGGATTCCATATCTTCCTATTAACACTTCACCAGAAGCTTGATAGCTTGTTAAGATCATTTCTGAACATTATAAGCAAATTATCAATGGGGGAATTTGACAAAGAGGATTCACTGGTTTCAGCTGACACCACTGCACAGGCTGCTGGAGGTGGCAACTCTTCCTCTCCAACAAGCAGAGAGAGGTTTGTTAATGATAACCTTCCAGATTTTGATCCAGAATCAAAGAAAACTTCTCAAAGGTTATCAGGTTCTGGCAGCAGAGATAGTCCTGAATTTTCTGCTTTGGCAAGAGAAGGTTGTCATGGGAAGTTCTGTAAAGGAAGCGGGGAAACACTTCGAAGTCTCCGCTTGACAGCAAAGCTCCGTGACTTCCATAAGTATGCAAAGGTTGGTTTTGTGAGTAATAACCTTGTATGCCAGTCCCATGGTTGTGGTGTTGCAGGCACAAATGTCTAAATATCTGGTTTTGATGTTATTTTTTTCAGTATATCATAAATAAGCACTAAGCAGTCAATGGCATGTTCGTTTCATTATGCATTATGAGACTTTTACCCCCAATTATATTTATACAAAATTGATTCAAGTGGACAATGCTCATGATTCTGACCAGGAGATGCTTTTGTTACTTTCTTAACTAAGAGTATGGATTTTGGTGAATCAGATAGAGTAGTTTTAGTTTAGGAAACATGATTACTCCATTCAGTTCATGTTTGCTTTCTTCTTGTTTAAATGTTGAACTTCTCGTGTTATACTGGAAGGTCGGTCACCAATAATTAAAACATTTGTGGGTTTTCAGTTAAATATTTGCTACCAATTCCTGCTGTTGTTGCTTGTATTCCACAATTTTTTGTCTTGATAATTGGCTGGTAACAAAGTAACATTGTGATATGAATTAGCTGAATAAATAATAGATCATCTCAGAAAAATACAACAGTGGAAATAACTGAACGAGAAATCGTTAGGCTTTGCAATTAATGCTCAAAAGACCAAATCAGTGTTACAATGACACACACTGACTCTGGCCAAAACCCTATTCCCCCGTTACAACTCCAAAATATACTCTAAACAGCAACAAGCACTCAAACAGAGAATACACACTGAAACCACAGCACGTACATAACATCTTCTGGCTTTCGTGAGGCTAGAGGCTCTCCCTTACGACACTCAATCCCAAAACAAGTCCTAAACTAAACTCCCTCTGGAAGTCTCAGAAGACATTATAAGCCCAAAAGGCAACTTTCATTCCCACAAACACACAAGCCCCTAGACTACACATAGAATATACTAGTTCAGCCTTTCTTTTTACTTCTAGTCAGGAGCTGAAGGATAATTTCCTGGACCGGTAGAATTATCCCTTTCTATTTCTTGTGTCCTTAATTTCCTCTTGTATGTCTTGGTATACCCAGCAGCCCCATCACATTGTTAACTAGTTCTGTCCTTGACATATGGAACATCATATTTACCTTATATTTTACACTCTTATCATACTTTCCAGGTCGATGCAGAGTCTAACAAAGAATTGGAACAGTGGAATGAAATGCTAAAAAGTGATGCTGTAAAGCTGTGCCAGGAAAACAATTTCAATACAGGATTTTTTGAGGGGAGTGATAATTACTGTGTCATTGATGCTTACGAACTGAAGGTTTCTATCTTTGACTTTGATCCTACCTAACAGAAGTATTTTGGAATTTCTTTCATTCACACAAAGGATCTGCCCGTTACATGTAGGTCAGACTCGAGCATATTCTTGAGAGGATTGCATTGATATCCGAGGCTGCGAATTCAGAGAAGCCATCCCGGGTCACAAATAATCTGTTCATTGGTGGAGCACTGGCTGCAAGATCGTTGTACACACTACAACAATTGGGAATCACGCATATTATGTGTTTGTGTGCGAACGAAATAGGACAATCAGATTCTCAATTTCCTGATCTATTTGCATACAAAAATTTCTTTGTAAGTCGTGTTATTTTCTTTTCTTATTCTATCTGTCTTGTTTGTATCAGCTTAGCTTTTTTTAAGGACATAAACAGTCTTTGGTCACGCTTGTCTTCCTCGTGTGAAGCATTCATTTTGCATTAGAGGACCCTAGACTTCTGTTCATCTCTCACCCTCACTGTAATTACTTGCAGTTTCCGATAATTATTTAGCATGTTAATTCTGCAACCGTGAACAAAACACACAAGTTTAACCAATGGCAGATTTCCCAGGGTAATTCCAGTTGAAGTTTATCATCATTTATAAACATTGATTTGGATTGCAGAGTCAAATTCAAATGCAGTTCTTGCCTTCTCCTGTTTTTTCCCCCCTCTCAGCAGTCACAATTGTTCTACATTTTGATCCCCTTGGCTGAAAAAGCATCTTGACTCCGAGTCGTTGACATAGCAATGCGCTAACATAATTTTATCCACTAGATACGCCCAGCTTCGACATTTTTTTGGCTTAATCATGTGCTATGTACTTCTCAATTTGGTTTGTTGTACTCTTTGCTCTTCATGTTAACGAGATACCCAACATACATCTATTTTTTTTCCAGGAGTATGTATTCATGTAATTTCTACTTGCCCTCCCACTTGAACAGGTAAGTGACGATGAAGATTCAAACATCAGTAGCATATTTGAAGAAGCTTGTGATCTGATAAGTGATGTTGAAGGAACAGGTCAGAGAATTTTAGTCCATTGCTTCGAAGGGAAAAGCAGAAGCGTTACATTGGTGCTTGCTTACTTAATGCTCAGGAAGTAAGTCAGAATATATAATTCTACAATCCTAGGTGTAGTGAAAACCGGTACTAGCATTGTCATGGAGCCAACTGATAGGTACTGATTTTAAAGATTAGTTAAATAAGAATTTATTAGATGAAATTAATGCCAGGATCAGAAAACCTAAAGTACAATATAAGGTAGAATTTTTTTGGCCGCTGAACTGATTTTATTGAGCTGAAAGGAATCGTCAATAATTGTGAGAGCAATTCAAGTAGCTACATCTGGTACAGTTTTGAAACAGAAGCTTGTGATGCAGGAAATACAACTTACTTGAAGCATGGAATGCTATGAAACGGGTCCACCGGCGAGCACAGCCAAACGATGGTTTTGCAAATATCTTAATGGAACTAGATCAGAAACTGCATGGGAAAGTGTCCATGGTGTGGCAGCATAGGAAACCGATGATGAAAACTTGCCCTATCTGTGGAAAGAATGTAGGACTAAGCAGCAGCTCTCTTAAGCTGCATCTGCAGAAATCGCATAGAAGACTATCATCAGGGAGTGTAGATAGTGGCATGAAAATGGAGATTGAGAAAGCTTTAGCTGCTTTGAAGATTAGTCGCGGTGGAAGCGTCAGCCCTACACAAAGGCAGTCTCATTCAATCGTGGATGAATAGAAACCGCAAAACATATCTCGTTTCTTTTCAAATTAATCCGACCTTCTCACTTGATGCCCTTGCTTCCTAAGATGCAAGGAAATAAAACAGTTTTTGTTCAGCATTTGCTCATTAACCGGGTAAAATGCTTTTATTTTTCTAGGGTCACGTCGGATTCAGACGTTCATGCCTTAGCATTTTTAGTTATTAAGTATTCTTGAGGTCATATTTTCGCTTTGCTGGAAAAAGTGTACGACTGCGGAGCTTGTGACTGACTGATTATTTTTCTAGAGAACACATTATGGTTATGGTGACTAACTATGACATGTAAACTAAACACATGATACAAACCAGGCTGAACATTTGTGCCCTCGTATATTTATAACGGTAGATAATAAAATTTGACCACGATATTAACTATTCAAGCAAGAATTGTGAGACTTGAGAACCAACCAAATAGAACTACAACCCCTAATAATGGCATGCAAGTGTTTCCTTTTTTCTTCAGCTTTCCTTGCTTGGCCATGCTCAGCAGTCAGACACGCCTAAAACAGCCCGAAGAAAATAAAGTAGTTTTTCGTTGAGTGACAAGTAAAACTATGTCTAGGGTTATAAAAAAAATTAAATTACAGACATGATCTTGGCAAAGGCAGCAACAAAAAGGCCATTTAATCTACACGGGAAGAGCCTCAGGTAAGGATTCTGGGGCACCAGTGCTACCGTTGAGGACAACAACATTGCCATCAGAATCGACATCCACTATAACAGAATCTCCTCCTTTAATTTCTCTAGCAAGCATCTTCTCAGCCATGCTGTCCTCCAAAAGCCGCATTATAGCTCTCCTTAATGGTCTGGCTCCATAACTAGGATTGTAACCTTCCTCAACCACTCTATCCCTAAATCTTTCCGTCACTTGGAGCTCGATATCTTTGACTTTCAGTCTGTCAAAGACCTCCTTCAGCATTATGTCAGCTATCTCCTTCACTTCCAGCTTGGTCAGTTGCCGGAAAACAATCATTTCATCCAACCTATTCAAAAACTCTGGTCTAAAGTACTGTTTTAGCTCCTCAGTCACCAAGCTCTTGATACGGTTATAACTACTATCCTTCTCATCATAATCTAAGTCAAATCCAATTCTGCGGCCTCCTTTCTCAATCACACTGCTTCCAACATTTGATGTCATTATAAGAAGCGTGTTCTTGAAGTCTACTGTTCTACCCTTGCTGTCTGTCAATCTTCCATCTTCCAGAATTTGAAGCATCATATTGAATACATCTGGGTGAGCTTTCTCAATCTCATCAAACAGTATAACAGTGTATGGTCGACGACGAACTGCCTCAGTCAGCTGACCACCTTCAGTGTAACCAACATAACCAGGAGGTGAACCAATAAGCTTAGAAACAGTGTGCCGTTCCATAAATTCACTCATATCAAGTCGAATCATTGCTTCTTCAGAGCCAAAGTAGTATGCAGCCAATGCTTTTGCTAACTCAGACTTCCCCACACCTGTTGGACCAGAAAAGATGAAGCTGGCAATGGGACGATTAGGATTCTTCAATCCAACACGAGCTCGGCGAATAGCCCGACTAATGGCTTCTACTGCTTCATCCTGACCAATGACTCGCTTGTGCAGGGTCTCTTCCATCTTGAGAAGACGATCAGATTCATCTGTTGATACTTTCTCAACAGGAATACCAGTCCAGGAGGATACAATATGTTGGATGTCAGCTTCAGTCACAACTGGACCTTCATCCCCTGCCTCACTCTCTGCCTTGCTCATCTCCTTGCCTTTCTCTACAAGTGCTGATATCTGGGCCTTAAGATCCATTTCTCTATCTCGTAGCTCTCCAGCCTGTACAGACAGATATTCATGTATCATCAGCCCACTGAGTTAGGTTAAAAAACCTATGAATTTGATTGTGTAAAAAGTACATCGAGACAAGAAACAAACTGGGACACCGTTCTCCAGATGATCAAATTAAAAAAAAAAATCTAAGCAACCATAAAAAACCTTCCATCCTATCTGTTAGTTAAACTACATCTCCTCCCCTTATTTGATTTGGCAATATAATTCTCATCAGATCAAGGCAGTCAACTGACTTGCAGAAAATTTATTTAGTGAAAAAACTGCACAATTAAAAATCAATACCTTTTCAAAGTCTTGGTTGCGAACAGCTTCTTCTTTCTCCTTCACAATTTGTCTAACCTCCTTGTCCAGCTCTCTTGCTTCTTCAGGTAACTGGAAGTACAGATATCTAGCACAGTTAGCTTAGTAATTGAAGAGAATAATCCAAGGGAAGATGCATAATATACCTGTGCATGTTGAAGCCGGACGCGGGAACCAGCCTCATCAATCAAATCTATGGCTTTGTCAGGCAGAAACCGATCACTGCAGGCAACATCATGGTTTTAACAAGAAATACTTGGGTGAGATGTAAAGAAAAAGAATCCAAAAAGGACCATCTGTTCATCTAAGAATACCAAACAACTTCATTAAAACTCCAAATTAGTAAATGTGAAACATATCAGAGAGGCCTACCGCTGCTTTTTCAAAAGGTTATACAAACCGAATTAATTTGCAGATCAGATACAGAAATATGGCCAGTGAAATACCTGATATACTGGTATGACAGCTGTGCAGCTGCTACAAGGGCTTCATCGGTATAACGGAGCTTATGATGAATCTCATAACGTTCTCTAAGTCCTCTCAAAATCTGAATGGTTTCGTCAACAGTTGGTTCTGGAACTTTAACTGGCTGGAATCGCCTCTCCAAGGCTGGATCTTTTTCAATGTGTTTTCTATATTCATCCAATGTTGTGGCTCCTATACACTGCAGAAATAATGAAGCAGAACAATTTTTAGTATCCCTGTCCTATAAGCAACAATAACAATATTTATCTGAATATATTATTAATACCCAACCTCTACTAATCCTATTATACATCTCATGTTGGTTTAACTGAGTACAGACATGCACAACAAATAGAGAGACAATGGCTAATTTACCTGCAGTTCACCTCTTGCAAGTGCGGGTTTCAATATATTTGCGGCATCAATTGCTCCTTCAGCTGCCCCTGCTCCAATAAGTGTGTGTACTTCATCAATAAAAAGTATGATCTCGTCACTTTGTTTGACTTCTTCCATCAACTTCTTTAATCTCTCCTCAAATTCCCCACGATATTTAGTGCCAGCTACCAGCAGACCCATATCAAGGGTTATAACCTATATAATGCAGAACAAAGTAACAATGTAATCTATTAGGTAAAAAAATGAGAAAGATACAAAAAAAGTATTGTTAAGACACCTGCAGTGAGGATTGTTCTTCTCAATTCATATTTCACAATCATAGCCCGCCCGAGTTTGATATAATGATAACAAAAGGGTTTAGAGACATGAAATTGCATAGAAATCGAATGTCTCAACCAGATAACCGAATAACAAACAAAATTTGAGGATAGAAAGCTTTTACATGTTTCAGGTCTAATAAAAAAGTATGTCAAACCCTAAAAACACCAAGAATACAAAGCAATGCTCATCCTAAACTGCAACACAATTAAACAATTGAAAATAAGAAAGTGAATTCAAATTTCCTTTCCAGACGCCTAGAAAGTTTAATGTCAGATCTTACTGATAGAGAGGACAGCAAGTTAATTAAGTTGAACATAAACATAAGGTTTGAATTTTTTAAATGTAGTGACAGAGATAAACTGACTTCCACTAACCTTCTTTCCTTCAATGGTTTCAGGCACATCGCCATTTGCAATTCTCTGAGCAAGGCCCTCAGCAATGGCTGTCTTCCCCACACCAGGTTCTCCAACAAGACAGGGATTGTTTTTAGTACGACGACCTAGAATTTGAGTGACACGTTCAATTTGTGGCTGCCTTCCCACAACTGGGTCCAATTTTCCCTGAAAGGGGCCAACGGAAATTATTAATGATTTTGCATAGTTAAGCATCATATAGAATCCATCGTTAAAGAAACTAGGAACTATCAAATACCTCTTCTGCTAACTTGGTCAAATTGGTACCATACTCCTCCAGAGTTGGCATCTTGTTGCTACTGCTTCCTGAGCCAACAGTAGCAGTTACAGTGTCTGCATTCTCACCAACCATGCGAATAACCTGGGCTCAGCCAGAGGAAATTTAGATGATTGGCACAAAAATTCGAATAACTCAAGGATTTGTGCAAAATTTACCCAGCTGATGAAAAGAAGAATAAATGAAGAGTTGGTACTGACCTGCGTGCGGATATTAGTAGGATCAGCACCCAGGCTCTCAAGAACACGCGCAGCCACACCTTCACCCTCGCGAAGGAGGCCCAGGAGCAGGTGCTCAGATCCAATATAATTGTGACCTGAAATTTACAAGGATCAGATGTTCTGGCAAGCCAAGACAAAACACTACACGGACTATGATTTCTATCAAATATAATGGAAATCCATATGAACAGAAACTCACAGATAGCCTCCTGACTCAATTTTAAATGAATTTAATGCAAGATGAGTCAAAATCTAAATCTGAACAATTATCAATGAGACACATTTGGAAACAGATGTATTCTGAAAAAAAAAAAAGAATTTCCATTTAAATCATTATAAGTCATGCACTCGTCATATCATTATTGAAAAATTATACACGGCATATTTTCATAGCAAAAAATGATATCAAGAATATAAGAACCTTAAGTCTAGTTCACAGGTAAATCAAAAAAATGCACAACACCAAATAGAAATATATTACTTATACCGTTATAATTAAATGAAGAAAAAAAAAATGCCAACTTAGATAGATGTGCAAAAGGAAGAAAATCCCAATTCAGAGATACAAAATGCCAATTGTGACATATGTCATGATTCATGAAAATATAAAACATAAGAAAATGTAAACAAAATGTTTACCAAGTTGGCGGGCTTCCTCAAGTGAGAGCTCCAAAACACGCTTTGCCCGAGGAGTAAATGGAATCTCAACTGCAACAAAGCCACTGCCCCTTCCGATTATCTTCTCCACTTCCACACGGGCATCTTTTAAATTGATTCCCATGGACTTTAAAACCTTTGCGGCAATTCCCGTGCCTTCACCGATGAGACCCAACAGGATCTGCTCGGTTCCAACAAAATTGTGACCAAGCCGCCTTGCTTCCTCTTGCGCCAGCATAATTACTTTAATAGCTTTTTCTGTAAAACGCTCAAACATGGCCTTCGGCACAAATCTTCTGGCCTTTGCTCGCCGTGAAGAAGTTAGAATTGACACTTTTGAATGAAGATCGTGTCTGGGTCTCAACATAATATCCAAATGATTAACAGCACGTAGTCCAGAGAAACTTGAAATTCTTAGTCCAGGCACCACTGAAGCACTCATCATTTTAACTGATCTTCTTGATTTTCCTGATCCCTGAAGTTGACCCTGCCTTTTCCCAGCCACCAAACCGGGAAGATTAACTGACTGAGCCAAAACCCTATCCATGATTCCTGAATAGCTGGCTGCAGTTGTTGGTGCCAAGAGTTAGCTGACAATTACCACGCTTAAAAGCCAAAAGTATCAGAATGCACTCAGAAACAGATAAGAATGAAACCCACAGATTTTAACAAACAAATAACTATAACTATGTTCACATTCATAATAAAGCCAAGTTAGAGAAATTAACTTTAAAACAAACTTAACATAATCCCTATTATGCACTAAAAAAAGAAAAGATGTTCCTGATGGAGGGTTCAAAAGTCTGTTCATATTCTCCATAAAAGATATCTTTAAGATTATCGTAACTGAAGCGAAGATATACTGGACCACATCAAGTATTCTGGTGGGGGCGGACACGGGGAGTCGTTTTCTATTTGTTAATCTTGGAAATCATCCATATACCGTATATTTCTCTCTTAAGGAAGCTAAAAACCAAGAAGCAGAAACCTTGGAAAATATCAACTTGAAAACGAATCTGGCTTCAGAGACTCTACTGCATACAAGTCCTCAAGTCCAGCAGCTAAGGAAGAGATGACTAACAAACTTAACACAACCAATGACGGAAGAAAAGAAAATAACGACATATTTCAGCTTTGTCAAAGTGTCTGAGGACGTACTGACTAAAGCGGGAGGATTAATTGACTATTTACTATTTAAAGCATAAGATGCCTAGAATGCAAGCTCTTGAGAGAGCTTCAATTAGTCAGGAACCATAATCGTACAAATCAAAACATAACAAACACCAGGCGCACCAATCCAGTAAAAGCACGGGTTAGAGGAAAAAAAGTCAAATCCAAGCGAGAAGAGAGACGAATCAGCCGGCCAGAAGCAAGCTCAAAAACCTAATTCAAGCAAGCTTGTGCCCCAACCATAAAACACCACAAGCAGGCTAAAAGCAACAAGACATTCAAACCAAACTCACCAGTAGTCATCCCCAAATTATCCGATGAATTAACTCAACCAAAAAGAAGAACGAAAAAGAAATCGTAAGAGAAAATACAAAGATGAAAATGAAAGACAGAATTTCACCGGAACCAAAAAATGAAAGGAAGCGACCAGACGAGGTAGGCGGCTTCGTTTAAATGGTCGACCGTAGAGAAAGGAAAGTCAGATGAATGGATGGATTGGGTGCTACTCCGCCCCTCTACAGCTATCTATCTTGCAAGTTCCAAGCGTTACCCTCTATGATATACTATGCCACCATATCAACCGCCATGTTCTCGACCCTATCCTATCATTTCTTCAAAAGCGATCCTCACCGTTGATAGTCGATATCAACGTCACTGAGCTTTTAGATCCGTCGATTTGGTTGCCCCCGATGTTCATTTTTTAGGCCCTGGAAATGGGACCCGTTTTCTTTCTTCGGAGTGAATTTTGTTTTAATCTCAACATTAACCCTAAACATTTGAGTGTGAGGGCTATTTTGCCCTTAGCTGGTACGTCCTGATTAGCCGTCATTGCATTAACGGACAACGTGATTTTTTTCATTTTATTATCATTGTTTTGTAAATAATAGCACAATAAATATTTTTTTTTATAATGAAATATGGTTTGAATACTTTTATCATTGAATTCTTATTCTACAAACAAATATAAATTTTAATAATATAATCGATGATAACCAGATTTTATCATTTTTATTGATAAGCATACTATCTTTACATTTTAAGATCGTATAATTAAGTATTAAATTAAAATTATATATAAAAAAACTTAAGCTGGGTATTTTTCTCAATAAAGGAGGGATATAAATTTAAACGGAGAAATGTGAAAACGAGTTATTTCTTTTTTCTATTTGACCGGAAAAACGAACGAATTTGAAACGAAAAGGGAGATAAACTCGTGAATGGAATGGAAATAAAATATCTACGTCATTGTAGCAAAGGCGTGGACGATTCCTCTTTTTATTGCTTCTTCTGCTAAGTTTTGTTTGTTTCTTTGTTCTCGTCAGTCGTTGATATTTGGCTATTTGCTAAACAAGTCAGACAATTGGTTGGAAAATTCGTTATTGGAAACTCGTATATCCCACATACGACCATTTTTAAAAAGAAAAAAAAAACAGAAAAATATCACCTAAACTTTAAAATTTTAAATTAGTCCTTTGACAAAGATTTACGTTGTCAATCCCATTATCATTATTGTCAATTCCATTACCATTCTTGTCAGCGGGATTTTAAAGTTTAAATGGTATTTTTCTGTCTTTTTTCCTTTTTAAAAACTACGTTTAAATTTTATTAAAATTCAAGCATGAGCCCACTAATAAATGATGATTAGGGTCTGTTTGGGAAAGTGTTTAGAGGGGTCAAAAGTCCAATGGAAGGAAAAAAGTCCATTGCATCTGTTTAGATTTGTTTGGGTAAGCGTCTATTGGAGATGAACGCTCCTTATGCTAGAAGCTCCCTCACATTGCTTTTTCTTCATGTTGGAGCAACTTCGTGCTTGAAAATTTTTCTTCACTTAATGCTCTCAAGACAATGGATTTGACTGATGCTAGTGAAGCCCATGATTGAAATTAAAGTACTTCAGTCTTTTAAATTTTTTTTTTATTTTATCAGATTTTAATTTTAATTTTTTTCTTCAATTATCACAATATATATAAATAATATATGTGTGTGTAGTATTCAATAAGATTCATGCCTCTTTTTAGTATATTAACTTCAATACAAATGAATCATGTTCGTGACACTACCAGAGACGAACTTGTTAGGAGTAGATGATCCAATAATGAGACATTTCATGTATGCATTCTAATTTAAATATAAATTTATTTTTTTTAATTAAGCACTTTCGTGTATTTTTTTTCAATAATAATTTCACCTTTTTTATTTTATCAAATTTTTTTACTTCAATTATTTCAATATATACAACTAATATATATATGTGTGTGTGTGTAGTATTCAATAAGATTCATGCCCTTTTCAATCATTTCCCATCTAAATGGGCTTTTCAAACACTAATCCAAACAGGTTTAAGGTTAGAAAAAAAATTATTTCTATCACCGCCAATTCAAACACAAATTACATTTACAATATGACTTTTTTTCTTTCTAACTTTTTCAATAGCCCATCAGCAAAAAAAAAAACTCATTCTCCTTCAAAAGCAACCATCAATATCCTGTGGGCTTTGATCCAAAGATCCAGACCCAACTAACGTAAAATGTTGGAGCGGGATTGTAGCAGGCCCGCCCATGACACAAAAATGGGAATGAAACCTCCAGCTCCCACTGGCCCAAATCCATGCGTCAGCCTATAAAAGTGTATGTTTGGAACAGTAATATGAATGCTTAAAAACAGCTTTTCAATCGTGATTTACGATATACGAGGTAAGTATGTGAGAGGAGTTCTGACTCGATATACATGAAAAACAGCTTATAAGCCATATTTTCGCCTATCCAAACACTTATTATATAAGATAAGGAGTTTTATCTTGAATTATATGAAATCACTTATTTAAGTGCTTTTGAGGGTTTCCCAAATGAACACTTAAATTCGTTGGCTTGTATTCAGATCCAATTCTTCAATCAAATGTTGTCATATCCATATGAATATTATTAAAAAAATTAATATGCTAAAATTTGATTGTAGAATTAGACGTAACAAGTATAAATAAATGGACCTAACTATTTATTGTCCATCTATCAACCGGTGTGTATCGATCAATATATAATGTTCCATCTTACTTTAATATAAGACCTAATTTGTAATGTATACTATAAACTATACCGTATATATAGGACCAGAGGTAATACATCCATTGATAGCGCTCTTTGACCCAGTACAATTTCAAGTTTTGAGAAATTAAGATGGATTCAACCAACGCTAATAAACAAAGTTTTCAGTTTTGACAGAATACTGTAGCAGGCGATACTTGAATGTCGGCAGTGTGAGACTCGTTCTAAAGATACAATGCTTGATGCACAAGATCTATATAGCACGCGCAAGGATATTATTCAGTCTCCTTTTTCCTTTTGTAATGCTCACCTCGTGTGTGTTGTCTTCCATTCAAAGCAAACGAGAGCGAGTAACATGGGCAGCACAAGTGAGCGAGTGACCTCAAGCAATAACGAGGTCCACTGCCAGCCATTACAGCGTAAGATTAAGTTGCTTATTTCTGCTAATAATTATCCTCCAACATGGGAATTGGAGACATGGGCTTCATCACTTGACCCCACGCCATAACACATATGCCTCCTACCAAGATAGATAACCATCACGTACAATTCATTAATCCAAGTTCAGTTTCTCTAACTCAAATCTACCATCTGCTACTCACAAGTCACAAGGCTGCAAAAGTGATTAATATGGCATTTGAGCCACAAAATATAAACATGTTAAGCGTTGGCACCACAAATTATATTTTATTATAAACCCGCGCAAATGGATATTCACTACAATTTCCATTTCAGTTCTTACCCAGTGCTACTACTAATGAATAAACAATCAAAATTTAAAATAGATAAACTGCAAGCCAACTGTGAGGTAAGGCAGCCTGTATATGAACTAGTTACATTAAGAGGTTGGGACTTTTGGGGATGGGGGAACAACTATGTACAAAATAGGATTGTTGAGGGAAAAAAATCTAAGGCTCATATCACCTTGCTCAACACTGATTGCATACACACTATACTAGGAGTAACATAGCTATATATGGGCAAAATATACTTATTCCAGGGTAGGTCCAAAATTGTATAGATGCTAACGCGTACCAACAATGTTATGCTTCAAGTCACTTCATTAGCAATGCAGTTAGGAATCACAATTGGTCTTCGTCATAGTTCCCAACTGGAAGGCCTTATAGAATCTCCTGCTTCTCTAGAGCGGAGCTGTGAATCAGAATGAAATACCATTTCAATATCAGATATTTGAAGAAAACTAGCCATTGTTATTTTGAGTCAAGATGGAAGATTCAAATTTCAGAAACAACACAGTAAAACTGATGGCTATTGTCAATGAAACCAGTGATTGAAATGGGAGTCAACGAAGTCACCTGCAAGCTAAGGCATCACATTTAATCATCATGCAGCTGAAATTAGACTTCTTTGGCATCCATGCAGCCTTCACTAGCTGAAAGATTCTCTTCAACCCCAGACCTTCGTGTTCCCGGGCTCATTTTCTGAATTTCCTCTTTGGGGTAGATATATATTTTGCGAACCATGGCACAGAACTCCCTGGTTTAGATGTAAAATATGAGTTACATCCTATTGTCAAGAAAAAACAATTTTCAATATAATTTGTAAACCTATGACTAAAATTAGAAAGAGATCCTTACTGCCACGGATCATCCCCAACAAGCATCATGTCACCCTCATTATCAGTGTAGACAATTAGCCAATCCTTTTTCAAAGACCTTAATTCCCCTCCAAATTCAAACAAGTCATCTAATTCAGCAACTAATTCATCATAGTTGCTGAACTTTGTAAGGTCAACTGACCTACCAAGTGCAATCCCCTTCTTGTGAACCTACAATTATTAGCATTTGATTTGATTAATTTTCCTGCAAACCATTAGCTTGTATAGAATAGTTACGTGGGAGAAAATTATCTTACTTTAGTGCAACTCCTAGCAGAATCACTGCGTGGTATGGCTTGAACACCTTTCATATGTGGCTGACATGCTTGTGATGGCTTTTCATGGTCATCGGTAACAACTACAGCATCCGGCAGCTTTGATCTGCTTGATTGTTCTGATTTCAAATCACTTTCATTGGTATCAGGCCGTTGTGATGTAAGATGCTTGTGACCAGCTGGCTTACATGCCATATTTATTTTTGATGTGGAAGGCTCTGGTGTACTTGGGCCACTGATAAGTGAGATGCCAAATAGCTTACAGTCCCCTTCTTTAGCTTTAACAGTCTCGTATGATCTTGCCTGCGTTGGTTTTTGCATCAGGTCTCTTGATCCAGGACTATCATGCTGAGTTGGGGGTGGAGGCGGCAGCATCAACAGGCTTCCATGCCTCCTATGCTCTTCTTTCTGAGCAGGAAGCACAGGGTAATCACCAAATGCACCATACCTCACATTCCGCCTACCATGGTAAATTACATCACTGTTTTGTGAACCTTTCATGTTAGGGTCCAAGAGGTTTAATGATAGACTAGAAGGCATTACAGGCCTTGGGCAGGCTACCACATTAAACTTGCCTTCATGACCTAACAAATGTTTCCTACCAGGACTAGCCATAGGGCTAGTTTGATGTCCCAAGGGTAGATGGGTTCGATCTCCATTTGTCCCAAAGCCTGAAAGCAAGTCTGAATATGAAGGCTCATGCCTCCCTGTTGGTGTCCAGCTCTCCGGAGCAAACGCACTTGAAGTAGACACTGCATCATTTTTTTCATCAGGCTTTTCGGCAGTATCAGATTCATAGCTTTCCGCCAAATTGACTCTCAAGGTTGAGAATTCTTGACCTCGCAATACCCTTGGAAATCCACTTGCTGGCAAAGGGTCTATACTTGCCTTAGATGACACTGTAAATAAACCCCCAATAGAATAGTTTCATTAACTAAACTACAAATTCTCCAATAAAGATAGTTCTTAAAAACCAAAATTATGTGCTGCTTAAGCAAACCTTCACGAGTGAGAACAGACGAATCAGGTGATGATGGAATCGCATTAGGCCGAGGCCTTTTAGGTCTGGCGAGTGTAAGAGGATTTAGAGCTGGAGCAGCATGAGCAGGTTCCATTTTCCAAGGGGAAACTCTCTCAGGACGAGGAATGCTAGATGTTTCGTCCCATTTCACCTGGAAGGCATTCAAGAGAAACTATTACAGCATGCCATATTCAACAGTCAAACATAGTGACACAAAAACTGGTACTAGAACCTTGAGGCATCTCCATTTGGATTTTGGCCACCTTTGTGGATCAGCATCTTCTAGTCCAATAACAGTACCAGTAAACCTACAATATAAAAAGTGACATGATGAAACTTCTTCAAATTAATGATAAAAATTGCTGAATTACTTTGGGTAAAAGAGCTGGAAAAGAAAATAAAATTGAGCATTCATACCTCTGCTCTGGAGCCTCTTCACCTTCAAACCTCATTCTGAACCGCATTCCTATTGTATAATTATTTTTAAGGGACTCCATATATTGTTCGTAAGGAACAATAAACTCAGCAGGACTGGTTCTGCAAATATAATAATTTACAAAAGTTCTGTAAATTATGCCATGGAAAACCATCAAGAAAGAAACGCTCAAACTAGATATACACATGCACTCAGAATCCCTCATCACCTGGAACATAACATTCCAAGGTCAAACTGAAATTACTCATATAGCTTGATTGATGTGTATAATTTCAAGAATATGTTACAGACCTGGGCTTGTAATACACAGTGAACATGGTTCCAGTCGAAACCGCATGCCATGCAGTTGCAAGGACACCAAGATGCATGCTGTGACAAGAGATCACTGAGGACGGAACATTACCCTGATGTCTCATTGCACGTCTCACACCAACACGAAGTTCCCCATTCTCACCCCTGGGAATTAGCCGGACATTATTTAGAGAAGCAAAAGCAGAAAACCATGAAATCCAAAACTCGAGTCAGAAAAAACAAACCTCAAAAATATAAATGCATCACCAGCAACAAGTCTCTTAGAGCTGACAAAAACACTCCAACCGCTTTGCAGTAAATGTCTGCGTGGTTGACCTGAAATTTACTGAAGTTGTCAGTCGCAACCAATTAACAAAATGGAACAAGAAAATCATACAAAATAAAAACAAAAAATACACATTTAGTCTTGCCAATTAATCAGGAAAACAAAATATTTAAGAGAAACAAATGGCTATTATAGGATGGCGAGCACTCGGCTAGTGGATTTTAGTGACGGATATAAAATAACTTTCAAGATGAATAATCAGTTCATATCATTACCTCTAAAGATATGCCTGAATCTCCACTCGTTACCGAGTAGATCCTTCGCCACCAACTCCTGGTTAGGTGGCTGCTTCGACATATCCTGTCAACAGACAACACGGAGAATTCCTCCCATTCAGCATCGATGATAATAAAACAAAGCACAATAAGGAGACAAAGGCCAAGGAATAAACCAGAGGAGGAAGGCATTCATCGGCATGACGTCTCAGTACTGAAAATCCACCATGAGTGCTTGTATCAGAGGCCGTCAGAGTTTTACAGAACGAATGCACCTGAAATCGTGGCGGTGGAGGAGGCGGAGCCTCTTTCTCAACGAAGTTTTCATCTTGCTGAAGATCGGACCCGGATTTAAAAAGAAATATCATCAGGACCTTATTTCATTTATTACTCAGGGTCAACGAGGCTAAACAAGCAGAGGACTTACATTGGGCTCCGGAAGCAAGGTCACCTGGGCAAACACCTCGTCGGTGTCCGGCTCAGCCTGAAATTTATTTTTCAAAAAATAAGGAAAGTCACTTCATGTACCATGCAAAATACAAACTCCGAAGTTATAACTCCTTTAAATGATTACTTTGGTTTAAAAGCTTCAAAATATATGAACTGAAAGAGATAGAACAAAGCTACCTTCAACAACACGTTGATCACTCGACAAAGGATTTTCGATGGGAGATCATACACAGGCATATGCTGGTCCGCCACTTGATTTGTGGACGCCTCCACCTAATGAAGCAGGAAAACAAGCGCTGATGGTTAGCAAACTTCAACGAAAAACCCACGTCCATTAGCAGCAAAACACGAACAAATAATAGCCTTCAAGACCGAACACATTATTTCACGCATTTTTTCAGTATTAAGAAACAAGTTCACAAAAGAAGGCCACCGACAGCAAAGACGTCCTACTCAGAATAGCATAACCCAGAGAGGAAACGTTATAAAGGTAAGTGGCTATAGATGAGGCTAGCAACAAAGAGTTTCCATCTGAGGCCTGTAAATGGCTTAGGAATTACTTGCTCAATATGTCCCTGAGGAAAATAGAAGACCCGTTCCCCTTCACGAGGCACTGTAACGAGGGGACCAGCACAAGCATGCCATAGCTCCCTGTATAGCGCTGCTTCCGGGTCTATTAGATCAGAGAAAAACATGTTGTGAGGAGCCGACACTCTAGATATGCCAGAAACCACAAATTTCTGAGACTTAACGAAAGTAAATACACCAGAATCACCTCTCACAGTTGACGATGAGTGAGCATTCTGACACCCTGCAGGTTTCCAAGCATCGTTATGGTTGTTGTAAACAGAGGAGTGGCTTCCCCCAGTCCCGTCCACGCGATTTCCCTTGATCGGTACCTCTGTTGATCCCATTTTTCAGAAATCTCACTATAGATCGCTCATCCGAGAGCTACCTTGTGCAATACACGAATTATATCACATTCACAAAGCTTTTGGCGCTGCCTTCACCGCTTCACGCTTTCAATTCTCCTCAACTAACCCAAAAGATACAAAAATCACCGACGTCTTCTTCCTCAGTCGACTTTATCGTCTTCCTCTTGAAACAAAACACACATATATGCAAGCTCCTTCCACCCAAAACAGCAACCAATTCAATCTCCTTTCCAAAGATTTTCAACCTCTTTCTCTCAAAATGACCATCAAATTCCCAAATGGACCCTTTCACACAAAGCAAGCAATATCTTATATAGTGCTTGTCTATATCTATCTCTCTTTCTCTCAGCTAAGACGCTAGCAGCACCAGAACCATGTCTCACTTTCTTGCCGTATGAATGAGGAGGGAGACTTTAATTTAACCGGAGTGATAAAATAAGTGCGTGTAACCACTTCATCCACGGTCAATCCTTTGAAACAGTAGAGGCCACTGGCATTTGCCGGTGAAGTGGCTTTTTCAGATGGGCTACGACCGGTGATGAGATAAAGTCCTTTCAGTGCGGGGGACCAACAAGGAGGAGCCAGAGCTGTGACTAAAAAAAAAAAAAACTGAGAAGACAAAAGAGGGCCTGTGACGGAGAAGAAATAACGACGTTAGGCCGGCCTTGGAGTTGTCGAAGAAGCATTGGCTTGGCATGTAACGGTGGCGGGAAAGTTAACCATTTCAGTCGGACATGAGGATGATTTTAATTTCTTTTTTATTATTATTAATATTGAAGGAAATTGAATATACTTAGCTTCTGCTAGTGGTGTAGCAGCCAGTTATGGTGAGACTGAGGACATTCATGTGCCTGAGTGCCCCAAAGGCCCACTCCTACACAGCTGTGGATAGCAGGTGTCGCACCATTGGGGTCGTCCTCGTCCTATATCTCGTCATGATATATTGCCCACGCCTAATTTTTCGCATGCGAGTGTATTGTATCAATACTGGTACCGGGTAAGTTCAACTCCAAAAACATACTCGTATCTCAACTCCAAAAACATACTCGTATCTCCTGGAAAAAATAATACTCCCTCCCTCATTAGTATAAAATATATTTAAAAAATTGGTCTTAATCTTAAATATAAGACTAAATTTTTATATTTATCAATTTTTTTTTCAAATCTACCCATATTAATGTTCATTTAATAATGATTAAGAATGATAGGAAATTTTAGAGTTAAAGGAGATGACTATGGTGTTTTAGAAATACATGTCATATTAACTAATTTAATTAAATATTTTAATATAATCAAATTAGATAAGTACACTTTATATTAAGAACCAGCGAGTGTAATAATTGTAATGTTAAACAAATACTACCACAAACTCTCATATAAGAGTTAGATAACTAAGTTATAGGTGATAACTAATTTATAGGTGTTATAAATATTGCAATATCATTTTCGGATGTCCATAACCTTTCAAGAGGTGCCTTTTGAAGTTCTACACTTAAACCTATGTAACTTACTGCATGAATGGCTTATTGGGAGTTTACGATGATTAATACACATAACCTCTAAATATTACATATTGTACAATTATATAGGTTTGATCTTTGTTGTAACTCTTATATATAATTTAAGGACTTGTGCCCTATAAATTGTGGAGTTGTATTAAGTGATTGTAAGTGTCTAAATAAATAAGATATTGCTCCATTTTTTTCTCTTCATCTCTTTCATTTCATCTCTTATATTTTCCTATTTTCATAACACATTATCAACGCGAGTTTGTTTTGAAAATTTGAGCTATAAGTTCATTGTAGATTAATATGTTCTTGTGGTATATGGTGATGCTCTCTATTATCTTCCCTCTACTCAATTATCCCTTTTAAGCAATTATCATGCATGTGCATATTTAATTTTCTATACATCATGGTGTCCTTTTACGTTATATGTTATATTGTTTGTTATTTTGCGGTCCTTCTTATTATGTTGTTCATTATCTATATTAATTATGTTGTTTATTGCATATTGTGCTGTTTTATGTTGTCCTTTTGGCCTTTGCTTTCTATTTTACACACACACATATTATATAATTTATGTTGTTGGTTTATATCTATCCACCTATATTATTTATATTATGTTGTTTTATATTTATCTTAATTACTATTATATATGATTATATAATGTGATTTATATCTATCAGTTAAGGATCTTATGCATAAATCTGTGTTACAAGGAAGATAAAATGGTGATTGGCCAAAAAGAAAAGTAAAAGAAAAAAGACGTAATGAAAACAGGATCACATATATTATTTTGATATGTGAAAACCATGGACATGCATGCAGTTCCATCATTTGAAACATGAAATATATAAACATTTAAGTGAAAATAAATATTTTCACAGGGGCTAATGAAGACTATGATGAGATACATTATTAGTTTGATAGAATATGAAAACAAAATTATGCATATCTTATATATGATTATATATAACCTAGGCAAATGACTTACTAAATATTGAAGTATGCACGAGAATAGGAATGCTGATCATCTTGCTAGATTAGCGCATACTAATGCAGAGGTTTTTGTCTTTTTTAATCAACCACCACCTTCGTTGGGGGAGTCGGTCGTTGATGATTACTTTGGGGTTTCCCCTTTTACTTTATATTAAGTTCTAAGTTGTAACTTAATGAATTCCAGTTATCTTCAAAAAAAAAAAAAGTATGCGCGAGAATCTTTGAATGATTCAAAGTACCTAAAGCATGTTCCAGAAAAGCATTCAATTATTGATTGAAAAAAATATATATTGATTTTAATAATTTAGAAGAATTATATATTTTATTAATATTTACATCATGCTAATATTGTGTTGGTAAAATTGAGTTCCTGCAATTACGTTATGGATCCTATGAAATTAAGGTTTTGATGTGATAATTCTTTTTTTGATGGTTTATGCAATGGACCATTTTTGGCCTTCGGTGCACCCACCTTCCAGGTATCCGGCGTTAACCTGAAGGCCAACGCCGGATTTACCGACATGGGCCCCCGACAACCGACTAGTCCTGGCGCCCCCAATCTGATAGGCCCGACAGGAATTCACCTCTTTGAGGCGCCCCAGGGGAGAGAGCTCCCAACGGAAATTCTCTACACCTTCCGTTTCCTGGGATCGAACCCAGGAACGGATTGGTGTGGCGCAGATGCCTACCCATCTGCGCCAACTTCCGTTGGTAGATGTGATAATTCTATTGAATTATTATATAAGATCATTCTATTTGAAATAAATTGAATATGCACATGGTTATTTTCAGAATAACTTTTCTTTTATTATTTTTCATAGTGTATAAGGCAAATGGGTATATTGACAATTTAACATGTCCAGGAGATATGTTAGAGATATATTTTATAGGAATACATTTTGACGGATCATTTGATGATAATGAATCAAGCATAATTCAACTAAAAAGGATATATGCTCAAAAGGTATTGTAAATAATCCATTTGAGAAATCAACACACTCTATTGAGATAAAAGAGAAAACAACGATGTTGTCATTAGAAGAAGTAAAAGTGATGTTGTCATTAGAAGGAGTAAATAAGATATTATTATCAGGGAGAGTAAAGATCATACTGTATTCTTTTTTCCTTAACCAACATTTTGTCCCATGAGGTTTTCCTGGTAAAGTTTTTAATAAGGCAGCTTCAATATTTATAATATACTATTTTTCTTAAAAAATACTCTTATTTTGGAAAAAAAAAAACACTTTTAAATTAAATTAGTTCATAAAATATTAACCGTACATATCCTAAGCATCAATGTAATCTCAAAGTTCCTCGATTCATTTTTTTCTCTCACAGAATTCATCTTAAATAAAAAAGCTACTAACACAGGAATAAATAGATTCAATCTTTGAATTTTTTTTTTCAATTTCTTCCTGACGTGTTTATAACGTTACAAAGATTTCAACTTCCATTCACAATGAGATTAAGCTTAAGTTAAAAGACAAAACCCAATTTGTTTTCCTTCTACTCCCAACAACTACAAAATGCTGAGTAGAATTACCTATCCACAATCACCTTGACTTGTTTTTTTGTTGTGAAATCTAAATCTAAAGGTATTTTGAACATTCAATAAAAGAGTTTTCCAACGAGGGACTAGCCGTTCTCCCAAAATACAACAATACCATGTTAATGTTTTGGGTTCATAAAATATCTGTCTTTGTTTCATTTTTTATCTGATCAAGTGTATAATACCCTCTAAAATTTAAAACACAGAGTTTTCGTTTGTTTCAATAATTACCCTTCCAAATAAAGGGACCAAACCAATATCCAGTGGGATAAGGTGCTAAGTTTCTTAAGTAATGTCCGGGGTTCGACTATTGGGTTGTGTATGAAGCTGTTGGCGGTAAAGAATTGCTTCCATTATGTGCTCGTTTGAAATAGTTTATTTTTAGGCAATAAGCGCTTATAAATCGTGATTCACGGCATACGAGGTAAGTATGTGAGAGGAGTTTTATCTCGGCTTGCGTAATAAGGACTTATTTACCCCCAAAACGTGTTTCCAAACACAGCCTATATGCCTCTACAATACCCGAATCCAAATTAGTCAAGGCTCATTGAGTTTCTGGTGATATATAGGCTGATTTGAGATACTAGATGCCAAGCAAACTATCCCACTAAATATTGTATTGTCCCTAATATTTTTTTTAATAAAATAACGGAATGTCCTCCTCAATCCCCCCTCCCCAAAAGATTCATACCTTATTTAAATATCCTATTACTACACGTCTACACAGTCCTCGGGGTTAAAGGTGGGAATCCACTGGATGTCTCCCAATTTGGTTACATATAATCCATATTGTGGGGCCCGGCTGAGCTCTGCTTCCCGTCTCAAAGGCAATTTCCTAACCCTCTTATTAAATTCCCCTCCCTGTTTTCCCTTAACACGCTTTTGTTTGATTAATTTCTTTAATCACGTATCAACACCCATCCACGTCAGACATTTGCCCTGACGGGCACGAGCCAGCCCATATCCGTTATCCAATAACGGTTACGGACTTCAAACGGGGTTTCATTTTTGTTAAGGGAGGAAAAAAGATCGCCTTGGGCGCGCGGATTCCTGTTGTAGTTGTTGGGTGAGGAAAAGTTGAGGATGATTCCTTTCAGACGCTAACTGTGGACCCGCCACGTGGTGGGGATGTCCGTTTGTGGGACACGTGGCATTTCTCGGATGGATCAGAGAGTGGGACCCCTTTTGAATTGGGGGTGGGTAGGTAGCTCGAGCCAGTGGTTCGTTGAGTAGTGCTTGTCGCGTTATTATGAACGGCGTTACGGAAAGTGACGTCATCCGCATACAACTAATTCTCTTTTATTTGTTTTTTCCTTGCAATCTTTTTTTTTAAAAATATTTTTCTATCCAAAAGACGAAAAGAAACGGAGAGTGTGGGGTCAGAAAGTTTACCCCTTTCAACGGTCAAAAAGTTTTTTCACCCATACTTTGATCCATTTATCTGTATCAAGTGTTAAACAAAATTTATCATAAGAAGAATGAACGAACCTCATAAAAAGATCAACACTACATTAAATTGGCACTTCATCACAATTTAAAGTTCTAAAATTCAGTACTCACCTTCTTATATTTCTGTAGATTTTGTTTAAATCCTGATTTGATATAAACTTTTTTATGAAGTTTTCACTTGTTATCCCCCCTTTTTACATATTATGTAAGAATTTTATTCCCCCTTATTACATTCCTTTTTTGTGATCGATTTTTTAAAGTGAGTGGGATGGAGGTTTTATTATTATTTTTCATCAAGAGTGTGTATGAATTTTGATCCTTACCCACAATGGCCATGTGTTCTTATCATATAGCGATCCTTCTATCTATCAAAAGATATTTTGTTACACAGAATTGGAGGAGTACGGAGACATAAAGAAGGACAATGAAAGGAAAGAAGAGATAGCACTAGAATGATGAGGGCCACACAATAATGATAGCATGAGAAGACATAATGTTGATAATGTTAGTTTGAGATAGATTATTTTTAGATAATAAGTACTTATAAATCGTGATTTACGGTATACGAGGTAAGTATGTAAGATGGATTTTATCTCGACTTACATAATAAATGCTTATTGACCCCCAATAAATAATATCAAACACACACATATATATATGGGTAAAGGTGCAAAAATAACCATGAACTTTGTTCAAAGGTGCAAAAATAACCATGAACTATGTAAAATGGGGCAAAACCGTTAAATATGACTGTTGACCGTGCGTTGACCGTTAACATATTTAACAGCTTTGCCCCATTTTACATAGTCTATGGTTACTTTTGCTATCAAAAATAGTTCATGGTTATTTTTGCACCTTTGAATAAAGTTCATGGTTATTTTTACACCTTTACCCTCTATATATATATATATATGGCAAGATAATAAGTTTATAACGTGAGATGTAGAGAGATAGGGGGGTAAAATGAAAGGTAAAAGTAGTGCAAATATTTCAACTTTAAGAATTTACCTTACCCATATGGACATAGTTAAAAAGGCTGAAGGGAAGAGAGTAAAGAAAGAAAAGTAATGAAAAGAAGGAGACAATATGTGGGGCATGCAAGGGGAAAGAGAGGGAAATCGTCGTTGGTGTAAGGAATAGAAGAGGAAAGTAAGAAACAAAAAGGAAGAGATGAGGTTGAGGAGGTTGGGTATGTTATTTCATTTATTTCTCAAAACATTATGCGTTTTTTTTCTTCCAATGCCTACTACTCTTTTAATTTGATTAGATTAAAAAAATTAGTTAATATGACATGTATTTTTCAAAACACCCTAATCATCTATCTTAATTCTTTTTTTCATTGATTATTATCGAGTGATAATCAATGGAGGTAAATTAAAAAAAGATTAATAAATATAAAAATTTATCTTATATTTAAGACCAATATTAATTCTTTAAATATGTCTAATATTAACAATAAGGAGTAGTATACATCCATTATGAGACACCACTTCACCCATATTTCAGATTCCTTCATATCCTAATTTTCTCATTCCATATGGTAAAGCTAGATCTCGCATTGAATGGTACCAGTTTATAATTGTTATTTAATCATTTTATGATAACGAGATTTTCTCAAGTTGGCCAAAAAATAAAAGATAAAAAAGAAAGACACAGATTTTCTCAAGTTCGTCTCAAATGAAGTTTAGAGAAAAGAAATACAGATAAATCAAGCTTGTTTGATTTCCATGAAACTAAATTTCTTTTCTTTTATTCCCCTCACCTTTTTAACTATATCTAATATGAATTTCAAATAATCCTAATTTCATTTTTTTTGTTGATTTAAATAAAAATATATTTGGGAACCAATAGGGTTGGGTCTAGCTGTATATAAAGGAAATGATTAGTCTCTCATAATATAACAAATTAAAATTTGAATTCTGATTGAAAAAAGTATCCACATTTAATATTTGATACTCCCTCCGGTCCTAATTATAAGATGAAGTTGACTTTTTTTGGAGAAATTAAGGAAGCCAATTAAATCACTTTAGAATATTTATATTTATATTTTTTTCTTCAAACTAATTATATTAATTAGACTAATAAACTGATATATAATCTAAAGATACTATAAATATCAATACTCTAAAGTGATTTAATTGACTTCCTTAATTTCTCTAAAAAAATAAATTTTATCTTATAATTAGAATCGGGGACAGAGTAATACTTTAGATAAGATTCCCTTTGATAAAAGGGTTACTGAGCCTAGAAAAAAAGCCACAGGTCACCGGTATGATTTCACAAGGTGGAAACAATATTAGAAAAGGAACCAAACGAATGCCTTGAAATTTGAGAAACTACGACGAAGCATCTACATCCATATACGGCGGGTTGAGGTGTAAATCACTCATGTGATATACTCCCTCCAGTCTTAATTATAAGATAAAATTAATTTTTTTTGGAGAAATTAAGGAAGTCAATTAAATCACTTTAGAATATTTATATTTATATTTTTTTCTTCAAACTAATTAATTTGACTAATAAAATGATATATAATCTAAAGATAATAAAAATATAAATACTCTAAAGTGATTTAATTGACTTCCTTAATTTCTCCAAAAAAATCAACTTTGTCTTATAATTAGGACTGGAGGGAGTAATAACACTGTTACAGACCACGCTTTTAATATTTATTTTTCAAACCTTTTAATATATAAAAACAAAAAAACATCTATATAAGAATGTAATAAAATCAAGATACAATATTTATTAAAAAAGGAATGCCATAAATGATCATTTATGGAGTTCCTTTTTATAACCCACTTACTTACGGAGTCTCTTTCTTCAAAAAGGGACGCCGTAAGTGGTACGACATCCCTTTTTATAAAAAAAGATGTTGTAAAGGTTTTTTTTTAAAAAATTATTTATATTTTTCACTGCCCAATAATTAAAATCTATAGAAATATGATTAAACAAATAGTCATAAACCAAAGTGTTTTTATAAATAATAAGGGAACATCTAACACTAGTTAATTAAAAGTGTTAACTTCTACTAATACAATGTATAATAACTATTATAAAATGTCAAAAAGTTGTCTGCACAATTAGTAACTAATAAAAATAAACTTTATTGATCCATGTGTTGAAGAAGATGTTTAGTCAAAAAGTCTCGGATCAAATTAATGTTTTTGTGCAAGTAAGCAGCTTTATCATCAAAAATCTGCAAATTATAAAATAACTTTAGATAAAATCAATCAAGTGAATGAATTAATTAACAATTCAATTACAATACCAAAAATATTATATATCATTTGAGAATGAAGAAGCAATTATCTGTTCAAAATTACTTGTAATTACGCTCTGAATGATGTTATACATATAAAGTATAACATAGTAATTTCATTCAGTACTCCCTGGTTGTCAATGGCACTATAAATAAAAAATAAATGGTTAAAATGAATAAAAGCTTATCTAAAGCGACCGTCAATGAATAAACTTAAATCAAAATTACTTACTTTCGAATAAAACCATTTTGAGTTTCTAATAATTTTATCCTCGTATGTACTACCAAGTACTTTATATGTCTAGGTCGCACTTTCATTAAAATAAAAATCAACATAAATTAAAACAATTCATTTAAATCAAGAATCAATCAAATACAAACAAATTAACTTACATGGTGAAGACGGATTTTATTTTTTTGTCTGGCTTGTGACCCAAGGAATCAAACCAACAGACGGTGTTGATGCGAGGACAAACAACACACAAACTCCAATAATAACTATAACAACAAATATATATTAAAATGAAGTTAAATGACATGACAATTTATTTTTAAACATCTTAAATAGATAAAACTAAAATATATACCTTTAAACAATTGGTGCTAGATAACAAAACAATTTCGTCTCTCCCATTGTGTAGCCGCCATATCTCGTCCTTGCTTCGTAAGTAGCTCATGTTTAAACAGTTATATAAAAAGGCAACCACTATAATCATTTTGCTTAAGGATTTTTTTTTTTTTTTATGTTGAAGAATTGAGTTTGCCATTACCAATATATAAGTCTTTGCAATTCCCATGTCGAGAATGCGTGCCCATTTGATGCAAACAAAAACAAAGATTGGAGGATTTAGTTTGCCATTACCAATCAACTTTTATTTTTGTTTTAGAAAGATAAAAGTATTTTTTTATAAAAAAAACCCCTACATCTTATCAAAAAAAAAAACGCACACACACACAAACACATCAAGTTTGACACAATTACTTACTGTCCATGCTTACGAATAGTGGTAATGTCAAATAATGCCAATATTTTAGGTTTTCTTAAGTAGAGTAAATTATACTTTTTACGATTAATTAAGCCTCATAAAGAGTATATAATTCTACCTCAAATTTTGTTTTCTTGATCAATAATTTTAGGTCTTTTGATAGCATGATCAATATGTCATATATATTATTATGTCAGTTAATACTTCCAAACACAACAATATATCTACTTCTACTAAATGATATGTATCCACATTGACATTATCAGAATCTAATTCTAAATCATCATGAGCATTCTACATTGCATATAGGAAAACTAACATTAGGAGACAACATTAATTAACCTTTACCACACCAACAATACTATTATGGCAATTAATACTTCCAAACACAACAATTAATACCTCAAACAAAGCATATGGGTGAGAAGCAACCATCCCCAACCAGTAAAGATTAAGTTTACAATTTTAATAATTTTTTTTAAAACATGGAATTTAAATCACTTAGTTGAGAGACCTATTCCTATGTTTCTTAGCTTGTTGGATACATTTAAAGCTACATACTCTAAAGCACAAAGCATTCTATTTTTTTTTAAAAAAAACCAACCTAGAGGGAAGGCCGACGATGTAGAGGGAGTGGGAGGAGCTCGGTGTTGAGAGAAAGAAACGACTCATGGTGGTGAGAGAGAGAAAGCAATGACGTTGAGAGGCACAGAGCGACGGTGGTGTTGAAGAGTGACGGAAGTATGACAGCGAGGACGATGGTGAGGAGCGACGGTGTGTGTTTGGGGAGTGATGGATGTATGACAATTGAAGGAAGAGAGTGAAGTAACGGAACTCGTGGATGAATCTTGCGAGAATGAAATGAATGAAGTGAAGATGGAGGAGGAGAGAATGAGAGTGAAGGAGACTTGAAAAGAGATGACGAAACATGTCTGACATTCATTGGGGTGCCCTTTAGGCATTCCAAATTTGAATTGGGATGCCTAAAGAATAGCTCTTGGAGTTAAAAACCCTGCTTTAGGCATCCCTTTTGGGTTTGAGACTCGTTTCCCACACTAGTACAAATTTCCCTTTTTAGACCGGTTATAGCGGATAAGGTCTAAAAAATTTGACCGGTGGCAGTTTTGTAATTATATAGAATTTCTAAGACCGGTTCTCAAAAAAACCGGTATTAAAAAAATTATTTAGACCAGTTATAAATAAAACCGGTCTTAAAATATCAAAATATTTAAAAAATAAAAAATTTTAAACTTTTAAGACCGGTTATTTATAACAATCGGTCTTAAATATCAAACATTTCAAGACTTTTAAGACCGGTTTTTAAAATAACCGATCTTAAAAGTCATACTTTTTAGACCGGTTCTTCTAATAACCGGTCTAAAAAGTGATATTTTTTTTAAAAAAAATATGGATTTATTTTAAATATGAATTTTTTTTAAAAAAATTCACCTTTTTAAGACCGGTTTTATTTATAACCGGTCTAAAATATCGACCTTAAATTTTTGAATCTCTTCTTTATCGTGCCTAATTTTTGCTCTCTTAATCTGAAACCTCTCTTCTTGGTGCGATTACTCTGTGAGCTCGGTCATCTTCGCTCGATCGCATTCTCATGTTTGTTGTTGCGGTGCTCTCACCCTCGCACTAAATGAGTTTATCACCACCACAACCTCGCTTGCTCTGATCTCCTTCGTTGCGACTTTTCACTGTAGTTGCTTTTCTATCTCTAGTATGGGTCTTGCTTTGCTTGGTCACATAGACTTGTACCATGAATGTGATTTGCAGACTCAGCATTTTAGAAAAGGTTGAAGAAGAGAACATCAACCTTGCGTTGTTGCAAAGGAAGCATCTTTTCGTCTTTTTAGTTTTAGTATACTGTAAGTGATGATAAGAAGGAAGAGGTTCCTGAAGTTAGTATTCTTCTTTCCCTCTTTATTTATTTATGATTTTACAACGTTGTTCTGCTTTGTGTTTCGTTTGATTAGCTATGCAAGGATTTTTTTTTTTGTTATGGTCTATAAGTTGTTATATTTCATGTTTCTACTCTCTAGCAACCCCATTCATTTGTTGATGATTTAGTTGACAACTTGGTTGAGAAGACAGAAAACTTATCTGATATCTAATTTAAACCAAAAGATATTTTTATTATTGTTGCCGATGTTATCATTTGAGGTATCTCTAACTGTGCATATGCATGGTTCATTCTCATTTTTGCAGTTTCGGATGGGGCTGAGACTCCATTTGTTGGTTTAAAGAAGAAGAAGAAGAAGACAGTAAGTCATTCAGCATTTATGTAGAAAAGTTGAGTGCATATGATAAAAAGATTATTCTTTCTTTTTTTCTTCTTTGATTTGTTCTGTTTCTCATTGCCCTTTGTTCAAAGTAGTGAAAAGGGTGATACAGATAGAGCGCTACAAAAAAAAAAGCCATATTTATTATTTTTTAAAATATAACTTTTTAGACCGGTTATTAGAATAACCGGTCTAAAAAAGTACTTTTAAGACCGGTTATTCTAAGAACCGGTCTTAAAAGTCTTGAAAAAAAAATTTTAGATCGATTTTTAAACAACCGGTTTAAAAAGTCTAGAATTTTTAGACCTGGTCTTCGAACAACCGATCTAAAAAAGTGATTTTTAAGACCGGTTCCTTAACCGGTTTAAAAAGTAACAGACTTTTTAGACTGGCTGTATCAAGACCGGATCCAAAACCGGTCTAAAAATTCATTTTTAACCGGTCTAAAAAATCATTTTTCCACTAGTGCCAAGTGTAACTTGGGATGCCTAAACCTCAAAACTTCTCTCTAAATTACAAAAATGTCACCGCTTTTTTTTTTTTACTTCCCTTTTTAAAAAGCAAATGTCTTTGGATAGTAAAATTTATTTTCTGTAGTAATGTAAATTGTTGAAGATTATTGATTGTTAAAAAGAAAAAAGGAAATAAAACACCGTATTGAAGATTTCTAACGGTATGGAGTTGTAATTTATTAAAAATTGGTTATAATTAATTACTTAAGTTTAGCTGTAATTTGCCGAAGATTAGTTAGTAAATGGGAGACAAAATCAATCAGCTGAAAAAAATTGGTTTACAACCGAATGAACAGTCAATTTATATTGATCTTCCAGAATTTACAACGTATAAAGCATAAGAACTCAAATCCTTCGTTGTATTTTTTTCCCGGATTTCAGGGCCTTTTGACGTGGTTCAGTGTCATTTTCCCTGTAATATTTGCCAACTTCAAGATTAAGAAAATTCAAACATCTCAATCTTCATATGTTTGTTTCTTTTAACAATCACAATCACGACAGGTGTTAAAAGAGAGATAAGAAGCTACGAAGGATCGCACATTTGGGTCATAATAATAATAATAATAATAATAATAATAAACAACACCACTCCTTCATCTTTGGATGGCTCCATTGGTTGGTTGGTAGATGATGAGGATATAGTGGAAAAATGGGGCCGTGGGGCAACACTTGATAGGAGCTCACTTATTGTCTGCTTAGATTAATGATAGAAATTGTTTTTTTAATATAATTTATGATGTATAAGGTAAGGATGTCAGATGACTATTTCCTATTCTATTTTAAGAATATATAACTATATAGTCCTAAAAGAAAATCAACAGATGCTACATCAATTTAAGCATGATCAACTTTGACAGATATGAGTACTTATAGCATGCTTTCAAGTCAAAAAATTAAACAGGATAATAATTATCATTTTAATTACAAATCTGGTAAAGCATCACGTATTATATATAAAGTAATATTGACTGAATATGTGCATGTACAAACATAGTTTGATTTCTACCGTCCAAGTGTGGAATTTTAAGATTTAAGCAAATAAAATAATATATTGGTTTTGACTAATAAAATACAATATCCAGCGTGCTGTGGGGAAGTCCATGTTATGCTATATTAGGAGTGGGGTTCTAAAAGGCCAAGAAGTAATGGCACTCAACATCATCATATATAAATCTAATAATAATTTTTTAAAGTGTGGGGAAAATATATAAGGGTAAAAATATAATTTAACAAAACGTCAATCGCGCTTCTATTATTCTTAACAATTTTTTTTTGGTTACCAATTGGGTTTTTTTTTTTTATACAAGTCTCCCTGGTCAAGGTGGGGTTTATAAATCATTGTGTTATAAAATGCTAGGTGGAAGAAAAACCCTTTGAGAGATGTGATATGCACCAATCATCTGGCATATGAGAAATTATAGATATACGCGGTCTTATTTCTATAAGTGAAATATTTGTTTCTAAAATTTAAATATTTGACTTTTAGGTAAGGTATTAAAACTCAGACCGGGCATTGAACTGGCCGGGGTACTGGGTTAAGGGTCAGTGGGTCAAACCAGGATTAAACCGGAGCTAAACCGATGAGAAATTGAAAATTTTAGACTTATAGTATGAAATTCTAAAGGAAAAATTAAATTTTTTTTTTTTAAAGTGAACCCAGATTGGACCGGTTTCCCGACCGGTTCGCCAATTCCCGGTCCGGCCCGGATTCAGTAACATTGCCTTTAGGTCAAATGACCCTTGACATTATTCCGAAACTCATCTTATGATGTTGTACTTATCGTCAATATATTGAACAATTTAACAGGAAGAGATAAGGGCATTAATATAATGATGCTAACCTTTTAGATGAGGATGGGGTTGTTTTTGTTAATGACCTTTCAGAGCAAGTGATTTTAAATTAATTAATGAGGATGATGTGTATCATGATAATGATATCTTGAAGCATATGCAGTACCTCAATTCCTTCGTTGTTTAGTTTGGTCGGCTGATTTATATCAATGTCTGTTTGTAGCCCGCAGCTATATATATATATATATATATATATATATCTACGTACTTCCTGGAGGGTCAAAGTTTGTGTTTACTAGCATAAAGACACCAAGGGCTAACTATGAATTGATCAATTATTCGTTCGTTAGTGTGAGGATTCCAAATAAATAAACTATTTATAGCAAAGTTCCCAGCTAGCCATCCAATTAATGAACAATACATTTTCTCCATATACCCATTCAACATTTGGTGTTATTCATACTTTTTCTTTTTCTATAGGATAGTTAGTTTGGGGGTGATACATTTCATGATTTTTCTGTTTAAATTAGAAGAGTCTCCACTAATATCTTGAAGTTACAAACGGGATCAAACCCGTGACGTTCCATTTATAGGAAAGCTTTCATATCATTAGGTTACAAAACTTTCTGTAAAACATGCACCAACTCACTCACACGATGCACAAAATGCTTTCACTTCGAGACTACAAAATTGATGAATTAACTATACTATTTATAACTGAAAGAGATATAGTACAATATATTAGAGTTTATAAGACAATAATATATTGAAGAGAAAAATTGGAGAGTGGCAAAAGAATGCATTTGGAGAATGATAAGGTTCAAGTTCTAACCTTAGCCACCAATTGCTAGCTGTGCAGCATTTTCCCTGTACTCCGTTTGGATTGTTCTGCATGTATGTTTAAGACGGCCTTGATATGAATTTTATAATACCAAAGAAACCCTTCATTTTCTTTGATATTTTCATTTTTCAGGCTTCTGCAGTAAATAACAAAGAAAGGAGAGTTAAGAAAAAGACAGAGGGCACACACATATTGCATACACACAAAAGGCCATGCTTCCCTGTGCTGTGCAGACGAAAGCAAATATTTCAACGAATCATATGGGTTGAAATAAGTAATATTATTATTTAAATGGGAAGAAGATAAGCTTCAATATATTTTTTGAAACAAGAAGAAAAGATGTTATCTTTATCTTTTCCGACTTAAATTAAATATACTAGCTATTGCTTTCAGGCAGCACCATCAAACCTGAGAATAAGGCATATCCACATGTCTAAGATTTTGTGACCAAAATATGCTTTATGCGACATCTATATGTATTCTTAATCTTTGATTATATAAATGTTGTGCAGCAAACATGGAACCATTTTGATGGAGCCAATTCAATAGAACATAAAATTAAAAAAAAAAAATAACGAACCAAAGACTGTATAAATATTAATCAATTGTGTGCTGATCTGGTCAGATAACTCAACAACGTAGACAAACTCAAAAGTAATGAAAACGAGGCAAAAGGCATACGTAATTCCGAGACACTTGTCACACAATCGCTTTCCTAAACAAAATTAATAAAGCAACAAAGGACTAAGAATGAGGTTGCTCACACGTCACAAGATACTAATTTCACATAATTGAACCGCCTTTTGACGCATATTGGAGATTAAAATTCGGTATGTGGTTGTTAGCTTAGCCTTCTAGACCGTAATTTATAGACCAATTATTGTAAGACAAACCAAAGTTTTGTGACAAGCTCACTATGTTTTTAGCCTTGCTTGGTTGGTTGAGAGGGAGATTGAGCAGATGAACCAAACATATCTGTTTTCAAAGGTCCCTAAAGGGATAATGTCGAAGCACATGAACAAGAATAATACGAGGTCTTTTTCAACATAGTCCACATCAAACTCCTAGAAATCAAATTAATTATATTCACGGCAAAATAATGCTAAGTATAGAATTCCATGTCTCATGACGAGACTCAAATGTGGCCACGATCAATTGGTCCCTTGCCTTTGTCTTCAATTTGATGAGGTGAGAAAGGAGAGGAAAAGGTCAACTGAGGTCGGCCATGTCATATATAGTTACCCTCAAGGAAAAAGGTTGACCCTCTGCAAAACTATACTGTACTAGCAGGGTGGACAACTTTTTTGTTTTTGTTTCTGGTCTTGTTAGCATAGGGGACAACATTTATGTTCAGTCAGCTTCTCTTGTGCATCCTTGTTCTTAAGGTCTATACACTATATGATGATCGGTCGATTTTGGCTTTAGATTTTAGAAGGGTTTTTTTTTTTTAATGCACCAAATATTCTAGGTCGGCCTCTTGTCAGGAGGAAATTCACAGGCTAAGATTAATCCGGATCCGAGGCATGACATGACCATTTTTCAAGGTTATTAAACTTGGACTGGTCATTGAACTAGTCAGGGTACTGGGTCAAGAGTCAGTGGGTCAGATTGAAATTAAATTGGAGCTAACTCAGGGATAAACTGGTGAGAAAGTAAAGACTTAAGGGTTATTAATATGAGATTATGAAGAAATTTAAAAAAAAAAAATCATTTTCTTTTCCTTTTAAAAAAGCGACCTTGGTTGATGATTGTACCAGACCAATTCAATAGCCATTTCACTGGTTTCCGGGCCAAACTGGAGGTTCGGTTCTGGTTTAATAACCTTGCCATTTTTTTAGGCGTCGACCCTACCACCTAATACTGCTGCGTTCCCAAATCTCAAACTCAAGATCCTTAGTTAAGTTGAAACAACCCTTATTAGTTGATTTAAGCGTTTGGTGATTGAATGTTTGAAAGTAATGAGAATCTTTTTCCTGGGTTTAAAAAAAAACAAAGAGAAGAACCGCATGGCTTCGAAGAAGGGCCTGGAAAAGTATTATCAATATATAAGATAAAAGTATTTAGACATGGAAGGGTCACATTTGGATTATTGACATACAGTCAATCAACCAGCTGAAGAACACTACTCTGCAAAATTGAGCATCACTTGTACAACCCATTACTATACCATCGGATGCAGCCAAACTGCGTATGCAACCAAAATGATTATATTGAATTAGAGTGTACGCTAAAGGTCTAATAAAGCTGAACAAAAAACATATAAATCATACATCTTCCTCTTGATATTTTATGTTTCCTAGTTAGGTGTGAGACGAATAAAGCAGTTTTAATAAGCAATGACGGCTATTTATGAGTTTTAACATATTTTCAAGTGGTAACCACTAAAAGATTAATTCCATGACAGCTCCAAACAGAATTCAAAAGAGTAATGGTTTCACACCATAAGCGAAATCGATAACACAGAATCTTTATTAATCCAAATTCCAAACAGTGATTTGTGCTTCCCTCTAAATCCTTTTTCAGGCAAGACTCTCAACTCAAATGATCCAAGGGGAGTGCTATGACCTAGATGCCTAAATCTAGAAGCAGAGCCTCATAAAGTTGAAAAACAAGGAAGTGCTGTCATTTTTTATAGGTTTAAGGTGTAAATTTAGCAACTAACTATTTTTTCAAAGATACCCAACATAACTAATAATTTTAGGTGTAAAAGTAGAGATCATCAATTTATTTGGTAGCACTTATAGCAGCTTCCGTTACTTTTTGTACTGTGGGTACACTAGTGTTCTCATCCTCTATTATTTTAATATATTTTTAGAAATATGTGACCTCTTCAAATCAAAAATATCATTTAGACTCCATGTAAGCAATTTTATTTTAGCCAACCCCCCCCAAAATATCACTTCAAATTTTTTTTATAAGACAAATATGGGCATCTACAAGATAAATAAAGAGATTTACAAGAAAAATAAAAGGATTTAAAAGAATTAAGGGAGTTACAAGATTTTGTCATTGACATATTTGTCTTATAAAAAAAATTTTAAGTGATATGTTGGGGTTGATTATAATAAAGTTCCTTCTATGAGGTTTAAGTGATATTTTCCCATCTCAAAAAGGTACATAATTCTAAAAGTATATCAAAATAACAGAGTGAGAAAACTTACAGGACCCATAATGCAAATAATAACGAAAGTTAACTCAAGTTAATAGTGTTACTATAAGTACTATCAAATAAACTGATTATGTCTACTTTTACCCCTAAAAATAGTTAATTGTATTGGATGCCCATAGAAAAATAGTTTATTGCTAAATTTACATCTTAACCCTTTTTTTATAAGTAAATCTATTCTCATTTTCTCGTTTTCCTCATTTGAGGAGGCTGTAGTTCCCTCTCTTCCTATCCTTTGGCAACAATATAATTTCCTTTGATATTTGCCCAGACCATCTTTGACCCTTTGTCCACGCTCAAAAGCTCAAAGACTCTGTCCTTTTTTTTTTTTTAAATCATTAGAGGTCTAACAAATGGTTTAGACTCCTCATATTAGCAGAACAAAAGACCGTCCAGCAGATTAAGAACATATTCCCTCCTGACCTTAATATAAGATATATTTCAGGAATTGATCTTAGTCTTAAATATAAAACATAATTTTTATATTTATTAATATTTTTCTAATTTGTCCCTATTGATACTCCTTCCACAATAATCAAGGAGGAGGGGAAATGAGGGAATTAAAGAAGATGATTAGAGTATTTTAGAAAATATATAATGCATTAACTCACTTAATTAATTCCTTTAATTTAATTAAATTAGATAAATATATCATAATATCACATGTAGTACTATTTTCCGGATGGACCATATTCAGAGTACGAAAAATACAATTTCTTGTTACATCGAAAGGGACCATACA
Organism: Inga oerstediana; assembly: GCA_963210345.1. Lineage (NCBI taxonomy): Eukaryota > Viridiplantae > Streptophyta > Magnoliopsida > Fabales > Fabaceae > Inga > Inga oerstediana. The sequence goes on from OY723410.1 coordinate 3,565,595, forward strand.
TATTTATCATGTCAATCACAGGTACATATCAGAAATACTATGTGCCTTGTCACAGGCAAAATTTGGTGGTGCTGCTGTTCCTATTCGAGTATTGGATGGATCCAAATGAATTCCTACCCTCACTTTTCGATTCTCTAAGCTCTCCTCACGGGTCAGCATATTTGAACCTCAGAAGCATGCTTTGGATTTTGCTCAAGAAAGGCTTAGAATCTTGACTCATCAGTTGCCGATAAGTTATATATATATATAAATAAGCATATTACGGGCAGCTTAAATGCTTAATTTACCAAGGGCCTAACGGAACCACACAAAAAAAGACTGACAAGACAACATATAAAGAAGGAAGGAAGCTGATTACTAAACCGGATAAATATGTGTTCGTTTGAGATAGTTCATTTTTGGGCAATAAATATTTATAAATCGTGATTTACGGTATATGAGGTAAATATGTGGGAGAGGTTTTATCTCGACTTACGTAATAAAGACTTATTATCCCAAAATAAGTGAAGCCAAACACTCACTAAACCTACTTTGTTCCATGCACGTTCTTGTTCATAGTTTGATGTTAGCATTATACAATGCGCATTACTTCAATTAGTGTTTTAATGGAACATTTGAATGCGATCAGATTATGACAGAAAATTGCTACTGGATTGCGACCATACCATCATAATATAGATGTATTTGGATTCAGGAACTGATGCGGTCTTCTGCCTGCCTTGGTCGTCTTTTGTAGTTCGGTGACTTGTCTCATCAATGTTTACTACACCTACAGGGACGTCACGTGGAATTGCTACCAACTTTCTCTCAAATCAAACAATATGACCATCCATGCCTCGCTTGCGGCTATAATCAGAATATATACCGTAAACATTGCCTTTTTTTTAAAAAAAAAATAAAAATAAACACTCAATACATTCATTCCCTACTCAAAACAAGTAAACCAGTTTCCCTCGTAAACCTGGAACCAGCTTCCGTTCTAACTGAAACGATGAGCATTGAGAGCTATTCACCGTTAAGAACCGTTCATATTTAACCTGGATGGTTAAAAATTGATTTTTTTTTTCACTTTTGCTTTTTCAAAAAGAAATTATTTTAATGTTAACAAAATTTAAAATAAAGATAATACCTTAACTATCACTCTTTCAAAAAAGTGATTTTTTATTTAAAAGTCATTAATTAAAAATCTTCAATCTTGATCATTAAAATTTTATTTGTACTGTGCAGATTACATCATAATGAACGGTGCTCATTATGGTGGTGAACACTTAAATTGGTTCCAGTCAGCCTTTACCTCCTGTCCTCAAAAAATGAAAAACAAGAGGAGGTAGTGGTGATTAAGGATAAACAAGTAGTAGCCTGACCACAAGACATCCTAGCCAAGTGATCGGCTAAAACAATGTCTTTTATAAAGGTATGAGTGACTTTAACATTCCAGTTTATGTGTAATAACATCCTAGCATCCACTTTGTCCCTAAAAGGGTGAGCCAAATCGCATCCCTTTGTAAGCAAATTAATAGTAACTTCTAAGGAGTCAATGTACGTAGAGGCCAATGTCCTTGTATTGCTCTTCCCAACATAGATATTACTTGTTTGGAATAGCGATTAAAACCTTTAAAAACAGTTTTTCAATTATAATTTACAGAATACGAAGTAAATATGTGTGATGAGATTTGTCTTAATTTACGTAAATAAGCACTTTTGGAGTGTTCAAAAGTAATCTCAAACAAACTACCCTAAATGATACCAATGTTCCGCTATAGTGGAGAGAACATTGGTAAGTTTGCAAGTGAAAACCACATAGCCATCTATCCTTTTTTTCCCCCTCTCTGCACAAAAGAAGTTGCTCTTTCTTTGATATATAAATAATTTAAAAAAACTTATGAAGATTTCAATGTTTGTAAAAGCGGGGAATATAAATTTATGAGAAACAGGAATTGGGAATAGAATCAAATAGCACGGATAATGAGGTATGATTCTGTTTGACATGTTAAAATATTTCTTATTATTATTTTTAAACAAATATAAAATAAAATTATAAATTATAATCGTACAAAAACAACTGTTTTTGTTAAACAAAATATTGAAATGATTTTCACCAATCAAAACACAAGATCCCAAATGTAATGTTAAAAATGAAAGAAACAAAATATAATTCAATAATATATATTTTTTAAATTATCATAATGGAATGCATGTAACCCGTAAAGGTCTAAAATGTAGAGTAAGAAATCAAGAAAAATGCATGAAACTACGAAAGCCGGAAACACGTCTGTTTGACATTTTCCTGTGAGTCCCCACGAGGGGCGGCGATCCGGCCATCTTTTTTTTTTGTTTAATGGAAACTTAAATTTTTCCAATAATTAAGTATTGCCTTCCCTAAAGTTGACTTTTTTTTTTTTAGAAATGAAAAAAAAAACTAAATAAAGTACTTAACCATATCATATACAGCGTATCATTAGATAATATATCAGTTTATAAGTTAGGTAAAATATTTTGAGGAAAAAAATAAAAAATATAAATACTTTAAAATAATTTAATTAACTTCTTTAATTTCTTCATAAAAATAAACTTTGTAGTATATTTAATACTAGAAGGAGCACTTACCATTAGATTACACTAGAGACGCAGACATCATCCGTGTGGAAAAATTTGGTCAAAGAACCTCTGGAGTTCAATAGAATTGCCTGACTGACGCAGTACTGTTATTGTCAATATGTTGAAATTCACACAATCCTTACTTAGCGTCAAAAAAGAAAAATCACTCGATCCACGGGACATTAATCCTAGCAAGTTCTGTCAAAATCATCACAATAACGCCTTTCAAATTAAGATCCACACGCTTCAGGAACTTTCTATTGCTGATGTGCATTTTTTCCTTCTGTGTCACGTGACCAAAGTGGAACTTTAACCTAGCAGAATAATAAACATGATGGTGCATCACATGCCGCCCTTAGAATTAGAATACATGCCAATTAATCAAATTATGAACGAATAATAATAAAAATAATTAATCATCACGCACTCCCAAAATTTTTAAAGAGGATGGAACTGTTCTCCAATAAACAAAAACAACCCATCACATCCGTCAATAACAAAAATATAAAAACACTATACACACATGGCCCGGCAGGCCAACCCAACCATTTTTGTCCCCCGGGCATGTCAAAGGCTGCTTCTTTCTCCAAAATATATAGATAAGTGGGCAACTTAATTTTCTCAGAGTGCAATGGCACAATGTCTGTTAGGTTCGATTCCTCGACATCCATTTAGTGACTATTTATAAAAATTATATTCTCTGTAGGTATGTCATCTTCTTGTAATGAGGGCGAGAACATCATTGCCAATAGATGCAGATTCTGATGCAAGTTTAAGAGGGGTATTGCCTTCATCGTCTGCGGCATGTGGATTGGCCCCCCTGCAAATAATTTGCAAACTCTTTGATTGGATGAGATAATTCTTGAGTCTATAAAATGATTGATAGATTGAACCTACAGTGGATGAACTTATAAGCATGTTAAAATTACAACTTGGTGAAAAAAAAATACTAATATGTTTGCATGTTTATTAGTTATTGGTTTGGTAACCAGAATATAATACAGCATGAACTCTAATGTTCAGCACATTAAACTCTAAGAAAAACAATAACTGCAAGTGAATAATGTATTTAGAAACAAACTGCAGCAACAAGAGGTAGCCAGATCTTATTAGGCAAGGTGTCACATTTTAGTCATATATAGAACAGATAATACTATTACCTCGTAAGAAGCAATTTTGCAGTTGCATTCTTCCCTCTAATAATACAGTAATGCAGTGGTGTGCGACCTCTTGAATCAGAAGCGTTTATGTCTGCGCCGTGTTGCAAGAGCAGCTCCACCATGGCAATGTCAGCAGTCAGGCATGCCAGGTGAAGCACAGTTGAACCATCAAGTATGTCCTCTATTGGCTGATTTTCACTCTTAGCTGAAGATTTTGAATTGCTTGAAGAAGGCATGTCAAAAGCATCATCTGTAAAATCACTTATTAAAATCATCATGAGCCTGTTAAGTTTCCAGCATTAAAGCCTTTGCTGAAGTTAAAGAGGTGAGATTAAGACGTACCAAAATATTCTTGTCCACAGACAGCATTGACATCCAAATCAGACTTCACAATATGCCGGTATGCTGACTTCTTGTCATTGGCACAGACACTTTCCCACAACTGTTGTGCCACTGACAGGAGAAGGTTGTTATTCTTTATCTGATCGACAAAGATTTTCTCAGAATACTGCATTAAGGGAAAACATCTAGTTATATCTGCCAGACATAATATTACATCATATAACAAGATTACTATCTACCAACTACTAGAATTTTTTTAATTATTATCATAGCAGAAAAAGTAAGCCTCATCGAATTTTAAACAAGCAGCAGCTTACATACAACGTAGATGCAGTCAGCAATTACCACTACTTTAACAAAAATGGGAAGGAACAAAGTGTAGAAGTGCACACTCTCAGATTTGTAAAATGTGCGGATAAAGAATAGATGGCCACTTCTTTGTCTGTTCACATGATAAACTTAAACAACGTGGATAAAAATCACATCAGACTCCATGAACATGAGGTTGATAAATCGCATAAGCTTTTGGGGTTGGCTGTTTACATGACGACTTTGAAAACTTCATCAACATTATTTTAGTATCAATATGATATGGATGGGAACTTATAGTTCCTTATTATTACCTTTGCATGAACGAACCTCTCTTTTAATGAAATAGAATCATCGTGTTTTGGTTTCCTCGCATGAAGTACTTTGTTTCTGTCGATGTTGGAAGAAGTACATCATTATAGCCCTTGTTAACATAAGTCCAAACATTTAAACCCATAAATCTTGGAAACACTTACTCAACAGTCATGTCAACAGCTTGCACGTTACTTGCTGAATGCAACTTCTCTTCCCAAACCGAGTTTGCAAAATGATTGCCCAGGGACTGAAACATGGTTAGGACGGAAGTGTCCCAGACTTTCACATCAAGTGTCAGTGATCTTACCTGCAAAAATATGGTTTTTCCACTTCAGCTGCAAAATGAGAATTAACTAGAGCTAAAAATTTTCATTGTCATAATAATAAAATCCTCATACAAAAATTTAAACAGAGTTGTTGGGTGAGAGAGAGAAAGAGGAGAGAATGACACAAAAAACTACTAAAGCATTTCTTGAAGACAATTGATAAGCGGTTGTTTTTTCAATCTACATTTTTTTACGTAAACATGTATTTATAGCCACACAATATTTCCTTTATTCCCAACCTAGATATAAAGTTTGTAGAATCCAAAAAGATTAGGTTGAGCACAGTTGTGTAGTCTGAATCTATTAATTGCAGTCTTTTTGTCTTTATATTTTGCAGTGTTTGGCCCTTGCCAATCTTAGAAGTCATCTTACGTAATTTTACTTTCTCCTTATTTCAGAAAGGATTGGATCAACGTTATTTTCCTTTTAACATAATGAATGACAGCCATTATATGTCTCCCATGAAAAAGTAAATAGCAAATACTACAAATAGGCTGTGACACGCACACACATATTATTCGGTCAGTTGTTATTTTATAGTCAGACATAGTGAGTGCTTTCAGATAACAAATCCTTATGCCTATCTGTAGCTTTAAGTAAATCTTAATATTCCCTCCGGTTCTTAATATAGGACATTTGAGGAGTTGATCTTGGTCCTAAATGTAAGACATGTTTTTCATATTTCTCAATATTTTCCTAATTTACCCTTACTGATGCTCCCTCAACACTAATCAAGGAGAGGGAATGAGAGTATTAAGGAAGATGACTAGGGTGTTTTAAAAAACACATATCATATTCACTAACTTAACTAATCTAATCAAATTAGGTAAATATGTCTTATATCAAGGACCGGAGGGAGTATGACACAAGACATAAACATAACTGAGAAATACTTAAATGTGCAACCTGAACTACTTACCTTCGATATATGTACACCAAGATTACGATGAATGCCAGAACACTCGATGCATATGAGAATACCAAGGTTTAAGGATGCCCAGTCTGGTTCCGGTTTACCACAATCAGCACATCTGTCATTTCCACTAACCCTTCTAAGAACATCAATTGGTATTTCACCTCTTGTGCTCTCTTTATGCAACTGAAAACTTTTATATTCACGCAAATGATTATTTGAAGTGATGTTCCTGGACGCACACTCCTTACTCATTGGTTGAATATCGTCTTGAAAGTTTTCCAGCATATCACTCTTGCTTGAAGAGGAACATCCACCACTTTCAGAGTCAGCTGTGAGAGGCTGTCATATAATTATTTTCATGATTATAGTAATCACAAATAACACTGGCATCGAGGGATGCATTTTTAAGAGAAATATACTATGTACCATTTCTACTGACTGAACACTCAACAAGGAAGCAATTACTCCGGTCATTTTTTCAATCCAATCCATCTGGTCCACTGCATTTTCTGCCTGCATTCTCTCACTTTAGTATGTCTGAAGTAGTAATAAAACTCTAAACTGTGTCAACTAATTTTTGGAATCAATACCTGCAATGTATAGTTCTTTACTGGTGAAATAATCCGGAAGCAAAATCTTAAATCTGACTGATCAGCATCAACCTTAATTGTTGATGTAAGCAGGTTCACTGCATGGCGTGCGACAGATCGCTCATCATGGACTCCCCCATGATAATGAGAAGAAAGCCACCGGCTAAGAAGTCCATGACCATTTTCATTGGCATTATTTCTCTGTAAAGATGGTGGATTGCTACTCTGAAAAGGTATGTCCAAGAATTATTAAGTAAAGAAGCTGATGAAAGATGAGTATTATCTAACTCATAGCCCTGCCAACTAGTCACTGAATAAAGCAGAAAAGAGAACAGCAGATATAAATGAGGGAAATCCTTATGTTTTGATATTGATACTCAAGAAACTGAATCAGAGTTACGGGTGGCTTCACTGATTCTGACCAAAACCCTATTCCCCTTCCACAACTCAATAGATACTCTAAACAGCAACAAGTACAGAAAATAAAGGCTAAACACTGAACAAAAGGATCAACAAAACACAATGAACCTTCTCTGGCTTTTGAGAGGCTAGAGACTCCCCCTGACCAAATTCAATCTCAAAACAAGTCCTAAGACTCCCTCTGTAAACCACAAGGACAACATATCCCAAACCGTAACCTCCATACCTCCCAAACATAGCCCCAAGCCCCTAGACTAAGCTGAGAGCTGACTAGTTCATTATTTTGGTTCTTTATAATCTGGAGCGTTAGAATAACTCCTTGGGCCAGCAGATTTGTTCCCTTCTATCCCGTGTCATCCTTGGTTTCCTCCCATGTTTTATTAACACCAGCAGTCTTATCAGAATATAGCAATTTAACTTTAGTCAGTGACTTACCTGTGCCAAGTTCCATGGTTTGCGATAATAGAACAGCATTCCTCGACTATCAAGAACAAAATACCTTCTCTTCCAGTCACCCCTCAGATTGGAAGAGCGTTTTGAAAGAAATCCTTGTCGAATAATTTGAACCTAAAATTGTGAATTTTTAGATAATAATAGGCAATGAAATGGTCTAGCATGAAAATATGTAGAATAAGTACAAATTCTGTTAGAGAGAGAGGAAAACATTAGACATCACACCAGAAAATACCTTCCCATTTGCAGCAGATTCTTTGACTGCATCTACCACTTCATTTGATATCCTAGAAAAAGGCTGTACACTTTCTCCAGGAGAACCATGGGGACCATTTAAAGACAATCTACTTTCTTGGTGAATTTGTCGTTTGTACTCCTGCATTTTTTCATTTAGAGAGATCTGATCCGTATTGTAACTTTCTCTTGACTGCTGTGCATAAGCCAGGACCTGAAACCTAGCTGAGTTATATATCTGGCATTCAAACCCGCCCACTATTAAGCTGAGAAAAACAGTGTTAACAGAGTTGCATCATTGTTTGTGTGGTGACATCAGACTCTGCAACAATAACTAGCATCTCATGGAGGACTATAACATTTTAACAGTTTCTCACTTTGCCGCAATTAACAGAGATTGTTTTGTTCCTAATCTAGTAATCTTCTATATGATTATCGAAAGAATATAGAGGGACCTCATATACAGGAAAATAAGTCTTCCATTCCGCAAATAAATCAGAAATGCTAATAATATTTTCCAACTACTTCCCTCCCTACTTCATACATTCCCTTGTGGCATAAGTAATGAGTAACATCAAGGATGATCCAATCAATCATTCAAGGATATAAATTTTAGGGATACACTCTACTTGTATTTTTTTTTATCTGCTATAATTTATAACCACAGGCTATCCTGTTTCAGCTGCTAGGTTTACGTGTTTGCAAAATAGACCTACTCTTCATATGAAATAACTATTTGTACAATTAGCGTCAAGTTATAAGCAAAAGAATGAATGAATTAGTGGCAAAACCTCCGTAATGAAAGGTTCCATCTGATGCAATAGCTGGTATCCCTGCAAGAGAGAGAAATTTCATTTTCAAGCAGCGTAAGTGCAGTGCTAGTAAGATAATGTGCCAAACATATCACTATGTCATATACCTGTTGAAAGTATCGAAGATGAGCATCCATAATTCCACTGACAGCCTCTAAAAATTCAAATCTCTTCTTGGCCTCAACATTGTTTAGAGCACTAACCTGTACAATGATATATATATATATATATATGATGTTGTTATGACTAAAAAAACATACATCTGATAATCATTCATAGAAACGTTTGGAATTGAGATTACCAGATTGCAACGGGCTTCCTCAAATGAATCTCTTGCACCGTGCCATTCCTGGAATGTCTCACTACCAAATTAGATTTACTAGAAACTTGATAACCCAAGACAAGCCGTTAAGTTAATTATTGGACCAAAATTTAACTTAGCTTGATGGCACAGATAAACTGGCCATACCTCTTCGATGGCAGTAGCAACATCCATCCTAGTGCTCTTTCTCAATGACAGAAACTTATCGCGTGCCTGAAGCACAAAATGCACACCTTATGTCTGTTATAAGTTATCTCCTTTAGAAGTACTAAAATATTAAACGTGCATATTTCTTTTACAAAGTCTTGACCACAATGAGTCAATGACATCAAGGACATTTTCTATCATTTCTCAACAGTGGAAATTAGGACCACTGACAAACATAATTCAACTAGTGACTTGGAGATTGATGCAGACTTGAAAAAATAGTTCCTTCTTTTCATTCGCAGATGTACATGAGTGGCCATTCCTCCCTTTTATACTCAAGAGGCTGGCTAACAGCCTTTTATGGCTTACAAGTAAGACCATTGGTGGTGAGTTACAAGCCTACCCATTTATTCCAACATTTATCTCTTCTATCTCACATGTCTCATACCAGAGATGTTGTAAACCAATCCGTCTAGATAATTTACTAACACATATGAGTTCTTTCAAGCAATTTGAGGCGCCCAAAAAATATTTAACTCTCAACAATACAGAAATTGCTAAACATGATTTGTGAAACATGAATTATATTAATAATCCAACTCCTAGTACAAATGATTAAGAGAATGTTTCAATCAATTTAATAAGGAAAGATAAAAAGGGAATAAAGGAAACACTCAGTAAGCACATATACTTCTTTTACTGCGAATGGCACAGCTCAAGAATCATACACAAATCATGGAAGAAAAGAAAAAAGCACTGCATGTAGTGTGAATATGCTGTGCTAAGTTTAAAGGAAAATGAAAAATACCTGATCATATAAAAGGGAAGCCTTGTCAAACCGCTTTCGAGCTTCCTGCAAGCATCACTAAAGCATTAAAAGAGATAGCAGTTATCTGAAGACATAATAATCGGGAAATTTTGTGACAAACAAAAAGTAACTTCAGCAGCATTAATTTTTGTGAAAGAGTTGTTCCATTTGAAACTAAAGTCAATCAAAGGTCAGTCACCATGGTCTAAACTGATAGATGGAGTTATTTTAGCAGTGTTTACCAATTAGAGTAGTCATGTTGACTCTTATTCCATTAAATTCACAACTGAGATAAGATTGCTTGAAGCAAACACTCAATATAGGATGAATTCTTTTAAAGAAAATGATAGCAAAAGAAAAGGGACATGTTTTGGTCATTTAAAAGCTTTTAACTCATAAAATCCAGTGACTTCTCCTCATAAGCCTAGAAAGTAAAGTACATACATTCAATTGGTCAAAAAACAGTGCACACGTTCAATCCTTTTTTTTTTTTTTGGGGCGTAAGGTATACAAACTATGAAAATGCATAAAGCTTCTACCTTCACATCAATGATGTCAACATTCAGAATTTGTAACAACCGGTCACTAAGCATGTGCTCCACCTAAATAGTCATATTAAGTATAGTTAGTGTAGCAATATCAGTAGGAATAATCGCCTCTAATCAATAAAAAGGAGGGGGGGGGGGGATAAGAAAAGAAACAGTGCTTGTAAAACTACGGGGCTGTCTGGCACACTAACATTTTCATCCTGACTCTTAGATTCAAAGGCATCCGAAATGCCTGTGCTTGGCATACTAGCATCCAGGATGTCCAGAAGCATAGGTCAACTGCTTAACAGTAATGTCAGGGTAGGTGTTGGGTAGTTAAAAGACTGGAAAGCCAAAAGTTTTAACAAAGGTTTTGTTTATTTATATTACTATCACATGTCAAAACAACTTGTTACAAGCCATGAACAAAACTGGCAAAGGATTTGTGTGTGGAAAAGAGGCTATAAAGGAGGTATATAGTCTAATGACAAGTTTATAATTGATAATTGCATAACTGTATCAGAATCTGAAATTTGTTATTCTTCAAAATTGAATAAGTAGCAGTACATATTTATAACATAAATGGATACCAGAAAGGCTTTCCTAGTCTAGAATTAGCAGTTAGAGAGGAGAAAGTTTTAGCCTTTTGTAAAAGAAAAGCAACAAAATGGCAAAACAGTTGACAAAACTAAACTATATATAACCTGCGACCGTAGAACTTCTTTGTAGGTACCAATTTCTCTCAAAGCAATAGTGAATTTGGTCATAACAGGTCCTGTGAATTCCAAAAATAAATTAAAATTAATAACAAGCTACACGTTATATGGATTCAAATTTATTAAAACAAGTTACACTATATTCAAAGGAAGCATGTTAATTAGAAAACCCAGATGAAGAGATAAGTGGGACGTGCTTTAGAATAACTCAACCTTGATCACATCTCCTAAATATATCATGCCCAAAAATGAAGAAAAGAAAAAACCTTCAGCAACAATACCTTGAATTCTTCAACCTAAATTTTCAAGTCAGTTCAGGGCTAATATATAATCCTGAGTACAACCTCTAAGTATGTGCAACTCTAGTTTCATCTCATTTAAGCATACCACAAGCAAAGTCATTCTAATTCTTGTTATTAAAGTAAATATGAAGGAGGAGGAAGAACAGCAATGAGATTTACCTCCCAAAGCAACAAAAAGAGGATCACCGTGCCCTCCCCCAAAAGTCTCAAGGGCACCCGCAAAAGCAATGTCCCCATCATATCCCTCTCCAAGACCTTCCCTAAAAAACATTATATAAATATAGGTGTAAGTCTCTTTTTACAAAACATGAGAAATGTGACTAGACAGATGCCTAGTCAACTGTAGTGATCAAAATCATGACTCAAACCAAAAGTGTTGGTCTAAACTGTTCAGGTAAGAGCAATACATGTATTTAGTTTGCTCCTAAAAAAAGTTCCTCTTTGCTAGAAGAATTTACATATATATGGAGGGCAGCGATTTTTTTGTTTCTTTTCCAGCCTCTAATCTTGCTTGCTTCTGATATAATACTTGAAAATACTCAAGACCTCAAGCATTCATGTTGCAAAATATGTTTATTCTTGCATTTAAATTTTCAAAACTTTTCAAAGAGAAGTGAGCAAAAGCTATCTTGGTGCATTTATGTTGTATCAAATTTGAACATTAGCGAGAAAAATGCACTCAAATCACCAGGCAGTTTGCGTATGTGTGGTTTGGGTTGGGGGGGGGAGGGGATTTTTACTAACTTAGGTTGAAAGATGATTATAGCAGAGGCCTTCACAAGGCGCTTGAATTATCTCACTCGCCAATACAGAAATCAAGGTTTGCTTGCAAAGCTTAAATTATTTCTAACTAGTATTAGGACAAGAGAAAATTAAATATTCCGTAACAGTTTGCTTTCAATGACAGACTCAGACATCACACGGTGACTCATTCTTGCTTGAGTAAAAAAATATTAGTGTCTACTTTGGGTTAAAGTAAGTCCGTCTTACAACTTCTTGGTGGGTGGGATGCTCTCCATTTTTAAATTTCCCCTCAGGGTCTTTATCCACTTAGGAGGATAAGTACTGAGGGTCTCCCTCCACTAATATCAACTTCAAGTGCTTCTAAACATTTTATTCCAAGTTATTCACATAATAATCTTTCTGAGGCTAAGTAATAATACATGAAAATTCACAACACGTGCAAGGGACTGTAAAAGCATAACTAGCAAATGCTAACAAAACAAGGGAGATGTAGGGGTGAGTGCAAAAGTTCAATAAATAAGAACATATAAATGAGCAAAGCATACGTGTACTTTCGACATCCTTTGTAGAACTTTAGGCATCTCCCCCGCAATGAATCTACACCTTCTTCCAAGCATTGCAGCTGCATCCACAGCCATTAAAAATAAGCATTCCGTAAGTGTCAGCTCTCCCATAAAAAACATTCTCCAGGTGTTCAACATTCAAAACATCCATGGCAAGACACCTCTTCTTAGCTTACATATAACACCCATAAAGAGATTCATACATGGAAATCCACAATATATGCATAAAACCCCCATTTCACACTCATAACAACATGAGATTGGAAGAACCACAATTACATTAATGCTTCATCCGTACTAAAACATTCCATTGAAAAATCAAAGCGCAATATCGAGAATGACACAGAACCTGTTGCCGGAACATTGGCGAATCATCAAGTTTAGCGAAATGCATTTTCGAAAAACGAATAAATAAATATCCTTCTTCTTCTTCTTCTTCTTCGTCCTCGTCGTCTTCTTTTTGTTCTTTGCAAACAAGGGAAAAGAATTGGTTGTAGTTGAGTTAAAATTAATATTATTTAATATTCAGAACGCATTTGAAGGAAAAAGGAGGGGGGATAGTGTGTGTGAAATGCAGAAGAAAGTTGACGACTAATAAGTAAGGAGGAGCGAATTTTCGTGTCTGTCGCTCGAAATCTCTCACCCGCCTTTTTGTTCTTCTTTTTTTAACTGCATTGTTCTTTCTCTCTCTTGATCGTGCCACAAGTCACAACATGTCGTGTTCACGTATCCCCATAATCTTTCTTTCGGACAAAAAAAAAGAAATGGTGGCCTTCTTTATTCGCCTTACTGTTCCAACCCCATAATTTGTTTGTTTGGATCCGTTTGTTGGATTATTATACTCATTCTATTATACTAATATTAATATTAATTTTAAATATGAGATAGAGTTGCTTTTTTTAAAAGATTAAGGAACCTAAATAAGTTACATAATCATATCATATATTTGATATTATTAGATTATATATTAGGTAAAAAAAAAATTTTAAAAAAATGATAAATATAAATATTTTAAAATAATTTACTTAAATTTTTTTAATATTTTTAAAAAAATTAACTCTATCCTATATTTAGATTACAGGGAATATCAATTATCAGGTCAAAAAAATAACCAGGTCAAAACATAGATTTAATAGCTACTATTTTGGAGAAAATTTTCTATACGTATTCTTTGTCTAGTAAAAAAGAAGAAGAAGCATCTTTTTGCATGGGTTGGAGTGTTGGACCAAGAGTCCAACATCCTCCACGTTTTAGAGAGAAATTCATACAATTAGGCAAAAAAAAAAAATGGGGAAAAAAAAGAGACAGTAAGAAAATATTTTATAACATTAAAAGATTATTGTTATTATTTTCAAGAGCGAGCATCGGGATCTGGTATGTCTCGTTTTGGTGTTGAGGCCGTGCTTGTTTGTTGTGTATGCTGCTTGCAATTTTAAATAAAGGGAATAAAAAAATATACTTGCACTATCTCACTCACATGGTCAATAGAAGAGTTAGTGGGGTCATATTTGATATTAATATACTCACTCCTTCCTATTCTAATTATAAGATAAAGTTTATTTTTTTAGAGAAATAAATGAAACCAATTAAATTAGTTTAGAGTGTTTATATTTTTAGTATCCTTAGATTACATATTAGTTTATTAGTCAAATTAATTAGTTTAGAGAAAAAAATAAAAATATAAACACTCTAAAGTAATTTAATTGGCTTCCTTAATTTCTCCAAGAAAATCAACTTTATCTTATAATTAGGACCGGAGGGAGTAATATATTAACCCACTTTATCTCTTAAATATATAATTTATTCTCCAATTATCCTATTTATATGGTCATGATTTAAAATGGTACTTTAAGGAAATCAATCTATATTTATTATAAATAATTAACTTAACCGATTTGTTTAACTATCTAAAATAGTAAGTAACTCTTATTATGTTAAGCTAGCAAGGAAGTAAACAAAGATATGATGGATTGCATGGACAAGAAATAATATTAGAAAGAACGCGAGAGAGCACATTGGCATGCTGTGTTGGGTTATCACTGTGAGGAGGTAATTGCGATTTGGGTGTCACTTGTGCTCTTTATTTTTTTTGATAGACAAAACATGACTAATAAAACAACAACAAACAGCAACTAACAAAACAAAAAAAACGAAACTACATTTAACCCATATCTAAAAAAATCCTAGAACGAATACACTCCGGTGGGTCACGAAACCAGATGAGCCCTGCAGATGATCCCAGTGATTCCTTTGCTAAATTATCCGCCACATGATTAGAGCTGCGGCCACACCATTCCATTAATACATCCCATCTTCTATCCAACATCTCCTGGATCTGACCGAGTAATTGCGCTTCCATGTGATCTTCCTCCCAGCCCCCCATTATCAGTTCCAAAGCCTCCAAACAGTCGGACTCTATCACTATTTTCCGCTTCCCTGCATCCCAAGCTATCTTAAGCCCTATCATTACTGCCCACACTTCAGCATGAAGACTAGATCCTCTTCCCAAGCCATACATGAAGCCAATCAGCACTTTGCCTTCATGATCCCTCACAATCCCTCCACATCCCGCACGGTCCCCTCCCGAACTACATGCGCCATCCACATTTACTTTGACCCAACCAACATATGGAGGTTTCCATAATGTACTCTCTCGTGTCTCCACAAGCGACTTACATAAACTCGTATCAGCCCATCTTGTTTGGGCTCTAACTTGGGCTAACAACTGGTTAGCTGCTATGGTCTTACCTTGAAATACTCCCGAGTTTCTATTCAGCCAAAGTTGCCTACAGAAGATTGCAAACCATACCGGCCAACTCACCCCTTCATAATCTTTACTCTGTACTAAATTCCATCGTATCCAAGAGCTTATATCCGTAAACTCATAAAACTTTGTACTGTGTGCCGGAGAGTCTGATGTCTTCGCCCAATAACCCCTTGCTAGCCTGCAATCCCGGAGGACATGTAGCACCCTTTCAGGCACCTCTGCACACTTAAAGCAATCCTGCTGTGCTTGCATTCCACACCCTGCTCTCCATGAATTCGTCATCAATCTTCCGCGAGCTGCCATCCACAAAAATGTTTTGCACCTTTGTGGAGTACGCAGTTTCCATATTCTTCTCCATAAACCACGATGAAGTGATTGCTGCTCCCCCGCCACAAGTTCATATGCAGACTTAATAGTAAACTCCCCACTATTCGAGACCCTCCATATGGGTATATCATCCTCAGATCCACGAGCAGATGGAATGATCCTCCGTATGGCCTGAAGGACCGTGAAAGGTAAAAACGAATCAAACTTCGCCCAGTCCCATCCACCTGACGCGGTTACATATGTACACACCGGATCTGCTAGCATGCTATCCGGAATATCTCTAACACAATACCTCAAAAGACTATCGTAATGCGGCAACCATGGGTCTGTCCAAAAACGTACTCGATCACCCTTTCCAATCCGCCATCCCACCCCTTCCTGAACTCGATCCCAAACATTCCGTATCCCCTTCCATGCTTGAGAAGCACTCCTCACATTCTTTATGACTGGCAAAATATCTTCCCCACACTTATATTTCTCCCGCATAAACTTCACCCATAAAGTATCCCTCCGCTTCACAAGACCCCACCCTAATTTCATCATAAAAGCTTCGTTTTGTTTTCGTGCATGACGTATTCCCAGGCCTCATGCATCCTTCGGTTTACATACTTCATCCCATGTAACCATTGAAGGCTTTCTACTCGCTCCAGAACTTCCCCACAAAAAACCCCTACATTTCTTGTCAATATCGTCACAGGTGGCTGATGGTAACCATGCTGATTGCATAGCGTAGCTGGGGATAGTTGAAACTACTGAAGATACAAGAGTATGACGGGCTGCCATTGATAAGGTATTCACCTTCCATCCCTTCAAACGGTCTTCCATCTTATTTAGTAGATACTGATAAGTGTGCTTTGACACCCTATCATGATGTACAGGAATCCCCAGATATTTCCCAAGATCTGCTGTTGGTGTAAATTCTAAAAAAGCGCTGATCTCCGACCTCCTAGTATGACAGACGTTCTTTGAGAAGAAAATCCTTGACTTGGATCCATTCACTCTTTCGCCGGATGCAGCACAAAAGTCATCCAAACAAGCTTTAATAATTGCTGCTTGCTCAAGAGAAGCCTCAGCAAACATTAAAAGATCATCAGCAAAAAATAGATGTGAAACTGCCACCCCATGCTTCTTTAGCTTGAACGGAATCCAATTCCTTTCATTCACCTCTGCTTGAATTAGGTGGGCCAATTTTTCCATAACAAGTACAAACAGGTATGGAGAGATAGGGTCCCCTTGTCGAACCCCACGAGACGGATTAAATTTTGGTCCAGGCTTGCTATTCCACATAACCTGCATTTCAGGGGTAGTAATGCAGGCAGAAATTAAATCTATAATTTGGGATGGGAGTTTTATTTCATGTAATCGTGCCACCACAAAATCCCACCTCACACGATCATACGCTTTCTCAAGATCAATTTTCAAAGCCATAAATCCCTGTTTCTTCTTCATCTTCTTCATCGAGTGCACAATCTCCTGAGCGAGGATAATATTATCAGAACTCTGTCTCCCAGGCACAAAGCTACACTGATTTGGAGAAATAATCTGTGGCAAAACCCGCTTCATCCTGGTCGCTAGGATTTTTGTAACGACCTTATAAATAACGTTACACAAGCTAATAGGTCGGAAATCCCGAATGCACTGTGGGATCTCAATCTTGGGGATCAAAACGATGTAAGTCCCATTTACCCTCCTAACCTCATTAGGTGTACAAAAGATATTCTGAACCATCTTGACCACCATCTCTCTTACAATATTCCATTGGCTCTGATAAAATAACGGATTCAATCCATCTGGGCCCGGAGCTTTAAGGGAGACCATGCTGAATAATGCTTGTTTCACTTCTTGTTCCGTGACCCCTGCCCCCATCATTTGTAACAAACTCTCAGATATCAACGGATATGTTCCACCAAAATTAACTTCTCCATTCTGATTCTGTTCCTCAGTGTATAGATTCTGAAAAAAATTTGTGCCTTCCCGTTCAAGTTCTTCCTCACTGTAGATCCACATCCCATCATCATTCTTAAGTGCTTCCACTTGCTTCCTCCTTTGACGACTATTTGTAACTGTATGAAAGTACTTCGTATTTTTATCCCCCTGTTTATACCAATTACATCGGGAACGCTGCAACCACATTAATTCCTCCTGAACCAAACACTGTTCTAGTTCTTCCCACACCAACTTCCTTTCATTTTCCCCTTCAAGACTTTCATTTAACTTTTCCAATTTATGAAGCAATTGAGCTTTTCTGTGCTTGATATTCCCAAAACTCCTCTGATTCCATTCTATGACCTCTGCCTTGAACCCTGCAATATTTTCCTCCCAAGATCTATTTAACCTCCACGCATTCTCCACCACTGAAGGAAAAGATTCATCTGTAACCCATGGCGCGAAAAACCGGAAAGGCTTCCGTTGCCTACCTTTAGGTCTTCTTACCCATCTCAATAAAAGCGGGCAATGATCAGACTTATATTGTGGAAGATGCAACAAGGATACATTGGGAAACATATCAAACCATTGCTTTGTTGCTAAAATTCTATCAATTCTGCTAGCCGATCCATTCCTCCTCCAGGTAAACTTAGGTCCTTGAAAACTCATTTCTTCCATCCCACTTTCCCTCAACCATTTACCAAATAAATTATCATGTCGACTTGGTATACGTGATACCGATCTTCTATCCTCATCCTGTAAAGTTGCATTGAAATCACCACCCACACACCATTTCGTCACACCTCTGTCCCGGATTACATTTAGCTGCCTCCATAGATCTCGACGTTTTGAGTAATTTGGATTTCCATAAACCACCGATAAATCCCAGCTCGAATCCTTCCCTTCGTTAAAGACCCCATGCAGAACCTGTGAATCTTTAACAATAACCTTAAAATCAACATTATTTTTCCAAAAACACCATATTCCACCACTGAACCCGTTTGCCTCAACTACCTCAACATTCTCCATTCCCAAGCGTCTGCCAAGTACTCGTGCCTTCTCTCCCTTCTGTCTTGGTTCAAGAAGAGCTAAGAAATCACATTTATAATTTTGCTTCAACTCCGAAATCAAACCTGCAAACATTTTGCTCCCAGTACCCCGAGAATTCCAAATTAATAAATTGTAATCCATAAAAAAATTTTTACTAAAGAATTCCATCCCCGAACTACTGCTCCTTTGCATTAGACTTCACCACATCACTCATCTCTGTATCACCCAACTCATGCAATACAGGACTCTGGCTTGCGCAGAACCTTGTATCACTACCTTCTCCAGGATCCCATTGATTAGCAACCCCCATATTATCCTCCTTCTTCCCTCTTCGTTGATTCATAATCTAATGCTCATTTCCTCGGTTTTTTAATGTTAATTCCTCTGCTGTCATCACATTCTTAATACCTTCTTTCGGCTTCATGGACCCAGGCAGACTTTTGACTTGATCATTCAACTTGGCCCCACCCAAACACAAAACCGACGTGTTGCTCTTCACCAACCCCAAACGTGCTTTAGCTTCCATTATAATCCCCATATTCAAAGTCCCCTCCACTTTCCTAGCTTTTATCTTTGGCGCAATCACCTCTGGAATCTCAATCATCTTCTCGGTCCCACCATCAATTTGATTTTGTCCCTCCTTGATTGCATCCGATGAATCCGGCACGTGAAGCTCCCCAATTGTCGCCATATGCTCCTCTTTCTTTTTTTTTCCCTGATCAAACATATGCTCCTCCTTCAATGCACCTTGATTTGTTATTTCCCTTAATGGCTCTCTATCCCCAGAAGTCCTTGTCCTCCGAAAATCACTCCTCAAATCTTCCTTCATCAGCGCCTCAAACCGAGAGCCACGCCTGTCCAGAACAGATGGTCTCCGTTCGCCTGAAGCAGTTCGTGGGCGTTCATCCCTCTGACCAACTAAACCCGCAGAAACATTATACCGGTTCTGTCTTCTTGGTCTCTGGACTAAGGTCCAGCTATCAAATCCCACCCCTTCCATATCCTTATTCCCACTACTCTCTCCATTCCCAGATACACTCTTGCCTCTAACCCCGACATTCGACTCATGCCGTTCTTCAACTATATTATCATTTTCACCCGACTTACCACCCACTACTGACTCATTTGGGGAGGGATCTGCATCCTTGTGCGAACAATGTTGTACATCATGCCCATAACGACCACATTTAAAACAAATAAAATGTATACCTTTATATTGAACACGGGTGACTCTGCCATTGATCAAAATGAAGGGCCTCAACGGTGCAGCAAGATTCAACTCCACGCATATCCGAGCAAACCTACCCTTCTTCCTTTTCAGTGTAGCCACATCAACTTTGATCACTTTTCCAATCTGCGAACCTAGAACAAATAGCGCTCCTTTATCATAATAATCTAACGGAAGCTTAGCAAACCGAATCCACGCAGCTATCTTTGTCACCTCCGCCTCCTCTGGATCAAAATCTTGTTGCCATGGTTGCACCAAAACATAGTGATCAAATAATAGCCATGGACCGCCGGTGAGTGCGAGATCATAATCTCTTCTATCCTTGAATTGCACCACGAAGAAACCAGCACCCACATCAATGGGTTCAACGTCTCCGTTCTTTGCCCAGAACTGTTGAATTTTTTTTGCAAAATAAATTGGATCCACCATGCGCCCCAGAAGCTTTACTATCAGTGCACTGTGCCACTGCTTGGCCAACCTGTTCTTTTCTTCAAGCGAAAAGATCACATTCGGACCTAATGCAGTCATCTCTACCTTGATACGATCCTTCCACCAGTCGTCTTCCTCCTCTGTGTCACACCGTTCCTGTAATACTGCTTCTTTAAAGGACCTCCATTTAGACTCTGCATGAGTCTCTGTTATCTCCCCATTTCTCTCAGTATTGATCTCGCCACTGACCAGATCTTCCTTTTCCGCGTCATGCATCCATTCTTCATCCCTAGCAACCAGTTTATATCCTCCAGTAAAACCACCAGAGCTCGGGTTAATCTTTTTCCTACTACGATTCAGAGCATCACGCTCCTCCGTCGTTGGCGCCGGAGGACCTCGTTCTCGACTCCTTTCTCTCTCTCTCTCACTCATCCCCTCTTAGTTACAGGGATAATTATATAAGAACAACCTTTTTCACTAAAAAAAAAAAAATATTTTTATAATAACTGCCTCCTGCTGCTTTTTAAATTTGGAGTTCTTTCCAAATATTTTTTTCATAATTTTTTTAATTATTAGATTCTACATAAAATAAATTACATTTTAATATTTTATGGGTAAAAAATGAAATTTTTTTCAATTTTTTTACTATTTTTTTAAAGATTTAAAACTCTAAATTAAAAAAAATTGCACAATTTTGATAGTATAAGTATTTAAAAAATTAAAAACAATTTCTTTTTTTATTCATAAGATATCAAAAAAATCATTCATTTTATATAAAATCTAATAATAAAAAAACTAAAAAAAATATTTAGAAATAACCCCAAATCTAAGGGCGCAGATGGAAAAGCTCAGCTGACACCCCTGCGCAGTTAATTGTGAGTGAGCGCACGGACACCTCTCACTCTCAGCACAGGAGATGTTGATAATTGAAGAAGCATCCATCGATGTCTTCTTCTGCCATTGTTGCCTTCTCAACAGAGAGCTGAACCCATCCAAAGCACAGTCGTGGCCTCAGACTTTGTTGTTTGCTTTACCCTGTCCCTCAAACCCTTCTGCTTTCTCCTTTTTACCCACCATTTCTGGGCTCTCAACTTTAAAATTAGGTTTTTGCTCCCTACTTGATAAAATTAATGGGAAAAAAGAAATCTAAACCAATAAGTTTCTTGCCCATGGAAACAGATTTCCGGCTGTGGTGCATTGTGATATTTTCTTCTTTCACCTTTCTTTTTGTCAGATTCAAACAAGTTTCAAATTTTTTCTTTTTTGGAATAGACACAATTTTCAGTTTTCAAATTCAAACTGCACTAAAATTCTAGTTGAAAACACTCATGTTTTAATTAAAGAAAAGCAAAAAGTCACATTGCAAGTAACTTTTCCTTTTCCTTTTGTCACAATTCAAGATACTGCGCATGCCATCATTTTTCTTTTCTTTTTACTTAAAACTATATATTCTTTCTCTTCTTTTCTAATTAAATTAAAATTTACAAACTTTTAAGTTTTAACTACAGAAGTGCAAGAAGTCACTATTGCCCAAATCTGTGCTACAACTTTCATTTTTTAATTACATATACCTACTAAATTATTTAACGAAAATCTGCTAAATTACTCAAAGCAGTATGTCTCCATAAGATTATCCGCGTACTCACCACATATTTTGATATTAAACGTGAATCTCTTGCATGATAGAGTCTAAAAAATAAGTGGCAATCTTCTTAACTGGTAAACGATATGTTTTGTTTCATGTTAATTTTTTTTATATTTTATGTTGATATTGTTCTGCATCCTGACTCCTGAGCTGATTCTATCAGAAATGATGGCTACTGGAAAAAAGTAAGCTGCTCCGAACAATCATGACGCTGAACCAATGACAAAGCACTAAATGCTCAGCATATAAGCCCAGTACTTTAACAAAGTTTGTCTACTGCTCACTGCCGGTGTAGGTTAATAAAATGATGAGATTTTTACTGCATCATTGATCTGATATTTAACTGAGTTACTTGTTCATACGCGAGACATCATTACCATGATCTTTTCACCTTAA
Organism: Inga oerstediana; assembly: GCA_963210345.1. NCBI lineage: Eukaryota > Viridiplantae > Streptophyta > Magnoliopsida > Fabales > Fabaceae > Inga > Inga oerstediana. Next base: position 3,587,967 of record OY723410.1, read on the forward strand.
CGCGTCTGTTCCTGGAACTGTGTTGGCTCTAGATATTGAACAAAATTCTTTCACCATACACTTTTTTTTTTTTGGTTCAAATTCACCATACACTTTCAAAGACGGCATTTTTAGCATCTGAACATGTGTCGTGAACAACCCAACCTCGCAGATTATAATCCAATACTGTATTCTGACAAAGCAGTGACAATGCAATCATTAGGCCCAAAATATTCATACATCTGACCAAAATTTTCAGATCAACATCTCAAAATTCTCAACAATGATCAACAAAACAAGGGTAAACGACGGATTAGTTGTCAAGAACTTTAAATCTAACGAACAAGAACACTCTCGGATGCTCATCCAAATATTCTACTCATCAAACCTTTTCTATCCTTCTTCGTCCTATTTTCGATGGCCGGGAAGTCTATAATATCGAAGGCCAGGTCCAGCACAATGGGATTGCGTGGGACTGCATTGAAAGCCGGCGGGAAAGCTACAATGCGAGGGGCACTTTTTACATTAGGATCACCAACAGCCGACTCATAGACATCAAGTTTCTCTGTGAGGAACTTCTCCTGCTGAAACAGGCATGGACATGTCATCAGAATATATAAATAAAGGATCATGCAAACAGTGAAATGTCTCCTGAATTATAGCAACTGAATTTCGAGGAGTGGAAGGTAAGCAGTAGTGGCAACTGAATTATGTTTACACCAGAAAAACAGAAGGATGAGTAACAGGAGAAGGAGAGGAACTTGCAACGAGGGAATCAGTGAATGCTAAATATTACCTGCTTATCTCCAGTCAATGACATGTTGGATATCCCTTTAGATAGATCATCTGGAGCTCTCTTTTCCTCCATAATCCCCATGGCATGCTCTATGCAACTATTAGATCTGCACTCATTGCATAAGCCCTCCAAATCCTTCATCATAGTCTGTCAAACCCAATACTTTGTAAAAAAGTTTTTTTCCCAAAAATACGGTGTACTAAATTTAAATATGATAATAAGACAACAGTTATAAACCCAACAGTTTCTCATCATAAGTTTCCCCAAACATCAGCATAGTCTGAATCCAAACCAACCTAGCATATAAAATGAAAAAGATAAACATAATTTGCCACTTGAAAACCAAGTGCTTTGTGCTGTAAAGGTAATCAGGCAGACCACAACCCGGAGTTAAATGAAGAAGGTGAGCGGCAGTCAGATCTTAAAAAAATGATTAATCTTACCTGATTGTTGCCATTTAACGTTTTAAGTTTTCTTAGGGCATCCTCTGCCAAATCACGAGCACGACAATACAAGGCATAAGCTTCAGCCCTTTTTTCAGCCATGCTGTATGACTTTGCCACATAAAAACACCTGCACATTCAGTTGGAGACACCTCAATTTAGATCGGGGGCAAGATCCCTTTAAGCTCAGCAATCAATGATAGAAAATATAATTTCTTGTTCGAGAGCCAGATGCAGATTTGGCTGTGGATGGGAGAATATGAAATTGCATGATAAATTTCAATAAAGACCAAATTAAACCGAAACAGTTGGCCCAAAAAGGCCAAAACAAAAACAACGCATCTACTTAGTCATGCTCATAAAAACATATGGAGGAAAAAATAATAATGCTAATTTACATAAATGGTTCAATTTCATCATGGCATTCAGACTATTGAGGTAGTTCTAGAAGCATTAAGGGGATATATTTTAATTTCATCATGGCATTCAGAATATTGAGGTAGTTCTAGAAGCATTCAGAAGATATATCACTGCCAAAGGGTATTTAATAGATGAACATAGCTCTAGGAAGGAACAGTAACAAGTATAATTCTTATTAATGTGACTAAGTTGCTAAATAAAATAAGGGAAAAAATCTTTTCTTTCTAAATAGTAATATAACAAAATTAGAGAGGGAACTGGATTAGAAAATGTTGCTAGTTAGTACTAAAAAACACCTTTACAAAATGGAGGAGAGCAACTGCAGGATACACAAATAAAAAAGCAATAAACTAAAACAGGATAATTTGAAAAGTAGCAGAAACTATTTGGTTCAAGGAACTTAACCTTTCTGCCCGAAAAGCCAAGGTTTTGCTTGCACACTCTTCTGCAAAGCTCACTTCTTCTGGTTTTTTATCCCTTCCAGAACTGACTAAATCAGAAAGGTCAGCAGTATTCTGCCAAATATGATTAACACAACCCTTGTCATTCTGAGATACATAACATTAAACGCACACAAAAGGCTGCAGGATCTTTAAATTTAAAAAATAAAATAAAATGGGCAATGAATCAACAGAAGTACAAACATTAAAAACAAAAATATCAATGCCAACCTGCAGCAAGAGATCATATAAGCGAACAAGCTCTTCCGGTTTCGTGACTTTCTCATTTTTTTCATCACGGCGCCTAGCAAGTTTACTTTTTGCAACCTTAACCAGCAAAAGGTTGCGCTCAATAGTTCTTTCCCCTAAGACAGCACTGACAGCCTTATCAAGACCATATAACTCATCTTTGACATTTTCTGCACTTCCTGCAGTGGCCTAAAATATGCAAAACATAAAAAAAATTGATAAAAAATTATATGCTATGGAAATAAAACCAAAGGACATAAATATATGACTCTTTTATTTTTGTACAAGAGAATGGACCCAACAATCCTTTGCTCAAATCCCCACCCCCCAAACTGATCTAGATTCAACATATAGTAATAAATGAACATAATATACAAGTGATTGCCATTACCAGGTCAGCCCGAATATAGCCTCTGGCTTCATGATATGCTGAAAATATTTTGTCAAAAGTAGCAAGCCTTTTATCTGCTGGGATTGAATCAGCAGAGGGACCATGTATATCTTTCTCCAGCTCCTGAGCTGAGAAAATAAGTCAAATACAGACATTGCTTGAGACAGTTAAAACAAAGCTGAACCAAAATAAAATAAAATAAAATAAAAGAGAAATTATCAAATGTTAATATGCGCGCACACAATAATTATATATATATATATATATATAACATAATTGTTGCATGATTCATGAACAGATGAGCTAAGTAAAATTTTCAAAGAAAAGCACCACAGGGAGCATTAAGGATGTTAGTGGAAGCATTGAAGTGAAGAAATGCATGGATGGCACAAATACACTTTCACTGGCCAAATTATTTCACAATGAAGAATAAACGAGTTGCTTCCTGCACATTTATCATAGTGAAACCCAAACACATGACTCAGCAGCGGAAAACATACCAAAAAGTGCTTCAAACCAACATTATCAGCATTTATTTGGCATAAATGAAACATAGTAAAGAATTTGCATATTGCCATCCGCACAAGGGTGAAAGAGTTCCATTATTTACCATCTATTGCTTGTTTGTTTTAGCTTTTTAAAAGTGCTTTTATGATTTATGAGGTAAGTACGTGGGGATTTTTATCTTGACTTATAAAAAAGGACTTCTGAAACCATGGTTTGGGGTTTCCCAAACAGGCACCTAGACTGCTCTGCAATAGCTCAACTAAGGCATACTCAAGGAAAAAGACAACACAGAAAGGACAGGATCAAAATTGAACGAACTAGCGAATGACATTCAAATTAGTGAGAAGCTGAATTCACACTTGAGAAGGATGAATATAAACTAAGCAACAATTAGCTAAAATTCTCATTTCAGTACCCTTCTGAGTTATGGGAGAAAAAGGCTACCAACCTTTTAAAATGGCAACCCTTGTTTTTGCATTTGATATTGGAAATCTATGTCCAAGCCAATGAAACTCTGTCATGGAAGCAGCTTGTTGAGATCTTGCCTCTGACATAACAGCCTGGAATGACCACAATTTGATTTTGTATTTTTTCAACATAGAAATTGTAAATATTAAGCTCATTATCAAACAAAGAGCTTACTGCTTTAATTAAAACTCTCATGAATATTGTAGAATACATTGAACTAGAACCATACATGAAACTTTATTCGCCAATGGTTTCAGGATATAAAGAAATGTCTTCATAGCATAAGCCCCCACACAAAATATGGGAATATGTTTATTTGCAAAAATTAAGCATAGTGCCCAACTTAAATCATCGATTAAAAAAATAAAGATCAAGACCAACCTCTAATTTAGCTTTGAAAAGGTCTAGTGCAGGACCTTCCATATCACCAATATGTAGAAGCTCAGAAGCTTGCAGATTTGACTGGCCAATTTTGTGGAGACAGTATCTGATACTAGGTTCTAATTCCTCAACCCGTTCACGGCATAAAATTTGATTATCCAGATCTCCATATTTCCCTAATTCTTCATACACAGCCCTATAAAATAAGGAGGTGGTTAAAAACACAAACAATTTAAACAAAGAGGAAAAAAGCATCCAAAATAATAGCATGTGAGGGCACACAAACAAAGGAGACAGTGTGATCTACCTTGCACTTTTGAAGTGCATCAAAGCCACATCCCAATTCTTATCTTGTTCAAACAATAAGCTCCCCTTCATATAGGATGCATAAGCCTACAATATGGTAAACACAACACAAAAAGCGATGGCATTTTCACTCTTAACCAATAAAAATTTTGTGTGTTTGGGGGGGGGGGGTAGAAAGTGGCTGAATAGAAGTAAAGAAAAAGAAAACATTTGAAATGCTAGATTGATCAGCTCTGCATATGTGGACAGGAAAACAATGTAAGGGGAAAGAAACAAACGGCAAAAGCAAAATAAAATACTTTAGCAAATAAATCATAACCCATGAAATGTAGAAGTGAGAAAACAAGAATAATCACATAAATTAATTGAAACAATGACTAAAAGACACACCTCAGCTTCCAAAGATGTTCTAGAATCTGCCTTGGCAGAGCAAAGTTGTGAAAACAAAGCTGCCCACTTTACTGCCTTCCTCAACCTGCCAATCAAGTAGATTCGTTGACGTGCATTTGGACCATCTGGAAGTTGTCTTTTCTCCATGGCATGACTCCAAGCTCTCTCTGCTGAATAGAGAACTATATGAAGAAACCTGAATTGAACCCAAATACGTTGCACAATTAAGTATCCCCTTTCCAAACATCATAAAAATCTTTTGGGTGCATTCTCTGATACCGGCAATCAAAGGAATGCAAAATAACAATAAAAACACAGAGATATACAAAAGATGCTCAAGTGAAGTGCTGCTTGACTCATTGGACAAATATAGAACCAAAAAAGAATTCAGCCAATTGTCTTCATAAGGAACTTGACTTTTATCATAATGATTCTGAGATATACAACACTTTCAAGAAGGAAGCCACTGTACTTGCCCCCATTCAGCTCCTATCTTAACCAGATGTAGAAAGATTGTCCTTGTAAAAAACATCAAACCAGTTTGTATGGTAAATTATAGTTACTTAAGATATTTCCCAAAAAACTTTGTTAAACTCTATATGCATTAAATTATCAAGATAACCTAACATCTGAGAGTCCTGAGACCAAATCATTAAAGACATGGGTTTTCTTCCTGTGATTTAGTGCAGTCTCGTCCTAACAACAGGACAGCTAAAGCAGTTGACTTTAACAGAAAACTTTCAAACCAAACTTTCTTCTATTATTTCTTTGAATGGCTTGTAATAAAGCTACATTTCATGGTTCCAGTCCTGCAGTTGGTGGTTGTTCACAGATCCAAACAGTGCTTACTCTAACCAATATAATGTTGGACACAAAACAATCTTTGAGTTGGATTAGTTTTGATGGCTATATAAGTCTGTAATTCTTCAAAGAACCCAAAGACAATTTGATAGTAATGAAGAAACTCTTGTCTTCAAAAACAATTTCAATCTATGAAGAAACTCTTGTCTTCAAAAACAATTTCAATCTAAGTCAATTAGATGGATAGGGTAGCAAAATTTATATCAAAAACAGAAAGATAAAGCAAAGCATACCTTACTTCAGTAACGGTAGATTCGGAAATGGTTTTCTTTGAGTATTTGCCACGACCATGGGTAAACTTCAAAGACTTATATAATCTCCTCAAACGAGCTGTGCAATACCTCCTACAGTATTGGCAGGAAAAATTACATCCTTTAGCAATCTATTGATAATTCATATTATAAAGCATGGCTTAATTCCATAAGTCGCAATGATCAGTTAGTCCATAAAACCACTTCCCACCTATGTAAAAGAAATGCTGTACTGTAAGACTCAAAGTTCATCGTGTCTCACCAAGGCACACAAAGTTATGAAATGTAAATTAACAAAGCAGGAGAGTAAAAGAAAAACTGACAATTGACAATATGGTGATAGAAGTAGCACATTGCAGTATAATAAGGTGTCTCTCACGTGTTATTGTCCGGGACTGAAAAACATCTAAACAAGGATAAACAAATTCCTAACTGAAATCATACCAACAATGATAAAAATTACATACCTATAACGAGTGTAATCTCCGTGCCGCAAGCCATGCTGCATTTGCGCAGATTTTAACAGTTGCAATACTGGAAGACAAAATACAGAATCAAACTGAGTGACCAAAGTTTCATCATAAGCTGGTGTATTCGCAATTCAGTTGCCAAACAATGTATGCACATAAGCATTGATGATTTTGAAAATTAACAAACACTCAGCAGCGCAAAGTATGGAGCCGATTCAAAAATAAGTGTATTAATGAAGAGGTACATGCAATGAAGGATAAAAGGAACTTTATAAGGCAAACCGTTTATAGAGAATTTGGGAATGATCTGATCAGAATTCGATTTTGGATCGTCGACTTCCAAAGCCGAAACTTCGCTTTCCTTGCCCATGAAGTCTTCGTAACTTCAAACAACGCAATCAAAATAGATGCAGATTAGGAAGCCGCCACAATGCGTTTTGGTTGGTGAGAGATAAAAATTAACAAATCATCTTCTCGGCAATTAAGCATCCACTGTAGACAAATCTCAAAAATAAGATACGAAAGGAAAGGAAAAGAGACGAACCAAATCCAGGGAGACGGTAGCGCGCGGTGATGGATGTTCTCGGCCTACCAGGGCGCCCGTAAACGATTAAGTTCGTCACAGAAATGAATTGAAGATGACGGCCACTAGACACCGGTCTCCTGGTAGACGAACCTTGGTGCGTTTTTTTTTTCAAAAAATCTTTGTCTGTTATTTTGGGTCTGATAGTTGGGCTTTTCTTGCTGCAACAAGGGGAAAAAAAGTCCTTTTTCTTGGGTGCAAATTGGGCATTTATTTTTATTTTTCTGAAAAAGGGCCGTATATTATTAGGCCCATGTCACTGTATAGATTGGGCCAAACGGCTGCCCTTTTAAAATAATTACCTTTAGGAACCCTCTAAAAACATTAATTACAGTTAAAGATCTCAAAATTTTGAAATTCCATTAAAAAATCAAGGTTCTTAGTACTTATGTTTCATATTTTCAGGTCTTACATATTTCCTGTATTTAGCTTTTCAATTTTTTATATAGTAATCTTAGATATTTTTATCATTGAAATGATGCATTTAAAAAAATTTATTAGTCCCTTGTGGGGAAAAAGTCGAACACTAGTCTCACTCTTCATGTTCGTTTGGGATAACTTATTTTTAGGCAATAATTATTTATAATTCATGATTTAGGTATATGAGATAAATATGTGAGAAGAGTTTTATCTCGACTTACATAATAAGTGTTTATTAAATCTCAATAAACAATACCAAACACAAACTTGATCGTTCCTCTATCACCAAAGCTCAATTTTAAAGTAGAAAGAAACTAGCATCTCGTGTCAAACTATTAGTATTATGTATATGTTATAACTTGTGTGGGAATTTGTAAAAGGTGTTGTTTAAGCACTTTTTTTTTTTTCCGCATATTGAGACGAAGTATTCCCACATATTTATTTTATAAATCATAAAAGCACTTTGCCACTTAACACATTTATTCAGAAAATATGGGAAAACGGATTTGTATGGGAGCAGCAAGAGCTGGGACCTACGAGAATCGGCCAATGCTCGAATGCTATCTTATCCTGGATTATCTTCCAATCTTCAAGTTTACACGTATTCATATTCCCACCACTCTCACCGGCCGGTGAGAGGTACAAAAATCTTCTCAAAAAAAGATGGCGTTCTCGTCGACCTTGTCGTCTCCCTTCAATCTTCCCAACAAAGTCAATTTCTTTCCGAGTTTCTCACGCACCAGTCAAAAACCTCTAAAATTAGCAAAATCATTCGCCATTCCGCCTCTCTCCACTGCCGCCGCTACCGATATCGCCGGAGCAATCGACGGAACCACAATTGCAGTGATTGGAGGCGGTTCCGTCGCGGCACTTGCTGCCGTACTTTCTCTCACTGACCCCGAGAGACGTCGACAGCTTCAGGCGGAGGAGGTCGGTGGCGATGACAAAGAAGTAGTGAAGGAATACTTCAACAACTCCGGATTCCAGAGGTGGAAAAAAATTTATGGGGATACAGATGATGTTAACAAGGTTCAGAGAGACATTAGAATTGGCCACGCCAAGACTGTTGAGAACACCTTGATGATGTTGAAGGATGACGGTCCTCTTGAAGGAGTTACAATTTGTGACGCCGGCTGTGGCACTGGCTCTCTCACTATTCCTCTCGCAAAAGAGGGCGCCGTTGTATCCGCTGCTGATATCTCCGCCGCCATGGTTGCTGAAGCTGAGAAACAGGTTGGCTCTCTGAGTAATGTACACCGACTTTATTAACTATCATAACGGTTTCAAAAATGTGGTGAAATTTACAGCTGATATGTGTGCTTTGAGCAAAAAAGTAGAAAAGAACATAAATTAAAAGATTCCTTTATACATTTTGTTGGTAAAGTGAAACAAACTAGATATTCTGTTTTCAGTAGTTTGGCCTGCATTGCAATGGTGAAAAAACTCATTCGTAGCTATACGAATTAACAAAGTCAAGTAAAAGTCCATTTATGTTTTTGACTTGTTTGCTTTGTACTGTAGCCTGGGACATCAATTTTCATATATTGTATATGCAGGCGAAAGAACACCTTCTAGCCAGCAAAGATGGTTCAACACCAGTGATGCCAAAGTTTGAAGTTAAGGATTTGGAGAGCTTAGATGGGAAGTATGATACAGTGATCTGCCTAGATGTTTTGATTCATTACCCTCAGAGTAAGGCTGATGGGATGATTTCACACCTTGCATCATTGGCCAAGAACAGATTGATTCTGAGTTTTGCACCGAAGACATTTTACTATGATTTATTGAAGAGGGTTGGAGAGTTGTTCCCAGGGCCTTCAAAGGCAACAAGGGCCTATCTCCACTCAGAGGCTGATGTAGAGAGGGCGTTGCAGAAGGTTGGCTGGAAAATAAGGAAGAGAGGCTTAATCTCAACCCAGTTTTACTTTGCCAGGCTTGTTGAGGCTGTTCCTGTGTAGTGAGTGACGATGAGAGGTAAATTTTGATTATTCTACTTGTATAATCTAGAGGGGAATACTAATGTAGATTGTAAGGCCCATTTTTTCTGCTTTGTATGCTGCCATTCTCTGCATGTAATTACATATTTCTTCACAGCGTAGAAGGTGTTGATGTATGCAACAATGCATCTTATTCTCAAAAGAAGAAAAACCAATTTGAAACTAAACAGAAACTGATTCATCGAGTCTCCTTTAGTTCTTTTTCCTTTTCTTTTGTCATCAGTAGGCGTGGTTCTGGCATGTGCCTATTCAAATCTATAAATACAATCTTAGATAAAATGCTAATGCACTGGATCTTTCATATTGTATTCCTTTATTGATTATATGACCCAGAAAAGGAAATTAGTCTATGGAGCAGAGGGAGAAAGGAGGACTGTAAGTAGCATAGCATGACTAAATGGAAATCATGTGGACAACTGACATGACGAATAAACTTAGAAGCCTATTTAAAAGGAAAATAGAGAAAAGATAATGATGGACTTGAGGGCAAAATCAGCATAATTTGAAGATCCTCATACTCAGATGGAACTCCATGTTGTTCTTATATATCATTCATAGCTTTTCAGCAATTTTTGTGAGAGCGTCAGTGAGCTTGCCAAGTGCAGCAACTATGTTGCTTGTTTGCTCCTTCTGCTGATCCCTGGCCAACTGGTAACTTAAGTTTTGATCGCTAAGGTGAGCTTTCACTAAGTTGCCATTCCTTCTCAGTACTTTCATTAACGGATTCCAGAAAGCTGCAGTGTCCTCATGATTGTCCGGCGACCCTCGCCTTTTCTTGCACTCCTCTGGGGACACAGTCTCTATTATCCTCTTGCCTAAGCCTATGTAATTTGCTTCAGAGTTCCATAGAAGTGAGTGCTTGGGTTCTTTATGTGCTGCTCAATCATTTGTCACAGAGTAAGATATGGATAGGATGTGAGAGTTGCCACAGTCACCTAACTACTAATAATGAATAATCAAAAGCTGGATCAGGGAAGCTTCTTCATTGTTTATACTTGAAATTCGCCAGCATGAAGTCTAAAAAATGCAATGAATGCTCTTTTGGTAATAAAATAGTATCATGTTTCGGTTCTCTGTGTCGGTGCTGGTTCCGTTGGATGATCAGTGGTAATTACTGCTAGTTTGCTATTCCAAGAATTACTTCATCGAAATATCTGTTTTCTCTATTATCTAACAAACTGAGTTTCAGATTACTATATTTCCGCAGTAAAATTGAAACTGAGATTGGTATGAAGTAAACAAAAATCAAAACCAGAGGCGATTTCTTTGGGACTTTACATCATACCTGAACTAAGCCGAGGATGAGTGGGTGTCTTTTCTGGATTCCCTATCTTGATTGTTTCGCCAACACTTGAAGCATTCAATGGATCGGTGACTTTCTTCCCATTTGGGACTATCTCAAAGACTTCGTCCTCTGTGCTCCAAGCCATTTTCTCACTGTCAACAATGGCCTCTGCCTCCTCATCCTCTTCATCCTCATCTTCCTCACAATGCTCCAACGCCATTGTTGCACCTCCATCACCGTTTTCCGCTTTTGACACTTTAATTAGTGTCAACGGAAATGCTGCAGCAGTGCACGCTTCTCCGTTTAGTACGTTATACACCTCCCCGTCGAAGAAACCTGGCAATTTCTTCGCCCTCCGTTCATCGTTTCTCATCAACCAGAATGACTCAGACTCATGCTTAATACTCGTCTCCCACTTCTTAATCTTTTTGAAGTCGCTAAGAAGATTGCTCCATCTCTTTCGACACTGAACAGGTCCTCTGTTCACGCCATGTTTTTGACACAACGATGAGACTGAATCCCATTTTGGTTCGGACTGAGTGAGCCGGCAAACCGGTGTGCCTCCATTCTCAACCATCTTCTTGGCACCTATGAGGATGATCGTTTCCTGTCTGCTCCATCGAGGGTGTCTTGTCGCTTTGGTTCTTTCACCGTTGGTGACATGAACCTCTGTTTGAAGGTCTTCAGCTGGAGAAGGCGGAGATTTAGCATCTTCGCCTATTTTCTCGGGTTCCAGTGCCATGAACGGGAAATGTCTTTGAATTATCACCTTTGGGAATTAGGGTCACATGCATATAGAAAACAGAGGCGCAGGGTGCTTTTGTTGTAGGTCAATACCACTTTATCTCCCTTATATTGTTCCTAATTAGGTTTGATTTGATATTATCCGTAAAGTAACGACCTTTCCTTTCCAAGCTGATTCTGTTGCTCGTATATAGAATTTAAAGGCTCGATAAAATGGTTGCATCTCTCTTCCTATTAAGCAGCGATTTACTCTATCCAGTTAATTAGAAAAATGTGATTTACTCACATTTATTAATATATATATATATTTAATATATATATGGTAACCTGTGAGAAGTGGCTCAAATATGATTATCTGACTTGTGCAAGAAGAAAAAGGAACTAAGGAAGTAACGGATGAGGAGCAAGATATTTAATTTTACTTTATTGAGTGACATATTTGAAGCAAGAATGAAAGATGTATGAAACAGTAATACTAGTTGTATTTTTTATACTGCGTAAATATTAATTTTTATGTTTAAATCCATGTTTTGTTTTATTTTGTCATGTAAATCTATTATCAAACATGCTTAATTTCTTTGAAAAAATACATAGATATTAGATGACTCATTTCATCCATGAACTCTCAACTTTTTTACTTACACTAAGAGTATATTACAAGTTTCATACTCCAAAATTCATAAAAAAACAAAAAAAGATCCTCTTATAGAATATCGACCTCCCAATAGAGTCTATGGCTTTAATTTTAATGTCTTCTCTGCAAGTATTATCTCACTAAAATGGTAGAAATAAAATTGTGCGTTTCATTTTTTTATATATATCAAAGAAAAAAATTAAGCTTAACTTAATTTCATGATAGCCGACAGGCATCAAGTCACCATTATTTCTTCCAAATCCATGACATTTATTGGCAATATACGCATTTAAGTTGGGTAATTGTGTAACCTTAATTGGGATATGCCATTTAATCTAATTCATTCTGGTGGGATTGATACGATCCAGGTGGAAAGATCCGGCCCAATATGATGTGGATAAAGCCCATTCAAAATTGGGGTGCGAACTGCGAAGGCCATCTCATTACAAACCCACCGCCATTCAATTGAACTTCCCTCCAACCGTAGACTAGAAAAGAAGGCACCAAAAACGAAAGGAATATCAGATCAATCGCAATGGAAGGTGTTGGCGGAGCCGGAGAAGTGGAAAGAGGGGGAACCAACTCGAAAACCCAACTTTTGAGAGATAGGTTCAGGCTCAACGCCATCTCTATCGCCGAAGCCGAAGGTTCAATTCTTTCTTTTACTGCTTTTCCTTCTGTTTATCTAACTGCCAAAAATATAAATGCCAAAGGAACACGAACTTGCTGGCAACGACGTCGGAGATTCTCTAGTTTCACTTCGGATTTTTTTTTTTCTAATTCGAGAAAACATTGCGCAGCTAAGAGGAACGGCATGGATGCTTCGGAAGTCGTGGTGGCTTGCATTGCTGATTTGGCCTTCAAGTATGCGGGTATTACTTTACTGCTTTCCTATTTCTTTCTGCGGTTAATGTGTTATCTGCTCCCTTTTGAGGATGTAGAATTAAAATTTCTAGTTTAGTAATAGACTAGCTTGCTAACTTTATCGTACGCTCGATTATGGAATTAAGAAATAACGGGAAAGTCTATATGCAAATTCATGCTATTTACCTGCGCTTGTGATGAAAATTAGTGCATTAACGGCCGTATTCTGCATTTTATGCTAATCAGTTGCTTACTGAAGTGCAATTAAAATAATGTCTTGATTATGGATAAGTGAACCTTTTTAATGAAAGTCTGCGATAGAGCAACAACGTTATCCTCATTCTTTCCATGGGCAATTTTAATATATAACATAGAAAACAGGATGCATTGGGAATAGTTTCAGTTTGTTGGCTTAAAATGTTTTTAAATTTTAATCTACTTACCGTGAATTGTACATATAATTGGTATAAGCATCAAGCCCTTTTGGATTTATCGAATTAATATGTTACCAGGCACGGAACAAGCAATGATGGCTACTGTAGAATGTACAGTTTGATTTATATTTAATGATCATTATTGGCTTATTGCTTATATCACTTGCCTTGTCACATGTTAAAGGAGGTAAGCCACTGATCTAAATGTGTGGATTCATTCGGGAAATAGCATGAATAAAATCATGTTCTTGTATATTTGTTACTGCAGATTTTCCATGCTAACGAGTTTTAGTCTCTAAATAATAATATATCACGTATTTTATTTGAATAATTAGTATGTCTGGCTTTTGTTGCTGTTTAACGAGTCCCACCTAAGGTAAGTTTCTTTGAAAGAAGGGCCTTATAAGGCATTGGATTTCCCAACTCTAACAATTAAATTTTAGGGTATGGTTTTTCTGAGGAATTGTGTCCGTTAAATGCTATCAAGATGTTGATGATAATTTTTATGTTGTGCTTTGAGGGAAAATATTTATTACGTATATGATAAAGCTGTATACTTCAAGGCCAATTACAATTTGGAATATAGCACATAAGTGCTGAGTGAAGCTACCCTCATTACTGTTTGCTGTCCATTATCAGATGGATATCTTCTAGAACCAAAGGTATAGTGATTTGCTTGGAATATAAGTCAGTGAGGTAGACTACGGAGAAAGAATCTACAGCACTTTATCAGTAGGTTATAGCTGACCTTGGATTTTTTTTCCGAAAGCATGAAAATTAAAGTGAACTGGTTGCATCTTATTAAATGCCAGTGAGCTTTAGTCATTCATAGGCGATGTGCGATTGAAGGAATGAACTCAAAGTTGCTTTCTTGCAAGCAGAAGAGCTGGCTAAGGATGTTGAACTATTTGCTCAGCATGCAAATCGTAAATCTGTAAACATGGAAGATGTCATACTTTCGGGTGAGTTCCGTTTTACTCAGTTCTCAGATGGGACGTGTTTTCTTAATCTTCAATCCTTTTCATGGAATCATAAATTACATCTGCAACATTATCACTGCACTGCTACCTTGGTCTATATCGTTCAATTACATACATTATGTATCTTGGTTTCAGCTCATCGGAATGAGCATCTATCCACCTTATTGAGGACCTTCTCCGTTGACTTAAAAACTAAAGAGCCGCAGTCTGAAAGAAAGAGAAAGAAAGCAACCAAAAAGGAAGACCAAGCAACAACTTAATGCTCACTCCAGTAAACATGGAGCCCTTGAAATGTAACTATTTTGCCATTCAGTACTTTAGTTAGGTATTAGCTCCCAGAAAGTTATTTTCTCTATTTGTTGCTAAGGAAGTACTTGTAATTCCCCTTTTCCCTCTCCTCTTTTATGTTGGAGTATATAATACAGATTGTCTCAGAAACCCCATCATCACGATAAACCAGCCGTACCTCTCCCTACCTAAGGCAGGTGGCGACTGGCGAGCACATAATTGACTTATCATAGTGTGTGTGTCTGAGAGAGAGCGCTTTTATGGACCAACGCCAATGGCCTGTAAGCTTGTAGCATAATGATAGTAGTGTCTGGCAACAAAAAAAAATGCATGATAGTGCCTATAGCCTCCCAAAAGTTGCAAGTTCATGACCGTCATTATACTTCAAAGCACTTATCTTGCCCCATGTAATTCAAAAAAACGGTAAATACGGGCCTTTTGGGGCTCTGGATAAAAATCAATGTTGATGGCTTGGTGTGAAATATTTTTGACCTTTTTTTATGCTTGGGCGTCTACAAAGCGTATCTGCAAGTTGCGCGCGACGGAGATCCCAGAGTAAAATTTTAATAATCGTTCAACTAACAAGGGGAACAGTTATGCTTTGGGCACCACTAGAAGAACAAGAAACAAACGAGGTCGTAAACTGTTACTTGTCCCCCTCAACAACGCTTCCCACCACGATTATGTGCACCGTTATTACTCTTTACGAGGCCCTTCATTTCTTCAGGTAAATAAAACACGCTGCATGCGCTGCGAAGACCCATTTTTATATTACCATGACATGGAATTATTACTCATTGAGTACACTTCAACCAATAAGTCTGCCCATTTTACATTTGTGACGCTGAAATTTACATGTTCCAAGTTATTTTGATGCAACGAATGGAATGGAATGAAAAAATAATGTCATATATGGAGAATAATATTTGCACAGGAAATTAAACAAAAAACGAGTAACTAGTTGCTTTCAACTTTGGTAAAGCGAGGGGAGAAAAGGCGGGAAATTTTGGGAATTGGTGGTGGAATGAATGAGGCGCGAGGTGGGAGGGAAGTGAATCAAGGGTGGCAGGGAATCTTTAAATTTGAAAAAGAAAGAAAGCAAGTTGAAATGAGGAAGAAACTGTCGAAGCTTATTTTGGCAGCTTCTAATGGGAAAGGCAGAAGCAGAGGGAGCAAGTTAAAGGTGGTGTGGGTCCGTCAGTTCTCAGTTGCGAAAGCTCAAAACCCGGGAGATCAACCCATTGGAAAACGCAGCGTTTCATCGCTTGTTCCATTGTTGTTGATTGTTGAACCCCAATCCAAACTTGCCTATCCTTATTTCTTATCCTCACTTGGGTTGGATGCATCAAAACGTGATCCCTACCCTCTGAGATTCTCTCAACCGTCTCCGAATAATAATCCTTTTACAAACGTCATCCCCTCACTATCCTTTCCGTCACTTAGATGTGTCAAATATCCAGTTTATTAAAAATGAAAAAAAAAAAAAGGAATTAATATAAATGATCTAAACGTTTTTTTTTTTTGTGGAAAATTTTGAGTTTTTGCCACATCTTATCTAAGAGTGTCGTTGATAAAAACAAGGTGCGGGGTGGCAAAAACAGGTTTATGTGGGGAAGAAACATGTGGAAGCCATGGAACGTTTGGGGGCATGTTTGTTTTAACGATTCAATTGCTTATAAGTTATTTTTTAATAGTGATTTACGGTATACGAAGTAAGTATGTGAGAGGAGTTATATTTCGATTTACGTAAAAAGCAACTTATAAGCAATCGTAACGCCCAAACAAACATGCCCTTGATTTTTGAGATAGTAGCAAAGAACCAGAAGAGGTTGCAGGACGATGGTGAAGGCACATTGTTCCACGGGGAGTTGAGGGGTACTACTTAATTTCATGGGGGGTTGTAAAAGTGGGGCCCACTGATGAACAGTATCATCGTGTTCTTGTATGCTCGCAGTCGCAGAGTCGCAGTTCAGGTCGGTCATTCATCACTATTCACGTGGGACTCCCCCCTCTCTCGTTTCTTGTTTCAGTTGAGTTCAGTTCTTCGGTTTCACTTTTACCCCACCCAATACTTCTTCCGCTCATACAACAAACCATTCCCTCTCTACCCTCTTTTACTCCTTCTCTTTTTTTAACCTGACTTTTTCTTCTCAATATTTGTATTTAACTTAATCTAATGTTTAGTACTCGTGCATAGATATATTGTGTATTCTGATCATTTGGCCATTATAGATATGAATAAGTAGTGACAATTCTCATGATATATCGTGTATTTGAAGCCCCCAATAAAAAGTTAATAAAAATGAGGTATTGTTGTAAAAAGTACAAACAGTCAATACAACACAAGGCATTCCCCTGTGAGGGTGGAAGAAGCACGTGAAGGTTCTTCCTTTGCTTCCCAAACATCCTCAACTGTTGTCATTTCGCCATCACATCTTCTCGATCATCTCAACTAACCCCCTCCCCCGTAAAAAAGACAAAACAAAACAAATTCCCTGTATATTTTTTTTTATAATAAAAGATATTCTATAAATACATCATAAGCTATCCTGAGTCAATATGAAAATTCATCCTGTTTACATCATTAATTAAAAGGGCTGTAATAGCATCAGGGGCCGAAAATGTGATATGAAGATCAATTGCCATCTTCCAAGCTTCTTTTGCCATAACGTCTGCAATTGTGTTAAACTCCCGAATGCAATGTGAAATTTCCACATCCCAATCTCTATCCAGCAGCGTTTGAACCTCCACAATAAGCTGAAAATCAGGGTGTTCCCGAGAAACGTTACCCTGAATTATATCCATTACTTCACTACAATCAGACTCAATCATGATTTTTCTGTATCCTCTATCCCATACAACTTTTAGTCCCCACAAAACACCCCAAGCTTCCGCAGATACTACCGTTCCTTGCCCAATCTGATACATAAACCCCATCAGAAATTCACCATTGTGATCTCTCAACACACCTCCACACGTGCAAGTCCCTAAGTTGTCATTCCTAGATCCATCGGTATTAATCTTCACCCACCCAAGCGATGGTGGCATCCACTATTGTTGATTCCTTTCTGCACTCTTATTTTGAACCAAACTTGTATTTCCCCATGTTAAGCAGGCACGAGCATGGGCTAATATGGCATGACTACTCCAAGTGTTGTTATTAAAACATCTGTCATTTCGAGCTATGAAACGACCCTTTCTCCGAACAACAATTTACCGTAATGATTTTACAAAATCTGGTTAACCAGTGATAATCGAAAACAATTTCCCATTTAAAACATATCAGAGTTCAATGCACAAACTCGCCCACAAACCCACTACAAAGATATTCATTACTCAGGGCAAACATAACAACAGAAGAACTTACAGCCCACGATTTTTATGACATTGAATCCCACAATTAAGATTTTAAAACAGTTATCCAAACAGTAAATATGATATCTTTGAAAACATAATATGTCCTATAATGGCAATATAGAGAATAATACAACACCAATACCACAAGAGGCCTACAGGATTCTCAACGTCTATGCCTCTGGTTGCTTCCCTTGGCCTCTAGCCAAACTAGAGGTTTCGCCTGAAAAATATTTAAAACGACGGGGTGAGACATAAAGTCTCAGTAACCAAAAATTAATTTACAAAATATGCAAGAAACGATTGTAAGTCAGTGAAGCAGCTTTAACTAACATAATATTAATAATATTCTCAATAATTAAACTTCATATAATATGTTCGACAATTAGAACCATCCCCACTCATCCATCCTGCTCCTCCTTATAGCTTCTGGACGTGGTACAGCCTATCAGTGCTAGTATACCCGGCCAAAGGTTGGCTAGTCACTTCAAGAATACTGCCCCTCCTATGCCACCACCAATATACCGTAACAGGGAGTTGTCCGCCCAAAACACTCAACTCAAAATCCGGGCCAGGAGTGAGAGAGTCGATGGGCACATTTTCACCATATCTCTTCCACACAACCCACCATATCCCATAACAGAAAAACAATATATCATTATAATTCTCGAAACATATACAAATTATCATATCTTCTACAACATTCCATCTCAAACATCATAACCATCACAACAGTAACAATTTTAATAATATCTATGCTCATATATACAATTTTGAAAATACACTGCTTCACTAAACTAGGTTCATACTCAAACATACATATAATCTTTCAAAACACATACAAGTAGTATAGATGAAAGTAAGGTTTAGAAAACACCTTACAGTCTAAAACAAGCATATAAAATAAATTAACCCCGGTTACCTCAATTCCAAGCTTAACTTTATCTTGAGTACCAAATACGAACAATCACCGATCCCAAGAAAACTCTACATTATCAATTTAAGTAACAATTAACCCCAAGAAATACTAAAATAAATAATTTACACAATTCATCTCCAATTTTCCTCTACTATTATTATCCTTAAATATTCCAACTTCCTTAACAATCCTTAAACAACCTCTATATCATTCTCTCTCGTCAACCACTTAATTTTTATAAATTAAAGTTTCACCTTTAACATATCTATTATTATATAATCATCAATATCAACATTCTAAAATAACTAAATCTCTTTTTCTAATTTATATGAATATAGTATAATTATTAAACAATAATTGAAACTCTCACATAATTAAAATCATATAAAAAATCTAATTCTTAATATCAAATTATAATTTATAATTTCTTATACAACAAAATTTACCAAACTAAACCGATTAGAATATCTATAATACCTCCAACATACCAAATAAATTATTTAATCCAAATTTAATCGGATAAAAAGCCTAATATATAATTATTCTTAGATTAATTATATAGAAAATTCATTATAAAATTATATACCAATTACATAACAAAAGTAACCTGATTAAAATTAACCATTAATCCTCCTCTATATTCCTATAGCCTTATATTAACAAAACTCAAATTTGTCCAAAATCCTAATCTTAAAATTTTCTCTAATCCACACAAAATTACTATCATAAGAAAGAGAAAATTATTTAGAACATTTTCATAAAAGAAGAGTTGTGATCAGAAAAGAATTTGAGTACCTTATTGATCCCCAAATATATGAAAATACTCCTATGAGTATCACACCCTACACCATACGCCTTCTGCACAATCACTTCACGCAGACGATCTGCGTGAAGTGAGAAGGGAGAGGGGGTATTTATAATACGCCCCTCCCACACCTTTAATAATTGGCGCCTAATGGCGCCAATTAAAGAACGAGTGGAGGCACTTTCGGTGCCTCCCTCCTTCTTTCCAACTGTGGGCCACCCACACAGTTTACATATTATAATATTATATTATTATAATATTATTATTTATTAATTAATTAATTATTTTTTTTTTCTTCAAAAATTTACTACTAAATTCATAATTATCTTTAAATTATAATTATATTTTAAAAACAAGGATGTTACAAGCTAACCAGATATGTCGGCATAGTACCGAAAACCAAAGACGAAACTCGAATCTCTGTATAACTTCTTTTCTCCCCGCACACCATGTAAGTCAGTCATTTCTCTCAAAAGAGCCAAAGAATTGATCACACCAATCCAGGGGTAAGAATCATTTCCATAATTCAGAAGTGAAAGGGCAATCCCGCAAAACGTGTAGTACATACTCGCTTGAGTTATGGCATATATCACAAAAACCCGTTGGATGACTACCTCGCTGATAACGCATTAAGTTTGTCATTAGACGACCATGAAAGCACAACCACAAGAAAAAACAGTACCTTTGAGGGACTTTCAATTTCCAAACACATCTCCTCCAGTTATTACTGTGAGGTTGTGGGGTGCCTACTAGATATTTGTAGACTGATCTGATGTTGAACATTCCATCTGAAGACCATCTCCATATCGGAAAATCCTCCTCATTACGCTGATTAATATTAACACGTGCAATAGATGTACATACATGACTTGGAAGTAGGTGCTGAAACTTTCTCATATCCCACTATCCGGATGAAGTGATACAATCAGCTACTCTCCATTTAGTAGCATCTCTGGGCAATTCTCTAATTACCAAACTCTGAAGCTTATCAAAATGCGGGACCCAAATGTCATTCCAGAAAGAAGTGTTCTGTCCATTGGTAACTCTCCATGTTAAGCTATCTTTGATCTTGTCCCAACAATTACGAATACTCTTCCACATACTAGACTCAGACCGGCGCTTCTCAACTTTAGGAATAATATCATTTCCCGCTTTATATTTTTCACACAAAATCCTAACCCAGAGCGAATCTCTTCTGTTAATCATATTCCATCCAAGCTTCATCATGAACGCCTGGTTCTGGTACCGAGCCAACCTAAGACCAAGGCCTCCATTCTCCTTACGTGCACACACACTATCCTAGGAGACTAGATGAGGTTTCCTGCTTGCTGAGCTACTACCCCAGAGGAAGTTACGACAACGTTTATCAATTTCATCACAAAGTCCCAAAGGAAGAGGCACTGTCTGCATAGCATAAGTTGGCATAGCCGACATAACAGACGATACAAGAGTATGCCTGGCAGCCATCGATAACATGTTAGATTTCCAATTGGCCAGGCGAGCATCCATCTTATCCAGAAGAAAACTGTACGTAGCCTTTGACCGTTGCGGAAAAAGTGGACGTCTGCTAAGTCTCGCTCGAAGCTTCACGCTATCGCCGTCCTTGTCTCCACTTGCTGTCGTCGTCGCCGTCGCTGTGGCAGTTCCCTCTATTCTGGGATCTCTTTTTGCTGGTGGATCGAACCAGTCTTGGATCGACTGCTCTTAAGAAGCCAAAATTGAAAGTAGAGGTTCACAAAGCATGCGAGCGATGCAATTCCTTTAAACACATATGATACTTCGCAGCTCAAGCGTTTCTCAGGAAAACAGCAGAAACTTTCAGATCTGATTCTTCAATATATTTCTTCGACGGATCTGTTCATTCCAGTCGACCTGCTTCTTTTCCCACTGTGCAGTTTCCGTTGAGGAGCTGTCCGATAGAGGTAAGAAAAGAAGATTTTTTTTTTCTTTCATTTTTTATTTTGTTTGTTTGTTTTTTTTTTTTTAAATATTTGTGCAAGATTGTATTTTTTCATCGTCTGGACGGCTTTGGAGCTGCTAGACATGATTGAACGTGAGAGGGATCGTAGTCCTGAAAGAATGGTTTCGGTGCCAATGATGAAGAAGAGTGATGCCTTGGAGCGTAATTCAAAGAAAATTTGAGATGATGATGAAGAGTTCACAGGTAAGCAATCATTAGCCCCACAGGTTGAGGACTAGATGAGGGATGAGGATATTGAAGAGGAAACAATTATACCGGAAGCACCAAAAAGATCATATAAGGAGGCATGTGTCAAAGATCAGACAAGGGAGGAATGTTCAGATGAAGAAGAATAATGGTGGAAAGGAGACGGATGGAAATCCAGAATTGAGGTGGAGATAACAAAGAAAGGTCCAAATATCATTGTGTCTCCGGAGTTTAGAATGAAGCTAGCACGGAAATGGTCTACGTCGTTGTTCGTTAGATTACTTGGCAGAATGGTGCGGGAGGATCAATTGGGTCGAAAACTGCAACAGTTATGGGGACATAAAGGGCAGGTTGAAACTATTGAGATAGGCTCTGGGTATTTTCTGGTTCGTATAAGCAATAAGGAGGACTATGATTTTGCATTAACAGGAGGCCCTTGGTTATACATGGATCATTACCTAGCAGTGCAGCCATAGAAGTCAGAGTTTGATCCCGATTCTAGTGAGGTTTCCAAAATTGCAGTATGGGTAAGAATTCCTAAATTCCCTGTTGATTTTTATGATAAGGGTATTTTATATGTGGTGGGTAGCCAAATTAGAAGGATTCTAAAAGTGGATAATAATACCCTTAGGCAAACTAAAGGGCGTTTTGCTCGTATATGTGTTGAAATTGATTTGAATGCACCTTTGCTTCCATCCATAATGATTAATGGGAAAGAAAAGAAGATTGTTTATGAGGGTCTGCATTTGATTTGCTTCTCATGTGGGCGGTATGGTCATGATACTGAACATTGCCCAAATAATCAAGTAAAAAATACGTCAAAGTCAGCATGCACGGATAACACGTCGAATTCTACAGTTATAACACCATCGTCCACATCCTCCGAAATAACTGCTGGTATGTATGGGGAATGGATGGTGGCGCCAAGTCGAAGAAGGGGGCAATGGAACTCGAATGCAAGGAATGGCAATTATAGTTGCTGCAACAAGTTTCCACCTCTAAAAATTTCACTACTTGTATTATCTTTATTGATTGTCTACTAATATTTTCCCCCCATAAATTGAGCTATTTGGGGCGGAGACTTGTGCTAGTTTGGAATAATTTATTTTTTATTTATAAATGATTTATAAATTGTTATTTACGGTGTAAGAGATAAATATGTGAGATAAGTTTTATCTCGACTTACATAATAAGCATTTATTTTCCAACAAAGAACTAATCCAAACATAGCTAAAATTATCAAGGAAAGAAACTTAGAATCTATTGGAGGTCCAAATTGCCTCTGTTGGAGGAAAAGTTCAATTTTCTCTTTTCCACCTCTAATTTTCTTCAATCGAAATGGATTCTTGAGAATGAAAACTTTTAAAAATAGTACAATTTTTTGTTATTTTTAAAAGTTTTTCTTCAAAAATATTCTTTTCCCTCCCTTTTTTCTCCATTCAAACATAGCCTTAAGCTAAATGAGAATGTTTCCTTGTCTCTACCAGGTAACGATGTGTTTTGGTGGAGAATTCCTTCGGATGGGAACTTTAACGTCAAATCAGCTTATTCTATGATCTATCGCTCGCATTCTGTGAGTAGTGAACCTTTTTGGCAAATGATCTGGAAATGACCTATTCCGGAGAGAGTGAAATTTTTTATGTGGCAAGTATTCCAAGAGAGAATTCCAACAATATCATAGAGTGCCTTTTTTAGTGTAATTGTGAGAAAACAGCTATACATACTCTGAGAGATTGCGAGGTTGCTAGTAGTGTGTGGTTATCTTGTGTTAACCCATTATATTATTCTTTTTTTTTCTCTGGTAATTTGCAGGTATAGATCAAGTGGAATATGCATCATTTACCGGGAATGCGTAAGTTTGGCAATTGGCCTTGGCTGAGGACGTTTGATTCACTATGTTGGCTTATCTGGAAGAACAGGTGCAAGAAAGCATTTGAGGGATATGGTGATCGCCCAAATCAACTAGTGCACACATGCATCCACTTTTTGCAGGAAGGAGTGGAAGATGGTCGGCTCAAACACAAGGTATTCAACGTTCCAATTAGAGCACTAGATAAATGGTCCGTGCCTCCATCCGGGTTTGTTCGGGTTGATGTAGATGCGGCTATGGATGATCAAAGACAATCAGCGGTTGGCGGTATAGTTCGTGACGATATGGGATCGTGGGTTTGTGGGTTTCAACAGGGCTACGATTTTAACTTGGGCCCAACTGTAGCGGAAATCCAAGCCATAAAAATTGGACTACAAGTATGTCAATCCATGAAACTTGGGAAAATAAAGTTGTATTCTGATTCTATAGAAGCTATTCAGTTGTTATTACAACCCAATGGACGTTTCCACCCACTCAGCATGGAGTTAGAGGAGGTCAGATCTTTGATTTATTTGGATTGGGATTTAGAGATATATCATGCTCACAGGGAAACTATAAAATGTGTGGATTTTTTGGCCAAAGAGGCTTTACAAATGAACAGTGAGTTGGCTGTGCTACAAACTCCCCCAGCTTTTTGTTCAAGTCAAATGTTAGCTGACCTCAGTTAAGATTTGGCTTGTTTTTCATAATTTATGTTTGTAAGTTGTGTTGTAAGGGTTTGTATTGACCTCAAGAGTAAACTCTTGTCTATGTAATTTAAAAAAAAAAAAGAATTGATAGTTAGAACTGGCTCAATTGATTGTTTCAGTGAATAAGTGTTTTATATAGAGGGAAAATTGATGAAAAATCCCATCAAGAAGTTTTATTGATGAAAAGAACTCGGAAAAATTTTATACCAATCAGGCATCTCTATACATACGACTCCGAAATGAAATTTCTTTTTGTGCTTTATAAGTAAAATTTTCCTATAAACTTTATTAATAAAAATTTTGATTTTTTTTTAAAATAACTAATTTTATTATTTACGTAAAATTACTATTTGACACTTATTAAAAGGATCTGAGAAAGTAATATTTTAAATAAAATATATTGTTAATAGTATAAAATCTACTAAGACATTATCATAAGAACAAATGCCAGAGATAATAAAATAAAATTAGTAGCTATGGAATTGGATTGGTGATTTAATTTGGTATGGTACGCTACCTACGGCACTGGATCACATGGAGGGATTAGCTAAGGGGATAGGAATATGGGGTAGGGTAGTGGGGACCACGTTGGTTTGAAGCTCACAAAATTGAAGGATCCCCTCCGCCCAATCCTGGGAGTCCCATGTTCCCCAACCTATGCAATAACACCAAAACATTAATTTCTCAACTAATCACCTCACGCCACGTCTCCCTTCTCCTACCCTTCCTTTTCAGCTTTGGACCACCCCTCCTAATATTCGTGTTCTGTGTTTATTTGGATTAAAGGTAGAATTTATTTTTATAACGTGATATACGGTGTATGAAGTAAGTATGTGAAAGATATTTTATCTTGATTTATGTGAATGTGTTTCTTGAATGCTAACTCAAATAGGTCCTTACAAATTTCTAATCCCTTGCAGCTCTTACTATTAATATTCATTTTGGTTCTTAATATAGAAAATATTTATCTAATTTGATTAGATTAATAAAATTAATTGAATTAGTTAATATGACATGTATTTTCTAAAATACCCTAGTCATATTCTTCTCCCTTTCCCTCTTCTTTTTAATTATTGTTGAGAAAGTATAATAATTGTAAATTAGGAAAATATTAACAAATATGAAAATCATATATGTCTTATATTTAAGATCAATATCAACTTTCCAAATATATTTGATATTAAGGAATGAAGGAGTATTTTATATGGTGACTCTCATTTATAAGATGCTTCATGGTTGACTAAAATTAAGATAAACGTTAAATATTATTAGTTTTTTTTTATTTTAGAATTTAAAGATAAAATTTTATATTTATATAATAAATTTAATGTAATACGAATCAATGGGTGAGTTGAGTTGACCAGGGAATGTGTTCCAATAGTATTAAATATCGGACTGTATCAGTCAGTTTAGACCAGAAATCGGTGAACCAATTGTCGTCTGATCCGATTGAGGGCAGAAAATCAGGGTCGACTAAACTGGTCGACCCAAGGTCGATCTAGTGCAACCCGGTGTAACCTGGGGTGCCCTGTTGTTGTTGTTGTTGTTGTTATTATTATTATTACTTTTTATGCTTCAAACGACGTCGTTTTGCTTTTGCAAAAAAAAAATTATTTTCCTAGAATTTTTTTATTTGCAAAGAGCCTTAAAAGGATTGTGGAATACTTTTGGCATTGGTTAAAGAAAAATCCTTATGTGCTTTGATATTTTTGTGAGTATTAGGTTTAAGAAATTATATTGGACTATTGATTGAAGAAAAAACTTTTATGTAGTTTTTTGAATGATATACGTGAACGTTTAAATAATATATATTTTTTAATTGACCCCAGTTTGATCCTTGGGTTGACCCCGATCTGAACAACTGACCCTTAACCCAGTACCTCTACTGGTTCAGTGTCTAGTCCGGTTTTCAGTACCTTGGTTTAAATGTAAAGCCCACTAGTCTCACGATCGCTGCGCACTATTTAAATATAATTTAATACTCCCTCCGGTCCTAAATATAGGACATAGTTTATAGTGCAATTTACACTATAAACTATATCCTATATTTAGGACCGGAGGTAGTAATTCAGATTAAGTTTTATTTATTTTTTTAAAAAATTAATGTGTATAAACTTTAAAATAAGGATAATCTCTTAATTATTAATTTTAAAAATTCTTTTTTTGCCAACATTAATTTAAAAAATTCTTAGAGATTATTAGTTGAAAATTTTATATCTTTATCATTGAAATCGTCTTTAAACCGAACCTGATTTTTTTTTAATATAATAATAATATTTTTATAATATATTAAATCTGAACCATTGAAATTTCGATTAAACGATACAAGAAAGAAAAATGACCAAAGTGGCATTCCTTTAAACCCCAGCAATCAACAACATCCAAAGTGGTTTTGTTGTTAGGCTCCTCTATTGAACTCTTGCAACATGATGAAACGCAACCATTTTTAAAATGAATTTAGTTAAAAATCATATCACTATTCTGTTTTATTTACTCTATTACCCTAGTTGATAGAAAATATGTCGTATTCGTCTTGTTTCCCAAGTACGTCAGGCATGTATGACAAAAAAAAAAGAGTACGTCAAGCATGCAGAAAACTTTTGAGTGTATCTTTTTTGCCAACAATGATGAGATAAAATAGTACACATTTTTTTAATATGGACTGGACATGGCACAAGTTAATTATTATCACGATAATTTTAGGATAATTTAATGAGTAGCGGTGTACGAATATCGAATATTTAATTATATATACTTTTTTTGGCCAGAATAAAGATAGCACACTGCACAGGGGTTGTGAGAGACGTGATAAATAAATTAATCAAACAAATCCATAACTTTAATCCCTGGTTTTCAAACTTTAATCCTTTCAGTGATTCTCTGTCATGTCTTATTTAAAAGTTACGCAAATAATATTCCAATCCTAAGAAATAAGCGTAGAAAACCGGGTGCCCTGAAAAATCAAAGTGTAATGTGTGTTACGTTTCGTATACATTTAACTAACATATTTCTTTTGCGTACAAAAACCTGGCATATTTCAGATAAATCATTAAAGTTAATTTACTTTCCCATAAAATAAGGTGAGAATGTGTAAAAAATATATTTTTTTCTTCGTCCATTTTTATTGACCGATGATCGATGGTTCGACCAAACAAAAATAATGATCGATGGGAACTTGGGAAGGAAAGGCACCCCCACTTCCATGAGATAAAATGCGAATAAGTGTATGTTTGGATTAACTTTTTAGATAATAGCTTTTATGATTTATTAAACAAGTATATAAGGAAAAAAAATTTCTTGGCTTACGGAAAAAGACTTATAAAACCATAATTCTATGGTTTACCAAACATACACTAAATCTATGTAAGGATATTAGCGTAGAAGCCTAAAAATCTATGCACATTCTTATATAAGTTAGTGGAGAAAATTTAATTGGCATTGATTCTAATAAAAAGAGTTATATCCGCTTAAATACAGTGTTTTGAATTCAAATTTGCTTGAGTAGAGAAAAAAGTTGAGGCACTCTTGTCCGAGGTTGATAATGTTCAAATATAACTCATTCACCAAGCCATATAAAAAAAAGAAAAAAAATCAAAAATTAAAAGGTTAGAGATAATAAAAACAAGTACTGTTATTATTAGAGACACTTTTGTGTATAATTAAATCCAGACTTTTTTCCGCCATAAAATTGTAAAAGATCTACAATAGAGGGAAAATGACAAAAAAAAATTTTTTTGAACTACAAAACTTTAAAATGTCTACTAAATTAGTAAAAGGATAAATATGTAATATGACAAGAATCTAGGATTTTGAAATTTGGGTATTGACAATTTAAATACGAGAATTAAGAACTTGGGCATAAAGATAAACAACCCAAGCTTCTCAAATTGTTGCTGTGCATGTCCAAGTTACTAAATATTGTTCTTAAGCTGTCATTTCCTATATTCAAGTTATCAACACTCACACTTCAAAATATCAAATTCCAACCCAATAACCTTTTTGTCGTTTTGCCAATTTAGTAGATATTTTAAATTTTTTATAATTCAAATAGTATTCTTATATCATTTTTTCTAAAATCTAAAATTAATTCAATGGCAAACAAAAATCTGACCAATAATTGTGGGTGTTAAGAGCAGGAAGTAGAGAAGAAAACACGCCAAGAAGACAAAAACAAAAGGCAACAGATCCTCGATGATAGAAGATAATGCTAATTGGTATATAATCTAAATTAGTTGTTGAGTGGTATACGATCCAACATGGGCCTCTGGAAGTTGATCAATTATTAATTAAAATAAAAAATAATCTTCACACAACGAATAAATCATCACAGATGTTCAGAATAAATGATTGGCGATATAAATTAAAAGTGGCTGCTGATTGGTTGCATCTAGCGGGAGCAGGTCCATGTGCTGACATTTAAAAACAATTCCTCTTGATTTTTTTCAGTAAAGAAATCCTTTTTTCTTTTACAAGTTATTTTTGTTTCCTCAATTCCCATTTGTCGTTAAGTATAATATACTACGTTATTGTTTGGAATAGTTTATTTTTTATTTATAAGTATTTATAATTCGTGATTTACGATATACGAGATAAGTATGTAAGAGGAGTTTTATCTCGATTTACGTAATAAGTGCTTATTTCTTAAAAATAAGTTATTCCTTTTTTTTTTTTTTGAATGAAAGCTGGATTACAATACCCTATGAAAGGGTACCAATAGAACATGTTCCCCAATGGAAACGCAAGACAAAACAATCACCCATGATCAACAACCGCCACTGGGAATGAAGGTGGTGGGTGATCAAGGATAACAAAATTCACGGACATGCTATGAGCTAATCCAGCCAAGTAGTCAGCTAGAGTGTTTTCATCCCTAGGAACAAAACTTAGAAAAACTTACTAATCGTTTGACATCCAACGCCTTCCATCCTCAATCACATCCCAGAAAGGATGGTCCTTGACTGAGCCTTGAGTGAGAAGATTGATGGCCTCCAAGCAGTCTGTGGAAATCATAATATTTTTTAAATTCCTGTTCCAGCAGATTTGAAGGCCCTGAATAATTGTAATGATCTCAGCTACCACCGGAGGCGCATGAGTAATCCGACTAATATATCCACAAACCCATCTACCCTCTTCGTCTTTGATCGCTCCAGCGCAGCCTGCCATGCCTGAATCCAAAACAGATGTGTCTGTCTCCAAAGTAGCAAAACCCCGTCTTCCCCTCATACTAGCTTCCATCTCAGCCAAACATAGCTTACCTCGGGTCCTAAATATAAGACTTAGTTTAGAAGTGAAGTTTGCTCCTAAATATAAGACATTTTCTATTCTATCTCTTATATTTATCATTTTTTAAAATTAATATATGCATAACTTATAAACTTATATACAATATAATTATGCATAGAAATATTCTAAAGAAATAATTTAACCTATACTATGATGAAGTTATTTATTATATTCTTAATGTTCCTAAATTAGATATAAATGTCTTATATTAAGGGTCTGTTTGGCAAAGCGGTGGGCAGCCCCCACCGCACGTTTAGCCAAAAAAAAGCACAGTGGCTCAATTTCAATCGTTTGGCAAAGCGTTCATTTTCCCTGCGCTTCTCGTGCCACCATTGCTTTTTTTTTTTTAAGCTGATCGAAGGAGCTTATCGTGTCACTGCGTTTCTCGTCTCTCTCTTCCTTCACCGTTGGAAGCATTCATACGGTCATATTATGAGTCTCACCAAAACAAACTCCATGACCGTTGGCGCATTTCAGAGAGCTTCTTTTTTCGTCCGAATCAGAGCTTCTGGTGGCACATTTCAGAGAGCTCCATCCAGGATTCCTTCGGTGGTCTGAGGTTGCGTCTCGTCGGTGTCTCACGGTGATCTGAGGTTTGGTGTTTCATGGCTTGCCTTCGGTGGTTTGTGCCTCACGTCGTGGAAGAAGACGCTATGCTCTGTTTTGTTGATTCATTCCGCTGGTTCGAGTGTTCCAACGAAAGAGAAGAACTTTGGTCAAATTAGGATTTGACCAAGGACTTTAATGAAAATTTTAAAAGTTCTCAAAGAGGGATTATAGTGAAAATTTTGAAATATTTGTAGGGTAAAAACTGTAATTTATGAAACATTTGGGTAGCTTTCTGTGATATTCCCGATCCATTTTCTTCATTCACTTGTAATTTTCATAAATTTCAGGGTCCTTTTCTATAATTTTCTCTAATCCTCAAAATATTAATTCTATTAAATGAGTTATCAACTACTCAGCGATCTATAATATAAGAGCTTTAATTAAAGATGAAAGATAAAAAGTTACAATTAATTCATTAAATATGTTATAAATTTATCCATTTTTAATTAAGTATTTTCTTGTATTTTTCTTTTTTTTTCAATAATAATTTATTATTTTTTTATCAAATTTTATTTATATTTTTCAACTTTAATTATCATAATATATACAAATAATATATATATATATATATAGTATTCAATAAGATTCATGCCCTTTTTAGTCATTTTGCATCTAAACGGGCTTTTCAAACTCTAATCCAAACAGATTTAAGGTTAGAAAAAAAAGTCACTTCTGCCACCGCTAATCCAAACACAAATCATATTTACATTTTCACTTTTTTTCCTACTTTATTTTTCCAAAAGTCAGGTGGTAAAAAAAGCCACTTCTCCACCGCTAATCCAAACGGGCACTAAAAATGAGAGGTAATATCAGTTTTTTATTTAAATATTATTGTCAAAATTCAACCTCACATGTGGCAACATCTGAAGGGAAAACAGTGAACCGACTATGGCTCAAGTTTGTCCCGGAATCATCAATAAAATAATATTGACAACTAATTAATAATTAATATTACTACTCGCATGTCTATTACGTATTATATTTATTTGAAATGAAAAATATTTAAATTAACATAAATTCAAAATAATGAATCATATTCAAAGAAAAAACATTTTATCCAAAAGTTAAAATAAAAATAATTTAAAAAAATATGATTAATGAATTCCACTAATAAGTAAAGCTTTTTCTTGGGGTGTCAGGCATACAATAAAATGCACATATCGATAGGATGGCATTAGAAAGACACACTTGGTATCTTGGGAAGTGATATCTAAAGATAGAAAACAAGAAGGTCTTGGTATTAGAAGCTTGAGACACCAAAATCAAGCTTTCCTGATGAAGCTGTGTTGGACATTAGTGTGTAATCAAAATGCACTTTGGGTTAAAGTCCTGAAAGCTATTCATAACTATGGAGAGTTGCCAATGCCTGAGGTTGTTAAAAAAAAAAAAACTCCTCTCTTACTTTGAAGGGTATATGTACGGTATGGGAACACTTTAAAAAGGGATTGGGGAAGAAAATTGGTGACGAAGGATCAACTTCCTTCTGGTTTGAAAATTGGTCCAATATGAACTATCCTTTGATTAATGCGGTTCCAGGTTATGAATAGCTAGTTGACAGAAATGAATGGGTTGCTGACTATGTGATACCGGGGGTGATTGGGATAGGCGGAAGTTGCAGAGATGGTTCGCCACAGAGATCATTAACTACATTACCTGTGCTCACCCACCTTGTGAGGAGAGAGGAGAGGATAAGTTTTGATAGTAATTTTTCTGTAAAATCTGCCTATTTTTCTCTTCTTGTAGGTACTACCAGAGATACTGATAATGTATGGAAGCTTATGTGGAGATGGAGGGTTCCAAAGAAGATCAAGTTTTTTATGTGGTTATTCTCACATGGTAGAGCTCACACAGCATAGTTGAGAGCAAGTAGAGGAAGTCAGGAGTCAGGCAAATGTCCTTTCAAGTACAATCAGATAGAGGAATCAATGCATCTTTTAAGAGATTGTTCGAATGCTATTCAGAGGTGGAAAGATGTGGTCTCACAAGATCAGTGGAATACGTTTGCATCACTCCAGAGTAGCTAGGCTATTCTCACAAGATCATTCCCAGTCCCAATCCCAAGAAGCGTTTGGGAAGGGATTTGATTTCTGATCCCAAAAATTTCCTGTCCCGTTGGGACTGGGAATTCTCGGGATTGGGATTAAGAATTTCCCAGACTAAAGATTCTATTATTGGCATCTATTTGCTTTCATATGTTTTTCCTAAAATAAAACAAACAGTTATGAGACAAGTATAGCCTGATGCAAGATACCATGAACTCATAACTGAACAAATACCACTACCAGCCAAATAAAAAGAAGAACAAATATTGCATATCTAAAATAATATACAATGAACAATACCTCTATATTGTTGCACTGCCGGATTAAATGAAGATGGAGCTTCTTTTATGCCTTTGAACTCAGAGAACAGGTGCAAACATAACCTAGGCAATAATTTCTCACAAAAACATAATAATTGAAACAAGTTTTAAATCAATAACTTTCATGTTCCTTTGTTTGGCAGCGCCGACGATTTTCACAGTGAAATAATAACAAAAAAAATCCCAGGATAAATCCAGAGTAAATCGATAATTATAACATTGCTGCATTTTTTCAGAGTCTTCGATTTTCTGATGAAGACACGGCAAAGTCATCAAATAACTAGAGTGTTCTTCTCCTCATCAACCAATAATCAAGAGTAAATCGAGCACAAATCCAAGAATGATTTCAAGAAAATGCAGTTTTATGATGAAATTTCGAGAAGTAGATTACAACATAATCAAACATAGATTAGAATTGATCAAAAACACCTAACATGTTTTTGAAAAACTTTCAATAACCAGAAGATTAAAATTCCATCCATTGCAAATGATTTCATATTCAAGAAACCAAATTGAAAAAACCCAGAACAAAAAAATGGATCATATCTGATAATTGCAGAACTGGGGGTGCCAAAACCTTTATTAGAAAGGACCCTCGCACACTCTTTGTAGCCCAAAGGGAGGAGCTGAGGACACTGAGGAGGGAAGGGAATCACTGAATTAGGGCTCAAAAGACTTCTTCAGTCTATGTCGAATTGTGGATAAGTGATGAGTCGATGAGTTCGTATGCTTAGATAACTAAAAAAAATACACTATGTCTTTCGGGAGAGGGGAAAATTCGGGATCGAGAAAATCCCATTTCCGATCCTGACTTGAAATTTCCCGATCCCAATTTTTCCCGTCCCAAAAATTTCGGAACTGGATTACTCGGGATCGGGACGGGAAGACCGGGATAGGAAAATGATGCACACCCCTAAGGGTAGCGATTAGGTCAAATGGAATTTGACACATGAAGCAAGGAAGGTGTACAAGAGGAAGATTCCATGGTTGGTTCTGTTTGGTTACACGTGTTGGGACATTTGGGTGTTGAGATGCAACAAACTATTTGGCGAGAGTAACCAAAGGGGAGACTACAACGCAGACTCCTCCTCCTTCAGAGCTAATATGGACCAAGATCTCTTACAGAATAGAGTTCTTTACAACACTACTTTCCTGAGTCAGCGCAATCAACCCAATAACGTGGAAAACTTCTTCTCCTTGGAGGTGGATGGCTCGTTCTTGCATAGCGA
Organism: Inga oerstediana; assembly: GCA_963210345.1. Classification (NCBI taxonomy): domain Eukaryota; kingdom Viridiplantae; phylum Streptophyta; class Magnoliopsida; order Fabales; family Fabaceae; genus Inga; species Inga oerstediana. The sequence goes on from OY723410.1 coordinate 3,621,835, forward strand.
CTAAAGTGGATGTGTAGGAATAGTGAGGGATACAAATAATCCTTGGATATGTGGTTTTAGCTGCAAGTTGATTAGAGTTCCGCCTGTGATAGCAAAATTAATTGGAATGATCCAGGGTCTTTATTTATGCTGGAGTAAGGGTATTCGTAAAGTGTGTCTGTTTTCTAACCATATAGAGACCCTTAATCTTATAATCAAAGGATGTGAGTTAGAGTATCCTTTTAGGGATCTTGTTGAAGAGATTAGAATTCTCATCGATAGGGATTGACAAATAAAATTTGTTAACGTTCCGCATGAGGATCTTTTCCTTACTGATATACTCGTGAAATTGGTGTATAGCATTATAGGAAGCTTTTATATCTTTAATCATCCCTCATCTCCCCAACAGGAGGTGGATGATGATGAAAGAAGCGTATATTAGTTTCTCTTTTCTTTTGTTAGTTGTTGTATTGTAAGGTTTCCAGTATTATTTAAAAAAAAAACGCACATATCGGATTGAACACGAGAAGGGTCCTGTCTTCACCACCCAAAATAATTAATTAATGATCGGGTTTGGGATGTTAATTAACTGATGAAACAAAAATAAAAAAGGGTACACGATGCAAATCATTTTAAGAAAAAAGAAAAAAAAAATAGGATACGACAGTAACCTAAAAACGACGGACAACAAACCGAACACGAAACAGAAGGAGGGGAGATAGATAACGTGTTGTTTCACTTGTTTGAATGGAACACGAAATTTGTGTTCGTTTTTATAACTGACCAATAGCCAAACGTTTACGTTTTTCTGGGGGTTTTGTACTTTTACTTTTTTTAGTATTTCTATTATTTTAACTGCAGCACTCCACGTTTTTCTGCCCCTACTTCTTACCCGAATATACAACATTCAAAAATAACTGTACTTGAAAAACGGACAAGATAGAAAAATAATATATTCTAACAATAATATAGTTTATTATTCTACATATAATGTAATCAAATTAAAGTTCATAAGGCTATGACAATTTATCCTTCTTTTATTTAACTACTCACAATGTTTATAATGCAATTAGTTTTCCTATCTTTCAACAAGTGCGTTATTTCTAATATTCTAAAATTAAAATTATTTATATTTTATGACTGGACTGTAAGATTATCACCAGCAACGGATGCTAGTCTCGTTTAGAGACATCAATCCAGAACAAAAAATCTCTTTTAGAGAATTATTTACATTTTTCATGCAAAATTAAATGCATGATGACTCACCCCTCAAATGTAATGAAATTACTGCCTATTAGGCATATTTTTAATTATTGTTAAATTTGCAAAGCAATGTAATAATAACTATTATTTAATTTACATATGTGCATAAATCAGAATTTGAAATAAATGTGAGCGCAGTTTGGATGAAATTTGCCAACACACAATCCGAATGAAATCTGGCAATCTGCCGACACACAATTTACATGATCTTATTGCAATAAAAAATTAAAAATACATATATAGAAAGAAAAATACATGTTGTCCCGTGATTCACCTGCTCTCTCTCTCTCTCTCTCTCTCTATATATATATATATATATGAAAATTAACCTAGTCTTTGTAAAAATTAAAGGACAGAAAACCCAAGGCTTATATGAAGGCATTGCCATGTGTACACGAAGAAGAAAATTTATATCACAGTTGAGGAGTATCATTTTTTTTTTTTACCATTTTCATATCCCCTTATAAAAATGATGTATAGTTAAATTGGCCCCTAAATAATATAATTTGCTGACCACATACCTGACTGTATCTTAATCTGGGAGTAAAAAAAAAGAAAAGAAAAGAAAATATTGATGTTTTGTTTAAATTAAACTCTTGCACGATCGTTAAAATAGACCAACGGGCATACTATACATTCTTAGTGAAATACAATATTCAAAGATTTTTGATTCTCTGTGAGAAGTGACAAGGCACTACCAATGCGTTGAAAGTATTTCTAACTTGATTGCCCTGTAAATTATATCATATATTTAGGATAAGCGATAAGCTTATACTTAATAGAAAATTTGTTTTGTGTGAATGAGTTAAGAGTATAATAACAACTAATTAATTATAACTATTATATTGTAACAACAAAACATTATCTCACTAAATAAAATTGACTATATAGATTATACGGCGTTTATATTACATTATATCAACAATCAAATCTTACAATAGACTATTAATCAAAAGATCTGGTTCAATAGATTTATTGAGTGTCATATTTAGTGTGCGCTTGACATCACTTATTTTTGGGCAATAAGTCCTTATTACGTAAGTCGAGATAAAATTCCTCTTACATACTTACCTCGTATATCGTAAATTATGATTTATAAGTACTTATGGGTAAAAAAATAAGCTATCACAAACGAGCACTAAGTCTTCATCCATCTTATTTAGAGGACTCCACTTAGTTATAACCATTACATGTCTCTAAATTTGTATCGAATGTCCATAAAACAAGACCTTTGATGATTTTAGAAAAAATGTTAGCGGAAATATATAAAAAGAATTTTTCTTTAAATTATGGAAAAGCCTTTCTCTATTTGAGGGGTTAATGCTGTATACATCAGACCTTTCGTAGATTCTATTTAGTGAAAGCCTTATGTATTGGATCGTACTGATATGTGGACACGTGTAAAAATGAAAAATATGAAGGCTGTGTTTGGAAACACGTTTTGGGGGCAAATAAGTCCTTATTACGCAAGCCGAGATAAAACTCCTCTCACATACTTACATCGTATACCGTAAATCATGATTTATAAGTATTTATTACCCAAAAATAAGCTATTCCAAACAAACACAAAATTTACGTAGGACTACGCCCTTTTACGTTGATGTGTATTTAAATCTGCAATTAACCTCAAAGTATGAAACTCTTCTTTTCATATAACCTCCAAGGCTTGGACTTGTACTACCACTATTAGTGAGGGAATATTGAGTTGAGTAATGGAGAAAATAATGAGTGCATGATAGACTAAGGAAAGAATCAGTAATTGGTAATAAGTAACAGAGAAAATAACGGGAAACCATCTGAAAAATCTATCAAGAAAATGAAGCTAAATAAATATAATCTAAATAAATCCAAAATCTAAAATAAATCAGACGGCAGATGAAGACTGAAATGCCAGGGAAGGTAGCCACAAAGCACAAAATAGTAAAACGTAGTCGTCATGCTTTTCATGTTAAAACACACAAAATTCGCTCGTCGTGTATATAGGGAACGCTCTGATTTGTTCCCAAAAAGTTTTCTTTACCTACGACAAAACCGCTCAGAAGCCAAAGACATAAACGCATAACCTCTGCCTATATCCTCTCCTATTTTCCATTTCTATTTTTCTCTCTAAATCTCATTTTCTTTCCTTTTCTATTTTGTTTTTGTTTTTGTATTTGAAAGCCAGCTCACGCTTTCTTCTCCTTCCTGTCCCTCTCTCCCCTCTCTGAAACTCTATTGTTGTGTGGTCTGATTCTCTCTCCAAATCAGAGGGCGACCGGCGACCGCAATCGCCGGATATTCGCCCCAGCTCGCCGGAGCATTTTGTTTCATGATTTGGTGCTGCGAATTGTGAATTTTTGTTCCCTTGTTTTCCTTTTTTCTAGAGTGGTTCTGGGGAAATACAGACCAACGGAAAGGAAGAAGAATATTCTTTTGTTCGCTAGAGACCGCTGGGAAGGCAATGCACTGAGAGAAGAAAGGAGATTTTGAAGCAAATATGCTGAGATCCCCTCATTTCTGAATTCTTTTATGCGTGGACCGCGGATAAGATTCATTTCTTAAGAAGTTTCAAAATGAGCAGTTGCTGAATTTTGTGGAGAAAGCCAGAATTTTGAGTTCTCTCTGTTGGCCAATGATGTCTAAGTTTAAAGGTGCGAGTCTTTTTGTTTGAAACTCATGGTTTGTTAATTTTCTTCTGTTGGTGTCACTGATTCTAAGTGAATATTCAATTTAGAACCTCTCTATGTAAATCGCAGCCCCTTCTTCCCTGGTAATTTGGGTTTCTGAACTTGATCTGTTGTTGTTTGAGGGTTTCCTCTGAAGTTCCCCTCCCATCGGTTCATTTTGCTGACAGAATCGAAGGAGGAGGATTATGGGCTCAAGCTAGATGCGATTATCTCTTTTTGCGAAATAAATTTAAATAAAAATATTTTTTCCCTGTTCTGTTTGATTTTCTTGGCTGCTAAATACCCCAACTGTTCTTGGTCTCTGGTAGGTAAGAAACGAGATTTCTTCTTTTCACAAAATTTTCCTGTGCCATTCGTGGTTCTGGTGATATTTGGGTGAAGTTATTACTGTTTTCTGCTTATAACCCAATGCTTTTGTATTTTAAATGTGCTATTGCCTATTACGATCTAGGAAGCAGCTTTGTCATAATTCCAAGCTGCTTTTTCGCCTTCTATTTTTTTTTTTTTGGGCTGGCGGTTTTGGAAATAACGTCAGTGGCGGTGTATTTGTTGAGAAAGATGAATAAATGTTGCTTTTTGAATCTGTAGTTGCCTCGAATTTTCTTTCCGCCAAAAGCATTGTGCAGTGCCTTGTTTATTTTCGTCTGCCTACTTCCTTATCAAGCAAATGACCTTAAGTTTCCAACAGATGACGAGGAATAGGGCCCATCAAAGCCAGCAAGTGAGGAACTTTTCAGTAATTGTTTCTTTCCAGAGTTTTGGACTGTGAGCTGCGCGATGCCTTTTGAAATAATGAACCAGAGGGCCATATCTGCCTCGTCCCACCTTTTTGATGACAATTCCTTTTTTCCTGAGGTATTTATTGTTCCACACAATTTTCTTTGATCAACTTCTATCATTTGATCACCAGTTGATCCATGGTAAATATCACGGTTTAAGGCTCAAAATGTTCTTTTCAACCTTTTAAAGACTTCCATCTTCTTTTAGTCAAATTGCTCATGAACTCTATGACTTGAATGTTATTGCCTCTTTGATCTCATGATTTTCTGAAGCTTTCTTGAACTTTAATATTTGGCAGGGGAGTGTTGGATTGCAGAAGCCAAAATCCCTTCATGATCATTATTTACAAGGTGAGGATCCATTGACTCTCTTCTTTTTTCCCCTTCATGGAAATAATCACGCGTATCTAAGTTTGCTCACTAGTCTAGTTCAACAGTAATGCCTCCAGTTTTATTAACTAAATGCAAGAGGTAGAGTTGTAATTAAACAGATATTTAGTCCAGATACTGACGAATCACATATCAATGACCTTGCTAATTTTAAAAAGGAAGTTTCCTATATACAGAATTTAGTCCAGATACTGATGAGTGCATGCTTGTGTATATGTTCTATAAATATCTGCTGTACTTGCAATAATTGCTCAGACAAATTAAGCTGTGCTGTATTTTTTTTGGGGAAAATAGGAGCATCACTGCAAAGCATTTCAAATACCCCGTCATCTCTAGAAATGAGTGCAAGCTCTGGCTTGCCAATGTCACAAACAAGTCTGTCGGGAGAAGCTTCAGAAAAGCTGCATGTTGCTGGAGGGGGCATCATTGATGTGTTGAAGTCTACTAAGGAATCAATGAATCATCACCCCAGATCATGGTCTAATGTGCACATGCAGCCAGAATCTGCATCTTATAGTTTAACTGGCAAAAAGATTCTCACTGATACTACTTCTCACGAGAGCAGCCTATTCTCTAGCTCACTGTCTGATATATTTAGTCAAAAATGTAAGATACTGTTTCATGCAAATGCATCGCTGTCAAGCATGTATCATGGGAAATGCTGCAAACTCAGTTCATCCGCATTGGCACCTTCTTTTCAAGTCCCGTAAAAACAAGCGTCTATTGCATTAGTTTCCCTTGTATCAGTAGTTAAAGAACAGCTTATCTACCCTTTGTCTTCCAACCTCTCACCACCCTATGAGAAAAAGTTTTATCTTATTCTTTTAAAACTATGTGATTTTGGTGCAAGATAAACTGATTTTTTTGTATATATTTTGATATTATGCATATGTTTATGCAGTGAGGTTAACTCGGAATGATATCCTGTCGCGCCAACCTGTAACCATTGGTTCATTTCCTGAGGAAGAACCATATAAATCTCTTGAAGAAATTGAGGCGGACACTATTGGGAATCTTCTTCCTGATGAAGATGATCTGTTTTCCGGTGTAACTAATGAGTTAGGATACACTGCTAATGCCAGAACAAATGATGACTTTGAAGAGTTTGATTTGTTTAGCAGTGGCGGAGGCTTAGAACTTGAAGGCGATGAAAATCTAAGTATGGGAAAGAAAATTGGTAGTCTGGATGTAGATTCTGGTTATTTTGGAGGTTTTAAAGGAAAACTTCCTTTTGGTGAACAACCTTCTAGAACACTTTTTGTTAGAAACATCAATAGCAATGTTGAAGATTCTGAGCTAAAGGCTCTTTTTGAGGTGCATCTTTATTCTTTCATGTTACTATATGTAATGTCAGGAAGCATTTCATACCACTAATTGGAAGTAAATGGTCTATTATGTTTTGTTCTGGCAGCAATATGGAGAAATCCGAACCATTTATACAGCCTGCAAGCATCGTGGGTTTGTGATGATTTCTTATTATGACTTAAGGGCAGCACAAAATGCAATGCAAGCACTTCAGAATAGGTCATTGAGGTCTAGAAAACTTGACATTCATTATTCAATTCCAAAGGTATAATTCTTTGCCAGTTGTGCAGCATGCATGATTCCTTTTCCTTTATAATCATTTAGATAAATAAAGTAGGTCGTATTATTAATTACATTTATTATAATCATATCACTTGTTTGTGCTTTGGTTGTTCAGTTGTTTCTGTCTTCTATTTTTGATGCTTTGCTCACAAAAGTATCTTAACTTGCTGGCACATTAGGGCAATGCTCCTGAGAGGGATATAAGCCATGGTACACTAGTGCTATCTGGTCTTGATTCTGTTTCAAGTGATGAGCTTCAGCAGATTTTTGGATTTTATGGAGAAATAAAAGAAGTAAGATATTCATTTATCAGATTTACATCCATTTTTTGTTGCTTGTGTATTATGAAGGCGGTATAAGCAGCTGGACGTATCTGTTTTTGCTTGCAGATCTATGAATCTCCAGAATTAAATTATAAAAAAATCATTGAATTTTATGATGCACGAGCTGCAGAAGCTGCTCTTCGTGCATTAAACAGGAGTGACATTGCTGGTAAGCAGATCAAGCTTGAACCTGGCCATCCTCGGGGCACAAAGTGGTGACTTTTCCCTTTTCTTTTCTCTCTTTAGTAGCTTTAAAGCTATTTTCTGCTTGTTCTTATGCTGCGTTCAACTGTTAACGGACTTTTGTCTTATAAGTGGTTTATGAAGTGCAGAATCGTGAGAGATCACCTTGATTTCTGTTTTTAAATGGAAATAAACACTTACCCTTTATTCTAGTAGTTCTTATTTTTTGTAAATAATCATGGAAGCCATGCTTTTGTAGTCTGACGCATGAGTCTCAAAATGGCCAAGATGAACCTGATTTTGGTCAAGGTCTCTGTGACAACTTATCACTAAGACACAAAGGTATGCTTGTCTCTGTTTCAAGTTGTTGTTATCAATATTTTTCCTTAGGAAGTCATTGCTTTTCTTGGTCTCACTAGACATCATCTGCAGCAACGATGTCTTCTGGAGTAATTGCATCTGGCTGCTTAGAAAATGGACCTAATCCAGGATTTCGCTCTGCAGTACAGCAACCTATTAATGCATTAATTGATAATGCTTTCTCTCCTGTGAATTCTAGCATTCATAAATCAGTGAGAGGGCCAACATCTGGAAAAGTGCCCAGCCTCGATGCAATGAAATTTTCCCCTGTTCCAAGATTTCATCCTCATTCCCTCCCTGATTATCATGATAGCTTTGCTAGTGGTAGTGCTTACAACTTTTCAAGCATTGTTGGCAATGTGGCTGGCAACATTGGTACTGCAGTGACAGAGGGCTCAGATAGCAGGCACAATCAGGGAATAGGTTCAAATGGGAATCTGATGGAATTTACTGGAGCAGGTGTGTGGAAATGTGCAGTTGATGCTTATATGCACAAGCAGCTTCATGCACAACTATTTAGTGTTCAGCAGCTTTAAATTGGTTTCCTATACATTGAAAATAATGATAACTGGTTCAAAAATACTGAAAATATTTTAGATTTTTATCTGACATAGGTCATAAAGCTAAACGCTTCTGTCTGATCATCTATGATTATGGATGATGAAATATGTATGGGTCTCCAAATTAACATTTCTATCAACTTTTGAATGGTTATAGTAATGGGAAAATATCAGCCATGGATACTCTTGTTAGTGATGTGGTATAGATTTACATTTAAATCTTGGTTTGAAATTTTCTGTTTTGGATCTACAGGAAATGGTAACCATCAACGTCATGGGCTTTATCATATGTGGAACAACTCCAATTTGCATCAGGAACCTTCCCCAAATCCCATGCTTTGGCAGAAAACGTCGTCATTTGTTAACGGTGCTTGTGCTCCCAGCCTTCCACAAATGCCTGGCTTTCCTAGAACACAGACTCACATGCTGAGAGCATCACATATGGATCATCATGTTGGGTCAGCTCCTGTTAATGCCTCGCCCTGGGACAGGCAGCACGCTTATTTGGGAGTATCTCCTGAAACGTCTGGTTTTCGTATGGGTTCTCTAGGAAGTGCTGGTTTACCTGGTAGCTGGCAAATGCATCCTCCGGAATTTACGTCTCACAACATGTTCCCTCATATTGGTGGGAATGGTGCAGAATTGACGCCAACTGCTGGGCAAAACTCTCCTAATCAGTTGTCACATGTTTTCCCTGGGAGACATCCCATGACTTCTATGTCCAAACTTGATCCCAATGAACGAATGAGGAATCTGTATCCTCTCCGGAAAAGTGAAGCTAACACTAATAATGCTGATAAAAAGCAATATGAACTTGACCTAGGCTGCATAATGCGTGGGGAAGACAGCCGAACAACTCTCATGATAAAAAATATTCCCAACAAGTATGTTATTCATCTAATATCATTGCATGGTGCTTTCAGGCATAAAGCTGCAAAATCTCTGTCCAACAATCACATGCAGGCATTCATACATGTTTGCGTACTCTTATGCATATTTAACATGTTTGCATTGGCTGATTAGTGAAGCATTGAAATTTTTGGCACTAACTTGGTGATTTCCTTTCTTCCTCTATTTCTTGTTTTTGACAGGTATACTTCAAAGATGCTTCTAGCTGCTATAGATGAGCAGTGCCGGGGAACTTATGATTTTCTATATTTGCCTATTGATTTTAAGGCAAGCATTTATTTGTAGTCTGTTGATTCTTTCCTCTGGAGACATCCTTGACGTATTTCTAATTCGAACACTCGAACAATTGCAGAACAAATGTAATGTTGGCTATGCATTTATTAACATGATTAATCCTGCTCAGATTATTCCATTCCACCAGGTAAATCTTAGCTAACAGTAATTTGAGTATTTAATAGTGCTAGATGAATTGAGTTGTTGAAGCTAATATACAAGAACCATCATATGCAGGCTTTTAATGGGAAGAAATGGGAGAAATTTAATAGTGAAAAGGTAGCCTCACTTGCATATGCCCGAATTCAGGGTAAAGCCGCACTTATTGCTCACTTCCAGAATTCAAGCCTGATGAATGAAGACAAGCGTTGCCGTCCTATTCTGTTCCACACAGATGGCCCGAATGCCGGTGATCCAGTATGACATAAAATCAGTTTGTTGTTTAGTTATTGTTTCCCATTTTCAAGAATAAACTAGATTAACTAAAAGCTTCCGATTGATTCTCTGCTTCTTAGATATGATTAATCATTTAATGAATGCTTATGCTGTTAGTAGTAATCTGTAGTTCATGTCACTAAGTTTCTCATTTAATTCCATCATCTTTTGGCCTTGAAAAATTAGCTGATATATGCAAAGCTAAGAGCTTAGATGCCAATCTACGGCAGTAGCAACATTAGGGAAGACAGTATATGCAATTGATCGATGCTCTTTAAATGCATATGGTATGCACCTAACCACTCATTGTAGGCATAATGAATCTGACTCACAGATGGTTTTGACTTTTGATGGCAATGCTATGCTACTCGACCTGGTGGTGTGCGTTTAACAGAATGAGTTTTCAATATGGAGGCTCCCCATTTTCAGTTGGTTTTGAGGAATGAATTTCGTTATAACATGAAGATCCTTGAGTTTAAATTTCTGCTAACTAAACACGAACACATCTGATATCTGGTTTCTCAAATATTCTCCGCTGGGACAAATTTGACTTTATTTTGTCTCTGCAGGAGCCCTTCCCCATGGGTACTAACATTAGGATGAGGCCTGGGAAATCTCGCAGCAGTAGTAATAACGAGGAGAATCGCAGCCAGGGGAGTCCTTCAACTTTGGCAAGCGGAGAGGGATCTAATACTAATGGGACAGATTCTTCGTTGAGCTCTTCACGGAATTCTGACTGACTCTGCCTCAGGCACTAGGCATTCGAACTTGCGCCATGAAGTTCAGCTTGAATCTGTATATTGCCCTTTTTCTTTTTGTTGGAGGGAGAGTTGGACCAGGAAGAAAGGGGGCTCACAAATTTTGCGTATAGAGAAGCCAAGCATAAGTTTTCAGAGGCTGAGGTACATAAACAGAAATGAAGTGACTGATCGTAGTACTTTTTTTCCCCCTTTTTCTTAAATTTTTGCATGGGGTTCTTCAACCAACTTATCAGGTTTTAGAAAATGAATAGCTTAATTGAAGCTCAAAATTTTGGTTAGCTGTGAAGGGACAAAGTCGCAATTCGCAGCAAGTTCCTTTGAGACCATAGTCACCGTAGGGGTTTCAAGGGGACTCTGCTGATTTTGGTTTTTGTTATCGTCTCTCTGTTCTCATGTAAATTTGCTGTTATACCCTGAGGCATTGGTCAATAGGACAATTCCTGAGGGAGTATAATTGCTATATTTAATTCGATGGTGCTATACTTTTTGATATAGTTATTGCTCTTCAAATTTCTTTTATTGTTTATATGTCTGTATCATCTTGCGTTAATGAGGTGGGGTGTGAAGTTGTCGTATGGCAGACAATCCCGTACAAAAATATCGTTTGGTTATACAAAATCTTTAAGGAGATCGAGGCGTTCGACCATGACTTTCTCCAGCAGAGCATTTCGTACACTCGGACGGCTAAAACATTGAAAATGCATGTTGTGATTCAGGGATTCTGGGTTGATACAAGTTTGGTCAAAGTGGAAAAATACTGTTGATACAAGGAAACCAATTATACCACCTGTCCTTAATAGCGAACTGACTTTATTTAGTGAGATTCATTAGGTTAAATAAGTTATAAATTATATATTTATTGTTTATCTCTAAATTAATTTGTCTATTTGTAAATTGATATATAATCTAATAATACATAATATCTGCTATAATTAAATAGTTTATTTAACTTTTTTTTTAATCATTGCAAATAAAGTTAACTACGCTTTAGTACTCATTTTTAGGGAAGATCGCACTCTCCCTGGGACCAAAGAAAAAAGAAAAAAAGTCTTATAGTAGATTTTCCTATCAAAAAGCTCTCTAATAACTGTAGTGATATAAATTCCGAATATCAAATTACTTTCTATTCCACATTGATTAAAAAAGGAAAAGAGAAGCAATGATATATGATTAGGTGTAAGTGTTTTTCAATCACTCTCTATGACTTGTTAAAATAGGCACATCCACTTATCAATTATAAATTCCGAATGCAAAAGACTCCAATAATGTATTTTGATAAGTTAATGTGTTTATAATAACAATTTATACATTGACAAGTATATGTATTTATTTTGACAAATCATAAAGCGTCCATTGTTTATTTTGACAAGTGAATGTGCTTGTTTTGACAGGTCATAGAATGATAATGGATAAATATATACACTTAATCATATGTCACTACTTTTTTTTTTTCTTTTTTAATCAATTGGGATAAGAAGATAATTTCACATTTAAAATTTATATTATTACAGTCTCTAAAGAGTTTTTGATAGGAGGATCTACGACGAGAGCTTTTTACTATTTTTTCTTGTCCTTGAGACTAGGTCCGATTTTCTGTTTTTATTTTGCTTGTCATAGGATATCTTTCTCTAATTAACTTGTGCGGTCATTTACTTTTCTATATCGCGTTTGAGTACCTATCCGAAAAGGATCTTCGGGTAGTTGCTGCTGTTCTAATTTCTGAACACTAATGATTATTGCATTGCACGCACTTTTGTCGTAAATCTTAAGGTAACACTAGTACCAGAAAGCAGCCAAAATTAAAAGGTGGAAAGGTATTATTAAGAAACGAAAGTTTCCATGCGGTATCCACAAATCTTTAGATTCAGCAACAAGACAGACAATACAGCAGACAAACAAGAGGACATGTATATCTACGTTTTATATTCATTTTTCTATCTCATTCTTATTGCATAATGATGATAATTAATTTATTGCAAAATACATAACTCTCCAGATGGAGAGACTTCAATGTCAATCCCGCCAAATTTTACTCAGGAGGTTAATCCGCTGTGAACACTGTCTTTTTATTATTATTGTTATTATTATTATTTATTTGCAAAGATACCTTATTTGGATAAGATATTAAGAGGCATAGATACATCTTTCTTGGAGTATTATCTGGCAACGTATTAATGATGCTATTTAAACGCTATATATTTCCTGAAGAGATTAAAAAAAATAAACACTTCGCTTGCTATTTTATCATTTTTTTGTCAATAATCATCATGATTAATATTTTTATTTTGGAGTTACAGTAATTTAAAAAAAAAAAACTAGACACATTTTTATAACTTTTTTTTTTTGCTGTGGACACATTTTTATTACATAAAACATGAGTTGAATGATATACTGTTTATAATATGATTTACTGCGATAATTTGATTTAAATCCTACTTTAATTAATACGGGTACCATCTAGATTATTTTTATTAAACAAAAACACCCACCGATTAAAAAACTTCGGGCGCGTTTGAAGTTACACCGTAACGCATTCTGAATTTCCGCATTAAAAACACATTCTGCATTTCCTGTTCCGTGCATCATACAGAGCCAAAGCAAGTTTTCGCTCTTATCAGGTTTGCGCAAAGAAACGAAGCAAATTTCTCAAGTTCTTGAATTCCATATAAGCGCGGATCCTCCGATAGTTGGAGTTGATGATTAAGCAGTATCAGTGGTAAGGCATCGAGAGCAAATGGAACAAAACGGTGCGCACAACGTCAATGGCGGCAGCAATAGCAGGGAAGAACAGGAGGAGTATTTGGTTGATTTGATTGATAAGCGTACCCGTGGAGTTAAAAATCTCCGTCAACGCATCGCCTATTACACCTCTAAGGTTGTTGCTTCATCATCCTTTTCTCAATCTCGTTCTCTAGCCCTCTAATTTTTATGGACGTAAAAAGGCATATTTTGATTAATATTAGTCTTATTGTTCATTCATATGCTGTTACTGAGGTGTCTGATATGATGAAGTTTTGCTCAGTTTCGATTCTTTACAGTTATCCAAACTCAAATGCCTCTAGAACTTGAAGATTTAGGTCTCTCTTTCTGAAGCTTCTAAGTTTCAAGCTTCAATGAAGGTGTCATTTAACTCCGTGATTGCCTCCGGAGTTGTCGGGCTGGGTCATTGTAATTGTGATATACTGATGACTTCATGTTAAATTTTCTTTGGCATTAAGTATCAATTTATTTTCACGCTTAAAATCCTGACGCGCATTGCCTTCATTGATGGAAATATATGTTTTTACTGCTTAATGTCTAAGCGTTGCATGTTTTCCATTAATTTTTGGAGACTGTAGTTAGGTGGCTTTCAAATTGTGGTCTATGGTAGAACCTGCTTTTTAAAACTTAATAAATTTCCTTATTAGTTAACTGATACTTGATTTTGAGATGATGCTTATACTTTTTCTGCGTGCTTAGAGTAATAATATAGGATTTGCACTGAAAATGAGATATGCTATGGTTTCAATTATTTTGTCATGGCATATCAATTTTCACAATCTTTTTTACGTCTTTACAACATGAATGATTAGCTGATTTCATGTTTGGGAAAGATGTGCAGCTTGAGGAAGCAGAGAAGATGTTGCGAGATTCTGAATCCCAATTGGCCCTCCTTCGAGGCCAACCTAATGTGGTATCAGGTACAAGTTCGTTGGATGGAGTAACCAAATCTGTGAAGATGGAGCGCATGTCAAACAGTCCCATTCGTAGAAATGAAGGTTCATCAAAAAACCAGCATCAGTCTAAACCAGAACTTCTTGTTCCTGCTGTTACTCCAAAAATTTCACAGCCTAAATTGTTGCCAGGGTCTTCTGCAAAAGCCTCAATAAGTTCCAATTCTCAAGCCAGTCCATCAGCCTCTACTCATTCAGTCAGTGGTTCTAGAGTAAAAACTAATGAGTCTCATCGACTTCCCACTAAACAGGAAGATATTAAGATGAAGGAAAAAGGGACAAAAAGGAAGTTTGGTGAGACATTGATCACTAGTGTTACATTCATTAATCCTTTGCTTGGTTATTGCTAGCACATATTTAAGGTCATATACTTGTATCAGAATTTAAGGGTTGTTATTGCCCAATTTTTCATATTTTTTATTCCAAAATTATTTGTTGTTGTAATAAAGTTTCATCAGAATTTCATTTTTTATTCAGAACAGAAAGAACACAAGGAGTTGATTCCTTCGATTCGTACTAATTCTTCAGCATGTTTAGTAAACTGTCCAACAAGTACCCATATCTCAAGTCAACACAAGAGGAAATTGCGGAGTCTTGCTTTGTGTCCCGTGAATGATCAACTTTTTGTGACTAGGTATTTCTAAGAAAGTATGTTTCAGTAATTTTTTAATAGTCACTGATTATTTTAATTTTCTGGTTTTTTTCCTAGTATTAGTTTGTACGTTTTACCCTTTTGTAAAGAAAAGAAGTATACAAGAACATTGCATGCTGATAGATTGCGAGCTAGGTTGTAGTTTTCAAGTGTGTAGACAGTGTAGGTCAACTTAGTCTTTGATCTTCCCTAGATTTAAAAAAGTATAAGCAAAAAAGATGGATAGTTTTGAAGTTCATCTATAAACTCAGATTAACGTTTTGTGCCTTTTGGTCTTTAAACTTGTATTCGAGTAATATTTGGGTAATGATACTTCTGCGACAATCACAGCAATGCTTTTGGTGCAGTCTTATCCTTACAGCTCCTTCTTCCTCTTCTTATCAATAATGAGTTCTAGAAATCAATTATTTTGAAAATGATAAAGAAATATTAGCTAGGAAAGTCCGTCTCAGACTCAGGGAATGCACTTCATTTTCTAGCCTTAAATAGAAGCATGAATTTGGTGTCACCATAGCTCTATCATTCCAGTTAAACCCTTGTTAGTTCTTTTGTATTTTTACGGTGAGGATCTTAATTTGATCAAGTTGTATGGGTATCTGAAAAATCTAAACTGCTGATATAACATGTAACTCGCGGCATTGTTACCATCCTCAAACACACCCCTGGGGGCGCCTGCTTTCTCTCCTCTCTCTTATGTATGATAAATTTGTTCTGCTTGCTCTGATTTGCTGCTTTTTTGTAATTCGTGCAGTTCTTTGGATGGAATGGTCAATTTGTGGCAAGTTCAAGGAATAGGGTATGCCTTAATTTTTTTTATTAATCCTTTCTTGGAAAGTGGGGTTTAAATGACCTTATCAGGGTGTTTTACTCGAGGCTAATCCTGTACGGCTCCTTCGACCCCAGTAACTACTGTCTAACCCTCCTTGCATATGAAGCTTCGAAGCATAAATTTTTTTGGCAGTTTGAAATATTTCTAAGACTTCCTCCAGGCTTATTATCTTGCATATTTCTTTCTGCCCATCTTAAACTATAAATCTGGCTATATGACGATACTCTCTCCCAATGACATATTTTCCTTTAATGTCTTTTCTTTTTGTAAAAGGAATTTATGATTTCGAATTTCAAAGCATATCAATTATTTCTCACTCATGTTATTTTCTGATGTTTCCTGTCTCCATCGTTAACTGTAGTTCAGGAGCCTCTTTGCTTAGTTCAACCGATTGTTCATCCTTGAAGCAGAGGAGATGGCCAGAAGATATAGCTTGGCACCCTGAGGGAAATAGCTTATTTTTAATTTACAGTGCTGATGGTGGGGACTCGCAAATTTCAGTTTTGGATCTGAATAAAAAACAAGGGGTAGGGCTCATCACCACAAACATACTGCCATAAAAATTGCAATTTAGATTGGGTCTCTTTTATAACTGATTGACATCTATAATATATTTATGCTTGTCATTTACAGAACCGTCTAAATTACTTAGAGGAGAAGCCTCATGTTAAGGGTATTATCAACAACATTGTTTTCATGCCTTGGGAAAACACCTGTTTTGTCACTGGGGGAAGTGACCATGCTGTTATGCTTTGGAGCGAGAAGGATGGTGAGAACAAATGGAAGCCAAAAGCTTTGCACAGAAATCTCCATTCTTCTGCTGTTATGGGAGTTGCTGGTTTGCAGAAGAAGCAGGTTGTGTTGTCTGTCGGTGCGGATAAGAGAATTATTGGGTATGATGCTCGTGTAGGAAGAGCAGATTACAGGCATCAGGTTGATAGTAAATGCATGAGTGTACTGCCGAATCCATGTGATTTTAATTTATTCATGGTACAAACTGGGTAAGATATTATTCTTTCTGTTGTCTTTAGAGTTTACTTTATAGTTGAATTTATTATATAAGTTTGTGTTTTTCCTTTTGTTTTCACATGCTCTGCTACGTTTCACTGAGAATGTGATCAATCTATAAAGCGGCCCATTTTCAATTTTTTTTTTGTCTTCCTTGAATGCTTACTTCTTTTTATTTTTTAAAATAACTTTATTTCAAATTGGAAATGTGAGAGTTGTTTGAAAACTTAGAACGCTGGATGGAATTTATTACAGCATTACATGACGCTGAAGTGTCATGAAACTATTCTAACATTTGCTTGGATTTTAATAATAGTTGAAATGGATGCTATAACCAAATAAGCTCACATCATATTCTGTACTTTACGGAATAGGAACTATTGGAATTCAGTTTGATTCTTCCAACAGGCAAAATAGTGATGAAAGTTAATTGTGGTTTTTGGCTTTATTATTCTGTGCACAACCATCAACTTATGAGATTGTGCCTCTGGGAATATTTTAATCTATGGAACTGCTATGTTTATTGAAGCATGCAAATATTATTATGCTTGCTACAATAAAGCAGTTATAAAGTTATTGTGGTTGTTACTTTTGGTGATTGCTCATCGGTCTAAGAGGCTCATTATAGACGTGAAATATGGTTAATACTTACAAGATGAAGTAGCATTTTAATTAATGGAGGCGTTTTTGTTTTTCTTGTTTCTGCTTTGTGAACAAAGATGAGAATGTAACTGAGTCAAAACTCACTGCTTTCCTCACATTTTTCATTCAGTGTTAAGATTAAGTTGTCTCTTAAATTTATGTGGAACAAAAGCTAAATACTTCTCCACTTTTGTTATTTTTCGGTGGTCATGATTATTTCTGGCCATAATCTTGAAGAGAATGATTTTGATTGGGAGTTTCTTGTTTTTACCAATATAATAGGAGACTGGGATAGACTATATTCACATTGACCTTGTATTCTGGGATCCCAACCGAGATCTGTTTTGCTATTAATATTCCTGGATGCTCTTCTACTGCTTGGAAAGTTGACGAACATTGTTGATTGTTGATTCTTTCAGGACTCCAGAGAGGCAGCTTCGATTATATGATATCAGATTGAGGCAGACAGAACTTCATGCTTTTGGGTGGAAGCAAGAAAGCAGTGAATCTCAGTCAGCTCTGATAAATCAGGCTTGGTCTCCTGATGGGCTGTACATAACATCTGGTTCAGCAGATCCCACGATTCACATCTTTGATATTAGATATAATGCTCACAGGCCCTCCCAATACATAAAAGCTCATCAAAAACGAGTCTTCAAAGCTGTGTGGCTTCAGTCTATTCCTCTTCTCATTTCCATTTCATCTGATCTCAACATTGGTTTACACAAGATTTCGAAGAACTTCAAGCCATATGACTAGTCATGCCTGGGAAGCTACGCTATTTTGTTGGTGCTGACTGCTGAATTAGTCGTGTTTCTAGGGAAATATTTACACAGCTTCTGTTTTTTGCCCATCGTAGAGCATTTAATTTATGGGTTTGGACCAGATAGCGGAGGATTTCAAGAAATTAAGAAAAAATATAATTTTGGTTGCCAAGGCTATGATCATCTTTCATTTACCCTATGTTTAAATGGAGAGAAAAGTTAGGAGAAAATATGGGGTAAGGGATGCTAAGAAGAAAAACTTTCAAAAATGGTAAACAAATTTATTATATTTGGGAGTTTTCCGTCTTAGTATTCTTTCCCCTTTAATCTTCTCTCCATCCATTCAAACATAGGGTTAGTCGCTGGCTATTTAAATGTAGTTTCGCTGGCTGTTTGGCTTCTGTTGGCCTTGAGTTTCATCAACATTTTGATAAGAATAATGTTACCTATATCTCTTTGGCTGGCAACCCTGATTCTGAGTCCTATGTAGAAAGTTAAAGATAAATGTTATTAGCTATTCACCTAAGTGTTATACTGAATATCCGAACTCCCTAGGGAAAATAATCTATCAAGCTGGATGATTTTGATGATCCAATTCCTTGTTTAATACGACTAATACTTGGCTAATCACTGTCAGATCTTCAACATGCCCATCAGAATATCCGAAATCCACAACCTGAATTTTGGGGCAGGGCCATGCTTAATCACTGCCAGATCCTTAAAATACACATTACTACGCTCAAGTGGTAAGCATGGGCAACCTTAAAATACCAGAATAATCGTGCCCTGAACCCGAATCAACAAGTTGAAGTTCACTCATCCATAGTCATATCCCCAACACACAATAGAACAAGCTGAATCCACAATCTGGTTCTCTTTCCACGCCTATGATGAATATGGGCCACGTCAATCCCAAAACAGATTAACATTATTAATCTCTCAGATTATGCAGATCATTCTGTAGACGCTAAAAGGAATGAGAGAGCATTACTTTGATAAAAAAAGTTGCTCTTCTCGTTCATTCAAATATTAATGCCACTTTCTAGGTTGATCTCCTCAGACGGAGAAGTAGGGTTCAGATTAATAGGATCTAAGCAGATTCATATTCTGAGTCAGCTGCTCCATCACATGTTTCCATCGGAATCTTGATCTGGCAGCTTGAGATGTTACAGTGCAGCCTTTTGTACATATGCATGTGCCACCTAAACCTACTGTTTCAATGACAAGAGTGGGGCATCATGTCTTTGGACATTAAGCAAACTGTTTTCTTTTTGAGCCATGAACTTGAGATTAATGTAATACATCCTCAAATTACTGTTACCATATTGACTGATATTGCCACTTGTTAACCACCCAACGCAATTTACCTTATAAAGCTTTACATGATTACATATTCCAAATAGCATATTTGACATTGCCAGTTTTCCCATTTAATTGGTGCCAACAGGTTGAACTAGTAATAAAAATTAAATTTTTAAGTATAGGTAACTTCCTGTGTTCTGTGTGGCACTTGCTGATCTATACACTGTACATTCAAGAAATTATCTTGACCGAAACATCTCTCGCTTGAGTGGTTGACTTAGAGTTCTTACAGTCACCAAGTTTCCTTGGTCTTTTGCTCCTTCTACAGAATGACCACTTGAAGATTCAAGGTCAGTGCAGAAAAATGTAATGCACTTCACCTTTCTTTTAGTGCAAAATGCTAGTCAAACTGCTTTGATGCTTTTCTCAAGCCAATAAAAAAATCGTTTTTCAGTTCATTTAAGAGAGAGAGAGAGAAGAAATTAGGAATGATGAATTGAAGGTGATGCTGCTGCACTTTTTTTTTTGGTACAGAAAGAGCAAGTCAAGTCAAGTGTGCTCCTTCTCCTTCACTGCAATAGATTCTAACGTATATTCTACTCATGCACCATCATCTTCATTGTCTATTGCACTTTCAATTTATATTACTTTATATGCTCCTTCTCCTTTTAGTCCTATTTATAATCAACTTTCTTTCTAATAGGGCTGATCCTTTTTATAAGCAACTTTCACTTTTTGTCTGAAAATATGAGCTTTTCTTCTTCTTATTTTACCCTTATTCAATACTCATTTTTTTTCATATCTTATACTTATTATCTTTTATACTTTTTATCTCTTCTCTTTCATATACTCTTTTTATAAATAAGGGTATATATGAAAAAAATATGGCATTTTGACACATTTATTGCTTTAACTACCAGTTCGTTTTACATAATTAATAAGAAAGTTGCTTATAAATAGGACCGGATGGAGTATTTGAATTCTCTCCCCTTTGTGTTTACCTTAATGCTCACTATATATTGTAATGCTGTTCCTTAGTATGTAAATGTGGGAGGAAATAGGAAAATTATTTACTCATTAAAAGAGAGATATTTTATGATGGTTTCTACTTACAGAAAGATCTATGAAGAAGTAACCTAATATGTTTATTTGTTGGATATGCAAAAAGGGGCAGGCCATTGTGGAGAGAAAGTGTGAGATTAAAGGAGAGAATTATTGGTTGGTGATACTTTGCCTTTTTTTTTTATAAGCTTTTAACAACTTTCATGATGTGCTGTCCACGACTAGCATGTATAAAACCAAATAATAATCCACCATCATAATATCAGGTCATGCGTTCTAATGGAAAAACGCATTCTTGTCTTTGTAATTAATGACTCATATAATACGCTAAAATATCAAACACCAACTTGTCCTGCTATTATTTTTACTTTCTTCTGTCCTAAATATAAGACAGAATTGACTGTTTTTAGAGAGGTTAAGGAAGTTAAATAAGTTACTCAATCATATTATATATTGTGTATCATTATATTATATATCAGTTTATATGTTGAGTAAAATAGGTTGTAAAAAAAACTAGGGAAAATCACTGTCAGGTCCCATGGAAGCAAAATATTGTCAAAAAAGTCCCAGGAAAAACTGAAATATCTGAAAAGTCCCTAGGGACTTTTCTGATATTATTTTCCAATGTAAAAAGACACACATGCCCCTCTTGTTAATGTAAAAGTGGAAGCTTCAGAAAGAGGAGGGAAGGCGCAAGTTTTTTTCCGGAGACACAGAAACGACGCGAAAGGGACTGGTGTGAACTCCAACATTGAAGGGATCAAGTGTAATGTTGAAGTTCTTGGTAAAGGATCAAATTTGCAAGCTCCACGTACTGGAACCGAGGTAGAACACGAAACTGAATTTTTTGTTTTTGGTTCTGTGTGATATTTGGATAAAGTGAAATTGGATGATGGTGAAAGGTTGGTGCTTGGTGGCAATAGTGGACAAAGTGGTAGGAGGTAGATGAGTAATGACATGATTTAGGTAAAGTTATGAGCTTGAGCGTTGTAGTTGGGGTTTGAATGAGGTTGGGTAGTGTTAATGTGATAGTGCTCTGTTTTTTGGGGAGGTGACAGAGGAAATGATACCTTTAAAGTGGGAATAGCTGATTTTCAGGTTGGTGGGGTGCTGTAAAAATTGTGATATGGGAAGAAATTTAATTGTTGTTAATTCGTGCAGTTGGTGTTGTTAATATAACTGAAGTGGTTGTTAATACAGCAAATGGCTTTGGGTGTCATAATGCTCTGTTATTGTGGAACAAAACAGAGAAAGTTGGACGTTTGACGTGGGAAAAGTTGATTCTCATGGTGGTGGGTTGATGTGAAAAGGGTGATATGTAAATAGCTCAAGTAGTTGTTAATTCATGCAGTAGTAGTTGTGAATCTAACAGTTTTAGTTGTTAATTCATTCAGGTGTGCACTTTATAAAGTCTTGGGAGACTTACCATTCACTTGTGCATGTGTCTAACTTACTTCATACAATAGGCAAACAACTTGCCAACCACTTGATAAAATATGCTACAATTCAGCTCTTATGAAAATTTGCATCAGAAGTACTGCTGCAGTCACGCGATGAGGTTGTGAAAGGAACTGAAAGGGTTGTTAATGAACGCTTCACAGGTTGTAAATAGCTCAACTGGTAACAGTTACAGTGAGAAAACGATGGGAGGAGGTTGTTAATTGAACTCAAAGGGTTGTTAATGAACGCTTTAAGGGTTGTAAATAGCTCATTTTCCAACACTTAACATCAGATAACATTGTCAGAGAGAAACTAGGGGGAGGTTGTTAATTGAACTCACAGGGTTGTTAATTAACGCTTTAAGGGTTGTAAATAGCTCATTTGCCAACACTTAACGTCAGATAGCGTTATCAGAGAGAAACAAGGGGGAGGTTGTTAATTGAACTCAATAGGTAGTTAATGAACGCTTTAAGGGTTGTAAAGAGCTCATTTGCCAACACTTAACGTCAGATAACGTTGTCAAAGAGAAACGAGGGGGAGGTTGTTAATTGAACTCACAGGGTTGTTAATGAACGCTTTAAGGGTTGTAAATAACTCATTTGCCAACACTTAACGTCAGATACCGTTGTCAGAGAGAAACGAGGGGGAGGTTGTTAATTGAACTCACAGGGTTGTTAATGAACGCTTTAAGGGTTGTAAATAGCTCATTTGCCAACACTTAACGTCAGATAGCGTTATCAGAGAGAAACGAGGGGGAGGTTGTTAATTGAACTCAATAGGTTATTAATGAACGCTTTAAGGGTTGTAAATAGCTCATTTGCCAACACTTAACGTTAGATAACGTTGTCAGAGAGAAACGAGGGGGAGGTTGTTAATTGAACTCACAGGGTTGTTAATGAACGCTTTAAGGGTTGTAAATAACTCATTTGCCAACACTTAACGTCAGATACCGTTGTCAGAGAGAAACGAGGGGGAGGTTGTTAATTGAACTCACATGGTTGTTAATGAACGCTTTAAGGGTTGTAAATAGCTCATTTGCCAACACTTAACGTCAGATAGCATTGTCAGAGAGAAACGAGGTGGAGGTTGTTAATTGAACTCACAGGGTTGTTAATGAACGCTTTAAGGGTTGTAAATAGCTCATTTGCCAACACTTAACGTCAGATAGCGTTATCAGAGAGAAACGAGGGGGAGGTTGTTAATTGAACTCAATAGGTTATTAATGAACGCTTTAAGGGTTGTAAATAGCTCATTTGCCAACACTTAACGTTAGATAACGTTGTCAGAGAGAAACGAGGGGGAGGTTGTTAATTGAACTCACAGGGTTGTTAATGAACGCTTTAAGGGTTGTAAATAACTCATTTGCCAACACTTAACGTCAGATACCGTTGTCAGAGAGAAACGAGGGGGAGGTTGTTAATTGAACTCACATGGTTGTTAATGAACGCTTTAAGGGTTGTAAATAGCTCATTTGCCAACACTTAACGTCAGATAGCATTGTCAGAGAGAAACGAGGTGGAGGTTGTTAATTGAACTCAATAGGTTGTTAATGAACGCTTTAAGGGTTGTAAATAGCTCATTTGCCAACACTTAACGTCAGATAGCGTTATCAGAGAGAAACGAGGGGGAGGTTGTTAATTGAACTCAATAGGTTGTTAATGAACGCTTTAAGGGTTGTAAATAGCTCATTTGCCAACACTTAACGTTAGATAACGTTGTCAGAGAGAAACGAGGGGGAGGTTGTTAATTGAACTCACAGGGTTGTTAATGAACGCTTTAAGGGTTGTAAATAGCTCATTTGCCAACACTTAACGTCAGATAGCGTTATCAGAGAGAAACGAGGGGGAGGTTGTTAATTGAACTCAATAGGTTATTAATGAACGCTTTAAGGGTTGTAAATAGCTCATTTGCCAACACTTAACGTTAGATAACGTTGTCAGAGAGAAACGAGGGGGAGGTTGTTAATTGAACTCACAGGGTTGTTAATGAACGCTTTAAGGGTTGTAAATAACTC
Source organism: Inga oerstediana (assembly GCA_963210345.1). Taxonomy (NCBI): domain Eukaryota; kingdom Viridiplantae; phylum Streptophyta; class Magnoliopsida; order Fabales; family Fabaceae; genus Inga; species Inga oerstediana. The sequence goes on from OY723410.1 coordinate 3,645,729, forward strand.
ATTTGCCAACACTTAACGTCAGATACCGTTGTCAGAGAGAAACGAGGGGGAGGTTGTTAATTGAACTCACATGGTTGTTAATGAACGCTTTAAGGGTTGTAAATAGCTCATTTGCCAACACTTAACGTCAGATAGCATTGTCAGAGAGAAACGAGGTGGAGGTTGTTAATTGAACTCAATAGGTTGTTAATGAACGCTTTAAGGGTTGTAAATAGCTCATTTGCCAACACTTAACGTCAGATAGCGTTATCAGAGAGAAACGAGGGGGAGGTTGTTAATTGAACTCAATAGGTTGTTAATGAACGCTTTAAGGGTTGTAAATAGCTCATTTGCCAACACTTAACGTTAGATAACGTTGTCAGAGAGAAACGAGGGGGAGGTTGTTAATTGAACTCACAGGGTTGTTAATGAACGCTTTAAGGGTTGTAAATAACTCATGTGCCAACACTTAACGTCAGATACCGTTGTCAGAGAGAAACGAGGGGGAGGTTGTTAATTGAACTCACAGGGTTGTTAATGAACGCTTTAAGGGTTGTAAATCAGCGCTTCAAGCATTATAAAACAGAAATCATGTGTTATCGCTGCTGGTTCGCTGGGGCGTACCAACAGCGAACGAGGTCAGAATAGGCCATTTTTGATGTCATTTTGCTGTTGTTTTGCTGTGGCGAAGCAAAAGCAAATCGTCTCACCTTGAAGTTGTAAAACGAACTCATCAGATTGTTAATACACACTTGAAGACTTGTAAACAACACATTAGTCATAACGTAAGAAAACATCATCTGCAGGAAAAACGTGTTGGAGGTTGTTAAACCCACATAACCTGTTGTGAATAAACGCTTGAAGACTTGTAAAAATCACCATTGTAATAATGCCCTATTACTTAAATGTTACAACTTGTACAAGAAGGCATATGCAGTTGTGCAATAGCCGTAAGAAGTTGTAAATATTTCCTTGTCACCTAAACATGGCAGTAAACAAAAAAGCATTGCATGATTGCCCTTCCTACAATTACAAAATAGTCACACAAAGACATAAGGTTCTCAAAGGACCCACAAAATAACAACATATGTACATAATAACATCACAAATGCTACTTGTCTCTAGTCCCCTGCATTTATTTCTTTCCACCTGCAATGGACAGCACCTTTTTGGCATGTATGTTCCCGTCATGTGTCACAAGCCACCATAACAAATCGACCTTAATGATGCAATCTCTCTGCAAGAAGCAAATAATGTTGACATTACACAACACAGCAAGAACAACATTTACAAAATAAAGCATAAACTTAAGTTGGAGTGCTTACACACTGATTCAAATTATTTTCATGTGCAAATTAAAACTCAATATAAAAAACAATGATCTAAAATGACTCCAACACAACACTAGTTTGGTGCCACCAAGAGACTACTGCTTTGCATAGCTTATAACCAGTATATTCCACAGTCACAAATCAGATTCACCTCCAACATTGCCCAAAATTTTGAAATTTCAGTACATGCACCTAAAGTCACACAACTTACCTCAGCAGTCAATATGTATGTCAAATGCAAATTTGGACAAGTAAGCTCATATCAGAAATTTCACCAAACTCAACAAAGTGTACAGAATTTCAGCGATGGATGCAAAGCTTTGGAATATACCGTTCAGCAAACATCCACATTTTGACAACAAATTCAAGTCACTGCACCAAAACTCTAACCCAAGTCCACACAGTTCAGTTTTATCACAAAACAACTCAGTATTATGAGTGGAAGTCAACAAACGGTGCACAATAAAGCTGCAGAGACTATAAACAGTAAAGGCGCAATATAAACAAGTTAACATTGAAGAGGTATAGATTAATGCCATATGAACAAGCATCTATAAAAAAACCAAAACCAATTACTACCTACAATATGGAGCTAAAAGTACAAATTCTCTATCTTTATATCCCAGCTGTCTCATCATATCCAAAAGAAACTAATTCTTAATTCTGAGGGCAGGATGTAAAACATCAAAACATATCCTCTTCTAAAAGGCAATTAGGAATACACATCAAAACATTCTTTGTGGGGTTTATGTTCTAGAAAAAGAAAAATCTACTTCCCCCTAATAAGCTTTGTGTGCACCTGAGTTTTAGCCACATTGCAGAGCATAATGGTGAAAAAATGAAAAGAAACTTTCTAGTAATTTCTTGTACATGGTTTAACCCCTGATTAGATTAAAAAAACCTGCTAATTGTCATTTGATTGTGATACGACAAAATGCTTTAATCATGAACTTTGACCTTTTAAATCATGCAGCGCAACCAGCGATGTAGGCCGAACAACTGAGAACATTCTAGAAACAGAAATCTTTTAGTCCACGCCTGAAGAACAAAATGAGAAAGAATTTGAGCCTGCACAACACAATACAACCAACTTAATTCAGTTATAAACTCATGATTGTAAGTTCAACTGTTAGCATAAGGTTGAGAAGTGTAGAGTTTGTCACATCCCAAACTACTCTGCGCAAGGCATGTCAGTGAATCTAGGCATCACAACAATATAAAATTTAACATACAACAGTTAATTTGGTTGTGTAATTTGCTGCTAAACTATTGCTTCATTATATAGCAGACTTGAATGTCCAAGAGAAAAATGAAATACTGCTTACAGTTAGCAACATTTCTAGTAATGTAAAGAGAGTCAAATATACATACCGGTAAATTTATTGATCCAAAATGAAACATTGGTTTTCAAAAAGCCAAAACAATCAGAAAATTCACTGAAGTAATGATTCACGAGATGGGGATCCACTTAAACAACCATTTTGATAGGTTTTTATCAGTAATTTCACTAGGTGACACTGTGACAGAGCAAAGGAGTGTGTGTGTGTATTCCTCTAGCATGAACACAAAATTAGGAGTTCTAAAACGTAGTAGTGTTAGCCTCTTAGGTAGAAGAACGTTACAAAAGAGAATCAAAAGCTTTACAGTATACCTAGAAACCAAAATCAACTTTCAAAATTACTCATAAAAAACCTAGTGTCAACACTCAACAGTACCACAAGGCCTTCTAATTGAAACGCCAAATAGAATTCCTAGCCACCATTTTCATCAGGCTTCAAACTCGTTGATCATTGCACATGAATTATTATGAATTTTCAGGACATCAAAGATTGATCAGAACATACCCTAATTAGGATGAAGGCAATTCGTTCCAGAAGCCGTAATGATCTAACAAAATGCGTGAGCTTACCCGTCATTAATTCTGAGTATTTTTGGCGAAGATAGGAATTAAACAGAACAAAATTAGCACGACGACGACGCCGACCAGCAACGGACACGCACGGCGAACGAAGGGAGCACCGACGATGAGGCAGGGCAAACGGCGGACCACCAGCGATGGACACTCTCAGCGACTTACGGCACACCGACGGACACGCACCGCACGGCACCGGACGACAACGGAGACGACAGAAGTTTGTTTTTCAAATGCCTCTCTGGAACGCGATTTGGGGCTCTGCCGCTCTGCTCTCGTTCGATTGAAGAAGAAGAGTTTAAATTTTCATTAGGGCATGTGTGTCATTTTACATTGAAAAATAATATCTGAAAAGTCCCTAGGGACTTTTCAGATATTTCAGTTTTTCCTGGGACTTTTTTGACAATATTTTGCTTCCATGGGACCTGACAGTGATTTTCCCAAAAAACTATAAATATGAATATTTTCAAGTGGTTTAATTAGTTTCTTTAATGTACCAAAAAAATTAATTATATCTTTTATTTAGGACAGGAGGAAATCCTTGTTTTTGGTTAATTTCTATGCACAGTATAACAACATTCCTTTCCATGACACTTAGATACAAAGTGAAACTAAGGTCATGTTTGTTTTAGCGATTCGATTGCTTATAAGTAGCTTTTTAATAGTGATTTACGGTATACGAAGTAAGTATGTGAGAGGAGTTGTGTCTCGATTTACGTAAAAAGCAACTTATAAGCAATCGTAACTCCCAAACAAACATGCCCTAAATCAAGTGACTTGGCTTTGCTTCATTATTCCTCTCACATGCTATCTAACCGCTTCGATGTTGCCAATAAGCATGAGTGAGACTTCCACATGCAAATCCCATATATTCCTTTTTCCTTGGCAATGTCAAAGTGATTGAAGAGGAAATTTCCCGGAAATTTTGCTCTTAATTAATTAAAGGATTATTTTATTATCTGAGCGGCATTTAACATCTGGAGACAAAGTTTTCAATATTTCGAAGAACGAAATTAAAATCATATCATGATACTCTATTTTTAGAGTTTTTTACTTTTATTTTTCCAACATGATATTTTAAACATATAGATTAAAATATTTAAAATTTACCCCAAAAAAGAATTAAGTTTGGGTAGACCAACAAGACTTCGTAGAAAAGCGGGTCCACATTTCCGGCTCACCAGTGCGATGAGAAAAAAATTTCTCATCATCAAAACGACACAGTTTTGTTTAAGGGAGAGATATGAGTCATTGATATAAAAATAATCAGGGCTGTGATATATCTAGTATCTTAAAATATTTTTTAAGTCTCTCTTCTCATCCTAAAATAATTTTTATTACCTTTAACTCTTTAAAATATTTTTTCAATTGTACCCAGTGTGTTAGCAGACTGACTGCAATTTTACTCTTAATGTATTTTTTCAGATCCAAAAATTATTTTAAAATATTATATGCTACTAAAAAAAATTTTATAGTAGGTGGAAATTAATAAATCAGTCTCCTAAGTTTTGGGTGCTCGTTACTACTAAGAAAAATACATTAACGGTAAAATTATAGTCAATATCCTAAATCATATAACTGAAAAAATATTTTAAAATGTTAAAAGAACTTTTTAGAGCTGAAAAAATACATTAAGAGTAAAATTACAGTCAGTCTGTTAATACACTAGGTACAACTAAAAAAATATTTTAAGGGGTTAAGCATAGTAAAAATTATTTTAGGATGAGAAGAGAGACTTAAAAAATATTTTAACATATTAGATAAATCACAGATGACCCTGATTATTTTTATATCAACGGCTTAGATCTCTTCCTTAAACAAAACTGTGCGGTTTTGATGATGAGAAAATTTTTTTCTCATCACTTTGATGAGCCAGAAATGCTAAGAAAGCATTGGTAAAAACGCGTTTCTTTTGGAGAAATGAACCGCAACTTAATACAGAAGAGTCCGCGGAAGAAATGGTTAGTGAATAATTGCCATAGTGCGACATAGATAAGAAGGTGGTCAAGTTTTAATTGTCCGTTTCCTTCCTTTTAAAAATTGACGTTATTTTGGATTTCTCAGCTTGTGACCTGCTGAGGTCAGGCTACTCGCACTGGTTTCAAAGCTCAATATCGAATGGGCAACTGCTGTTCCGACGTTGCCGGCGGTCGTGCAGCCATCGGCGGCACCGCCGGCCATCATCAAAACCCTGCTGATTCTCCTAACGATGCCGTCGATAGCTTCCTCAGGTCTCGCGGCTACCATGGTCTCTTCTCTCAGATCGAGGTTCTCCGTTTGTTGCAATTATGTTTCTCTGTGCTTCTGTACATTCTCTTCCTGTTATCTCGTGAATCGGTTACACTGACAGAGCTTTAATTCATGCCTTATTTTATTGGAATTAAATTTTGGTGTGTGACTGTTGTCTCTTTTGTGATATAGTTATCGTATTCTGCTTCAGGCTTGCGTGACCGAGATGTGCTCTCCAAGGTTTGCTGGTTAAGCATTTCGTTAATCTACCTTCTTTGAGTAGAATCCTGTAGCTCTTCATCGTCGTAGATGTTTAAAACTTAGTTCAAATCCATTTAATTTAGATATAAGTTAGCTCCCGTTTTGGTGTTAAAATATTCTGGCTTATTTTTCTATATATCATTTTAATTTCGGTTTTATTCCAGCTCAACTAGAATTTGGGGCCTATTGTTTTGACAAGCATATCATTGTGCATATTCCGGAATAAAAAATTCAAGGAAAACTCCTAAGGTGACATTCGACTTAATGTTATCAGGATTGTGTAACTATATAGCTGATAGCTAAGGATGGTGCAAAATCTGTAGATTGTTTGATATAAAAGCATGAGCAAATTATTGTAGCTGCAGCATTGCTTCTGGTGTGATTAATACAAATTTGTTGAGATGAAAAATATAGGTGAATGAATGGACACGGTCAACACTAAACGAGTAAAAGGAGGTGCAGTTTAGTTGTGCCCTCCTGTCATTGGCGCTTGCATCTTAACTGCTGGGGCATTCATATGGGCAGAGGCCTTTCATGCATAAGACAGTACCAGACATGTCTTATGTCAAATTACATAGATATATATAGATAATGGAAATCAAATATTTCTAGCAAGGACCTCAGAACTCAGGCCAATTCAGATATCTAACGGTCTGTAGATATATCAAATAATTTTTTCTGGATGATCTTTACAAAGAGAATGGGGTAACAATAGAGATTGATAATATTATTAACCCTCAAAATTCAGTGGCTGTGTATTGTTCCATGCAAGATAGAAGTGTATATGTATTCAATTTTTACTCTCAAGTGAGAGATGAAGGAATCTAAGCTGGGCTTCATTAATATAGTCCAGCTTTAATGCCATATAGATCAAGGAAGACTGTCATTTTTAATTGTTGCAGATTAATTTTAATGGTTATGCACTTATGCTACTTGCTAACATTATTATAAAATTATGTCATAATTATTATGCTTAATATTCCCATCATTTAGTCAACTCTTGCATCTATTGCTAGAAAGTTGACGCATCATGTCTTATATTTAGCTCTTGTTGCTGCAGAGTGATCCGATGATGATTCTTTATTTAAGAGGAAAAAATGGAGCACTTGAGGAATTTGGCCGCACTGAAGTGGTTTTAAATTCCTTGAATCCCACATGGATTACTAAGCACAATCTCATGTACCATTTTGAGGTTGTTCAGTTTTTAGTGTAAGTTTAAATGCTGATATTTTTACTTCTAACAAAGCATATGACCATCTTGTTGTTTGACCAGGAGTATCTCTGTTAAAATTTTTCCATCACAGGTTTCGTGTGTATGATGTTGATACTCAGTTTCACAGTGTCAATGTAAAGGTATAGTATTATGATGCGTATTTGCTTAAAAGTTTTTCCCTTGAGTAACTTTAAACATATGATGAAGGCTTTTTTATTCTTTTTCTTTCCATGAAAAGATAATAGTTCCTATTTGAATACTTTTGATATGCTTACTAATTAGATGCCAATGTGTTATCTTTTTGATGGAGCATAAAGAGTGTAAGATGCTTGAGATTGTAACAATTTGGTTGACTTGTGCAGATGCTTAGGCTAGAAGAGCAGCAATTTCTTGGTGAAGCAACATGTGCATTATCTGAGGTAACGTGAAGGCTAATATGCCTTTTTTCGTGTGATGTGTTATAAGTAGATGAAAAGCCTATACTATACAGTGACTTGAAATGTGCGGGATGGAGAAAAGTTCTAGCAATGAACCAGGATATTTCTGATCCAATACTCCTGATTATCTCATAGATTGGTTTGTCCCACAAAAAATGCATGAGCATTTGGAGGCATGCTGATCTATGACCAACAGAAGAATAAGGGGAAGGAGAGTAAGAAATAGGGAGATAGAGGAGAGAATGAGTAAGAACAAGAGGGGAAAGGAGAAAAGAGGGAGGAAGAGGGAAGAAACAAATATTTGATTTTTTATTCCGTTCTTGGGCACCAAGAAAAGTGTACATGAAAGGTTTATGAAGGAAATTGGCAACACATGCTTAAAACAATGGAGCAAACATTAAGATAAGAGCATTACTGATGTAAGCTCTAATTGCTGGCTTACTTCCTGTTTTACAAATAATTAGACACACTTTTCTATGCATTGTGCAGACTTTGAAAAGTGACTCGCATTATTTACACCTTAAGAATAGTGACTTGCTATAGATTTTATTATATTATACAATCAAATATTAATATGCATACATATGTAAACTCCCTAGGAAGCCATATTATTCATAAGTCATGAGTAGCGTGGCTCACCTTAAACTCCATGCAACACATGGGCACTAGAGGCTCTCACAGAAACAAGGCTGCCCTAGGCATTATGAAATTACTAAATTAACATCTGAACAATTCAACCCATTGAATTTAGCATTTCTGTCTGTGCAGATAGTTACGAAATCTGATCGATCATTAACATTAGATCTGTACAAAGATGATACTACTAGATCAACCCACTCCCAAAGTTGTGGAAAGCTATTGGTGCATGCAGAGGAATGTGTCAGCTCAAAGACTACAATGGAAATAACATTTCGGTGTTCAGATTTGGAAAATAAAGATCTCTTCTCAAAAAGTGTATGGGCATATTTTTTCCTTTTTTGCTAGTATGTGAGGATCATGAGTTATGGTGTGTCAGCCATGCTTTTATTGGTCATGCAGGATCCCTTTTTATTAATTTCGAAATTTGCGGAGGGTGGCACCCAAATTCCAATTTGCAAAACAGAAGTTATAAAGAATGATCTTAATCCAATTTGGAAGCCAGTGTTCTTGAATATTCAGCAAGTAGGAAGCAAGGTATAAAATCTAAATGACAACTGACAATCATAATTTGGCACGATTATCTTTTGTGAAGATATCTCTGATTTTAGTCATGTTTGAATAAATAGACATGTTATCTTCCTTCTGTTTTTCAAGTATTATTCATAGGAAGGTCGCTGCTTCACGTTCTGTTGTGTTCAAAATGAGCATTTTTTTCACTAAAAAGCCTGCGCATGCGTGTAGATACCCTTTTGTGTCATTTTTTTGTTTCATCTTACTAACTGTTATATATAACTTAAATAGAGTGCTGCTAAGTTTCGGCTTAGTACATGGCACGTTTCTTTGTCATAGTTATATGCTGGCACTTGACTTACTTTATATATCTATAATGATATAAAAACTTTTAACAAGTAATATTCATGTGCCATAAACAGTCCGGCTTATTTATAAATTTCATGCAACACAAGGACCCATACTAGTGACCATAAATTTGGGATTTGATCATAAAATACCCTCATTATTTTATTCGTTTATTTAATTTTATGTTATATGAACTCTTTTTTCCACTCTTTTGATACACAGGATAGTCCGTTAATAATAGAATGCTACAGCTTCAATAGCAATGGCAAACATGATTTGATAGGGTAATCAACTATACTCTTTCATAGACATCCTTCTTCTTTCTCTTATCTACATGCCTAAGACAAAATGCAGGCAATGATGCTTTTTCTTAAATAACAGAAAAGTTCAGAAATCTTTGGTGGAGCTGGAAAAGCTTCATTCTGGTGGTCTAGGAGAAAGTTTATTCTTGCCGACTTCTGGTGGACAAAATTATCATAACAAGGTCTATAATATTAACCAAGCTTATTTCCACATGAATTCCTCTATCCATTAATCATAAGAAGGTCTATTATTAGTCAGGATTATTTTCATCTTGAGTGCTCATACCGGTCCTGAAAAGATTCAACTATGACACAGGTATTAAAGAGCCAACTATATGTGGACAGGCTTACTCAAAGTGTCCAACATACTTTCCTTGATTACTTGGCTGCTGGATTTGAATTGAGCTTTATGGTGGCTGTTGATTTCACAGGTACTCCACATGCCAATACACGTGTGTCAAATTTCAACGTGTATATTACATGGTACTGATGCAAAAATTGACATGCTTTTGAAATCTTTTGTTTAAGGAAAAATAATTTTTTTTCACTTTTCTATTTGGAAAAATTGTGATGTGTATAATGTCGAGGCTTCTGTGTAGGGTGTACCCTGCGTAGTCATTCTTCAATGTAAAATTATATACCTTTTTGAAATTCTGGTTATATATGTGATATCAAAGATTCAAGATGATATTAAGGTCTAACTTCCTTCTCTCATTTATCAGCTTCAAATGGAAATCCACGCCTTCCTGATTCTTTACATTATATAGATCCTTCAGGCCGGCCAAATGCATACCAGAGGGTGAGAAATGAATCTTGATTCCAAATTTGACTAATTATTCTACCTGTTTTTGATCCATGAGCCATGAATGTTTTTTATCAGGCAATTTTAGAGGTTGGGGACGTGTTACAGTTTTATGATTCAGACAAGAGATTTCCTACATGGGGTTTTGGAGCACGACCAATTGATGGTCCTGTGTCTCATTGTTTCAACTTGAATGGAAGCAGCAATTACTGTGAGGTTAAACTGCAATGCCTGATCTTCCTTTTTTTTTTTGGCTTTTCCCCACAATGTGATAGTTGTAGTTCTTCAATATTTATTCATGTCTGGCTAATTGCAGGTGGAAGGGATACAAGGAATTATGGCGGCCTACACAAGTGCTCTCTTTAATGTTTCACTTGCTGGGCCAACTCTTTTTGGACCTGTCATCAGCACTGCTGCTCTTATTGCCAGCCAATCTCTTTCAAATGGTGGACGAAAGTACTTTGTTTTGTTAATTATCACTGTAAGAACTATAATGTTTTTGCTTATTTATTTGTGGAAGCTACTGTGACGTTAATTAAAACTCGCGACTATTTGATTGTTTGCGTGTCTAATGTAGTACATGCATCCATATTATTCTAGGGCTAGGGAAAGTTTATGATTTTCCCACCTCTTTGATTTTCCATTTCTCCTCTGAGATTTAATTGATATCCTCCCAGGATGGAGTTGTTACAGATCTCCAAGAAACAAAAGATGCCCTCGTTAAAGCATCTGATCTACCATTGTCAATTCTTATTGTTGGAGTTGGTGGAGCTGATTTCAAAGAAATGGAGGTATTAGATCCAACTTCACTTTACTTGTAGAGTTGATATTGCTTTATTTTAATAAATCTGAGTAACTTGCCTCGAAGTTTAAATAAATCGTACTTGATAACTTTGCTACTTTAAAAATATTACTCAATCCGGTATTTAATATATATTGTGAAAACAATTTTTTATTTATTTCTTGTTAATGAAGTTATTTTGTTTAAGGTAAAATAGTTATGTATTCTTTTAAAAAAATGAAATTGATGAGCTACCTTGATTAATTTCCATGTTAAAATAGCATCATGATCTCATTTTGAAGTTTCAAATCAACACAGCTGCCTTTTTAAGCAGGTTAAGGATAAAATTACATTAGTGTCTACAAGTTGATTTCACTGACCAACATATATAGAAGGTTTCTGCGAATTTAAATCAAATGTGAAAGAGTTAGATGATATTTTTGAAACAAAAGGTGCAAATATAATTTAATTAAACTTATTGAGTGTAATTTACTATTATATTCAGTGGTAATTCCCATTCCTTGGGCAGGTTTTGGACGCCGACAAGGGAGAAAGGCTTGAAAGTTCATCTGGACGGGTTGCTTCACGCGATATAGTCCAATTTGTTCCATTCCGGGATGTTCAAAGTAGGTATCAGTTTGCAACAATAGAAATGTAAGCAATGTACTACTAGCTTATTAACCACCTTCAAACATCACACACGTGTTGCAGGTGGAGAGATTTCAGTAGTTCAAGCGCTACTAGCAGAATTACCTACGCAATTTTTAACTTACATGCGGTGCAGAAACATCCAACCTAGCTAGTCTTTAGTCGTGTAAAGACTGTACATATAAAAATTCTTCATTCATTGATCATTGTGCAATTTCAAGGCCCTTTTCAAGAACTCTCTGTTAAGCTTTGTGAAGAGGGATAAAGAAGGTTTTTGCCATAGCCAACCTGGTATCTCACCTGTAAGACCACATGATGAGGTATGGGCTGGCATTTCCTCTTCTCTTGTGTGTTTTGAGTTTGGGCTTGGTTGGTCCCTCCAAAGTTAGTGTTGCAAAATTTCCTTTCTTCCCACGGAGCAAACTTTTGTAGTACGCCAACTATGGAAATTCCGAAATATTCAAATTCTATGATAGGATAGGATTTTCAATCAGGACCAATAATTTGTGAATTGTTTTATACGAGCGCCTTCCCTGGTTGGGGCACTTGGACCTTAGGACCAATGAAATTGATTTGGATTGATGCTTCGCTGTTGAACAATAACTCATGCAGTATTATCTCACCCACTTGGGTGCCCCCGATGCTTTCAGTCTCTGACTCGGCAGGAATGCGGGGGACTCACAAAATTCCCATGCTGCGTAACAAATCATGTGGGAAGGGTTGCTATATGACTATGTTTGGAACAGGCAATTGGGCTTGTTTTAATTTGATTTTTGATAAAAGCAAGATTATGTATTGTGATTTATGTTTGTATTGGCGATTGTATGAATGACTTTTATAAAAGCAAAACTTATTTGGATTGGTTTAAGCACAAGTGACTTTTGTGATAATGGTAAAAGAGAGTGGGTGGAAAAATATTTAAAAAAATCAATTTAAAAATTACTTTAAAATATTATGTGCTACTAAAAAAATATTTTAGAGTGGGTGAAAATCAATAAATCAGTATTCTAGGTTTTGGGTGTTCTTTACTACTGAAAAAAATACATTAAAGGTAAAATTGTAGTCAATCTTTTAAGACTGAATACAACTAAAAAATTACTTTAAGGGGTTAAAAACAACAAAAAATATTTTAAAGTAATTTTTAGAGCTGAAAGAGTATATTAAAGGTAAAATTGCAATCAATTTGATAATATACTAGATATAGCTGAAAAAATATTCTAAGGGGTTAAAAACAAAAAAATATTTTAAAGTAATTTTTGGAGCCGAAAAAGTACATTAAAGATAAAATTGCAATCAGTCTGATAACACACTGGGTAGTGGGTACAACTAGAAAAATATTTTAAGGGGCTAAAAACACTCAAAAAAATCTTTTTTGATACTACATACTATTTAAAAAATATTTTATGGGAAAAGCCAATATTATATAACTAATTTTCAGATAACTCAATCTAACATAAAATGCCATTAGTTTTTAATAAAAGCTTCTTTCTTCAACTTGTCATAATTGAGTGTTCACCAACGGAGCTTTTTCTCAATTGCCTACAAGCCTCCTCAAACACTCAAAAAAAGAAAAATGATGGCTGTCAATTAGGCTTATGACTGGCAATCGGGCTTACAGCTGCTCACCAAACACACACCATAGCCTCCCGTAAAGATCCAAGAGGAATATGTAATCATTGAATTTTCAGCGGTTTACACCTTTTGGGGAAAAAATTTTTGTTAAGCAAAAGGAAATAAAGGGATGGGAGAATCACTATGGCCCAATAAAAAAATATAATTATTAAAAAGTCCTGCAATAAACAAGCAGTTATATAGGTGATTATCCCAAAAACAATAATCTGCCATGAATGGAGTCCCGAGAGCAGTTGTATCTGCTTAGCTTTCTTTTTCATGTCAGTTTCTAGTTTCCCGAGCAAGGACGACAACGCCGGTGGTTGTGCCCTGACGAGCATGCCCATTTGAATTTCTCACTAGTGAACAATTTATCTTCCTTGCGTGTGGGGACCTCTGTTACCTGGACTTACGGTTGTTTGTCATGTGTGCAGCTAACTTCTGGCCAGTTAGGTGAGCTTTCCCTAGTTGCACGACTTTCAATTAATGAATTGCTATAATTGGGACTTGTCAATAATATCACTTTGTTTTGGTTACCACCCGTTAGGTGGTTTTGTCATTAACTTGTATGTGTCCAAAAAAAAAATAATATCACTTTGTTTAAATTTATATTGATTTTCTTTTTAGTTTGCATACTTCATTTAAATTGAACCCCGCATTCGCATTTCCCTCCCGCATCAAGTTGCCTGAATCAACGGACCAGAGGAAAGTGTCGGTGCTAAGCACAGATAGTTTGTGTTGAGTGAATTGGGGTCTGACATCTATTGTCATCAAATAATATAAGAAACCGGCAATTTATCCAAAGCGTCTGATACAGTACAGATTTATCCAAAGGAAGAAGGAATTGGTAAGCTTACATATATAATAGGAATAGTATGTTTAATTGAGATTGCTCATTTAACTAGCAATTCTGGATGGGGACTAATGGCATCTTTCCCCCGTATACCTCTGGAAGTTGATCCTCCTCTATATCTTCCAGCAATCTTGATTTTAACTCGTTGTTCTTCACAAACACAATCTGTGCACACATATCATTCCGTCTTTAAAATATATCCTTAAAACATATCACAAGCACGCGCAAGCGGGTGTTGAAAAAAAAAATGTCACCTTCTTTTTGGTCTTCTTGTCAATGAAAGGGTAAACAATCTTCCATGCTGTCATAAATATGGAGGGTGCGTTTACAATGAATAGCTTCCCCAGACGTTCTGGGTAATAATCCTGCAAACCACAAGAAACCCATCATGAAACTATTATTAAGATATGTTTCCTGATCAAGAATTATAAAATTTTAGTGGAATTTTACTGTCTTGTAGAACTAATAATTACCTTGCCCACTAAGAGAGTAAGGAAGAAAAGATTTCAACTTTACCTGCAAAATCTTTAGAGCACCAAGATAACCACGAATATCACAGTTGGAGTATCCCCATCCTTTAATATCTCCTATACCCACAAACTTCTCTTGACCTGGTGGCATCCTGAGACACATCAAATGGTATTTTACTTTAAAAGCTTCAAACTTGTGCTGTTTTCAAGTTCTAAGTACAGGTTCGTTCAGCATCATAACAACATATGCAAAAGGAATTACCTTGAACATAGTTTATCAAGAGAGTACACTACCAATCCTGTACACACAAATTTAGTTTGTAAGAATTGAGTTCTGGTGTCAGAGTTATAACTGTTAAGTGACTTTTTGTAAAACCTTACGCTTGAATTCATCCAGACCACCAACTTTGTTTTGGAAGTGTCTCGCACCAAAGACAATTGTTATAGGACGTCCTTTCTTATCGAGTCCCTGCATGAATATCTTGTTCTGGGCAAGTTCATCTGGAACCTCTGATAGAGAAATAGAACCATTTGGAACAAATGAATGCCTCCATTTTAAGGACTCCAGGAACATTGCTGAGGCCTTTTCTATATCTAGTTCACGAGCGCGCAAGAATCTTCTAATTGTTAAATCATCGTATTCCTGAAATATTACCATTTGATCTCAACGTAAGAAAATGAACAACATCGTGCTCTCGTTTGAAACAACAATTGAAATGTTTAAAAACAGTTTTTTAATCATGATTTACCGAGGTAAATATAGGTAAGCATGTAAGACGGGTTTTGCCTCAATTTACGTGAAAAACAGCTTATAAACAATCTAATCGCCAGTACAAACATCTCTCGGAATAATGGTTTGTTATAGATGTTGAACAAAGCTGCAGATACAGTCCATGGTCCAAAGAAACAGAAGGAAGGGGAATGTGACGAAGGTAAAGCTAAACACAAAACCCTCGACACAGATCTAAGTCTGTAGCAAAGCAAATTTTTATTCTCACAAGTCTCAGAGATCTAACCATTTGAAGGTAAAAAAAAAAAATGCTGAAAGTCGTCAAAAGAAGCAGCTTGTGTTGAAAGTACGGCAGTGTTGCTAGTAACCTGGGACTTCATTTTATTATTGTGTATCTTTACTATTTTCTTTTAACTTCATGATCATATGAAACCCGCACAGGAGAGAAAATCAAGGAACACAGATGTTGGAAAAATAGAAGAGGCAAGATAGACATAGCAAAAAGGATTACCTTAGCAGAGGGATCCTTGGACTCAACGAAAGCTCTCATGAGAGGGATATTGAACAGCTCTTTGTCAGAGCTGTTCTTGTCGTCTTTGCCTTCCTCTAAAGCCATTATTACTGCTAGTGTTACTGTTTCTTGCTTCACTTTAATGGCGGAGTCTCTATTCTAAACTTTATATACGTTCGTTCAATATCTTCCTTCTTCTTCCACCACTCCCACCTAAAACTTTGGCCTCTTAATTGAATGCCACTACTCCACTCCTGCTCTTGTGGCTTAGCCACTTAGGCGGCAGATTTTTGTTTTACTCTTCATAACTTTAATAGATGATATATTTATCTAATTTCATTATATTAATGAAGTTAGTTAAATTGGTTAATATGACATACATTTTTTAAAACACTCTAGTTATTTTTTTCAATTTCCCCCTTCCTTCTCCTCCTTTATTATTGTTGATGGACCATCAATAGGGATAAATTAGGAAAATATTAACAAATATAAAAATTATGTCATATATTTAGAACTAAGATTAACTCTCTAAATATATCTTATATTAAGAATGAAAGAGTATTTTCATAAACAGTTACAGATTAAGAATTTCTCAAAATTTGAAGACTTATGATCCGAACTAACTGCCAAAACTTCAAATTATAGCTGAACTATTAAGTCTTTGATGTGAGTTTCAGCGGTGTCCCGTTAATTCACAGTGAAGAGATGATAAGTAATAATAAAGGTTGTGTGATATTATTAGATGGGAAATAAATGTTGCATGATTTGTCCTACCCACATATTTCATTCATTACGGCTACTCATACTTTAAAAAAAGTTTCTACAAAATAGGTTTAGAATACACACACACAAACAGATACTCTTTTTCCCTGCCTTCTCTCTTACTTCAAAACTAAAATTATTCATGTACCAAACTTCTGTGTGCGATGTGTTAAAAGATTAAAGATCGCGCGTGATTCTTAAATCCAATAATATATATTTGGCGTTAGACTTCATTGTCTAGCTGCATCTTGCATTTGAAACTACCAAGAGAAAAATAGACATTTTCTTTCGTTTCTCATCCTCATTGTTAGGCTTTTATAACCATCATTTGATAGTATTAAATATTTTTGTATTGTTTTTAATTTCGATTTCCCCCCCTAAACCGGAAGAAATGTAAGGATACTTTATTGAGTTGAAGGGGCCATATACTAAGTATACCCAATGTGACAAGATACAGATACACCAACCCTGTCTGCAAAAGATTAATGAGGGCCACAAATTTACAATTGTGTACGTCAGAATTCTTTTTACTTTTTAGATTTGGTCAATCAAAAGTTTGTTAGTTCTTTTTTGTTTTTTACCAACATACTACACACATAGACATAACATAAGGAATATCATAACAAGTTCTTTATTAAAAAGACTTGAACTTTTAAAGAATCCGGAAAATCAAGATCTTTCTCTTAAAAGAAGAAAATGAAATGCTATGACAAATATGAGGATGATGATATCGATGGTTTGTTTGCTAACAGAGGTATTAAACATTTCGTGAGAGAGGATGATGGTGTCTTTAGTGAGATTGGTGTTTCTGGAGCACAACACATCTTAGGTTTATGTGGATTATCCTATAAGAAAACTCTTCAAAAGATTCAATGACAGTGAAGAGGAGCCACTTTAGTTTGGGTGATACCATGGTGGCCCCAAGGACTGAAAATTCACCCTTAACTTCTTTTTGTGTTCAGTTTCCTTGTTTTTGCATGTACTAGAGTCCAGCATCATAATTAAGTATTACATTGACGAGATCTCTGAGTATTCCAGGCGTTCACATTGTTCAAGCAGAATTTCCAACTCAAAGTTTGTTGTATACCCATTTTATTGAAACCCAATCTGGGTAGATACCCGTTTTTCCTCTTTCGAGAGAAAAGTTAGTGGCATGAACTTCTTCATGAGTTTCTTATTGATGAATCTTTCATTATGTGGTGTTTCAATATGAGGACTTTTCAGAAGATGCTCCACTTATTCATGTCCTGTTTATGGATCATCAACTTTGTCTATGTGGCTTGACTTGGTTTTAATATTAGGGAAAAGGGTGTCTCAACTAACTTTTCTTTCCAATTAACGTCTTAACCATTGGATCATGTTTTAATGAGTAGGATTTAATGCCATGTAAAAAAATATTATTTCTATATTATATATAATAAAAATATACAATTAAATCTCACCCATTAAAACAAAATCCAATAGTTATGATATTAAGTGGAGAGGAAGTGGAAAGAACTGTTAGTGAAGACACCCCTCCCAATATTGCTACTGATCATATGCTTCTGTATCTTTCTAATTCTGTTGTTATGGTTGTATAAGTTGAGTTTCTGAAGCTTTTAGGTTTAGTCTTTTATACTTTATTTTCGCTTGCTGTTTGGTATGTAAATTTGTCTTATGCTCTTTATTTCTGTAGTCTTTTACGTTGAACTAATGATTTATTAATATATTTGATCATTGGGTTAAGGTATAAATTTAACAACCGACTAATTCTTTATGGGCACCCAACTCAACTAACTATTTTTAGGTGTAAAAATAGATATAATCAATTTATTTGGTAGCTCTTATAACAAAGCCATTAAGCTGAGTTAACTGCCGTTACTTTTTGCATTTTGGATCCCATCAGCCTTTTCACTCTCCATTATTTTAATATATTTTTAAAAAGGTTAATGTATAAATTTAACAATGAATTATTTCTTTATAAACACCGAACACAATTATTTTTCATCAAAGCATTTAGAATATTAATATGGACATTTGCACAAGAGCATTTACGTTAATGCCCTTACTTTATTTTTCTCACAAGAGTATTTACAAGACAAATGTGTTATGTGTGCGAGCAGTTAAAAAAAAATTAATCATTGCAGCATATCTCAAATATCGATTGCATCTTAATGACCTCTAAGGCTAAATTATAAAACAACGAATAATAATTAAATAAAGAGGGATCACCCTCAACAGTGCATTGAACTATGAATGAAGTTTTTCGGTTCCCATTTCTTTCAAAAACAAAAAAAAGGAGAATCCGGCTCCTGTATAAATATGAAAGATGCAAGATGGCAACTGCAAAACACAACATTCTTAAACAGCCTACAATTAGCATTAGCAAATAGCATTGTCATGTTGCGGGCCAACGGTCGTGAATCTCCCGCTCTGCACAAACAAATGGTGATCTTACCATATACACTAAGCAAAAGGGCACCATCAACTTCACTAAATGAATGCTAATCAAAACATGGCCAAGCAAACAGCAACAACCAATGGTTCTAAGCATGTACAGAATCTAAATCAGCGAGCACCATCAACTTTCCTCTTCAAAACTGGCCACCCATGACAAGAGCTATTCAACGGTATGATATGAGCCCTCAAAATCTGATAAGCAAGGTCGGTCGGTCTATATACGATGGAATCAACCCATAGGAAGCCACTGAAGTTGATGGACAAAATTAGTAAACATCCGCTGATCATGTCAGGAGTCTCGTAGTAGTCAGAGATCATAGTGATCTCACCGTCCTAGTTTACCACTCGAAAGCCTCTTTTCTTGCAGCCTTACCTTGTCACGAAGTTCCTCGATGGTATCAGATGCTTCCTGTAGCTTCTTTCGCAATTTTTTCTCCTCAGCATCTCGTCGATCCCTTTCTTCAGTGAATACATCAATTATACTTTCTTGTTCCTTGTTCAATTCTTCAATTGTCTTCTCTGCAGCTTGGAGCTGGAAATATAATATTCAAGAGATGATAAGAAATAAGCAGAATGTATCAGAAATATTGATAAAATCAGTGTTTTCACCTAAAAGCTTATGCTTCTGGATTTAAGTGATCATCAGACAGAAGGATTCTACAATTTTACAACTTTACCGGCTAAACAATTGATACAAATTCCTAGTCCTCAAATTCCACTCCAATTTTAAAGAAATATTTTCCTTTCTAATTCACTTCAGCCATGAACTAGATCACAGCTATCCTCATTAGCATACCTAAAAGAAAGATAATTCAGAAAAGCAGAAACAATAGACAACAATCAGAGTCCAATTACGTATAACCTAAAAGAAGAGCATCATCATCATATGAAAACTACAACAGGCTAATCGTTCTTTCCATAATAGAACATAACTGGTCACAACTCACACCTGAGTTTCAAGAGATTCGCACTTGTCCCTTTCATGCTGCAAATCCCGCCTTAATTCTCCTATAATTTCTTCCTCCATCCTACTTAATCTACACAAAAAAAGTGCAATTTATAAGAATCATGTCCAACAAAGTAACCAAAACAAACAGCGAGCAAGAAGTAAAACATATTTAAAAAATTCAAGATACCTTTCCTTCAAGTCCCGGTTCTCTTCTTTCAACTGCTCCAAAGCACATTGATCAGGATCAGAAATTTGACAACGGCCTTCACTGGCATCTTTTCCCTGCAACTCAACCACAATAGGCACTGTTTTGAGTTTTACCACCCAAACTAAAATATTCAGAATGGTGAATCTAAGATAGTCATGACACAGGTGATTCAACCATTTCCACCATCCGTCACATTGCAGATGTTCATATTGTATGCAAATAACATCAAGGAAAAAAACAGAGCAACGCTCTTTATTAGACATTGAAATTAAGCAAATAGAAGACAATCATGCTTTTAGAGAAAAAAGGCGCATTAAAATGCATTACATTTGGCTTGGATCCTCTAGGGGACTTCAAGGTTTTTCCTTTTGATGCAATATCTTGGAGAAAACTGTCCTCATCATCAGAAGACCTCTCAGCTTGAAATGTCTTCTGCTTGTGTACATTTGCTCGTTTCTTAGGGTGAACAACATGATCTTCATCACTAGCCTCCTCTTCAGACACTGCCGGTTCGTATAAACTATTTTTCTTTCCACTTCTTTTACTTTCTTTCTGTTCCTCAATTGGTGTTGCTTTGCTGCTTGAAGCAGAGTGTTTCCTTTTTAGTTGATTTGATACTGGAGCATACTCAGCATCAGGAGACGTCTCTGCAAAACAAAGAATAGAAGTAAAATTTCACAAGTTTGTCCTTCCAAAACAACACCGATAAGGATTAGCAACAAATATGTAATTAAAACTAATACCAAGACTTTCATCTGATAAATAAAACAAAAGCAAGACCTCATAACTGACCTCTATCTGCCCTCTCAGCTCGGGGTTTATAAATAGCATTTGGAGCATAACCAATTCTTTGGCGGTTTGAGTTCCTAACCAGAGAAGATTGAAATAGATTTATTTGAATTATTTTTTAAAAAAACAAAACAAGAACTGTGACTATATTACTATATATGCAAATCATTAAAACTAATTTGCATGAAGAACCAAGAATTACCAATAATTCTTCTGCATTTGTATTAATCGCTGCTCCAGTCTTGACAGAACTATCGTACGCTCAAAGCCTTGCTTATCATGAGCTGGCTCCACAAAGTTAGCTTCTAAAACTCCTGCATTTAGATGGTGTAAAACTTGTCAGAAAGGAGCATGTTTAATTTGGTAGAGGTAAGAGAACAAGGCAAAAACACCCACCGATGACCCCTCGCCCACCACTTCCTGCAGGATTCCAGATCTTCCAGAAGGGCTGAAATCAATCAAAATCATCTGTAAACAAAAACTTGCTCTAAACTTTCATCTGATTTTAGAAATTTTCACTAAAACACCCTCCACTAACCTAAGAAGTGAAGGCAATAAACTTCATAAATAATGGAACCAAGTACAAAATAAAATGCTTTATAATTTTGTCCACAATCTTCGTCAACAATGAAAAACACTACCTTTATAAGTCGATTCTTATGATAAACATTGAAACCGGAAACATCAATATGATGAACTGCATCCTTGACAAATCCGATAGTCACAACAGCAACCATCTGTAGCAAGATCTAAATGAAATTGTGCGACTGACATGTCATAAAAACAAAGTCAAATGCTCAACAGGCATGTTACATTTAAACTTGAAGCCCCATCTGGGCCTGCCTGTGGCCTGTAAGTAACCTCCTGAGACATCATCATATCATTCACAATATTGTGATGCATAACATCTTTCCCTCGAAGAATAATTCTGAAGCCTGGAGGAAGCCTCAGATATAAAATTGACGCATAGCTCTGGACGCAGAAAGAAAAATAATGAGGAACGTATGATAATCTCTCTCGTATATTTAAACAAAAAGCTGACTAACCCTTAATGAATGTCGATACGTAAGGAAGTGCCTTGAGTTGGGAAACTTATCAGCCATCTGTATGTGTTTCTCCTCACGGTTCACTCCTCTGATTTGAATATCCTGCCATATATAATTAAGAAAAATTAAAAATACCGATATTAATATTTCATGAAGTTTGCCTAGCTATGCAAGGATTGTTTTCCCCATTTTTTGATGGGTAAAGGGGGTCTGAGTTGCAAATATCACAGTCATACATGTGGATCTGCATCAAAATCAAGTTCCAGTTGACCTTGGTCATCCTCCCAGAGATTGTATATGATTATTCGTGTTCCATGATCTTTCATCAGATTGAACTGCAAAGAGCAAAGTTAACAGAATTATTCAACCTTAGAAGAATAAATGATGACTCATCGTCAATAACTGACCGCTTAAAACCAGAAAATGAACCAATAGAATAAAACAAAAAAAAAAAGGGAACATAATACATGCTTACATACATTGTGTGCATAACTGCTATATATGCACGAAGGATCAATTCACACTGATGTCAATCAAAATTACTTTTAAGTCACAGAATAATTTTAATAGGATGAGTTTCTTGTAAAATCCACAATTATATTAAATGTTTTAATCACAAAGATCAGAGTCACAAAATTTGACATCAATCCAACATAGTTAGATACTCCATCAACATATAAAACAATAAAATTGAGAGTCGACGATGCACCACTGTGTGTATTCCTCACTCATATATTTTCTTACATGATATAAACAATATATACACTCAGAGTTCCAGCAATTAGCGGAGAAACAGGAAATTACATCAACAATTAAATCCTATTTAGATCCTATAATTACAGTGGGGTTAGTCTTCTAATATTGCGGCTTCTAATATGTCGGCAGCCTCCAACAAAAATGCATATAACGTACAATATACTTTCCAGATATGAAGGGGATATTATCTGGCCAATTACATACTCGTTACCAACATCTTTCTAAAATTTTATAAACATGATCAATATGATCATACTTCTAATTCAATGGAAAGAACAATGAAAATCACTCTGTATGATGAGATATTGTGAGGTTAAGTGTCCATTCTTACCCAGGCAACAATATCTCTTCATATGTATCATGATTAATTGTTTTCCCAAAGTATCAATTGATTACCTGACGAAGAAGATCGTCTTCACTGGAGAAAGGTGACCACCGAACTATTGTTTCAACATTTTTACTCCTATCGCCCCAAGATGATCGTATCATCCTATTCCAGCCCTGACCTCCTCTTTCATAATCAAGCTTTCAGTTCAGTGGACACAGAAAACAATAGTTAGATGCAATGTTAAAGAAAAAGTAGTTGCTACAACAATGTCTTAGATTAAAGTGAATCACAAGTCAACATATATGAATTACATATTAGGTTAAGTCTTATCTAAAAGGTAGAATTTATGATAAGTACGAAAAATTACCATGGGTACTACAATGTCTTCCTTCCCTGTACACCTCAAAAACGTGTAGGACAACAAGCCAATACTTTGTGTAGAGCTAATAACAACCACCATGTCACACAGTTACGGAAGCACCATGATCAATAATGAAGACAATAAAATATCATAGACAGTATAAACAATTGACAAGAAGAATAAATACTGGAGTTTTTCTTTTTTTCCCTGGATAGAAAAGAATTGATGTTTGTAGTACAAACTGAAATCTGACCAACAGGGCAATAAAGCAATCAACAAAATAGTTCTGATAGATTTGTGTTTCCCCCAACACCAAAAATAAAAATCCCATACACATCAGAATTCAATTATTACATTTTATTCAACGATTTTTTTCCTCTCTCTAAAGAACTTAATTTGTAAGGGAAAATCAATGAGAAAATCAGAAAAAACCTCTTTCCATCTTCTCCTTGATGGCGTGAGAACACAATTACATCAGCCCCAAGTCTCATGGTACTTGTTTTAAAACCATTTCCATCTATCACATCAACAGTAAAAGATCAGCATGCCCTCTTCAACATATTATGCAATAAGTAAGATTTTTGCACGTAGAGAAGGGACATAACACTTTACATTGTCCAATAGTATTGGCTAATTTGCTTTTCACAGAGTAACCCAGTGACATGCATTGACGCATTTTATCTGGATCCATTCCACCTCCATTATCTGGAAATGCAGTAAATAATTAAAATAACAAAAACAGATAGCCAAAAGAAAGATCACCATGTAGCTCTGAACAGGAAAGGAAAAAAGCAAAATGATAATGAGAAGGGATAAGTATAAGGACAACAACATTACTACAAATCAAACATTTAAAGTTGCAAACATGTCATCCTATGAAACAAACAAAAATCATTATGAATCTTTAAGTCAAAATAAAGACCATAAGTACGACTTTTTTTAATGGAATATATAACCTATTTGGAAAAATGTATTTTTATAAAAAGTTTTAAAAAATCTATTCCAATGTCATTAGTTCGTATTGAGAAGCACAAATTTAATTTATTCTATCCACAAGTATCAAATCACATGAGCTCATCTAATTCACCCCTGTAAATTTTTTTTCTTTCCCTTTCCATAGCCCTATAAATAAGAAATTGACAATTCAGAAGCTATAGAATCTTTTTAAAACGAATGAAAATACCTTCAATCAGAAGCATCCTTGTACAATCTTTATTATTTAGCACCATATCAACGTTAACATGAGTAGCCCCATTACAAACCTAATTCAAAATAAGTAAACAAGTGAAATTATAGCAAGCAATATCCACCTCAATATATAGCAAACAGTTTATCATACCTCATCCAATGAGTTATCCAAAAGCTCAGCAAATGCTGCGAAGACATAATTAATATTAAGCACAAATAACAATTACCAACTAAAAAAATACTGAAACTCATTTCTGTGATTGAACATGCCAGTTTACCTCCAAGAGCCCACTTATGACTTGTAGCATTAGAGTGTAGAAACTTCGGATGAACTCTGACATGATCCATGCCAACTGAAGAATTATAATAAATACATTATAATTCCTTACAAATAGGACATAAAGTGACTTAAAAAATTTTCAAAAAAAAAATATTCAAGTGCGAATTCAATTTATCAATTGCTTTATTAAGCATGCTGAACGTCTTTCTACTAAATCTACTTTGGAATATAAAGTGTGACAAGGCAAAAACCATGACCCAGCATGCGAATTATAAAACCCATTTGCAATAAAAGCAGAGACTAAAGGGGAAAGATTCCTCTAAAATCCCAGTCCTCCTCTGACACTTCTAATTCTGGCAGGAAAAGCCCCCTTCCCATCACATCTAATGTAATACCCACATGCAAACATTTTCTTAGTTAATTTGAACTTCCATTTCCCCCATGAGAAAGAACCCCAACCTTTCTAATCTACAAACTAATAGCACTAGTTCACCGTGCAAGTTTCCCTGTTACAAAGCCTGCATAAAATCGTCAATACCTATCCGGAACTAGCAAAGTAAGGTAGGTTATACAAAACCTCCAAGAACTTACTGAAAACATAAACCAAACACGAAAACCCAAGCAGAAGGCGTACCGGATGAAGATTCCCAACCATCACTGGTCGCTCCCTCATAATCTCCGGCCTTCCAGAATTGCTTGCAACCCTGAGTTTTGGACCGTGCATTTAGGTCTCCGTTCTCATTTGCATGTATGGGAGCAGAAGGCAACTCAGGAGCTGGCAATCCCAGCATCGGCGATGTCATTTCCGGAGGAGGAAGAGGACTAAGAAATCCGAGCGGCAAATCAACTCCACCCGCATCCGTCTTGCCATTCTTTGAAATAGCCCCATGGTTTGAAACCGAAGCCGTTTCGCCTCTTGAAAGGGATGAGGCGATGGTGCTGCCGATTAAATTGTCCAAATCAACGTCTGAATCCGAGTCGCTGCTGCTGAGTTCGATTACTGTGTCAGGGATGGTCGAAGCAACTCTAGTTTTCGGCCTGGAGTTACTATTCACATTGGAAATATCACGGGGTTCTTCCTTTATACAAGCATCCATTGTTATTGTGGCAAGCGCGAAGGAAGCTCTCGCCTGGAGAGCAGGGTCTGTGTTGGCTTCGCTTCCCGCGAGAAGATTGAGCCGGTGGTATGCCGGGCCCTCTCTTTTCTCCCTGTTGCAATGACCGGTCTCCTAGTTACCGCAGGGGCTTGGCTTGTCTTCGCTGCGTTTTCCCGTCCGTTGCCGATCCGCTGCCACAGGACGACTTTTCAGCTTAAAATTGAGGGAGGGAAGTGGTGAAAACTGAGAAGTTGGGCGAACCAAAGGAGTAAAGGGAACGTGTGTCGGTAAAAGGGTAAATATTGGTTGTGTCTTGTGGGTACCCTTAAAAAAAGAATAATAACCGTCAATAATTTAGAAAAAATCCCCGAAAAATATAATTTAAAATGAGAAAAGATAATTGGTGTTATATGTAATATACTGAAAATCTAGTAACCAGTATGCTTAGTGTGTGAAATTAGTCGAATAAAATATACTGATGCATGTGTACTCTCACACACTAGGCGTCTACATGCTCTACACAGACTTGATGGCATCTGTAGGGGGATACAGAGGCCCACATATGGCTCAATTCAGAGGAACAAGTACATATGTGGTGTCATCTGGAGCCTTCACAGATAAAGTAGCTTTATTAAAGTAGCTTTATTAAAACAGCTTTTTACCTAACTTTCACTTTTGGGTTGGAACCACATTATGTCGCCACCTAAGTTCCTCGTACTTTTTACCTAACTCTGGCTTTTAGGATGGCGCAATGATTAGATGACACCTAGGTCCCCTAACTTTTACTTTTGGGGTGGACTAATGAGATTTCGCCATCAAACTCCCTCATGAATCACATTCATATTTAGTCAGGACACCTTGTCTCTTCTGTCAGGCCACATGTCCGGCCTCTCCAGACATTACTCATGTAAGCCAAATGAAATCGATGGACTTCCCTTCCCTTCCCTTGGCACCTTAAGTCTACCAAGTCATAAGGAAGAGGAAGAATTGGCCAAAATCCTTGGACATATGGCACCTTGCAGGCAAAACACTTATACACAATTGTCCAATTAAATCAACACTCCCTCACACTCTTTAAATTTGTCAAAGGCAGAAAAATAAGGGGGGCAATAAGAGAAAATAGAGAGAGAAGCAAAGAAGAGAGAAAGTGTTGAAATTTGAAGAACACAAGTGAGAGAAAGTGTTATTGAGTGATTTTCATCCCCGAATTTGTGATTTTAGCTTTGGGAGTCCTCGCCAATCTTGTTTCTCTCATCGAGAGCAACATTCCTAGGATTTTAGATTATTGAAAAGAGAAGTTTGGTGCTATCTAAAAGGTTTAGGAGTTGGGAGAATCAAGAACAAGTTATAGCACCGAATAGAGGTGAGCGTAAGCTCTGATTTGAGTATAGTATCCAAAGATTTGATTAAGTTTCATGAGATTATCATGTTGCCCTAATTTTTGGTCAAAGGTTATCTTAGGGTTTTAATGATCTTATGAACATGAACATGATGTTAGAAGAGGCTTAATTATGATAGGAAGAAATCTTAGTAGGTCTTGCGAATAAAATTTGCAAAATCACTTTGTGTAACCCTAAGGTGAATTTCGGTCAGAACAAGACACCCTGAAGGAATGAAATTTTGTTGATTTTGAAGTTTCCAATAGGTTTAGAATAAAAAATTGTGTTGGATAAAGGTAAGGGAATGATTTTGGAAGCATTGCAATAGAACACATAATTTTGGCATACGAAACCCTAAGTTTCGGCCTTGGCATGTTCATAGGGAAGAAATTGAATTTTGCCAAATTTGCTGTTGAAAATGGATTCTACATACAAAATTGTGTGGAAATAGCTTGTGAAAATGATTTTAGAAGGGTTGGATTGAAAACTTTAAAAGTTAGAGTTAAAGGTTGTTTGAGGAATTAGTGTTGCTAGATTGGTTCCAAGTTGCTTGTGGCTCAATTCTGGTTGATCAAACATTGTCCAATAATTGTGAAATTTTACATGCTATAGTACACATCTTAAGCTTTAAAATGAGCCATATAACGTATTATTTGGGTTAGTAGTTTGTAAGTTGTGATTTATTGAAATTGAGGTATCAACACTAGAAAGAATCTTGAGGCAATCAGGTTGGTCAAGGATTCTTCTTGGAATTTTACACCTATAGTTGGCACTGATTGATATTTTTTCCTTATAGCGGACTTAAAGGGATTCACATAAGAACTTGAATCGCTTCATTTGGAGCTTTCTAAATTAAGTTGTGAATTTTTAAAGTTGCCTAATGAAATCTGGCAGATTAAGGTTGAATCTGGAATTTCTAATGTTTGAAGGGAATTATGGTTAGTAGGAACATGAGGATTAGAAACATGATATAGATATCTAATATGACCACCTTGAACACGCGAACCACAAGGGAGGAAAACTTATAATATGTCTTAGATTATTAAAGATAACCAACAAAGTTAAGTAAAAGACACGGATGGAGATGGGTCAAAAGTAACATAATCTTTATTGTCACAAAAGTATTGAAATGAGTAATGAACCATCTATTCATGAATTCTAAATTATAGGATTCAACATTTGTC
Source organism: Inga oerstediana (assembly GCA_963210345.1). Taxonomy (NCBI): domain Eukaryota; kingdom Viridiplantae; phylum Streptophyta; class Magnoliopsida; order Fabales; family Fabaceae; genus Inga; species Inga oerstediana. Next base: position 3,674,062 of record OY723410.1, read on the forward strand.
CGAGCTCGAACAAGAAGTTGGTTGATAAAGGTAAAGGACTGAAAAGGCAACAAGGTAGTAACTATTTCTCTCATATGATATATGTATTGTTTTGCATGTATGTTTGTACCATCGAGTATACTCCTTTCATGAATACACGCTAGGCAGTAAGACTTGTTGGACCAGCATGTCCTTAGGGAGTAAGACCTGATGAGCATTCAGATTGTGATAGACAGAGGCCCGAGGCAGTAAGACCCGATATACAGGTTTGCATGGGGTAGTGACCCTTGGCTGTAAGACCTGATGATAGTAAGACCCACGTGCATACTTGTATGGGGCAAAGGCCCTGGGACGTAAGACTTATGTTACCAAGCGATGTAGTATTGGACTATTGGGTCTTGTGATTGTTGTTATGCTGCATATTGATTGCTTAATGCTGATTATATGATAGTTTGTCTAGCATGCTTCATGGACTTGCATTCTATGTTGAACATACAGGGAAGGCAAGCGGCTCAAAGGCCAAAGAGGTAAGCATCGATAAGTAAAGGGTGGAGACGAAGGAATTAAGTTTCGTTGGTTATCTATGTATTGATTTCACTAAGACTTAAGATGTTTTAGTAGCCTTGGTACTCTGTGTATTGTATATAGATGTAAAGACACGAACATATTACCAGTAGTAGTATGAAGTAAATCAATATTTTCCCTTAGCACGATAACTGAGCTATAATTGGACAATTGTATGACAAGGGCCCATTAGCTAACAAACAATTTGCGAGTTTACAAGCAAAGAAGCAACTCTGATACTAATTATAAATGAAGTTAAGGATCGATGAGTTACGATTAAGTTGAGAACTACTAAGTAATTGCTTTGGAAGGTTTAAAAATTTTCAGAAAAGCCCAATCAATCAAAGGTGTAGTTGTTTGAGGATTGAAACCAGGCTTAGTGGTCCGAATACATTGTGTAAAGACTCGTTAGTTCACGTTGAGAACAAGGGAGTCACATTGTCAATTTATCAAATCTTATGTCAAAATTGAAGTAGAAATCTAAGATTTCTAATTCTAACCAAATGACCAAATTGCCCTAAGTTAAGTTGTGAAACATGAAAGTGAAGTCTATAATGTAAAATGTGATGTTGTTAATATAGGTACATATTTTGTTATTGACCCTTAAAACTTGTTGATTTCAAAATTATACCTGAGTATATGTTGGTTTTTGGGATATGAAGTTGTGAAACATGAAAGTAAAGCCATTAATGTAAAATATGATGTTTTTAATATAGATATAGATATTGTTATTGACCCTTAAAACTTGTGCCCTCAAAATTATCCCTAGGCATGTGTTGGTTTTTGAGATATAAAGTTGTGAAACATAAAAGTGTGGTTGTTAATATAAAATCTACTGTTGTCAATATCAATGTTATTGAACTCGGATAGGACCGGCCGGCCCAACCAGGAAACCGGTGAACCGGCCGGTAAATAAGTCCAGTTCGAGTTCCTATTTTAAAAAAAGATTTTTTTTTAAATTTCTTTAGAATTTCATATTTATAAACCTAAAATCTTCAATCTTTCACTGGTTTGGCTCTAATCTGACCCACTGACCCTTAACTCAGTACCCCGACCGGTTCAGTACCCGGTCCAGGTTTTGATTAATATAGATACAAATATTGTTATTGATCCCTAAAACTTGTGCCCTCAATTTAAGGCAATTTGGTCATTTAGTCAGAATTGAAAATCCTAGATTTCTACTTCAATTTTGACATGAGATTTAATAAATTGGCACCACCAATTTGTCTTTTTCCATTTTTAATTGTATTTTTCTAGGATTTTCCCAATAATGTATCTACTCCCTCCGGTCTTATTTTATAAACAACTTTCTCTCTTATAGGGCTGGTCCTTTTTAAAAGCAACTTTCACTTTTTGTTTAAAAATATAAGCTTCTTTTTCCTATTTTATCATTATTAAATACTCGTATCTTATATTTATTATCTCTCATACTTTTTATCTATTCTCTCTCTTATACTCTTTTCATAAATATGAGTATATATGAAAAAATATATAATATTTTTGATACATTTATTATTTTTAACTATTAATTCATTTTATGTAATAAAAAAAATTATTTATAAATAGGACCGAGGAAGTATCAATCTATTGATTATAGAAGGAGCCAAAGAGGGACGTTGAGAGTCCTTTCCCTACCATCTAGCATGTCCCTCCTCCTGTCGTTACGACTTAATTGTCATAAATCATTTTTAAAAATAATTTTTATATCACCTCTGGGAATCCATTTTTTTCCATTGGTGTAAATCAATTCTAGATATTATTTTATATTTCCCAAAATATTCATGTAAATCAAGTTTAGATATTATTACATATTTCCTGAAAATACTTTATTCTGTATTAAATCATTTTTAAAAATCAAAAAATATTTTTATATTTCCTAATATACTTTTTGAGAAGACTCCTTCCACCCTAATCTTCACCTTCCATATTCTCACCCCCAACACCATTAGCCTCCTACATGTCCTTTATGGTGAAGTTGGTAACCGCAACAAAATTCCTTCTAAAATGCCAGTTTCAAAAATAGTTTTTTGGTAATAGTTTTAGAAATATTTTAATGTGCTTTGAGTCAGCATCCTATCATCTGCCACGTCCCTTCTCCCACCATCTAGCAGATAGAAATATCGCAACAACTTCTTGATCGTGATAAATCATTTTTGAAAGAAAAAAATTTATACTGTTATGAATATTAAATATGTGGATGTCCATTGACTCATATTAATCTTCCAGTCAACTTGACATAAAGAAAAAAAGAAGACATGACACAAAGCAAAAGCAAAAGAAGACAAAGACATAAAGTAACCATGGTCATGTAACCAGAGTTAAATATAACCATGGTCAGGCAACCAGGGTTAGATTTCTGACTCTATATAAAGGGCTGTAATCGATTGTTTCAGTTGAACTGAATGAGAACTTCTCTCTAGAAATTCTATAATCCTTTCTCTGGATTCTATCAATCTTCTCTCTTATCACATATACTTTTATAACATATACAACCTAAGGAGTCCCTTTTTTCGATAAAAACCTAAGGCCATATTTGGTATGAGGCACAGGGGTAGGGATTAGGATTGGATTAGGGATTGAGAGGCACTGGGGTAGGGATTGGGATTGGATTAGGGATTGAACCAGAATATATCGTTTGGTTTAAGGGACTATGGATAACTAAGGATTGGCAATATCACGAAAGTGGGATTGTTGCAAAGCCACCTCCCTTGGTATTGCGTTTTCAATCTTGGGATTATAAATTTTAAAAACAAAAATATCCCTATTTATAATATTTTTTTAACAAAAATACCCTCTATTAATTTTACCCTAAATTATAACTCATCACTTTATTTCATTGCTCATCATCGATCTCGCGGGTGTTCATTGCAATAACTAATTAGTAAGTTAAAATTCAACAAATACTTGAACAGACATCGAACTTATTCATCATAAAAGAATTAGCAAAACAACTTCAACTTCCAGTTCAAATGTCTCGCTAAACACATCGCTAGCATCAGCACTAGATAGTAAGAGTGTTCAAGTCTTCCAGCACAATGATGCACCATCTACAAAACTCATCTAACTTTTAAAAGACTGCCTACATGTTTTAGCAAATAAATCGAGCCATCATTCTTTCTTCTCAGTATTGTAGGCAAGATCTCACAGGTAATCGATGATTCTCAACGCACCAATCTTGAATCAAAAAGCGATTGATTGATTAAGTTTGTGATTTAGGGTAGGGGTATTTAGGTCTTTTCATAATTAATGGCTGTTTATTAAATACGATTAATGAAATCATTCTCTCCAATTATTACCTTATACCAAACATATTTTTAAAACATCAATCTCAATCCCAATCCATCAAAATTCAATGTGTCGTACCAAACAGGGCCTAAAGAATCCATTCTATACTTATTGATTGTATAAAAGGTAGGACGTTAAGTGTGTGTTTGGTTGGGTTTATTTTTGGACAATAAGTTCTTATTACGCAAGCCGAGATAAAACTCCTCTTATATATTTATCTCGTATACCGTGAATCACAATTTATAAACATTTATTGCCTAAATCGTAACAACTTGATCGTCATAAATCATTTTTAAAATAAAATTTAAATGACCTTTGGGAGTCCCTTTTTCCATTGGTGTAAATCAATTAAGATATTACTTTATATTTCATAAAATATTCATGTAAATCAATTTTAGATATTATTATATATCCCCTAAAATATTGCCATTCGTGCAAATCAATTTTAGATATTATTTTATATTTCCTAAAATATTCGTGTGAATCAGTTTTATATATTATTCTATATTTTCTCAAATACTTTTATCTTGTGTTAAATCATTTTTAAAAATCAAAAAATATTTTTATATTTCCTAAAATACTTCTTAAAAAGATTCCTTTCACCCTACTCTTCACCTCTCATATTCTTCGCCTCCAACACCATCAGCTTCAACATGTCCTCTATAGTGAAGTTGGTAACCCAAGTTCCACCAACACCATTAGTCTTGACATGTCCTCTATCTTAAAGTTGGTACCCGAGTTCTTTATAAAATGTCAGTGTCAAAAATATTTTTGTTTACCTCGCATCACCTGCCTAACTTCTGCCACATCCTTCCCCCCCGCCATTTCGCAGATAGAAATATCATAACAACTTAATCTTTATAAATCATGTTTAAAACTAATTTTCATACAACCTAAGGAGTCCCTTTTATACCTATTGATTGTATAAAAGGAGGGACATTTAAGGCTTGTTTGATCTGAGGGGATGGGAGGGAAAGTGGACGGAGGGAAAAAATTTTTGAGTTGAATTTAAAAAAATTAGAGAAGTGGGGTTAAAAATTTTTAATTAATTTTTCTTACTCTTTTATCTTATATATTCTCTTTATTAAAATATTATTACCTCCCTTCTTCAATCTTTTAAAATTCAACTCATAAAAATTTTTCCTCCCCTCCAAATTCCTCACATCAAACAGACCATAGAGTCCTTTCCTTATCATCCCTCCTTATAACAACTTGATCATGATAAATCATTTTTAAAAATAATTTTATACGACCCAAGGAGTCCCTTCTATACCTATTGGTTATAAAAAGGAGGGACGTTGTGAGTCCTTCCCCTACCGTTCCTCCTCCTGCTATCCAACAAATAAAAATCTTAACAACTTGATTGTCATAAATCATTTTTAAGAATAATTTTTATATGACTTTTGGGAGTCCCTCTTCTTCCCATTGGTGTAAATCAATTATAGATATTATTTTATATTTCCTAAAATATTCGTGTAAATCAATTTTAGATTTCTATATTTCCTTAAATATTTTATTTTGTGTTATATCATTATCAAGGTATAAAAAACTGGACCGGATACTGAACTAGTTGAGGTAGTGATTCAAGGGTTAGTGGGTTAGATCGAGGTCAACTCAGAGTCAGACTGTTCTTAATTAAAATAATATAATTGAATTAATAAAAGGTATCCTTCTGATAAAAAATAGGTATATTTGATTCTGAATATTTTTAATTAATTTTAAAATGTTTTTATAAAAAATTTAACTTCGAAATGTGATTCTAGGATAATGGAATATGTCACATGTTGAGAATTATATATATTATATAATATTTGATTCAATTAGATTAGTTGAGATTACATTACATTAGTGACTCAAAAAATCATATCTTATTACAATTTTTTTTTTGTTTTTAACATTTAACCCAATTTCAAAATTTTAAAATATTTAAAAGTGTTTACCCAATCATTTATTCATTTTTAAAATTTTTTGTTCTTAAAATGCTTTAATATATATTTTATACTTAAGTGAGACTAAAATAGCAAAAGGAATATATATGGTTGAAAAAAACAATATATATAATTAATTCCTGAAGTGAGATCGCCCCTATTTCAATGCCTCGAAAATAGAAGCCAAGAAACAGTAGCAAAAGAAAACGAGCCATTTGAAAAACAAAACCAAAAAACTTTAATGCAGGGTCAAATTAGCGCATCATGTTCAAACCTATCATTTTTTAATCCGGATTTTCTACTTAGCCACTCCCGTTCAGTGCCTCTCCCATGCTCAAAATGGTGACGTTTTGGGTGTAAATAAGAGGGTGTTCCCCTTTTTTGTTTTTTAAGTAACATGGAAGCCCCTTATGTATTTTTTTAAGTAACACTCTCCCATTTACACCCAAAATGTCACCGTTTTGACTATGAGAGAGGCAATGGATAGGAGTGGTCAAGGAGAGAATCTGGATTCATCATATTTGCCTTTCAATTTAGATTTGGGTCTTTCTCTCTCTTCTTTTCATCTTTACCTCTATATCGTCACGCTCTCATTTATAGCAATTCAAGGTTTCAACATCACAAATTTTTAGAGTATTTTCTCCTCGGCGATAAGCTTTCTCCGTTCTTCCTCTGGTGGCCAAAAAATTGATAGCTTTCTTCCTCCAATCTTCTCACAATCTTATGTCTCCTCCTCTTTTTTCTGAGTCTCTTTCTTCTTCAGACCTCCTCCCTTACTTCTTCAGCTCATTTGTGGAGAGATCTGGCTAGGTGTTGAAGTTTGTTCTTTCTAAAAAAATAACCCCGCCTACGTGACTCGACGGTTTTCCCGGGTTATGGCCAAGTTACCCCAGTCTAGACCAATTCGCATTGGGCTATTTTCCAACGGTTCCAACACTAACCCAGACCCGACATGTAATCAATTCATCGTTTTCTGATCTAAACCGGTTGGTCTGGTTTTTTGTACCATGATCATTATCAAAAATCAAAAAACATTTTTACATTTCTTAAAATACTTTTTAAAAAATATTTCTCTTACTGCACTTGATAAGTAAAATATTTGTATATTTATTTTCCCTTATATGATGATTTTATGGACGATATTTGCGTTTAATATAATAAATTTGGGTGTGATTGATAAATAAATAATGTTTTTTGAATAAATAGCATTTAAAGAATAAAAAAAATGAAAGTACTGTAGCAACAGGATCACTGTATCAGATGGTTAGACTGTAGTGGACAGAAGTTACATTATAGCGGATGGAAGTCACTGTAGCAACGGAAGTACTGTGGAGTCGTTGGACACTGTAGTTGCTGCCGACAGTCACTGTAGCAGCCGCCAGATCACTGTAGCAGCCTTCGGACACTGTAGCAGTACTGTAGCACACGTTTTTCCCCCTATAAATAGAGATCAATGCCAAGCTCAAAAAGGGAGGAGAGGAAGAGAATCAGAGGTCTTTCTCTGACAATTAGAGGCCCTTCTTTGACAAGGAGAGATATTTTCTCTGGCAGTTCTGAATAAAGTGTGTTACTTTCTAGATTTAATTTTATACATTATATCAATTTTGCATGTGTCCATCTTGGAAGGCTTAGGATTGTATTACTTTTTGCATGCCTCCATCTTGGAAGGCTTATGATTGTATTACATTTTGCATGCCGCCTACATAGAAGGTTTTACCTTCTAAATGGACGGTTAGAATTCTTCATTTCTCATGCATTTTTTTATTGTATATTTATGTTTGAGAATTTAATATTTAAGTTTATGCAGTATTTCTGAGGATTTCATTCTAGCTTTATATAATGTCAACTTATTTTGGTTTTATTTTTAATTTTATCATGAGCTAAATTTTCATTTTCCTAAGGTGATGACGTAACTTACTAATGACGGATTAAATCTTAACTTATTAAATCTAGTTTGAATTTCTCCTTCATGATTGAGTTTTAATTATTATTCTTAATGCTTTTGATTGACTGGCCATCTTTTGAATGATTTCAATATACATGTTGAGACTGGAAGGAGATGCATGTGTATCGATCCTATAATTAAAACCATGACTTGCATATGAAATAGGAATATATTCATATAAGTTGTGTAGTCTTGCTGAGTTATATAAATCTTAATGTATAATTAATTGCTTAAATTCATATAGGAATATATTGGATTAACAATTAATTATAGAATTGCTTGACTATGGAAGAGGCTAGTAATTAAATTAGGGAAACTCGACTATCAATCATGTGGAATAAATTGAGGTAGAATAGATAAGTGATTCAATCCGGAATTTGTTAAGTGAAATCTGACCCCTAGGGCTTTATCTAATATTTGCTTTCATATCATCTGTACTCATATTTAATTGTCTTTCTTTTATTTTGTACTCTCAATCACCAACTAATAGATCGACTAGATAGAGTTAAAATTGCTCATTTTGGTATTTAGTGATCAATCATCATGGGAACGATACTCTACTTATTTATATATTACTTGATTATGACAATATACATTTACACTATTTAATTGATCATCTACACTCATATCAGCACTCTTCACCTCCCATATTCTTGGCCCCGAACGCCATTAGCCTTCTCTGATCATCTATCGTGAAGTTAATAACCACATCAAAGTTCCTTATTAATGGTCAGTTTTAGAAATATTTTGGTTTGCTTCACGTCTCCCTCCCACTATCTGCCACGTCCCTCCTCCCACCACGTGGCAGATAGAAATATCTCATCAACTTGACTGTGTTAGATCATTTATAAAATTAATTTTTATACAATCTAAGGAGTCCCTTTTATGCCTATTGACTATAAAAAATGAGGGATGTTGAGACTTAGGAGCCCTTCCCCTACCATCTGGCACACCCCCTGATCTTGTCATCTAAGAGATAAAAATTGTAACAACTTGATCGTCATAAATCATTTTTAAAAGTAATTTTTACACGACCTTTGGGAGTCCCTTTTCTTCGCATTGGTGTAAATCAATTAGGGGAAATCTTATTAAAAGACAGCTGAATTATTCAAATTCTAATTTGGGTTGTTGAATTCAACAAATTTTAAATTAGGTCATATGACCTAAAATATGATTTTAAAATTCGATAGTTTTACTTTATTACCCATCATTTAATTCCAACTGAATTAAAAAATAATCCTATGTGTAATCTATATGTCACTCATCCATCTCTATCATTTTAATTTTTCACAAAAATAGAGACACATTAATTATGCTCTCCTAAAAACTCTCCCTCTTAAGCTTTGCACTAAAAGCTTCGAAAAAAAAAGAGTACGGGGAAGAAGATGATGACGGTGAAGAATAATGATTTTGATTGTTATGGTTATTATTGTTTGCCACCACTAGGAAGTTTGTTTTGGCGTTTCTACCGCTCATCAAATGGCTGCTTCATCATATACTCGTGCTGTTGCTTCTGCAATATCAAGTGTCCCCTGTCGCACATACGTTTCTTTTCTTGTATTTTTTTTATCAACTTCTTATCTTGTATTTACATACCACGGGTGAATTATAATTAATGAGTCGGTATTTTTCTAGACGTTTAAAATAATTGAGATAGATGAGAGACACCTACATTACACATACGATTATTTTTTTAATTGAGTTGGAATCAAATGATGGGTAATAACGTAAATTTATCAAATTCTAAAATCCTATTTTTGGTCCTATAACTTGATTTAAAATTTATTAAATTCAACAACACAAAATAGAATTTGAATAATTCAACTGTCTTTTAGAAGAATTTCCCCAATCAATTATAGACATTATTTTATATTTCCTAAAATATTCATGTAAATCAATTTTATATGTTATTATATATTTCATAAAATATTGCCATTCGTGTGAATATACTTTAGATATTATTTTATATTTCCTAAAATATTCATGTAAATCAATTTTAGGTATTATTCTTTATTTTCTGAAATACTTTATTTTGAATTAGATCAATTTTAAGAAGATTCCTCTCAACCCATTGTTCACCTCCTATATTCTCCTCCCCCAACCCCCATGTCCTCTATCGTGAGGTAGGTAACCGTATCAAAGTTCCTTATAAAATGTCAAGAAATATTTTTGTTTGCCTGGGTCACCCTTCTACCATCTGCCACGGTCCCTCCTCCTTCCATTCGACAAATAGAAATATCGTAACAACTTGATCATGATAAATCATTTTTAAAAATATCGTAACTGTTATAAAAGTATATGTTCTAAGAAAGAAGATTGATAGGATTCAAAGAGAATTGATAGAATTTCTAGAGAGAAGTTAGAGAGATGTTCTCATTCAGTTCAATTGAAACAATCGATTACAGCCCTTTATATAGAGGCAGAAATCTAACCCTGGTTGTATTACCATGGTTATATTTAAATGACCGTGGTTACTTTATATCGTCTTTATGTCCTTGTCTTCTTTTCTTTACGTCCTTGTCTTCTTTTGCTTTTGCTTTGTGTCATGTCTTCTTTTCTTCTTTATGTCAAGTTGACTAGAGGATTAATGAGTCAATGGACATCCACATATTTAATATTCATAACACTCCCCCTTGGATGTCCATTATGAATGTGCCTCATTAAAAACTTTAACTAGGAAAAACCCAGTGGGATAAAAACCTAGCTAAAGAAAAGAGTACATCATTCATTGATACACCGTCGAGTGCTGCCTCATTAAAAACCTTTCTAGGAAAACCCAGTGGGACAAAACCTAGATAAGGGAAAAAGAGTACAGCGTGTATCGACTCCCCCTCTTGATAATATCAGTTGAAATCTTTGAATCTCCGAAGACCAATATCATGAACAAGTTTTTCAAAGATTGTACCTGGAAGTGACTTGGTGAATAAATCTGCTAGATTTTCACTTGACCTGATTTGCTGGATATCTATTTCACCATCCTTTTGAAGATCACGAGTGAAGAAGAATTTTGGTGAAATATGCTTCGTTCTATCGCCCTTGATATAGCCTTCTTTAAGTTGAGCGATACATGCAGCATTATCCTCATAGAGGATTGTTGGGATCATTTTGCCGGAAGATAAAAGACAAGTTGTACGTATATGATGTATTACTGACCTCAACCACATACATTCTCGACTTGTTTCATGTATTGCTAGAATTTCTGCATGATTAGATGATGTGGCTGATATAGTCTGTTTCATAGATCGCCATGAAATAGCTGCACCTCCACATGTAAATAGATAGCCCGTTTGTGATTTACCATTATGTGGATCAGATAAAAATCCAGCATCTGCATAACCAACCAGTTCATGCTTGGATACATTTGAGTAGTATAACCCCATGTCTGTTGTACCTCTGAGATAACGAAAAATACGCTTTATTCCATTCCAATGCCTTCGTGTTGGTGAAGAACTATATCTTGCTAGTAAATTAACAGCAAATGATATATCAGGACGTGTATGATTAGCAAGATACATTAGTGCTCCAATAGCACTAAGATATGGTACTTCTGGACCAAGTAGTTCTTCATCACCTTCTTCTCTAATTTCTCGAGGTCTAAATGGATCTTTATCCACCATCAAAGATCTTACAATCATTGGGGTACATAATGGATGAGATTTATCCATGTAAAATCGCTCTAGGATCTTCTTTGTATAAGTTTCTTGATATACAAATATCCCTTTCTTGAAGTACTCGATCTGTAATCCAAGACAGAATTTTGTTCTTCCCAAGTCCTTCATCTCAAATTCTTTCTTCAAACAATTAATTGCCTTTTGGAGCTCTTCAGGAGTTCCAATGATGTTGATATCATCAACATAAACAGCAATTATAGCAAACTCACTATTAAATCTTTTCATAAAGATGCATGGGCATATCGGATCATTTTTGTATCCTTCTTTCAACAAATATTCATTAAGGCGATTATACCACATGCGCCCTGATTGCTTCAGGCCATACAGGGACTTATTTAACTTAACTGAGTATTGTTCTTGAGAACTTGAATTAGATGCTTCTGGCATCTTAAGTCCTTCAGGGACTTTCATATAAATATCACTATCAAGTGATCCATATAAATAGGCAGTCACAACATCCATTAGATGTAAATCAAGTCCTGCATCTACTGCTAGACTGATTAAATAACGAAAAGTAGTCGCATCCACTACTGGTGAATACGTTTCTTCAAAATCAATGCCAAGTCTTTGTGTAAAACCTTGGGCTACTAGACGTGCCTTATATCTAGTTATTTTGCCCTTTTCATTTCTTTTTCGTACAAAGACCCATTTGCATCCAACTGGTTTTACATCTTCAGGTGTAAGGACTACAGGTCCAAATACTTTTCGTTTTGCCAATGATTTTAATTCTGCATTAATGGCATCTTTCCATAGGGGCCAGTCTTTTCTTTGTTGGCTCTCACTAATGGATTTTGGCTCATGATCCTCATTATCATTCATTACATCATATGCTATATGATAAGCAAAGATGTCATCAACGTTGACTTCATTTCTATCCCATCGGATTCCATTCATAACATAATTTATTGAGATCTCATTATTTTCACATATATCAGGTACCTGGGTCTCTTCTGGGACTACAATGTTCTCTTCTGGAGATAATATCTCTTCAGGAGATGGCTCTTCTGGAGCTACTAATTTTTCTTCATTATCCTCGACTTGACCATCTATATTCTTTGCTCCTTTTCTTTTTTGAGGATTTTTATCTTTGGAACCGATAGGCCTGCCACGCTTCAGGCGTGTTTTAGATTCATTCATAGCAGGTTGTCCTTCAGGGACATCAATTTTAATAGGAGCATTAGCAGCTGGGATATGTGACTTTGTCACTTTCTTTGGGTCAGTAAATGCTTCTGGCATTTGATTAGCTAAATTCTGTAAATGAATTATCTTTTGAACTTCAAGTTCACATTGTTTTGTACGAGGATCAAAATGAGCCAATGATAATTCATTCCAACTAATTTCTTTACCCAGCTGTTTGTTTTCTCCCCCTAATGTTGGGAAAAATGATTCATCAAAATGACAATCGGCAAATCGTGCCGTATATAAATCTCCTGTGGATGGTTCCAAACATTTTATAATTGATGGAGATTCATACCCAACATATATTCCCATCTTTCTTTGTGGGCCCATCTTGGTGCGTTGTGGCAGTGCTACAGGCACATATACCGCACACCCAAAAGTTCTTATATGGGAAATATTAGGTTCCTGACCAAAAACCATTTGTAAGGGGGAAACCTTTAAATAACTTGTTGGCCTGATGCGAATTAACATTGCTGCATGCAAAATGGCATGGCCCCAAGCAGAAATTGGTAGATTAGATTTCATAAGTAAAGGTCTTGCAATAAGTTGCAACCTTTTAACCAATGATTCTGCAAGTCCATTTTGCGTGTGAACATAAGCTACAGGATGTTCAACATCAATTCCAAGAGACATACAATATTCATTAAAAGCTTGTGATGTAAATTCACCAGCATTATCAAGACGTATTTTCTTGATAGGATAATCAGGGTAATGTGCTCTTAATCTAATCAATTGAGCAAGTAGTCTCGCAAACGCCAGGTTGCGAGAAGATAATAAGCAAACATGCGACCATTTAGTTGATGCATCAATTAAAACCATATAGTACCTAAATGGTCCGCATGGTGGGTGTATTGGCCCACAAATATCTCCCTGTATCCGTTCTAGAAATGTGAGAGACTCACTTTCTACTTTGCTTGGTGAGGGGCGAATAATTAACTTTCCCTTGGAACATGCAACACATGAGAAATCATGGGATTGTGGTATTTGTTTACACTTCAGGGTATGTCCACATGAATTCCCAATTATTTGTCGCATCATTATTGAACCGGGATGGCCTAACCGGTCATGCCAAACATTAAATTCATTAGTAAACTTCTGGTTTACATTATCAAACTGCTGGTTTGTATTGGCAAACTTCTGGTCTGCATTATTGAACTTCTGGTTCACAATAGTATGTGTTTCAATTGTGCTTATACATGTGTAATACAAACCAGAAGAAAAAAATAGGAAAATTTTCTAGTATGCATTTTCTACCAGCAACTATATTTGTAATAACAAGATATTCTTTATTATCTTTAGTTGTTGTTTCTAAATGATATCCATTTCTGCGGATATCTTTGAAACTCAGTAAGTTTCTTTTAGACTTGGTAGAATAAAATGCATTATCAATGCATAATTTTGTTCCTTCAGGTAACAAAATATTAGCTCTTCCGGAGCCTTCAATTAAATTTATACTACCAGATATAGTCTGAACATTGGCTTCTCGTATTACCAGGGAAGAAAAATATTTATCATGTCTGAGTATGGTGTGGGTTGTTGCACTATCAACGAGACATAAATCTTCAGGATTGATGCCAATAGAATTCATTCTTCATAAAAACATAAATAAAATTAATACATATGATAGAAACAACTGTAAATAAAATATAACAGTTTAAATTATATTAAGAAATCTGCAACATCCAAATAGTTATTATCTATATCAGCATACTCAGAATTCTCGCCTTGATCAATATGATTAACTTCAACATTTGATCTTTTACCAGTATTTTTTATTGATTCTTGGTAAAGATCAACTAGGTGCCTTGGTGTACGACAGGTACGAGACCAATGGCCCTTTCCACCACATCGATAGCATGGATTATCAGCATATTTGTTTTGCCTACTGCTATCTCCTTTTTGGTTCTTATCATTCTTTTCCCACTTCTGGTAGGAATTTGAACCTCCATGATATCGACCACGACCACGCCCACGGCTGTAGCCACGCCCACGTCCACGTCCATGTCCACGTCCACGGCCACGGCCACGGCCACAATAAGATTCATTAGTGACTACATTCACTTCAGGGAATGGAGTTGAGCCTGTTGGACGGGATTCATGATTTTTCAATAAAAGCTCATTATTTTGTTCAGCCACAAGGAGACAAGAAATTAACTCAGAATATTTCTTGAAACCTTTTTCACGATATTGCTGCTGCAGGAGCAAATTGGATGCATGAAATGTGGAGAATGTCTTTTCTAACATATCATCATCAGTAACATTTTCTCCACATAATTTCAATTTTGAAGTAATTCTGAACATAGCTGAATTATATTCGCTTATAGATTTAAAATCTTGCAAGCGT